>JAUPFT010000025.1:21940267-23140267 GCA_036936625.1 Parnassius smintheus behrii
GCCTCTGGGCTTAGAACTTATAGAGTAAACTGCAGACGCGTGTCAGGGCTGACGCGCGTCATTTTTTTTTTGACAATCTAACGAACTGTCTCTCGAACTCCACATATTAATTCTTAATACTTTTCTTTGCGCTTTATCACGGCTGTAACAGGTTTTTATGGTTTACGGTTACCTTCACCAGAAGGTGTCGCATACGTGCACGCATTTGGCGTGCTCCTCGTTCTTCCGCACTCAGATACATATGCTCATAACTCATAAAGAAGCTCCCAATACTTCACTAAGTATGAGGCTCTTTTTCTGTATAGTAAAAGTCAATCTGGATTTGGCTCTACCGTTTTATCTCTTTCTATCTATAGGGGAATAAGTAAGTTACATCATCATTCATCATCATTTGATGATTTTCAATTTACGCGAACAGTACACGTTGAATAAAACTATACATACGGATTTTATCGCGTTTAATTAAGTTATTTTTAATTCCCGACATTTCGGTTGCTATACAGCACCCATGGTCACGGATGCGACTGAGATGTTTGACGTCTCAATGTCATAGCCCGGTTACCTTCAGTTTTTAATATTAGTTTGTTCTGCGTACATCGGACCAAAAATTAATATTCATAATACACGTAAACACACACAACTACATACATGAAAGATATGCGCTATAGTAAGTAGTAATTTCTTTATTAATTTTTGTGTACTTGTTTTAAGTAGTTCTGTTGAATAACTTATAATGTACCTTGTGTAAGGCATAAATTAATAGTGCAATGGTTCTTTTTTAAACAATAAGTATGACATACGATCATACAGTCCCTCTGGTGGTAAGTGGATGCTGTGGCCCAACATTTATTCTCTATTAAGAATCAAAGCGCGGACTAAGATGTAATGCCTCATTTCCAGTGAAAACGGGTCTCCGGATTTCTACACTCACCATACGAAACACAGCAGCATTAAGCTGCTATTTTACGCTGGTATTCTGTGAGAGCGTGGTCCTTTCCTGTTCGAGCCGACCCAGTCGTGCTGCAACCATAATATAGCTGCAGCGTGTCGCTACCACATATGAATGTTTTGGAAGAAGCTATATGAAACACAGTTTTGCACTGGTTTAGGAGCCTAAGGATTCAATAAAACATTTATTGTAATATTTTTACGTCAAAATAAAGTTTTTTGTATTTTTGTTAATTTCGTATGGTGAAAGGATATTACTGAAAAAAAACCTTTTTACTGGGAACGAGACATTCTATCTCAGTCCTCAAGGGCTCTCAGTCTACGGAACACCGCATCCAATCATCATCAGGTGGGCGGTGTGCTATTTTGTCACCCCTATACTATGAAAAAAGATTGCGGTCATGTTCACACAATACATTTGTTTTTTAGAGACGACAGTTATGAGCCATTCTAGGAGCCGACAAGGTAGACTGTAGTCAAGTTCTTAAATTATATATTTATGGATCAAAATGACTCATATTTAAAATATGTGTTGGAATAGCGCCAAGAAAGAAATTCGCAAAATCCGGACTGTAAAGGTAGTGCTGTAGTCGAGTTGTTAAGAATTTTTATAATTACACTATGCAAGAGAGACAGCCTATATATGTCCCTCTCCTGGACACAGGCCTCCCGCTCGTTTCTGAGAGGGTGCAAAGTCGCAATAAATTCTGAGTTGATTTTGTCGCGTTTGGCTCAATTTACATTGCGGCGGCGTGAATTGGAACGCGGGCGCGAGATGCTCGCGACTACTCGCGACTTCGCCTTGGGCCTGTAGAAAAGTTAGTCTAGATTCTATGCCCTACAAGCCACTTCCCGCAAATTCCTCAGACTTCGCCGACAGTAGCTGCGGGAATCCTCGAGAATTCCCCGGACGATTATATATTTGTGTATATTGAGCCTTAGGTGGGACGACCTAACCGGATGAGGCAAAACAACGTATTAAAGATGTTAATAATTGATAAGCGTAATAAATTAAAGCGATATGTCTTACCTAGTTTGAAGAGCACCCCTCGCTCTCCTAGCTTTGCAACTTGGTAAGACACATCATTAAAATAAAAAATCCATTTCCGGTGCGGTTCTAGCCTCGCTAAAACTCGATAATGGCTCGATTAATTTTGATCATTTTTTGTATGTGGTTTTTGGGTCCCTGGATGGTTTACATTTACAATTGGACCCGGTAGCTGTTGTCGAGATCCAGAAATCACCCGTGCAAAGCCGGGGCGAATCGCTTATTAATTATAGGTAATAGTGTCTGCCGGGCGAGTTAGTTCCTTATAAAGCGAATCTTTAGTCTTTCTTTGTATTTTGGGTACCTGAAGCTAAATTTAACCCTTCAATATGCACATAGTCGGATCCGACCAAAGCGATATTCCATTAAATTCCAAGCGGTCGGATCCGACCACACCCACCAACAGCACTTTAAACAATAAAAACTTATATTTAGAGACTACTTGTCTATAAAGAAATTTGATATTATAGGCTCCATGTGAAATTTTCTATTCTCTAATGCAATAAAAACTATGGTATTTATTTATAATCTACGTTCATTTCGTACGCCTGTTAGGTGTGGCGTGTTATTGTGTTGGTTTTTGGATTTTTCTAGTGTGTTATTAGTGTTTAGTATATTGTTTTATTATCAAATTGTTTTAAAAGATTTTGTGTAAATATAATTTACATAAATAGTTTCGAGTAAAATATAGAAATAACTGTGATATTCACGCTGCTGTCCTGCGCTGGGTATATACATTTTTTACTATGAAAATACAATTAAAATCTATTTGTAATAAAGTAAAAGCGCTAAAACAAGTAATATAACATAATAAATAAACAGAAACAAGTATTATATTGAAATTTGTAATGAATTTTATTGAAAATAATTGTACGACAAATTCCATGTTAGGTTATTTTTAGTGAAGCCGTGAACGTCTAGCGCGCGAGAGATGTCGAACATTTTAACTGGGGACTGAGGGGTTAAGAAATTAACTCGAAAATTTTTTCGACTTTTACATATTAGCTTCAGAAGTCGGTGCTTAGACATAACATAAAGTACAAAAGAAATAATCCCGACGTTTGAAGCTGTTGTGTGGAAATTATTTTCTTATTTTTTGTTCTTTGAAATCGGCTGTTACTTTTTTAGGGTTCCGTAGTAAACTAGGAACCCTTATAGTTTCGCCATGTCTGTCTGTCCGTCTGTCCGTCCTCGCTTAATCTCTGTGACCGTTAGCAGTAGAAAGCTGAAATTTGGTACCAATTTGTGTATCAATCACGCTGACAAAGTGGTAAAATAAAAATTGACAAAAAAACGTTTTATTAGGGTAGCCCCCCTATATATAAAGTGGGAAGTGATTTTTTTTAATTTCAACCCTAACGTGTGATATATTGTTAGAAAGGTATTTAAAAATGAATAGGGGTTTACTAGAATCATTTTTTGATAATGTCAATAATTTCGGAAATAATCGCTACAAAAGTAAAAAACAATGTGTCCCCCCCCCCCCTCTAACTTTTGACAATAAGTTTAGAAAATATGAAAAAAATCTGAAAAGTAGAACTTTATAAGGACTTTCTAGGAAAATCATTTTGAACTTGGATGGAAACAACCCACTACCGGTAGCAGTTGCAGGAGCGCGGAGCGCTGCTGGAGCGCGAACATAATGGAACCTTTAAACTCATAAGTGGGAACACTTATTGTGACGGACGGGAAACTACGGAACCCTACACTGAGCGTGGCCCGACACGCTATTGGCCGGTTTTTATAAGATTTAATTTTGACGTTTTTTTATGTACTTACTAAGGAATATCACACGCTCACGATAACAATTAGAATGTCGTCTAAACAGAACATTTTAGACTTCAAACCTCTATGCTAACCCATAGGGTTGAAATTTTCTCTTTAAATTTATATGAAACCACCCCTGAAGTGAAACATAAATACATAAATACTCACACCTGTCACCCAGCGCATTACGGACAGTGTGCGCAAGAATAACATGCTTATTTCTTCACTGTATTCATCCCTTTGTTGTCGATATTCAATATATGCCATTCAAACGATTAGCTTAACCTTTCGTTATGCATACAACAAAGATGTGGAATATTTTGCTGGCGTATGTCTTTCCGTCCAAATAACAATCTCAGCGTCTTAAAGGCAGAAAGAGTGAGTAGACTTTCGTTACAGTAAGACAGTGTGGTTTACTATTTATAGCTTCATCACCACTTACCACCAGGTGGTTATGTGATCAACCACTGGCTTACAATGAAGTAAAAATGGTGCCTATAAAACACAGTAACCAAATACCTATCAATTTATTTATTTCTTTTAGGATGGCTTACAGACTAATATCTTCGTAAAGTTAAAAAATGGTGATAAAAATTGCTAATTACAAGCCTCCACATATTACTTTCATCCAACTTTATACAAATTTAAAAATACTTTAGGGAATACTTAAACTATTACAAAAACGATAACAGAAAATTTGCAAGTACCTACATATAATTGTCGCTTTAATTTGACTTTTATCGATTCCAGGTGCAACTCTGGTTAACATCCTGATTCCGGGAACGATCAAGTCGTTCGGGGTGCTGCTGGTTGAGTTCAATGACGTGTTCGAAACCAGTGCGTCGGCTTCTTCAGGGATAGTGGCCTTATGTTACTTCCTATACAGTAGTTTAGGTTTGTTTTGAATATTTTTTTATTTAATTTATTTTAATTTTTCTTGTTTTGTCTTCAGTGCAAGAAGCCAGTAAGACTACGGGAATAATTTTAATATCGGTGCATTATTATTGTAGTGTCGACCGTGGATCCGACCACCATATATACATATACAACATTCCAATAAAAACACAATAGCTATACATAATCTGTGATGTAACTTTTCCTTCATACTTTCATCCTTATCATGTATCCATTTAAGTGGTAGAGCCATCTTGCAACTACCCATTACTTTTACTTATATATGTATATGCGAATAGGTCGTCTCGAGCTGGAAATAACCATGCTCCCACAGAATATCAGCGGAACAATAATTAATGCTGCTATGTTTTGTGTAGTGGGTACAGATTCGGACCGGGGACCCTTATTATTTGAAATGAGGCATTTCATGTTAGTCCTTAAGGGTGTCCAACGCATTTGCATTTCGACTCCTAATTGAAGATGGATGTACACAGAAATAGTAATAATAAGACAATAGAAATGAATTAGTGCTCGATTACTTCCAAACCCAATGTCGCTATATCTTACCGTATTATAAACATACTCAATACACAATGATATCTAATGTTTCACATTACATGGCTCGGCGAGTTTGTCAATGTAGAAAAAAAGCAGCAATGGTAGTTGTACAATACGAAAAGTAATAAATGAAAGTTTAAAAAGGCAAATATCACAGTAAAATATTCATCTAGATATAAATTAGTTAAAACCATGATAATGAAATAATCAACTTACCGATGAAATGTCATGCCATTATTACTTGAATTACACGTCCTTGATGATATCATTAGACCATTATAAATTTATAATAACATAAATTCACGTATGACGTTCCCCGCGCAACTAAATCGCAAAATGATGAATGATGTTCGTCAACACATGATAGCAGCATCAGGGTCACGCGTTTATGCGACTTCTATTAAATTCAAATTTATTTATTGCTATAATGTAGTACATAATAATAATTTGTTATTGGTTATTAACGAGACCTTACATTCTACCATGATAATGACATGCAATCTTTTACAGTAAACGAAAAAAATATTAATACAATTTAGTGAAGTAACTTATTAAAGAAAATGAATTGTGTACCTATTCAAAAATATTTTAACGTCAAGTTTTTAGATTACAATAAATATTACATGTCAATGTTTTATTAAAATGTAGGTAAATGTTTATATAAATGTCAAATATCTAAAAAGTCAAAAAATTGTTGAAAATATTAATAAATGTTAATGTCAAAAAATCAGTTTTTTTTTTCATATTTCACCATTATTAAATTTTTATTATCTTATTATTACGATTTCTGTGTAGATGTAGGTGTCCATAAGCTAACTAATTTAGGGGAAGCGGGTGGGAGGGGAGCGCGATAGAGTAGCTAAGGAAAATAATAAACATACAGCATAATCACTATGTTTATTACTTTTACTAATTTATGGCACGTTATGTCATTAATCTGACTATGATTTTGTACAGTCTTTGGAAAATCAACTCATCACATTTTTAAATAATTAACACCATTAATAGGAACATTATGAAAAACCATCTTGTCCCATATTATGGGGTATGATGGGGTAATCAAGCTTTCACTATAAAAATAAAATGCTGATGAACTATCGTATGGTCTATTCAAGATAAATAATTAAAACTTGTTTTCTATGTCACTTCCAGGTCCAATCTCGTCTATTCTCTCAGTGAAATGGTCGTATCGAACCGTGACCCTCATAGGCGGCTGCTTCGCCGCTTTCGGAATGATATTCAGTAGCTGGGCTTTTTCCATCGGCTACTTATATTTTAGGTATGTGTCTTCAAACTCTTTTGTGCTCCAGGTGATTTATGCTAGATTGGCGAGTGGTATAGATGGTAAGAGACGTCCTAGACGAAAGATGAGTAAATAAACAAAGCATGTATGGGTTAGTAGGATGTGCGAAAAAGGTATGTCAAGATCATGCCCGAAGTCAATAATCTCAATTTACCCTTCTGGATGAGAACCTTAATTGTCGCCGCACTCAGCCAGTTCAACTGATAATTCCAACTGATCAGTTCAAACTAAAACTGTTGATATTTTTTAAAATATCGAATTTTAGATATTTTAGATATAATAGGAATTTTATAATAAACTAGCTTGCCAGGCAAACGTTGTTCTGCCCTTTTCGACGACCCTTTGTCATGGCCTATTAAAAACCCTTAAATTCGCAAAAAAAAATGTGGGTCACTCATGGGCAAAAAAAACTATCCTATCTCTCAAGTTGAACCAAACTGCACACGGTGTGCAAATTTGATTAAAATCGGTTTAGTAGTTTAGGAGTCCATCGCGGACAAATAACGTGACACGTAATTTATATATATTAAGATAGAAAAATAATATAGTACAAAAAATACTATATTTTTATCATTAATTTAACTGTCGCGCTTTTTTATATTAACTGTGATTGTAAGAAAATCCGATATTTTAAAAATATTTTAAACTGATCTGTTGGAATGATGAGTTGAACTGACCGTGTGTGGCGGGGCCAGCTATACTGTGGTTATAACACGAGTGGGTCGGCTTGTCAAGTCGATCCTCTCGAGATACCAGCGTAAAAATAGCGGTTTAATTTCGTATGGTAAGTGTACAGAACCGGAGATCAGACTGGTAACATGGCATTCTATCTTAGCCCTTAGGGCTGAAAACGCGTCTACATTTTGATTCCTAACCGAAGGTGGATTTAGATGTTTACGGGCCCCAGCATCCATTCACTTTCAGGTAGACTGTGTAGGTACTTGTTTGCTAATAGTATTTTGTGTGAACTCTTGAAGGAATCTAAGTTTTTAATATTACCAATCACCTCGGAAAGCAACCTTTTTATAGAATAGGGGTCACAAACGAGCACACAGTCCACCTGATGGTAAGTGGATGCTGTGGCCCATAGACATCTACATCTATCCTCGATTAAGGATCAAAACGAAGATGTGTTGTCACCCCTGAGGACTAAGATGGAGTGCCTCGTTTCCAGCAAAGAGGGTCTCCGGATCTCTACACTCACCATACGAAACACAGCAGCATTAAGCTGCTATTTCACGCTGGTATTCTATGAGAGCGTGGTCGACGCCGGTCCAGCTTGCCCATTCGTGCTACAACCATAATATATGTGGCTCTACCACGTATAAACCTCGATGATTTGGGGTATTCAGCTCAAGTAGAATGTGGATTGTCATTTCCTCGTGTCCAATATAGGCTCCGCACGAAGGGTTTTCTGTAACATTTACGCTGTCCTACCAATGAGAGTTAATAATTTTCCGGTCGCCAGATGTCGCTACTGTATGTTCACCGTGCTGTGGCGTTGTACGAATACCCACTAGCCCATCTCATCGCGCAGGGTACATAAGAGGCTACGGAGCGAAACAAAATCAGGAGATGACCATGGAAAAATAATAAACTGCGGTTGCCAATCTATTTGCAAAGCGTGGCAAATGCAGTTGACTCGCAGTTATCCGACAATCATTTTGCAAGGCGGTGTCGGATTATAGAGTACCATAGAATACTATAATACACAATAGAATGGCTGTCAACTTTATTTTGTACGAGGCTTGGCGTCGCCAAACCCGATTCGCTGTGTTGACAGACTGAATAAATTTACACATTTTAGATTTTTGATTAATATTTAAGATAATCATTAAAAAAATCGTTTAAATTTTGATACATATTTTTTTGTAAATAGGGTGCAATTTGGCATTTTCTAAATAATTTGCATGCGTAATTTGGAAACGATTGTAACGTCAAAACACATCTCGTGTTGACATTTATACTTGTGAATTGACGTGTTAGTGACATTCTAGTGGCTACGCGGGCTCCGCCCACACCCCCGTTCTATTATGTATGTACTCGTATTATAGTATTCTATAATAGAGTACTGTGCAGACAGCCCCCTTGCAGTTTGGATCTTTTTGAAAAAGAGTCTTGTAATCAAACAAATCACATATTGTTACGAGCTTGAGGTTCGTGACAATAATAACTGCCGATTAAATTATCAAAATTTACACTTTTATTACCGAACACGAATTAAAACTTAAAACACTAATAACTAATCACACTGATTCACTTTATTTCGCTCCGAAGTTTCGCTTATCTCTCCGAATTCAATACTGCCCCGATCGCGGCATGCAATGGCTTTATATAGGGCTCTTCCACGAAAACATCCAGAATATTCCAGTAAATAACCCCGACCGACCAGGCGCAGAAAGTTCGAGTATGGGGTTTCTAGAAAGCTTAATTCTTCTGTTCGGTACTAGATGGCGCTGTTAGTCGAAGTTCAAGATTGACATTTTCTAGGAAGCCCTCCTCGCTCTGGTCCCTGACACTAGAATGCGCTAGTGCCAGGTACCTGACGTCGACTTAGGCACGCAACAATATCAAGTATAAAATATTTAATAAAAGTCATTTAATGCACAATGAATACCTAAACAGCATTCAGCTTGCTAGGCTGCAACCCCATAGTCACATTTAAACTGACAACGGCGCGAAGTTATTGCAACCTGTTTATCCACGAATTCACGAAGCCCCCGCTCCCCTCCCCCCTCCCCCCTCCGTCCACGGCGGATTCATTTAAGGCATATCGGATTACAAGGGAGTGCGGATTAGCCAGGGGCCGGATTACCGGGGGTCTATTGTACGGCAAATATCCCCCCTTTAACAATTTAATTAATATTAATAATGATTTCTTAAATTTACGCGAACACTACACATTGAATAAAACTAAATTTACGGATTTTATCGCGTTTATTTCACGACGTGAAGCACCGACGCTCCGGGAAGTCTGCAGTCTGCGAACATGTTCAAGATCGTCCCCACCATTACATTCGATTTGATAAACCACAAATTCTCGCAAAAGAACACCGATTCCTACCAAGGATGATACGCGAGGCTATTGAAATTAAAAAACATCCAAATTTCAATAGAGAAGATGGATGGGTGCTGCCAACTGCTTGGGATCCTATAATTAACAAAATTAAACCCAAACCTAAGCATACCACTGCAAGACTTCATGATACTATAAGCTCGTTTTGCGTAAATCGGACCAAAAATTAATATTCAAAAACTGAAGGTAGCCGGACTAACTATGACATTGGGACGTCAAATATCTCAGTCCCCCCCGTGACCATGGTTGCTGTAAAGCACCCGAAACGTCGGGAATTAAAAATAAGTAAAAGTAGTGAAATAAACGCGATAAAATCCGTAAATTTAGTTTTATTCAATAATATTAATAAAATATTTCACCTCGTTCCAAAATGGCGGTGCCATTTTGTCAGGAATTTGCGGATTATCTCATCAAGGAACGTGTTTCTCTTCACAGTTTCGGCGCAATGGTGGGCACCGGAGCCGGGCTGGCCTTCCCGCCCACGGTTTACATCGTGACGTCGTACTTCGTGAGGTTGCGCGGCCTGGCGAACGGTATATGTATGTCCGGCTCGGCTTTCGGCAGCATCATACTTCCGCCCGTACTGCGTTACCTTCTAGAGACGTACGGGTACAAGTGAGTATAGTCTTCGCTTTTTTCGATATACCAAGCGATAGATTGTTTGATTTGACATTGACTGATGACGAAAATTCACTCTAAAATCCCTAAACTCAGGGGTGAAGAACTCCGTAATTAAATACTACGTTCTCATACCAAAGAAGAAAGTAAAATGGAGCGTTGCAATGGAGATTTTGATCCTTAATCTAATAACTTTTGAGTAGTCATTCAATTACACATTTACACAATTTGTGCACACGTAGTAGAGTCACGCTGTAGCACGAATGGATCGGTTTGATCGGGAAAAGACCACACTATCACTGAATACTAGTATAAAATAGCAGCACAATGCTGCAGTGTTTCGTATGGTGAGTGTAGAGATCCGGAGACCATTTTTACTGAAAACGAGGCATTCCATCTTAGTTCTCAGGGTCACAACGCATCTGCATTTTGATTCTCAATCGAGGATAATTGTAGATGTCTATGGACCACAGCATCCACTTACCCTCAGGTGGACTGTGTGCACGTTTGTCATCATTATAAAAAAAACTTCACTTTTGTAATAAAACGGACTCCAATACTTGTATCTAAAATAACTTGCGACGTATAACATTGTTTTAGTTAAATATGTATGCGTCCAGCAGTGAAACACTCAATTTACAGGCTGACAAGGACTGTGTTCCGAAATTTTCCCAGTATACTGGCGAATGCAAATGACGTCATTAATTGACGCCATATTGTGCTGGCGTGCCGCCGCTATATTGTGTCGGATATCCGGACATGTTAAAACAATTTTTAACTGTGTGTACACTGAATGAAGCCTGCCAGAATTTGTTTTTTATTATTCAAATCTAATTCTTTACAAATTTATTGAAATAGGATATAATAACTTTTGGAGCACAAAATGACCTAGTATAATCGCTAAAACTTTTCCAATATGGCGCAAATGTACGTTGTCATATACTGGCCAACGTTTTGAAACGAATCACCAGTATGGCGTCGATTTATGACGTCATTTGCATTGGCCAGTATAGTATGTATTATGTTCTATTTCGGAACACACCCAAAGAAATTAAGAAAGACGTGTGAGTGAGTGCATGTCAAGCAGTTGAGCATGGTTTCGATGCCACTTGATATGAACGCAGCGCTCTATCTTTCTTTGTTGCTCTGAGTCTGCGTCATATAATTTCAGTTCGTTATCTTTAGGTAATATTTTAGAGCTTTACCAATACAAAACATACCAATATATGTTACTGTGGCCGGGGTTGACTGGATGAGAGTGCCTAAAGGTATTAAGTCCGCCCTTTATAATCCTTTTAATTACGGTGATAGCAATAAAGCATAAATAAATAAAAACTATCGATTTTCCTTCGATTTTTGTTCAAAAAAGAAAGATGGTTACCGAATATCAAAAAAGATTTATTTGCAGTACACATTCGATACATACAATATTAAAAAGGCAGCAGACAGTGATTATATATGCATGACATTTGTGTTCGAAAACCGTTTTAAGTTTACTTAGATTGTTGTAATTTTAAAATATACGAATGTTAAACTATCGTACCCGATTTTCTCCCATGTGTGTCATAAAATGCGACCAAGAGAAACGCCAGAAAGTCTTATGGCTCCTGATAGATAACGGTGAAGGACAACGCTCTCACAGAATAGCAGCTTTATGCTACTGTGCTTCGCATGGTAAGTGTAGAGAACCGAAGATCATTTTTACTGAAAATAAGGCATTCCATCTTAGTTCATAGGGGTGACAACGCGTCTGCATTTCTATAATAATAATTATGTCCTCCAGACCGATATTCGGTCAAAGCGACCCGAAGGGGACTAGCCATCCGTGGGAGAGGATTATAGTGCACGAGTGTATGCGCAAGCACAGGAGCACTCTATTGCCTCACTCACATAGTCCGATAGAACGGTAAACCGCACGACCGGAGAGAGATCAGGCGCAGGACCAACGGCTTTACGTGCTTTCCAAGGCACGAAGGTGAGACTCCACCAACTTCCTGACTCCGGGCAGCTACTGAGAACTTTTTAACAGAAAAACCCATTAACTGATTTTGGCTCGACCCGGGATTCGAATCCGGGCCCTCATATATATTCGCGTATTAATATAAAAAACTAGTCAAATTAAAAAATGCCATGGAATTTGCGTTCTAAAACGTTTTAGAAATTATCTTTCTATACACTTCATATTTGGAAAAACAATTAAAATACTAATTAAGGCGTAAAATATCATACTTAAAAGGTAACAAATACGATACTATAAATAAAACATATATTCATTGAACTAGAGCTTCTTTTATGAACGACTATACCCAAATGTGCGTTTGTACACAGGGCATTTTACGGTTGAAAAATATTGTTAACCTGGAGTTAATAGTTCAGCTTAGGGAGGAAATGTGTTGTAAACCAGTGGTTAACAGGGTTACGTCAGCGGATATATAGAGTATAGAAAGAGAGAAAGAGAGAGAGAGTGGAGTATAGATAGATAGAGATATATAGAGTCTTAAGACCGTAACACAACACTGCTTGACCTTAGAAAATATGTTCTACCACCAGTAAAACATCATTTTTTTATATTATTTCAGAGGTGCAGTGTTAATATTGGGCGGTATAATGCTGAACGTCTGGGCGGCCGCCTTGCTGTTCCAACCGGTCGAGGAACACATGGTCAGGAAGTATAAGGAACCGGAGGAAGACGAGGACGCGCCGCAGGTCAGTGCTGTTTACGACTTTGTCGCGGGTTTTACACAACTGAGTGAGGGGTTTTGCAACTTTGTTGAGGGTTGTTGCTTTTATTGTTGCTGGTTATTGCGACTTTAGACGGGCTGTTACGACTTTGATCATTGGTTTCTTAACTTTTTGCATAATTTATCGGGAGGTTTTAGCGTTTTTTTTGGGAACTAAAATATTTTTTCAATTGCGTAGCAATGAATATCAGTAATAAATTATAATTAAAATATAGTCTTAGAGTTTGATGTTTTCGCGATTTCTTCTAAAACAATTTGTAACTTGTCATTAAATATAAACAGGTTTGCGAAGCCTGCACAGCTGTCCACTATTGATTGAACTTTGCGACCTTTTATTAATATTATTAAAATTAATTTACCTTGTTACAATTACATTTTGCTTTTTTTCTATATTAATTATCCATGGCGGTTAGTAAATTAACTTAAAAATATTAAAATGAAAACGGAAATTTCGAAATTGGTTGCAATGTTTCATTTATTTTCATATTTCGTGTGTTTAAAAGTGTGAGTTTTTTTTTTTGGAAATGAAACGTGTAACAAAGTCACAATACACTCTGGGCTCGATTCGGTGACGTCACAAAGTAAGCCACTCATTTTATCTGTACCTTTTTGTATTGTATGTACTATTTTATCTGTGTTTGCTTTTGCATGTTCTGTATTTTTGTATTCTGTGGGTTTTTTGTGTTTAATCTGTATGCTTTTTGTTACTGTCTTACATGTTGTTGGGGCTAGAATGCAATTTTTTTTCTGCCTTGAATGTAAATACACATAGGTTCATTTTATTGAACAACCCGGTAATCAATAGTTAATAACAAAATATTAGTTTCTAATAATTGGGGGTTTAATTTTTTTAATACATTTTATTTAGATTTCTTATATTTTTACGGAAATTAACTTTTACGGATTTTATCGTGCTTAATATCTTGATTATTAATTCCCGACGTTTACTACGGTTCTATGCAGATTTCTGCGTAGATCGGACCATATATAATAATTAAAAAGCTGAATTTACTCCGGGTGAACAGTGACATCGGGACGTCAGTCACCTCAGTCCCCCGTGACTATGGGTGCTGAAAAGCACCCGAAACGTCGGGAATTAAAAATCAAGAAATTAAACGTGCGATAAAATATGTAAAAGAAGTTTTAATCAACAATTTTATATTAAAAACGAACCTTAAATATTATTACATATTACATATGGTTGAAATTTATCTGCGACTTAGTTCTTACCTTTTTCTACCATCAAGTAGCTGTATTTCTGTGCTCCGGTCTGAAGGGTATAGAGAGTCACTGTAATTACATACAGTGAGGTATTCCACAACAACACTATAAGTGGTAGAGCCATGCTGTAGCCACTTATATTAATAGTATAGTTGTAGCACGAATGGGTCAGCTCGAGCGGGAAGGACCACGCTCTCACAGAATACCGGCATCAAATAGCAGCTTAATGCTGCTGTATTTCGTATGGTGAGTGTAGAGAACCGGAGACCCTTTTCGAAAACGAGACATTCCATCTTAGTTCTCAAGGCTGACAACGCATCTGCATTTTGATTCGCAAACGATGATAGAAGTAGATGTCTATAGGCCACAGCAACCACTTGCCATCAGGTGGACTGTGTGCTCGCTTGTCACCCTTATCCTATAAAAAACACGTGTCTTGTGACTAGTGTATATGTTGACTTTCACTCAGGTGGATTTTTGCACATAAGTCACTGAAATATTATCAAAAAAACAAACCTCAGTCTGCTACTGAGAATTTCTTAACAGACAAGTGGCAGAATTAAAAATTTTATACAACCGACTTCAATATAAATAAAATCAGAACGTCAATGTATTCGAAATCAATTAAATACGCATTATTAAGAATAACTCAAAAACTACTGGTCAGATATTGATCAAATTTATATGAGACCACATGAGAAGCACCAGCTTTTAAATAAAAAAAGAATCATCGAAATCGGTTAACCTAGAAAAGTCCTGAGGTAACACACATAAAAATACTGTTGAATTGAGAACCTCCTCCTTTCTTTGAGGTCGGTTAAAAATGCTAACAATTTGTTTCGACCCAACCCGGATTCCGTATTCGAACAAATTCGTGAAAGCCTAATTTCGACAATAGACTTTTGATAGACTGTTATTAATTAAAATGAAAATGAATGATCGCATATCTTATTTAGTCTTTTTTCCCTGAATAATGCATAGTAAAGTATTTTTCCCTGAATAATGCATAGTAAAGTAAAGTAAAGTTACAGCCTATATAACGTCCCACTGCTGGGCACAGGCCTCCCCTCATTTCTGAGAGGTTTTTAGGGCAAGGAAGTGTCCAAGCGCTGCCCCAATGCGTGTTGACGAACTTCACATGTCTTCGAAATATTTTTTTTTCTTATTCCTCAGACATGCAGGTTTCCTCACGGTGTTTTTCTTCACCGCCGAGCGCGTGGTAAATCAGCACTTAAAATTGCAATTAACAATTTCCTTGGTGCCAGCAGGGATCGAACCCGGGTTACTCGCGTTCTGTTATATTTACAGCGAGCGTTAACCATCTGAGCTACCACGGCTCGAATGCATAAAGCATGGCATGGCAAATTTAAACACGGGCTTAAATTATTATATTGCGTTAGGAGAGTATATTTATAGCACTCGAAAAGCAATTCTATATACTAATTCTAAGATACGTCACATGTGGAACCGCTTACACATTTCTACAAATGTACTCTCCTAATTACTCTCCTAAATACTAAAATAATATCAACCCATTATTATATAGAAACTTTTATTAGCATGCTTGAAATAACTTATATAGCACTGCTTCATTGCATTAATGACTCACACCTTTCCATAAAATTAATCACTTTCCTTAAAACACTGGCACCTGAACGATCGAGCGAGGTTTCATTTTCAAAAAAAAAATACAACTAAAAACGTTTTAAAAGAGCAATTATAACGAAAGTGATTATATTTTAGCGGTGCTAAGGCGCTATGTACAAGGTTTTTAGCTTTTACTTTGATATTAGTTGTTTCCCGCGTAAAAGTTGTTTTAGTTTTTTTTTAATTATGTCAAAATCTTCAAAGTCAAAGGCTTTTGAGATTTTTGACGCAAGTATAGACACTAAAAATTTTGTTTATAATCTGTAGGGAGTTTCAATGATTTTTATAGTGATAACTATGGAGTGTAGAAGTAAGGAGAACAATCTCTCATAGGAGAATAGTTGAAAAAGTGTCCATCTGTAAGCAATAAATAGCAATTCATAAACTCTCCACAACAGCGCTGGAGTAGCTACAAGAAACAGCTACATGAAATGAACTCAGCAGTTGTCGACGGTTTAAGTGTGGTGCTAAACTGCTCAGTAGCTCTGAAATCTAAAATAATTTTTACGTAGTAAATATAACCTCGAAAAAGTCGTCTATCTCACTAATATTTTTCGGCGCGTTCTTTAAAATTTACCCCGTAGCTATAGTGGCGCCTCCTTTATTTAACGGTTTTCTATGGACGCTTTTTAATACACAGTCTCTACTCCTTACCTCTACACTCCGTAGTGATAACGGTCTTTTACTAAACGTACTGTCTGTATCAAATGTGTTGTTTTTTTGTTCTAATTATTATATTTCTAAAGAAATATTTATATGATGTGCTCTTGAGTGGACTTTTAGATTTTTCTACTAATTATAAGCCAGTAGTTGGCTACAATCCGACCTGGTGGTAAGGTGGTAAGCCATGGATGGCATTATTCAAAGGGAAAATGTGCATGTGAAAATGTGTACCGATTGGTGGTGGCGTGAGAGAATACAAAACCATCAGTAGAGTCCATGATGCTAAATGGGGACCTATTAGATTTTCTAGATTAGTTGATAGGGAGAAAACAAGTTATATAATGTTTCCCCTTCCAGTAGTGTAGGAAGCGTCAACAGATTTTCAAAAATGTAAAAACTACTACTTACAAACTACTGCAGATGTTCAAAAATTATATTCCATCGCGTCAGATATTCAAAGGGGATGTTATGTGAACCCAAAAATGTTCCCATTCAAAAAACTGACGATTCGGAAGTGACGCACACTCGTAGCGAAATTTTGAAACTGCGAAAAAATCTCCGCCGTATTGAAATACTCGAGCGCGTCAGATTATTGTAAAAAAGGTTCAGTTTATGGTCCCACTTATAGTAGTTTAAAATCTGGCGATTATTTTGAGGGATGTTAATAATCTCATAGTTAGAAATATTTTTTATTAATTTTTTTTTTCTTAACAACTATAAGATGTGACCCCTTACTGGACACTGTTATCTTAAAAAGCACTCATATATATGGTCTAAGCAACTCAAGGATGTGTCGGTTCTGTTCCATAACGGAAGAAACGCCTCTTCATCCTAACTAATCGCGGACCCTTAATGCGCAAACGTAACACTCGTCTGGGAAACTATGTACTCCGCAAGAAGTGAAATTGCTCACGGCTAAGCAACTCCTTCTATTCAATATTCATTGAAGACGTAGGGCTTAGTCGTGAACTATAGCCATAGCAGCGATCACGATAGATCTTCTAGGTCGCAGTGATACTGGTCTCTTCCCTAGATCTGTATAGCTGCTCGCACATAGTTAAAAAATGTGACTGTGAATGGATGGGGATGGCACGAGAGAGTCAGAGATAGGGAAAGAGTGAAAGGGACAGAGAGGCGTGGAGTGGGGTGTACATGCTTTACTCCAGCTACACGGTCTCATCTTCATAGACGAGTTTTAGTATTTCGGCTTGTGGAAATCGGCAGATTATGTTTTTTTTAAAAATTATTTTTGCATTATTTCCATTAAAATAAAAAAAATCAACCACACACTAGAATGTTTAGACAACGTTTTTTTTTTTGAAACTTTGTAACCCTCCCACTCAAATCGTCGGATTTTCTAAATGTACTCTTTTAGCTCGTAATTCTCACCTTACCTTAATCTGACGCGCTTGAGTAAATCCAAAAAAGTCCCCTCTTGGACTCCCCTACTACATACTTCGTTCCGTTATAAAAGGCGACTATGATAACGTCTATAAGATTTCATGACTTACCGATAGAGGATGGTTTAATTTGTTTACGCCAGACTTTGGTCCGATCCGTTTTTTTTTACCGATCCGCTTGCGAAGCCTGGCGAAAGGAAATACCCACCTACAATGGCGCAGACCCGTAATAGTGGACTACACGATTAAATTATTTTTTACAGGAAACAAGGCATCCCATCTTAGTCCTCAGCGTTTGCATTTTGATTCTTAATCGAGATAAATCTACATTTATATGGCTACGGCATACAAATGAATTTATAGCGTTGGGTGACAAACGAGCACACAGTCCACCTGATGGTGAATGAATCCTGTGTGGCCCATAGACATCCACATTTATCTTCAACTAAGGACCAAAATGCAGATGCGTTGTCACCCGTGAAGAATAAGATGGAATGCCTCGATTCCAGTAAAATGGGCTACCGGTTCTCTACACTCTCCATACGAAACACAGCAGTATTAATTTGCTATTTCACGCTGGCTGTGAGAGCGTGGTTCTGCCCCGGTCGAGCCGACCTATTCGTATTACAACTAAAAAACTAATATAGTTGCAGGTTAGCTCTACCACGTTAATGGACCGACAGTTTGCTAATTTTTCACATAGACTGTGTGCTCGGTTGTCACAATTTTATAAAAAGAGAAGGTTAGGTGGCAGCGTCAGAGAAGCGGGCACAATAACGACACAACTCTAGACTTATTGTGTAAATATTGGCTCTGGATTCGAACCCAGGAGCTTTAGCATCTCTGCTAAATCTGAACACTAGCTTGCCAAGTCGTCAAGATAATCAATCAGAGACATTGACATCTTTGTGTCTGGTTTCAACATTTAAACTCGATCGATCTTATAGAATGGTCCTTTTTCCGGACCCATATGACTTAGGGACCTTCAAGAATTCCTTTTTAAAAGGCCGGCAACGCATCTTCAATTCCCCTGGTGTTGCAGTTGTTCATGGGTGGCGGTAATCACTTACCATCAGGTGAGTCGTATGCTCGTTTTCCGCCTCTCCTATAAAAAAAAACGAAAGAAGTCCCCAAGCCGCGGCGTCACTGTTTTCGCGAAAATTGACATTTGATGTCAAATTCCACATATCTTACATTTTAGAGCTCATATCCTCCACAGGACATCGTTATTGGATCAGACTAGCTTAAATCTAAAACTAACTATAAACTTTTTTATGTAATGAGACTAGATGTGTGAAAGGTACTAAACCTAATAAATGTAACTTAGGTTTTACTTACTTTCTTGTATGTCTGTAGACATCTACATTTATCCTCGATTAAGAATCAAAACTCAGATTCGTTGTCACCCCTGTGGACTAAGATGGAATGCCTCGTTTCCAGTAAAAAAATGGTCTCCGGTTCTCTACACTCACCATACGAAACACAACAGTATTAAGCAGCTATTTTACGCTTGTATTCTGTGAGAGCGTGGTCCTGCCCCGGTCGAGCCGACCCATTCGTGCTGCAACCATAATATTGCTGCAGCGTGGCTTTACCACGTATATACAAACTAACTTCCAAATAATCTAGAGACTTGGCATTATGAACATAGCTCAGAATCAGATATCAACGTGAGAATATGAAAAGAGTAGTATATTTGGAGAAAACGAGCGAGCCCTACAGTAGTCGCATATGATGTGTAACACCTGACAGCTCAATTTGGTAATAAGCAACATTAATATTTTATCCTGGAAAAAACTATTTGTTTGTTAAATCAAATAGCGCGCGCTTCCCCTGCTTCCTGTTATAAACTTCCGTCCCTTTTCATGAAATCACTCCCACAGTTTGCGGAAAAGCGAAAGCAAACTTGTTACACGTCAAAAAATAAACATATATTTTTTAAATTTCTCTTGTTTGTGATTGTTGTGATATATATGTAAGGGCAAAAGCATATAGTGTGCTTCTTCTAACGCTTCCATGTGTAAATTGTCTTAATTATCGTTGTGTTAAATTGTCGATATGTCTTTTAAATAAATAATTTGTTTAAGTATTAGCGTATATAGTTTTTTTTATTCGAATAATGCCGACAAACTAGAAAATACTATACGCTGATGCCCATCGATATAGTCAAAGAATCAAAATGCAAATGCGTTATCACCCCTTAGTACTAAGATGAAATGCCTTATTTCCAATAAAAGGAGTTCAGTTCTCTACTCTCATCATACGAAACACAGCAGCATTAAGTTCCTATTTTATGCTGGTCTGGCCCGATCAAAACGGCCCGTTCGTGCTGCAACCATAATATACTTAACTGCAGCATGGTTCTGCCACGTGTGTACAAATTGTGTAAATGCGTAATTGATTTACTACTCAAACATTTGCGTTGTCACCCTTGATAACTGAGATGGAATGCCTCGTTTCCAGTAAAAAAGGGTTATAATATTGCCGTGTATGGCGGAGTAATATAATCTACGAGTACTAACCCGTACCGTCCCGTGGGTGTCGTGAATTCAAGCAGAGGGAATATTATACGTGGTAGAGCCATGCTACAGTTATGTTAGATGTATAGTTATAGCACGAAGCGTCGGCTCGACCGGGAAAGGACCACGCTCTCACAGAATACCAGCGTGAAATAGTATCTTAATGCTGCTGTGTTTCGTATGGTGAGTGTAGAGAACCGGAGACCCTTTTTACTGGAAACGAGGCATTACATCATAGTCCTCACGGGTGACAACGCATCTGCATTTTGATTCGTAATCGAGGATAGATGTGGATGTCTATGGGCCACAGCAACCACTTACCATCAGGTGGACTGTGCGCTCGTTTGTCACCCTAGCCTATTAAAAAGGGAAATGAAATGGGAGACGGCCAGCAGCCTCTTTCTAATAACTACTCAATAGTAATAATAAAAAGGTGCGGTTGCCATTCCTAAGGCGTTGGCCACGCTAGGGCGACTGCGGGGAGCGGATGTGGGAGGGATGAAGATGCTGCGCCTTGCCGCTGTAGTATGTCACGTTCAGGCGGCTGCATTATATTTTTGAAGTGAAAACTTCTTTAGCGGCGTTGTACACTTTTTTGTAATGGGTAAAAAATGTTAAACTCGCGTCAGGACATGTGACCCTGATCGAAAATGCGTAAGACCGATGGAGAGAGAGAGAGACAGCCGTCGCGCCGTAGGTGAGGATACTTCTTCCTCTCTTTCTACGGCGCGGCGAAAATGTATGCCTGCCCCTGCTGTTTCGTTTAGGCGGCGCAGGGCGCTTGCGCGAATGTTCTTGTGTGATAATTAAAGCAATTCGTGCAAAATTATACCCTAATCATTCCTAAATATCAAAAATGCACAACGTTAATATTCAATTTTTCACTTCTGCCGGCATTCCCGGAGTGCAACCCGTCGTTTTTTTATAGGATAAGGTGACAAACGAGCGCACAGTCCACCTGATGGTAGGTAGTTGCTGTGGCCCATAGACATCTACATCTATCCTCGATTACGAATCAAAATGCAGATGTGTTGTCACCCCTGAGGACTAAGATGGAATGCCTCGTTTTCAGTAAAAAGGGTCTCATGGGGGTCATATGTGGTTTCTTCTTGCTATTTTTGCGCGGGATATGAAGTTAGATTATCTAAATTGGCACTTTCCTGCCTAGAAGCGAATAGTTTTTTTGGGTAAGATATAATGGAAATTAAAATAGGAGTTCATGATTTAAACTAAAACAGGCATTGGTTTGGTAAATATCGTAGGACTGTATGATGAAATACGTCAAAATCCACAAAAATTTTGAGAAATATAATATTATGCATATAATTTTCATGCTTCCTAGACCATACTGCAGACTGCGACAATATTTCACTCTTGGGGCGTCATCGCCCCAAGAATGAATTACTGACTCGTGGAGTCGAGTAACTGGTAATACTAGCTTGTGTCTAACTTGTGTAAACGTGTCCCTATTTATATTTTGCATCGCAGAAAAACCAACATGTTTTGATTAAATCCGCAAGACGTGTATTAGACGCGCCGACATTACACCTCTCGTTCGTCTCGTATAGTTATTTTTCGCGCTCATCGCAGACGCAGGACGCGTCGCGCGTAGCACACGACTAAACGTGGCAACTGTGGCAAACATGGTGGATATAAAGCAATCTATGGGCAGGCCTATGTTCAGCAGTGGACTTTCGAAACGCTGTAATGAAAATTTGTAAGTTTATTAAATACAGTTTTGTATGTGGTAAAGCCACGCTACGGCTATATTATGGTTGCAGCACGAATGGGTCGACTTGACCGGTGAAGGACCACGCTCTCACAGAATACCAGCGTAAAAAGCAGCTTAATACTGTTGTGTTTCGTATGGTGAGTGTAGAGATCCGGAGACCCTTTTTTACTGGAAACGAGGCATTCTATCTTAGTCCTCAGGGATGACAAGGCATCTGCAAGGCATTTTGATTCTTAATCGAGGATGAATGTAGATATCTATGGGCCACAGCATCCACTTACCATCATGTGGACTGTGTGCTCGTTTGTCACCGTTATGCTATTAAAAATACGTGGTATATATATATATATATATATATATATATATATATATATATATATATATATATATATATATTTGCTGCCACTATGACACTACTGAATTAACAATCCAACAGTATTTTCTTCAGCGGTAAAGTGATTGTCTGGAAGAGATCACTTATTAGCGAAAAGACTGTCTCATTTAATTTACTCTTTATGTAAATATTTTTTTACGCTTTACCGTAATATAAATGAATTTACTTCATAAATTCATACATACAATATATAAATAAATATTAACCTTTTTTCCTCATATCAACTTATACACTTTTGTGGATAAAGGGCATACGACGCCTGACTTTTAAATTTCATTATACACTAGCAACCTTATATCAGCGTGAAATAACACCTTAATGCTATGCTTTTAACTGGATGCTAGACATTCCATCTCAGTCCTTAGGGGTGACAAAGTATCTGCATTTTATTTCTTATCCACTATAGGTGTAGTTTTGGACCGGCCACAATATTCACTAATGGTTAGTGTGTGCAGGTTTGTCCCCCCTTATTATATAAAACAAAAACTTATTTCGGTCCCCGCCAGTACCAAATTTTTGATTGTAGTTGGATATTCGACACTCGTCAAAATAATGTACGAAAATATGATGTAATGATGTTAAGTTTCTATAGTCAAATAACTATATTATTTGTATATTTTAACTGACGATAAAGTAGTCATATTACAGCTATATTATGGTTGTAACACGAATGGGTCGGCTCGACCGGGGAACAACCAAGCTCTTTTAGAATACCAGCATGAAATAGCAGCTTAATGCTGCTGTGTCTCATATGGTGAGTGTAGAGAACAAGAGACCCATTTTACTGGAATCGAGGAGACATTCCATATTAGTTATCAGGGGTGACAACACGTTAAGATTCTGATTCTAATATCGAGGATAATATCTTTTTTCCTTAATTTAGAATAGAAAATCGACCACGTTTTAAGACGTTATTAAAAGTAGTTATTTATTAATGATGATATCGACCATTTTCTAACTACTGATCGAAAATTTCTGAGAAATTAGTAATATTTACAAGAAATATCTGATAAAATAACATTATATAGAAGCAGCGTGGCCGACTAATTAAACTAAATAATGGACGAAATTGTATAAAATACTATATTTTAATAATTTTTTTCTTTTAAAGTCCTATTGAGTTTTGATCATCTTAGAACTCAAAACATCCTTTGCGAGCTTATCTTCAAGGGAAAAACGAATATATCTGTCTCGTTTCAACGCATTGCTTTGCCCAAAGCCTTTACTTTTTAATTTTAACAATGTGGGTAGATTACTATAGTGGCATGCTTGTGGAAATTTTCTCTAACATGTTCAACAATGTTTTGAACTTTTGCTGAATGTATATTATCTTTTCAGGACATTTTGTTCGAAGAAGAGGAGCCAATCGAAGTCTACAATATGACCTCACAGCCCACTAACGCCGATAAACCTAACGGCTTAGCTGACCACGAGAAACTGTGCAAGGAAATCTCGGATCGAAACATATCACAAGCTCAAGTACATAACAGTCAAAATTGCGTGAACTCTACACAGAACTTAAGACAAAATCTGTCGAAACGAAAGCTCTCCTACACAAGACCGATGTCGAAGGCGAATTTCAGTTCCGCTTCAATAGCGCTAGAGGGCGTTGACAAGCGGCTTGGATCCCAGGAGGGATTCGGCAGACGATTAAGCACAGCGGGCCCTAAAAGAAACCTGTCCACGTCTAGCTTCGCGTATGTTTCCACACCATTCCACGGCTCGACCCTTTCCGCGTTCAACCAACCGAATGAATTCGCTTCTCAATTCTCTCTTAAATCTATCACAGAGAGTGCCGCCGATGTCGCTTACTGCTGCTTCTGTTGCAAGCGCAAACGGAAAAGCGAGCCGAACAAATTCTTTGATGTATCGCTCCTAACTGATCCCACTTATTTAGTAATCCTGGTGTCGAGTAGTACAGTTGCGATATCGTGTACAAACTTTATTATCTTACTACCCTCGTACGCTCAGAACATCGGTTTCGATAAGTCGCGAGGCGCTTTACTGCTCAGTACGGTCTCGGCTCTCGATCTGGTCGGACGTATAGGCGGTTCGGCGCTTTGCGACCTTAATTTCATGCCGAAATCTTTTTATTTCGTCGGGGGATTGTTTTTCTCCGGGGTCACTTTAACGATCATTCCGTTTCTGGAGTCGTATACGACGATAAGTGTGGTTTGCGCTCTGTTCGGTCTCGCGTCCGGGATCAATAACAGCGTTACCACTTTAGTCATGGCCGAGATTTTGGGCGTCGACCGGCTAATGTCGACGTACGGTATCAGTTTGTTCGTGAACGGTATTCTTCAATTAATTGGTCCGCCAATATGTGGTCTGTGGTTTGAATATGACAAAAATTTCGTCAATATGTTCGTTACGTTCGGATTCATTTTTATCGCCGGTGCGTCTTTATGGCTTTTCATGCCGTTAATAAATAGACAAAAGAAGAAAAAGGCCCAAGAAGCGCTCGGAAAGGTACAGGCTCAAAAAGTTTAGCATTCAATATTGATACTTACGACTTTAGCAGTATCGTTGACTTTTCTTTAAAATTGTATTTTGTAATAATTCATAATTTTATTCAAACACGACCGAGTTCGTTATATACAAATATATATCCGAATTAACTTTAACATTCGTCGCTTATCTGAAGTCTCACTTTAGTCGTTTTTGTTCATCAGTGCAAACAACGACTGAGGACTGTGATAATTTTAAGCTTTTACTACGACTTTACACTCAGTCGTTCGGGTAAAAATTATGCATAGGTATATAATTGATTTAATTGGACCATTGTGACACGGTTTGTCGTATACAAATATAATTTTGATGATTTTCGGTCGTATTCTAGTTGTAATCGATCATGGGCACATATAATTGAGTGTACAACTTTATCGAAATATGTTCGGGTGTGAAGTGTGACTGCTAATAGAAAATTGAATTAACTTCGTCGAATACGCATCGATGTGCCAATTGTTAGGTTAAAATTCTTATTGTAATATAAATTTATGCATTTTTTTACAATTTTACTATGTTTTGCATACCATAAGATTTTTACTATATAAGTAGACGTAATTATTTAGCATATCAAAGCTATAAATTAAACGAATTTATTGTACATTTTTACTCTCTGTTTTGTCTTTAATTTTTTTAGGTTTAAATATCTACATAGTTACCTTACATTCGAGGCTTATTCAAAAGCATATATTTAGAATTAAGATAGAAAACATTAACATTTACTTTTGCGTTGCAAACTCAAGTTGAGTGTTCATAAAAGGAATTTGGTTTTAGGGAGTAGAACTGACGTACTTATTTCAGATTCAAAGCGTCTTTCGAATTAGATTTCGTATTCGGATCACTGTTTTATAGCAATACTTTTGTAGTATCAGTTGTAATCCGTTAGAGAAGCTAAATAAGTTATATCAATAATATACTGAAAACAACTGAAAAATAATTTAATTCAAAACTGAAAACTATAATAATGTTTAGAATTTTTTTGACTATAATTATTAAACCATCTATTCTCTTTTCTTTATTTTTTCTACATCTCATCTTCTTTTATGTTCTTATTTAGCCCATAATATAAAAATAAGTAAATGGGTTGAAAGCAATTTGATCTGACTTCACTACTCACTTCCAATTTGGTAACATTTTGCAAGTTTAAACATTCTTGAATAGATTTTAATGACAACGTAGTTATTGAATATCGTCCCCATTATAAAGCGAGTCACACTACGCAAAATACGATAAGATATCTGTATCTGAGCGCATATCATTTTATATCGCTCTATGAAGTTTAATGAATTAATACAAACAGCTCAGTAATTTATATTATATGGCTAAGTATCTGTAAGTATCTGTGTGTCGGTGACACACCTCGAAAGATGGTGATAATATTATCTATTCATATAAATATATCTGTGACATATTTGTATGAATACATTATCTTTTATCCATCTCCAAAGTAATATAAAATAATATATATAAAATATCTACAAATATGGCATAGAATGTTACCTGCAAATAAATACAGGTTGGTCGCTGAATAAATGCGATTACATTCGGTCCGGTCATTTTTAAGCTTTATATGACGTTCTATCCCAATTCTTCGCCGTTTAGTAAATGCAACGAGTGCTTTAAAATCAAAACCTGAATCGTATTCTGACGAGCTGTCTAGCAAATCTAGATGGAATATACGCCAACTCATTGTAGGTAACACTGTATAAACAATTTTCTCAACAAAAAAAAAACACGTCTAGTAAGTTGGAAAGGATTTCGAAAGAATGTACCATTTCATATAGTATCGTATGTGCGTAGAATATGATACTTTCAAATAATTATGTCGTTATACGCAAATAAAATATTATCGTATCTGCGTATTCCATAGAATACTATAATTGCATACATAATAGAACGGGGGAGTGAACGGAACCCTTGTAGCCACTAAAATGTCACCAACACGTCAATTCACACGTATAAATGTCAACACGAGATGTGTTTTGACGTTACAATCGTTTCCATTTTTCGCACGCAAATTATTTAGAAAATGCCAAATTGCACGCTATTTACAAATAAATATGTATTAAAATGTCCGTCAACACAGCGAATCGGGTTTGTAGCAAATTACGTCGTATTATCACTACTGATAATACGACGTAATTTGCTTGTGTTTGTGCTCCCGGCGACGTCTCCCCTCGTACAAAATAAGGTTGACAGCCATTCTATTGTGTCTTATAGTATTCTATGGCGTGTTCTGTGGCTCGCTTAGCAGACGAGACATAATAGGAAATGGGGAAACCCTTATAGCACTGAACTTCAGAAACAAAACATCCTACACCTAGGACTCAGCTGTTGAACTACAATTGAATTCTACATTAACAATAATGAAACTGAATTTATTTTAAATATGACTAATATTTTTTTTAATTCTTGCCTACTGAAATGTTAATTTGTATATATTTTTATTTTTAAAATTATTTTTTGTGTTTGTAACATTCCGTATGGATAAAAATAGGATTAGAAATGACGGCTCGTCCGTACCGTCAACACGCACAGTACCAACAGCGAAAACCTGCTAATAACGGATAACGTTATATTATTCGGTTAATTGGAAATTTTCTAATAATGGGAGAAAAATTGATATACGCAAGTAGGTATAATAATTTGATCCTTGAAGACCATTTTATTTTATCTTATCAGTATTTCGATTTTAATAAAATCTAAATTTTTCGAAAACAAAAAATTAGTCTAGACTTTCTATTTATTCGTGAATTATATTGCAATCGGGAAAATTTCAAAAATGGTTACTCATGTCTCAATATCATGTAAATATTTTATACAAAAATATTAACAAACAAAATCAACGATAATTATAAAGAAAATTCTCAAGACGTGTAGCCCACAAATTAGCGAAACAGGACTGATTTTTTTTGTAGTTTATCGCATTTTGTTATCTTTCATTCCAATGCAAGTTGCACTGAAGTTCTGGAACGTACAAAAAACGCATATCGCAACGTATTTTTTTTTGCAGTCTATACCGGCGGTGTGAGTATAGATAGCGACAGTGTGCGAGCGAGAGGTGAATAGAGGCGATGCCATTTTCAACCTCATTCTATAATCGTAGTACACATTGTGTGTTTACACACAATCTATTTTACACTTTTAAGATAGTTGTTAAATGTTTATCAATTTTCAATAGCATATTTGGGTGCTTTGAACTTTCAAAGCGTCCAATTACTATTTAAAAATATTGATTTAAAAAAAAATTACTGACTGTTTAATGTATATTTAACATTTTCTTAATATTTTTACAATTTTTTGGAAGACGGGAGTCGTCATTTTATAAATTGTATGTAATCTTAATTTTCATATTTTAGTCTTTCAGTTCGAATTTCTGATTAAAATTAATAAGGAACCATAATGCTAAGACTATAAAATACCGTTCCGACAAAGGATTACAAACAATAAACAACAATACACATCATAGAAATTCATATATTATATTCAATAAATTAAAATATACAATAAATTATTTAAATAAAACTAAGAGAAATTCAGTTACTAGTATTCCGCTATCATGTAATGTTCCTCATCTGATGTACTACAGCATCTAACTTGTAAATAGAAGAAAGAAAAGAATTTAATAAAATTACTGTCTTATAGCAAGTGCACAAAATAAACTAGCTTAAAAATGTTACTACTTTTTGTCGTATTATTATGTTAATGTTAATCATCATTACCGTCATCATCATCATCATCATTATCATGACACCCCATCACAAGTCCACTGCTGAACATAGGTCTTCCCCAAGGAACGTTACAAATCCTGAGGTTCTGAGCCACCACGATTGAGCATCGATATTGACTATTGACTCCCTGCATCAGGTCGTAACTTCATCTAGTGGAAGGTCGTGCTATCTTACTGTTACTGGCCGGCCCAATGCCACTTCAGGTTACTGATTAGTAATTTTGATATAATCATGTTAATTATCGTAAAACTTAAATTGTACTTTCTATAATTATGAAAGATAATTGAATGATTTGAAAAAACAATTGGATCAATTCGATTGGAAAGTTATTCTAAATCAAAAGAGATTTTAAACAACCTTAATCACACGTTTTTTTTTTCTTAAATGAGAATTGTAGTCTTCCATTATCTGTCGTTCTCAAAATAGCATTTTCTAATAACAATTAAACTCACTTTGTCAACCGGTCACTTTTTACTTAAATAAAAGTATTGCAATGCATTTTATGTCAATTAAATTTACATTTGATTATAACCGCACAAGAGTAACTGACTTTCACGTTAGTCATTATTGCAGCACTTTCGATTTTTGCCTTATTCATCATATAGCGCGTTTATTTTGCTGATTCCAGATTTGAAAATTTGGCTTTTTTTAATGACTAAGGTCAAAGTCGGCCAGTATAAATAGATGTAATAGTGATACGATTTAGAGCAATAAATATCAAAATATATATTCCTAACGCACATTATGTCATTTGGACGATTACTTGTCCAGATTGTATTATAATAGAATTGCGAGAATGTAAATATGTTTGATTCCGGTCTGGTTAAAATTTTAACTTTTTGCATAAACTAAACTGTTACTTAATTCTAAATGGTATTTCTACGATGAATGTTTAATGTATAATAAAATTGTGTATTTTGTCTGGTTTTGTTGTTTTATTTCTCATACTAGAGGATTCAAACAGGACTGAATGAAAAACATTTGTTTTCCTGGTCGGTTTCAACTATTTATTTATTCATTACATTCTATGAAAATCCATTGCTAAACATACGTAGGTCTTGCACTAGATTGCCTCATAAGCGGGATACTTGCCATAGTTGCCACTGATGGCAGGTGGGTTGGCAACCGCAGTATATTTTCTAGTTGTTACTAGAAAAATGCTGCTGTCTATCTCCTGATTTTTTTGATATGGTAACCCTCTATCTCCTGATTCGTTTTTGATATGGTAACCCTATTATTAAGTCAAGATTAAGTAACGACTTAGGAACTATGTACTTAAAATCATGAAGTAAAGCCTAAACGCTTTAAACACACGCACATACACGCATACATACACACATTCACACATGGACACACACACACACACACATACACATTCACACATGTACACACACACACACACACACACACACACACAAAACGCTATTCGTATATTTATTGTTTATCATACACCTAATATTACCTAGATTATAAGTTGGTCTGTAGGTGGAAGCTGGTGTAAAAATCTGTCATACAGGGAATCCTAGTGCGGACACCGGTCTCTCACAAATTGATTGTAGCATAATCATATGAAGTTGTATATAGTTGTGGTCACATAATTAAGAACGGTTTGAAGTTTTAGAAGTTTTTTATTTAAATCATGTGTACACAGAGATGTGCACCTTCTGAGAAGCAACTAGTTATGTTATAAAATAGCCACATTAATAGAGCAACGTGGCTTAGGAATAAAGAATAAAATCGCTAACTTTTTTTTCACATTTTATTTATTTAACCAAAGTAACTCATTCAAATAATACTGAAACTGGACAAATAATTAAGAACGATTTATTAAACTGCTCGGAAATTGTTTTGTATGACACATTTAAAAAATCACAATAATATGTAGCGCGGAAAATTTAAAAAGCAATTTAATACATTTTTAACTAAAATTAATAGTCAGTAGCATATCCACGGCTTTTAATTACAGCTTTACACCGGCGAGGCGTTGACTCTGTTAATTTTTGACATTTCGCAAGAAAAATAGAGTTCCATTCTTCTAAAAAACTTCATACAGCTCTCTTAAATTCCAACACTGTGTATTATGTTTGTTGAAATATTTTAAATCGGACCAAAAATTAATATTCAAAAACTGAAGGTAGCCGGACTAACTATGACATTAGGACGTCAAACATCCCAGTCCTCCCCGTGACCATGGTTGCTGTAAAGCACCCGAAACGTCGGGAATTAAAAATAAGTAAAAGTAGTGAAATAAACGCGATAAAATCCGTAAATTTAGTTTTATTCAATGAAATATTTTTCTTTACTTCGAACCACAGATTCTCTATTGGGCTTAGCTCTGAGCTTTTAGCTGGCCAGTCTAAGACGGAAACTGATTGCGCTGTAAGAAATTCCTTTACGGTGCGTGCAGTGTACTTTGGATCATTGTCATGCTGAAACGTCCAAATAACCGGTAGAACGTCTTCAGCATAAGGTAACATTGTTTCTTCCAGTATATTTTTATATTGGAACTGATCCATGTTACCAGACGTGAGCACTGGCATAAACGAGGTAGTATACGGCCATCTGTCGGAATCAATAAGATTTCTGGCATTTCGCCATAGTCGCCTGTTACGACTAAAGTTGTTCAAAAAGATACATTTCGTTCATTGGATAAATCGCGTGCTATACATATATATATATATATATATATATATATATATATATATATATATATATATATATATATATATATATATATATATGTATATATATATATATATATGTATATACATATATATATGTATGTATGTATATATATATATATGTATAGCACGCGATTTATCCAATGAACGAAATGTATCTTTTTGAACAACTTTAGTCGTAACAGGCGACTATGGCGAAATGCCAGAAATCTTATTGATTCCGACAGATGGCCGTATACTACCTCGTTTATGCCAGTGCTCACGTCTGGTTGTGATCCTCAATCCATCTGTTAATCGTGACGTTTAAGACCAATCCTCACTACAACGGAAAATACCCAAGCTCGGTAGAAGTCCTTCACGGGCTGATAATGAAGGTTAGAACGGAGAATAACCTCTATGTTACATAGTATATCTATGGTCCTTTAATGTTGATGGTCGATAGCCTGCGTTATTAATTAGATCGCATCAGTTCATACTGTGGTGGCGATGTGAGAATAATAATAATAATAATATAAAGAAAAAAAATAAGTTTATTCTTTTCTTTGACAAATTTAGTAATAAACATAAATACAGTGGTTATCATATAATTAAGAACGCTTATATAAGGGGAAGATTTTATTAAACTAAAACACAAAACTAAGTGCATGCAATTTTTTTATTTCTCTCGGTATCGTAAAACTTTTCCATAATACCACTGTATTTATTGATACACATGATTATCTAAAAATAAATAGACAAACTTTTTACACTACTTCTAAACATAGTGTTTCTATTCACTGGCTGGTCACGTAATTAAGAACGCTAAATAACTTATACCTTTATTCAAATTTAAATAGAGAACACTCAGCTGATTTGTTACTGTTTATATAATTTTGGCGCCATTTAGTGCTGTAAAAGATTGAAAGTGATTGCTTCTTACAAAAACACAATGGGAAAAAATAAAAGTTGTGATAAATCTACAAGGGAAGTAATAATAAAACTTCGCTGGAAGAATTGGTCTTATAAAAAGATAGCCGACCACCTGCAATGTTCAAAAACGATAGTTTTCCACGCTGTAAAGCATTTTGCTACGTATCAAACTACTTCGAATGTTCCACGTGTACCTAAACAGAGAAAAACAACTTCTCGAGATGACCGAAACCTCGTTCGTATGGCAAAACAAAATCCTTTGAAAGGGTCCAATGAGCTGAGAAAAGAATATTTTGGTGAAAACAACCCTTCAGCAATGTCAGCGAGCACTATTCGAAGACGTTTGGCAGAAGAAAAATTGCACGGTAGGATAGCAAGAAAGGTACCCACGTTGAAACTTTGCCACAGGCAAGCCCGGCTTGCATTTGCGAGAAAGTATGGAAACTGGACTATGCGACGGTGGAAAAATGTACTTTTTTCTGACGAGACGAAATAAACAGAGTATGTTCTGATGGAAAACGATATGTACGACGTCCCCCGAGTACATAATTCAACCCTAAGTACACGACACTTACATTGAAGCACGGTGGTGGAAATGTGAAAATCTGGGGGTGCTTTTCTGGACATGGTGTTGGACCTGTAAAGTTGATAGAAGGTAACATGATGACCATCAACATTAAAGGACCATAGATATACTATGTAACATAGAGGTTATTCTCCGTTCTAACCTTCATTATCAGCCCGTGAAGGACTTCTACCGAGCTTGGGTATTTTCCGTTGTAGTGAGGATTGGTCTTAAACGTCACGATTAACAGATGGATTGAGGATCACAACCAGACGTGAGCACTGGCATAAACGAGGTAGTATACGGCCATCTGTCGGAATCAATAAGATTTCTGGCATTTCGCCATAGTCGCCTGTTACGACTAAAGTTGTTCAAAAAGATACATTTCGTTCATTGGATAAATCGCGTGCTATACATATATATATATATATATATATATATATATATATATATATATATATATATATAAGAACATCATTATTTCGTAATAAGTTGCATTTTAGATTAAAATAAAATAAAGCGGTAAAGAAAAACCAATGAACGCTTTTTCAGGCTTACGACTTTCAATAATCTTAAAAATATTTTTAATGTATGTACTTTTTAAAACCAAATAAAAATAATTAATTTTTTATTATGTTTGATGTAAACGTTATTTTAACCTTAATATAAATTATAAATCAAATAAAGGTGTATTTAATAAAATATTGTAAATACATACACTACACTTTTGTATCTATATTTTATTTACATTTAAAAACATTAGTTAGACGTCTTTTATAGCAGACAACTGTGTCCTTTGATCACTTATAACTATACAGTATACACTAATGTTACGCCGCGCTCAAATCAGCGCCATCTAGTACCAGGAGCGAGAGCGGGGGGGCTTTGCAGAGAATGACATCGCCGATCTCTCGACCAACAGCGCCACCCGAGGAACTAAGTTTCTAGAAAATCTATACTCGATTTCTCGGTACCTTGCGCGTGTTTACTTGAACATTCCGGATGTTTTGCTGATTTGAATAAATAGATGGCGCAAGATGCGATCGAGACAGAGTTTAACTCGGCGACACAAGCGAAGCTTCGGAGTGAAATTAAGTGAATTAGTGTGTTTAATTATTAGTGTTTTTTTTTTTTACTTTAATTTGTATAAAGTAAATTAAAGTGTTAATTTAGGTAATTTTATCGGCAATTTTTATTGTCACGAACCTCAAGCTCGTAACAATTGGTGTCAGAAGTGGGATAAAATAATGCCGATTTTACCCAAGGAGGAAACGGAGGGTGTCCGTACCCGAAGTCAACGCCAGCAGGAGACGGACCAGAGGAGATTTGGTGGTGCAACGCCGCAGATGTCTGAGGGCCAGCCGCCGGCCACGGAAGCCGGTCCGCCAGCAGCTTCTACGTCTGTGGCACCTGACTTAGGTGCTCTGATGGCCATGCTACAGGAGCAGCTGCAGCGCGGACGAGAGGAACAGGCCCGTCTGTTGAAAGAGCAGCAGGAGGAACAGGCTCGCCGACAGAAGGAACAGGCCCGCCGACAGGAGGAACAGGTCCGTCGGTTGGAAGAGCAGCTGCGGGGCGGACAAGAGGAGCAGGCCCGCCGACAGGAGGAACAGGCCCGCCGACAGGAGGAACAGGCCCGTCGGTTGGAAGATCAGCAGGCGGAACAGGCTCGTCGGTCGGAAGAGCAGATGCTCCTCATGAAGGACCTTCACGCTACCTTTGGGAAAGAGATAAGGCAGGTGAAGGATAGGGTTGCTCAACACGACAACCGTCTGTCGGAAGCTGAAACCCGAATCGAAGAACATGAAACCCGAATCAACCATGTGAACCATCGGGTTGACAACGTGATGGCCGATATGAAGAAATCACTGGACGAACTCAAACTTGGAGATGGAGCTACAGCTCCCGCAGTAGCTACAACACCTTCGCTACGTGGGTTCAAGGTGCCACCGTTCGACGGTACCTCTTCCTGGTCAGCCTACAAAATTCAGTTCGAAGCTGTTATGAAGGCGAACGGCTGGAATAAAAATCAGGCCATGACTGCTCTCACACTAGGCCTGCGCGACCAGGCCTTGACAGTTCTGGAAGCTCTCGGTGAGGAAGTGACTTACGAGCAACTCCTTGAGGCATTAGAGGCGAGATATGGCGACGCTCTAAACAACGTCTAACACTAAATTAGTTTGCGCGCGATGAATAGCGTGCTACTAGATCAAATTTGCGTCACACGTCCTCTCACAACAGCGCTGCTGCTAGAACTAGTTGCCGCTAGATATTATTACTTAATAGTGCCAAAGTATCATAGCGCCATGGCGACTACTTATACATAGCACGCACTATGTGTTATGGAGAGATAGCGCGCTATAATATGCCGCTATGCGCTATATTAACCACCAATAGTTACGACACCACTGTAAGAGTGTGGTAACTGACTGCTTAAGACAATCCATTTCATTCTGCGGATAGTTCAAGAAGAACTAGTGATTGTCTTTAATTTTAATTACTGTAAAACGAGCGATTTAATTTAAATAAAATAAAACCCTTAAAACCAACATTAAGAATCACTGAATAAGTTAGCTATTTGCCAAATTTAAGAGAAATAGATACAAAAATGTGCCCAATAAACCGAGAATGCTACAAAATGATTTTCAATACGTACCGATTCACGCACCTTTACTTTCTAACAACTAAAAGTGAAAAGAAAGAATATTAATTGAAAATTTATTAGATGTTTTTCGTAAAAATATTATCCTAAAGTGCGTGGATACCGTGCAAAGTACGACAACACGCATAATCTACTACTGATTTAGAATTTTACACTAGCAGAGCGGTGAACTCTTTCTTGCCCTATAAGCGTACTTAGAAATGATCCCGACATCATGGCCTATGTCCGACATAGGAACGTTTGTAGGCTATAACTAACGTAATGTCTAATATTTGTATCGACCCAAATTATGTTGTAACAATCATTTTTATCTGCGTTCACTACACTTACATGCTGATTGACAATCGCAGTTCAAAATCCTCATCACCAGTATATCGGAAGTCATAAGTCGAAGTCCTATTAGTATCAATGTTAACTAAAAGTCACTCGACCTTGACATAGGACCGGAGAATGACCAGAATACTAGCGTAAAATAGAAGCTGTATGCTACTGTGTGAGTGTAGAAAACAAGAGACCGCTTTTACTGGAAAAGAGGTATTCCATCTTAGTCCTCAGGGGTGAGAACGCATCTGCATTTTGATTCGTAATCGAGGGTAGATGTAAATGTTTATGAGCCACAGCATCCACTTACTATCAAAAATATTATGAGATCGTTTGTCACCCTTTTTCTATGCGATCTATAGGCATTCAGTTTGTTCCTCCTTAGGACAATGGTGGAATACTTCGTTACCAATAAAAAGGGTCACCGATTCTAATCATTTATAATACGAAACATGTATTTAATCTGTGCGAGCTGCTTCCATGTGGGAGAATTTCCATAATCGTAAGGTTTGAAACGTAGATTGATGACCAGTACCACGCAGTACCAGACTTCTTGAATCGTAAGGCTACATTACTAGTGCCATCTATCGGTGATTTGAAGACCACAAGACCTTCGGGAATTTCCTTAACTGACCACGTGAGGGTATGATTCTCTTACGCTGCCACCACATGATTCGGCAGACAGACAGCAGTTAGTATACTCAGTTTCAAGACGTCATAATGATACAATACCAAATGATAAAATTGTAATTTAAATATAGCATAAGTCACTTCCACAGTTACACGAATCTAACGACACCTCATATATTAAACTCCATTAGTGGTTTAACTTACAGAGCGTGCCAAAGAAACATAGAGACATACAGGGTAAACTTTTTCGAAAATATATATGTAATATTTTCGAAAAAGTTTACCCTCCTTCTAGAGCAGTCGGGTAATAAATAAGAGGACGGTGTAAATAGATGATCGTTGAAAAGTAACTAAAATAAAGTTTCTTTTAAGTGTAACTTATAAAGTATTTTTTTTTCATATAAATTTTCTTTTTCAGCTTGAACCATTCATTGAAGAAGACCCTAACGATCTAGAGACAAGTCACCCGAGGTTGGTGCTGACATCTGAAGACAATACCCCCACAGCGGATAGATACTCCAACGGGTCTCCGCCCATCTTCAAGCATCGATCCAACGTCGCGTTGGACGAAAAATCGCTCAACAAGTTTGACTTCGCGCGGTCCGCTAGTGCCGCTCAAGTTATGCGACTGGCGGATGAAAGAACTAGAAAAATCTCGACGTCTTCAAAACACGGGATACCCCAAATATCGAGCAAAATCTCCAATCATTTACCGAGCAACCCGTCATTATTAGAATCCGTTCCCGAGGGGAAGCCTGGGCGCGCGAACTCACATGAGACTTTCAGTAGAAAACTCGCCGTACCGAAAACGCCAAAACGTAGTCCCTCTACTTCAAGCTTTCAGTATATGTCAACTCCATTTCACGGTTCCACACTGTCCGCGTTCGAGAAGCCAAGTGAATTTGCTTCACAGTTCAGTCTTAAGTCTATCACAGACAGTTTAGCACCGATATCGTACTGTTGTGGTTGTAAAAAGAGACCAAAAGATGACAATAGAAAAAAAGAGCCAAGTAAATACTTCGATGTGCAATTACTAAAGGATCCAATATATCTAGTAATTTTAATTTCTAACTGCACTTGTGCCATTTCTTACACAAATTTTATCATTTTAGTGCCGTCATATGCGGTTGAATGTGGATTTGACAAATCACTAGGGGCGTACTTGTTGTCGATAATTTCGGCTTTGGATCTAGTCGGAAGGATTGGTGGGTCTGCTATATCGGATGTAGTGACTACACCTAAACGCTATTTTTTTATAACGGGTTTACTCATTTCCGGTATAAGCTTGGCGTTGATACCGCTAGTGTCGAGCTATTCTGCTATTAGCGCTTTCTGTTCAATATTTGGTATCGCGTCTGGTATTAACGTGGGTGTCACAGCCCTCGTAATGACAGAAATGCTCGGTACAGAGAGACTGATGTCTTCGTACGGTATAAGTTTGTTTATGAATGGTATTCTGCAATTAATCGGGCCACCTATCTGCGGTTTGTGGTTTGAGTACACTCACTCCTATAAGTCGTTATTCGTAACTCTTGGTTTAATATTATGCTGTGGAGCTGCTTTGTGGGGCTTCGTACCTTTTATTCATAAAAAGAGAAGAATGGCGGAGAGAGCGAAAGAAAGTTTAGGCGGGAAAGCGTAATGGAGATTGTAATGCGTTCTGTCATATAATTGTAAAAAAATCTGTCAATTTATGTCATTTGAAAGTGTAATTTACGTCATTTGCAACTTGAGACACATAAAATATAATATCTTCAAAAGAGCATTTACGAACTGCAACATATCGGTATCTATTCACGTATAGTATTATATTATGTATTTACTATATTATATTATATAACTGAATATATATGAAATTATCTCTGATTGTAAGTGGTGTAAAATATAGATATCCTCAAAGAAATTCTAGGGTCCATTCACGTATAGTATTTATTAATATATACCTTTATTCAATTCCATTTTAATCTATATTAGCAGTTGGAGCCAGTTTGAGCTTGGTATTAGTATACTTTTATTAACATAATATGAATTTGTAGAAAAATGTTTCTTTTTCATGCCAATCTTAAAAAAATTAGAATATTTTATCTATGCTTTTCTTAAATCAAACGAGACGGCATGTTTAATTAAGATAACATTATATCTATGGTTATTTTTGGTCATAACGTAAACTTCTATGAACCAAGTCTTATTTAAAAAAAAAACTATTTTTGGCACGGCTTAAATCATAACAAAGACGCGAAAGTAAAACATTAATTACGTGAACTTTCAAATCAAAAACACGATTTAATGGAATTCAAATATTTTATGGATTAAAATATATTATAAAATATTAATTATTGTGTTATAGTTAAAATATGTTAATCCAGTTTCACAGCCAGTTCTTTTAATTCTTGTATTTTGAAAAGTAGTTACCAATATTTTTAATTATCCTTATCCAGTAAGTCCTATCATATTTTTCAATTAAGATCTTAGGTATACAAGATATATCTTTATGCGTACACATTAGCACAATTATTATTAGTTTTATTATTTTATTAGACCAACGCTTATTTTACTATAAATTAATTCAGTTCTTTATTTATTAAGCAAGACTAATATTATGTAACAATTAACTATCATAAGAATTTTTCTACGTATGTATATTATTTATAAAATGTAATGTTTAGTCAAAAAAAAAAAACTTAAAACATACTTTAAATTTCTTCTAGGTACTTATTTCTTGTTAACTAAGTTTTTTTACTAAATTAATGTTTGCTATGTGAGTATTGAGTATTTCACAGATTATTAATGAACTGTTCTATTTTTACGCAATGTGTAAGGGTGCTTTAAGCTATTCATACAGATAAAAAAGAAATAATAAAATTTGTTTTGTGTAACATATAATTATTAATACTGTGATTTAAAATTAAAAAAAAATGTATTTAGCACTCAGTTCTATTCTTGTAATCAAGCCATTTTATAAAAAGCATCGTGTAGTCAATTATAGTTTGACAAGTGTGAAATTTTGCCTTAATAGTATAAACTCAATATAAAGGTTATATAATATAGGTATCCTACATAGAAATAATTATACATAATTTAAAAGGGAAAGTGTTTTAAAATCGGAGTGAAAAATTTTCACGCGAATTTAGCTACCTCAAACTTAAGAAAATGCCTCTTAAGAATACTTTTTATATTCGTAACTAATGTAGAATTGTGTCATTGAAGAAAAAAGAAAGTTAATAAATAAATTTAAAAAGAAAAATACTACTACTCAGAGTAGAGTAAATATTGCTCGTACAAATGCACATCACAATATGAACGAAATACCAATAGGACTTATCGAGTATGATTCCATTACACTCTTCAATGCCTTACATATTCTTATCCAATTTTAGAGCACTTTCAAAACATAAAAGCCTGCATCTGTATGTCAAAGAGTATATAAATCACTGTTTGCCGTATGTTAGACTAAGTGATACAAAATCGGTATATAAGTAAGTAAAATCGCTTCAAAGTAGATATATCGCCTTAATATTTCCGGTCTAAATATTTAAAAAAAAAAACATTTAATGTTAAAACAGGAATTTGTTTTCTTAGTTTTTTGTACTTGTTAAATTAAAATTAATTATGTAAAAAATAAAATGTAAGTTTTATCTATATTTTAAAATTGATAAACATAAATTACCGATTTATATTGCCTGTGTTACGAAATAGAACCCATTATACTGGCCAATGCAAATGACGTGAAAAATCGACGCCAGACTGGTGATTCGTTTCAAAACATTGGCCAGTAGTATATTGTATACCATATCAAACATGCTCTTGACCACTCTTCCTCATTAACAAAGAATGAGTATGATTTTTCATTATTTCAATCGTACAGATTTAACTGTTTAAGCTCTGCCATTTTTTGTATGTAAATAAATCAAAAAAAATTCTGGCATGCTTCATTCAGCGTACACACAATTAAAAATTATTTTAATATGCCGGGATATCCGACACAATATGGCGGTGGCACGCCAGTACAATATAGCGTCAATTAATGACGTCATTTGCATTCGCCAGTATACTGGGTTTTATTTCGGAACACAGACATTACCAATGGGGGCTTTAACAATTTTTTTAACCATCAGGGCGGCGCCACTTTGGAATAACGTGAAATAATTGACAGATTTCATAGCGGATAAGTAAGTGTTATACGAAAGTAAAGATACATTTTCCTTTCTGAAAGATTAGTTACATTTTCTTTTAATTGGAATAAACTAAACTGGGTATTCCTAAAATAGTAAAAGAATTATTAATAGATTAAATTTAAAGAGCGCAGTATCTAACTGAGACTTTGTATGTGTAACAAATAAATTCATTTCAACTATCACCCAACTAGCGGCACCTAGTGAGCGAAACATTAGCCCTCGATAACTAGCGACACCTAGTGAGCGAAACAGCCCTCAATAACTAGCGACACCTAGTGAGCGAAACATTAACCCTCAATAACTAGCGACACCTAGTGAGCGAAACATTAGCCCTCAATAACGCAACTTCAAGTGATACAGCATGTAAATGTTTTGAAATGATCAGAAATCAATTTATACAATATATTACATGATTGTTAATGTTCCTACTTGTGTATGTTATTTTCTTATTGGAGTTCTAGTAAAAATATATTTTGCGCCGTGCCACCATCTTGTTTTCGACAGTTCAACGGCGCGAAATTTAACTACTATAATGCCTCGATTAAGTTTGGTAGTATTTGTAATTTTTCTATGGTTTTCTTTTTTAATTTTGACATTTTGAACGCTAATACTAAATCCATAAGTATTTTATGTTACATAATGGCCACAGACTAACAAAGAAAGAAAGACTGAGCACTGCGTACTTTCAAGTGAAGCAAAGGCCAAGCCAAAACCATGCTCAACATGGTACATGGTTTTAGGTACATATGTGCGCATCCAGCCGTGAACTATAGCAGCCTGATCAATAAAAAGAAAAGAGATTTATCAAGAAAGTCAAGCATGATTTCTTCATCACTTGAAATGTTCGCAGAACTGTCTCTTCCTTGGTTGGTCTGAAGAGAAAACATCGTTCTGTGACATTTATTATATTACACTTGAGGTACTTTCTTCTGTTTTTAATATGTCATTTGTAAAATAAAATATTTTTAATTAATTTCTACTTTTTTTTAATAAGTGCCTATTGGCCCACGGACACCTCTAATAAATTTTGAGCAAAACTGTAGTAGATGCGTTGATACTACATTGAGGACGAAAAAATGCCCACACCGAAATAGTGGCGTAACAAATGGGGATGGCATACATGGTCATTCACAAATAAAGGTCAATGGCCCTGGGCGGTATATTTAATCAGGCACCATTTTGAAAAAACTCACCTTAACTTTATAATTTTAGCATTAAAATTCCTGAAAATAGCGGTAATCTACACGCACAAAGGACAAGGGCGAAAAAACGTCTACTTATATAGTTGTTGTAGTTGTTACTACAATTAAGGTAGGCAAAGGTCTTATTTTATACAGCCTTTTCTGATGTGTATTGAATTCACAAAACTCTTCTCAGTATAATTATTTTAGCGTTCCCTCTATGTTTTTAATTACTATATTTAGGCATAATTGAATTTATATTGACTTGTTCTTGTTATAACGATTTGCAAATGAAGGCAGGCAAAGGTCATATACCATACAGCCTAATCTGATGTGAATTTTGTTCAAATAAGAATATCTTTAATTCCTACTTTTTGCAGTAGTATGACTGATTAAAAAAATCAAGATTTCAAACTATATTCTTACATATTTTTGATTTGTGGACGCAAGAAAAAAATATCAACAAAAATATTTTTGGGAGTTCGCCATTGTTCATTGCCAGAGGTAGGATCATGGAGGCTAGAGAACAGGAGAACGATCAGTGTGTCGATGATCGATGTCCCAGAAATATGGACAAAACAAGCGAGGCGCTGCGATCGCTAAGTTGTTTCAATAATTTTAATTATTATAAGTTATTACAAATATTTATAATAATTATTGTTATTGATTTTTACCATTTCACCATATTTTAATGTTCATTTTTGTCAAAAAGGTAGAATTTAGAATAAAAATACTTTTCGTTATATTCATTTCTAATTAATGTACATTAGATACATACCTATATTATATATTTATGAGATACGTGCAAAAATGGGGAGAAGGACTTTTTTGCTCTAACGGTTTAAAAAAACCCACGCTACGCCACTTATATGAAATTCAATCCTCCTCTTTGCCTTTCAACCACAACACAAGACGAAACACAATTGTTTGGCAGCAGAAACGTAGATTTCTGCTGAAGAATATACTACTTTCTGACCAGAGGTGTCAGCTATAAGTACTGAAATACCATCCATCTCTCCCCGTGAATAGTTTCATAATAATATAAGGATATTTTTTTTGTTGTTAGTTTCACGAAGATCCTGCTGCCCATCTAAAGTAAAGTTACAGCCTATATACGTCCCACTGCAGGAACCAGGCCTCCTCTCATTATTTAGAGTTTTAGGGCAAGGAAGTATCCGCCGCACTGCCCCAATGCGTGTTGACGAACTTCACATGTCTTCGAAATATTTTATTTTTGTTTCTGAGACATGCAGGTTTTCTCACGATGTTTTCCTCTAATGCCGAGCACGTGGTAAATCAGCACTTAAAATTGCAATTAACAATTTCATTGGTGCCGGCGGGGATCGAACCCTAATGCTACCTATTTCATTGTTTCTTTTCCTTTGTTACCTCTTACGACACCCACGAGCCGATATGAGGAATTGGATAATATTCTTACACAGTATCAGGTATCAACTATTGCGATCTGATTAAACACCTTACCTACCTTATACACGCACACAGTAATACTAAAGGACCACTACAACCTAAAGTTTGAGATACGATAAGAGAATCAATTCGTAACTAATCCATTCCCATATCATTTTGCAAGTGTTCCTTTCCTTTTTTTAAGCTTTCTTGTATTTTAGTTGTCTATTCCTTGTTATTTATTGGTAAAAATAACAAGAAGTGGCTAAGTAGCCATTTTTACCTATAATTAGGATAATATAAGGTATGCTTGTTTCGTTCTAAAATTAAATGTGCCTAAATAAATAAGTGTTACGAGACTCGGTAAGATATAGAAAGATCCAGTAGCCATGACAGTAAGCACAAACAGGCACGCCTTTATTGTGGTAAGGAATAAAATAAGGTGAACGAAGCAGATTTTTTTAAAATAACCAAATTTATATCATGCGCAGGATACTTTACTCGTGATAAGAATTAATGAATTTTAACGCCCTTAATCTTTGATCGGCCTCCTAGATATGTTTTCTTCAAATTATTGGCCGTAGATTTCTACTTCGTTCACCATCTGTTTTCTGTTGCGCCCCAATTTTATCTTCATGGCAAAAAAATGTTGGCCAGTATATTGCTGTATAGGTAAAAAATAAAATAAAATACAACGAAGTGACGGTAGAACTGGGAACTTCCACTGCGACAGAAACGGCGAAGGCAACTAGTTTTAAAAAAAATTTTGCATTACATCCACACTAGGATTTGATACAGGTATCGTGGGCAGCTTACATACACAAGCATCCAGTCGTGGAACAACTATTCGTAGGCTATACAAATACTTCTTCCGTGCGGGATTCGAACTCACGGCCCTCAGTGCCTCAACTCATTGCTAAGCCACTGCCCCACGGAGCCTTCTACAGTTGATCTAGTCTTGTTCAGTTGTGTTGCCAACCGGCCTGCCAACTTTGGCCCCCTTGGCAACTATGGCAAAACCTCCAAATGAGACAAACTTTCGGGAGAACTATGTTCACCAATGGACTATAGATTGTTATGATATATTATTCCAGGTTCCCACGAAATTAAACGCATTCGAAATTTTTTAATATTTTATTTATGAGTAAAGCGATCACAAAGTCATAAAGATATGTTTACATGGTGTGTATAAAATTACAATATTGTTATTATCTAATATACCTAATATAAATGACGTACAATAGTGTACAATGTAAAAATATATTCACACTATAATAAAAATTGATAAAAGGTCGAGAATGTACCCGTTTGCCACTATAAAAACGCGATATTACGAACAAATATTGCTAACTTTGTTTATTTCGAATTATATTCACTAATTAGTACATTGCGTCGTAAGTTCAGAGCCGTGGTAGCTCTTATATACAATCTATGTAGCATATCACGCAATGTATTGACAATCATTTAGATGTCAGCGAAGTTAGCGAATCTGCAAAAGTAAAACTTTTTTGTCATACTTAATTAAGGCCAAAATAATTTGATCCCGAACAATATAACAGCAAAAGAGGATAGACGGAGCACTCAATTTGTGGACACGTACTCAAACACTTAAAATACACGTACTCAAATACTTAAAATGCATACCTTGTTGATGGTTAGAAATCATTTAATTCTTACAATAAAAATAATTGTAGCATAATTTCGGAGTCACTTTAAATTTAAGCAGTGCTACGTCTATCTTTCTTTGTAGGATTTATATTCTAAATCGCCAATCCCTAATAGATATTATTTTCATTGGATGTAAATCATCATGTCGGCCGACCTATTGCGTATCTGAACTATTAACTGACAAAAGTTTCACTTTTACAAGGCGACCCAAAATTGGTATTATTTTATCGACACAACTTGCTTTGACAGTACATTCTGTAATAAATATAATTTTTCAGAGATCATTACAAAATTTTCGACAGTTGTCGCTTTTAGGAATGATTTTTTTAATACTTCAAATTTTAGCTTATTGCATTTTTTGAAAAAATATGGTGTAACGAACAACATTTTAAATATTACAAATAATTAGACGTAAGATCTGTAAGTTACAAAAATAACAAAATGTCAATACAAGAATTAAGGAAATAAATGTCAAACCAAGTTAACATATGCGAGTATCTATCTTTCTTCAGTCAACTCACGGAAAATAAAATTATATACAATAAAAACATTATAAAAACATGTACTTTTCAACTAATTTAAAAAAGAAATATATAAATATGCAAATATCACAAAATGATTGCTTATAGGGATGAACATAAAACTAATATTATGTGTGGGTGTCACCAGACCAATCGATCGATAATCGATCGATGCCATTGATCGACGTCGATCGATAGACGACGGATACCGGTCGATACACCGTTCAATCATCGATCGACAATTAACCGTTGTGGTTGTGCTTTCTGTACCTTTCAAAATGGGTAGCGGTCGATGGAGCGGGGCAGGTTCTCGAATAATCAAGGATCGACGTTGACTTATCTATTCTAAAATCGATCGATCGGTGTGGTAGAAACTATCGATGGACGTCGACTAATCCATTCCACCATCGATCTACTGTTGATCGATTGCTGTGGTAATGCCCTAATATTAAAAGTCATCTTAAAGTTACAAGCTAAATAGTCTCCATGCAGAAATAATCGAATGAGATTTAATGTTAGGATTTAACTCAAATCGACAGGTGTAGTCAATATAAAACTGTTATGTACACATATACGTATAGGTGTAGGTAGTCTGCAGTTATATAAGTAGTATAACTGTAGCACGAATTGGTCGGCTCGACCGGGGACCACGCTCTCACACAATACCAGCGTAAAATTGTAGCGTAATGCTGCTGTGTTTCGTATGGTGAGTATAGAGAACCGGAGACCCTTTTTACTGGAAACGAGACATTCCATCTTAGTCCTCACGGGTGACAACGCATCTGCATTTTGATTCGTAATCTAGGATGGATGTAGATGCCTATGGGCCACAGGAAACACTTACCGTAAGGTGGATTGTGTGCTCGTTTGTCAGCCTATCTTATAAAAAATATTTTTGTAACAAGTATTAGTAATGTTACTTTAGAAGCACCAAGATAATCCTAGTCAAGTTTTAAAACTGCTACCAACAATGTATCACAATTTCAAAAAATTTAAGTGACAAACTTAGAGTCCAACCTATCTGCGGTCAACTTAAAGAAAACTACAGATGTGTTATCACCTCTGAAGACAAGTGGAAAGCCTCACAGCAATGTATATCGTGCTTTCGTACTAAGCATTATTGTTTAAAAAGCATAATGGTGAAAACAGTAATTAAAAAAAAGCCAAACCAATGATGTTGTGACCAGGATTAAGAAAGGAATGCTTCGGTGGTTTGGTCATGTAGAAAGAATGAAATAAGAAAGAGTGACAAAGCAAATTTATGTTGCAGAAGTGAATGGCAGAGTCGGAAAGGGACATCCTGGGCGAAAGTTTACCGAACCAATATATTGAATAATGTCCTCCAGACCGAATTCCGGTCACGGCGGCCTGTCTCAATGCGGACTAGCCATCGGCGCAGGACAGGATTATAGTGCCCAAGTGTATGCGCAAGCACAGGTACACTCTCTATTCCCTCACTCTCATAATCCGATGGGACGGTAAACCGACACGACCGGAGAGAGATCAGGCGCAGGACCAACGGCTTTACGTGCTTTCCGAGGCACGGGGGTGAGACACCGCCAACTTCCTGACTCCGGACAGCTACTGAGAATTTCTTGACGGAAAAACTCAATAATTGATTTTTTGGCCCGACCCGGGATTCGAAGCCAGGACCTCATGATCAGCAGTCGCACTACTACAACTACTGGACTAACGAGGCAGTCAATATATTGAATATACGATATATGGCGATATATTGAAAATGGGCCAAATTAAGAGTACCTTTAACTGAGAAGAATTTACAGGTATACGAACGTGGAGGTGGCGAAAGAGTTGTGATAGGATCGTGCCAAATGGAAGTCTGTACTGCCACTCCTCTGGGCGACAGGTGTGAGATGTCAAAAAGTTTACTGAAGAAATAACTTTCCCCTCCCCTTTTTATGTATTTGCAGATGCAATATATTAACAATATATAGTCTATAATATCACTCCCAAACTTATGACGAATCTAACGACACATTTGACACACTATTTATAGGATAAGGTGACAAACGAGCACACAGTCCACATGATGATAAGTGGATGCTGTGGCCCATAGACATCTACATCTATCCTCGAGAAGAATAAAAAGAATCAAAAAGCAGTTGCAATGTCACCCGTGAGGACTAAGTTGAAATGTCTCCGGTTCTCTACACTCACCATATGAAACACAGCAGCATTAAGATACTATTTGACGCTGGTATTGGTCTTTCCCCGGTCAAGCCGACCCATTCGTGCTACTCGATACTATGAACATAGGTGCAGCATGGCTGTACAATATAAAGAAATTGTATGAATATAGGTACTTAGTTACAAAATTAACTATATTTTTGCAATGACACTTTCGAAGCACCAAGATATTATTACTTAGTGACGTCATCAAACAATACTGACAACATACAGCAGATAGTTTTCTTACAAAAATTCTTAGCCTTCAAATTAATGACACTAACCTTACACTGAGGTATAAATAATGACAAAAATATATTTTTCTAGAAATACGCTTATAGTTTCGTGTAAACTAACAATAAATGTATATAAAACACAGTCTAATTTAATGACTACGACTTAACCTGTTTTTTCATCGAATGATTCGGCTTATGTTTCACCAACTTTTTTATACAGAACTAGCGATTACCCCGGATTCTCACGGGTGATATCTGGATTCTACAACAGCGCCTCCTACCGGGTCCAACTAAGTCCATAACCTTCGCGTTTGTGCAAGCAATATGTTAAAGTTTTATCGCAATCTGATGAATGGTATAGCAGTGCATAAAATACGAACAAATATTAATTTTTATACTCGATGACGTTTTTTACCGTCTGGAAAAAATAGGGTGTAACATGTGAACAGAGTAGAAGCACTGATATTTTACAAAAAATAAAAACAAACATTTTGAAATAAACGTTTAAAATTTTTTTTGAGCAATTGTTTGCCCTTTGCCCTTGAGCCTGTTACCCTGCGAAGCGACAAGATCAAATATGGCTACTAAATATGGGGTATGTTCCGAAATGTTTCCAGTATACTGGTGAATGCAAATGATGTCATTAATTGACGCCGTAGTCCACCATATTCGATAACCCGAATCACCAATATGGCGTCGATTTATGACGTCATTTGCATTGGCTAGTGTACTGGGTTGTGTTTCGGAACATAGTCCTTCTTTCATTTTGCCTGTCGCCTCTTAGGAAAGGATGGTATGGAGTAATAGCTTATGTTGGCACAACTCGGTGGTGAAAAGAGAACAGAAAAATCGATGGAAATCAAATTAAACTTTTGAACTTTGACAAAATTTGGCAGTTTAAAACTGGGTCTGATCTAATAATCTTAATTTTTTAGTGTGGTCAGATACCTGCTTTTATCGATGTACCTAAAACGCTGTATCACGATATTATACCTACATTTTTTTATAGAATAAGGGTGACAAACGAGCATACAGTCCACCTGATGGTAAATGGATACTGTGGCCCATAGACATCTTACATTTATCCTCGATTAAGAATTAAAATGCAAATGCGCTGTCAGCCCTGAGGACTAAGATGGAATGTTTCGTTTCCAGTAAAAAGGGTCTCCGGTTCTCTACACTCACCATGCGAAACACAGCAGCATTAAGCTCCTATTTTACGCTGGTATTCGGTGGCTATTTTACGCCGGTACTCTATGAGAGCGTGAGCCCTCCCTGGTCGAGTCGATCCATTCATACTACAACCATAACATAGTTGCATCGTGGCTATACCACGTATGAAATATGTTCAAAATTACAAATTGTGTCAAATTTGGATGCCTCTTTAAATAATCTGCAAGTCATCAGAATTGGATGCGATATTTTTGAATTGACGCACGCCTTAGCCGCCACCTAGCCGTAGGGTTGGTAAATCAACATCGTAGCTTGATAGACTTCTTTGATATGAAGTTTTGCTAGTGTTTAGTATTAATAATTCTTTATTTTTTTAGTGGCGGTGTAAAAACATCAATTACCATTTATCGTGCCGTAGGTTTCGTAAGAGACGACCGAGGGAAACCACCCAGGAAATTGTCAGCAGCGTCTTCCCAATGAGAACCAAAAAAATAAAGTAAAAACAACTTTCACATGTAGAGCTATATTAATTGCACGCTGCAGCTATATTAATTGTATAGTTGTAGCTCGAATGGGTCGGCTCGACCGGGGAAGAACCAAGCTCTCACAGAATAGCGTAAAATACTAGCTGCTGCTGTGTTTCATATGGTGAGTGTAGAGAACCGGAGACCCTTTTTACTGGAAAAGAGGCATTCCATCTTAGTCCTCACGGGTGACAACGCATCTGTATTTTGATTCGCAAACGAGGATAAATGTCTATAGGCCATAGTAACCACTTACCATCAGGTGGACTGTGTGCACGTTTGTTACCCTTTTCCTATAAAAATAATAAATAAAGAACTGTGGCTATCAATTCCCTTGCTAAGTGTGACAATTATTGCAAACTGGCGATACGTTCCGGCTGTGCGCGGGTGATTTCTGGATCTGGAACAGCGCCACCTACCGGCTCTAATTGTCAACTTAAACCACCCACTCAAACACACAAAAAAAATTCATCAAAATCGGTCTAACCGTCCCGTTACGTCAGAATGAATTTTTATGTTTATTTTTTACTTGACATTGACAGATTATGGTACCAAATGAAAGAGTATGTCTTTGTCAATGTCTTTGTTATAGTTTATAATGACAAACCTTTTTTTGTCGAGTTGGCCCTCATAAATTCTTAAGGGACACATGTGTCCCTCCACCGAGCGTACGTCGGCGCGTCGTGTCGGAAACACATGTGTACCATTGACGATGCTACAGGTGAGTTTTAGCGAGACTAAAGGACAGTAGCGACGGGCGTCGAACGAACGAACTAGTTAATTCGACCGTCGACGTACTGTCAACGAGTTGACGGTTTACGAACGATCAATGGACTAGTCGACATAAACGGCACAATCGAATCACCATAAGGTTCATTTCGACTAGTGACGCGACGACCGACGCGGGTTTGTGGTCTTATAATATTAGTTCATATTGTTTGTTGAAATAACATAATTGGGCAAATTTTTAATTTGGGGTTTTAAATTAAAATATTAATTAAATCTTACATTAAAAAAATTGTATATAAAATAAGTTGATCTCTAAATACGCCTGAATACTAAATACGAGTGTTTATATTTCTCTATTCAGCCAGTCCTGAGCCTCAAAAAGTATGAAGAATTTCAAATTAAAATAAGTGCCAACTTAATAATGGAGGTTAGAGAACAAGAGAAAGATAGCCGTAGAAAATAGTGTCCAAGAAATATGGACACCATAAGTGAGGCGCTGCGATCGCTAAGTTCGCTCAGTAAAAGTCATTTTCAGTCGATTTTTCCGATCAGATCTTAAACCATTTGTACATCCACGCACAATAAAATATTTCTCCATTTTTTATTGTTTCTGTTTGTCCAAAAAATTTCGGAGCATGAACATTTTCTCACCAATGCCGCGAAGAAAATTTGTACATTACTCAACTAACTTCACCTACTTGTACTCATAAACAGCTAACTTCGCAGTCACTACTCACCGACGTCAGCGCCGCTATACATTCTACAATTTTCAAGGACAGGCGGGCTATGCTTTAGTACGTAGTGATCGTTCTCCTGTTCTCTAACCTCCATGAACTTAATAATAGATGACTTAATACACATCATACCATTACGCTAGTCTACGGCCTACGACTATGTATGTCAACTGTGTCGATCCGTAGACGACTTCACGGAGTTAAAATTTAAACGTCTGCAATACGAAGTAGACGCGTAAACGAGCCGACAAACTTGACTAGTTGATCGACTAGTCGATGAATGTATATGTATGGTCTAGTTGGGATAACGACAAATACGTCAACGACCCATTGCTAACGGACATCAATTGATTTCTATATATAGCCTAGATCAATATAAGACTTTTGATAGCCAGTAACGGTAACTCATAAGGATTTCTTTCTTTTAGAAACGTTACCCCTACCCCTCCCCTCTCCAAACACACACACGCACACTAGGATTTACTCCTCTATCATGGAGTTAGTTTACATACATACATTTTACAAGGAAAAGCATATACCTGGTTCAATTATTTGTAGGCCATACAAATACACTTCCCGTGCGGGATTCCAACCAGCAGTCCTCAGAGTAGGAACTCACAGCACAACTAAGGCACAGCGCCATGGAGCCGGCGAAAGAGAAGTAAAACTTTGAGAAGTCAATCAAGTGGAATAATTCTAGCAGTTAAGATATTTCGGACAAAAATGGTATGGTCACTCTTCTCAAACATTAAAAATAATGTAACGGAAGACTAAGGAATCCGAATTGTAAAAATAAATAAATGTCTACTCTCCTAAATTTCTTTGCTAACCGTACTTCGCCCTAGTACTGGTCTATTCAATTGACTTCGATTAGATCCACCATATTCAGATCAGGAGTGGATTATCTTCACACTTCACTATGTCTTATCGTCACAGCCTATTAGAATCCACTTTTTTTATAGAAGAGGGGACGAACGAGCATTGGGTTCACGTGATGGTAAGTGACTACCGCCGTCCATGAAGAACTGCAACACCAGGGCCCTCGCCTTTTGTCATTGGCTTTATTCTTGAAGGTCCAAGTCGTATCGGCCCGGAAAAATCGTAAATGAACATAAGCCTCCCCCACAGATTGCCATCATAGGGGGGTATATTTGCCATAGTTGCCATGCTTGGTTGGCACTTGCCAAGCGGGTTGGCAAGTGCAGTTTTTTATGTTCAATCGTTATTAAGAAGGCGTATAATACGTAACTTAATACATTATAATGGTTATTTATTTTCCATATCACACAGAAATTGTAATTTTTTTAAAACAGCTACTTGATTGGCATAACAAGAAAATACTACTACGAAGGTTAACAATACAGACGTTTTAAAATTTTTCAAAAACCCTTAAAATATATAATTAAATCACTTTTGGGGAGATATTCATTTATAATACGTTAGTCTAAAATTGCATCCTAAAATACATTCATCACATTTTTTTATAAATTCGAAGTTCTAAATAATCTTAAATTTGATCAATTTAAAGTAATTTGGTGGTGGAGAAACTTCAACAGGATATGTCAAAAAATGTCAATTTGACATATGTCAAATTAACAGGCCTTTTTATAAATTGAAAGCGCTGTCAAAGTTGCAAATGCTTTCGTCTGATATCTTTTATTTAATTTTTATATAATTTCGTCCACATATGCATCACACAAATTAGATCTAAAACATGTATTTGGCTTTTCTAATTGAAGCTACATTTCGTAGAAGTTGCCACTTTTTAGGATTTTATATCATATTTAATCTTAATATGCTTGATGTATATTTTATAGTGCTCATTAAAAATATATGACATAACAATGAACAAAAGTACATTTATCTACATACACCCCTCGATAATAGGCCTACTGGTGGATATAATATCCACAGTAAATGAAATGGAAGATTATCCCCGCAATTATTGCCATTATAAAAAAATTACAAAATACTTCATTCTTCAATTGACGTCTACTCTAAGTCACAAAATTTTTGTTAAATGACGTCAAATATATCGAGAAATGGACAGAAAATTCGGCACGGTGTACAATATTATTAATATATATTACGTACGCGAACAACCCGGGTTCGATTTCCGCCAGCTTCAATGAAATTGTAAATTGCAAGTCTAAATTATCATACGCATGGCGATAAAGATAAACATCTTGAGGAAGCCTATATGTCTGAGATATAAAGAAAATATTTCTGAGACAGTAACAGTAAGTGTTATTGTTAAATTTTTTATAAAACCGACTTTAATATAAATACAATGATAACATCATCTATGTATTCGAAGTCAATTAATTTTTTATAGGATAGGATGACAAACGAGCACACAGTCCACCTGATGGTAAGTGGTTGCTGTGGCCCATAGACAACTACATCTATCCTCGATTACGGGTGGAATGTCTCGTTTCCAGTAAAAAGGGTCTCCGGTTCTCTACACTCACCATACGAAACACAGCAGCATTAAGCTACTATTTCACGCTGGTATTCCGTGATAGCGTGGTCCTTTCCCGTTCGAGCCGATCCATTCGTGCTACAACTATACTACTAATATAACTGCAGCATGGCTCTACTCATTATTAAGGATAACTCAAAAACTACCAGTCAGATCTTGATCAAATTATATATGTGGCCACATGAGAAGCACCAGCTTTCAAATAATCAAAATCAAAAGGATCATCAAAATTGGTTCACTTAGAGAAAAGTTCTGAGGTAACACACATAAAAATACAGTTGAATTGAGTACCTCCTCCTTTTTTTTGAGGTCGGTTAAAATCAAGTTTAATAACCCTGTTGTAGAGAAGCGATATAAGCCACAAGTAGAATGCTTTGTTGGTTCGTATTTTGTATATAATTGCAAGAATATCCAATATTCCATATCGTCCCGTGAATGGCGTAAGAGGCGACAAATAATAATTGAAAGTAGATAAGGAAGAAGCGTCTTCCTAACCGTGAGTTTGCACTGACGCGATTTTCACAAAAAAAAAACATGTTTTAAACACTGTTTTCTTTCAATGTATCAAAAAGCGATCGCATAGTCAAAGAACATATTGTAGTGAAATATGTTTAACAGTATAATGTACTTGACATATTTTTACTATATTATATTTTTATAACTACAGAAACAAAATGTTTGAAAACAAATTTGTAGAAATATTGTCATGTTGAAAGATAAGTTTGAATATTTGTTGAAAAATTTTACACAGTTTTTGTGAGTGCGAACGCAACCATCAATAAAACATGTTGTGTGATTTGTTTTATGCGATTTGTTTCAAAACATTACGTGTTGGATATTACTCAGTGCAAACGTACTGTAATGAGAACTCAAAAATAATATACACCAGTTGCCAAGCAAGCAATTGTGGCAAATATGCCCCCTATAAGATAATTTAAGATTTATTTATTATATTGGAATAAAGGTGACTAGCATACAGTCAACCTGATAGTAAGTGGTTGCTATAGAATACTATAATACACAATAGAATGGCTGTCAACCTTACCTTGTAGGAGGATTGGCGTCGCCGGGAGCACACATACAATTACTTCGTATTATCAGTTATCACTACTACAAACACATTTCAGACTTTTGATTAATGTTTTTGACACAAATATTTCTTTATTTTTGTTTCTAATATTCACAAAATATGAATAGTTTCGACTTACTGGTTGTAGAATGTCTCCTTTATTTTAATTCCATTTCCCGCTGTTCGACGATTAATCGTGTTGACATTTATACGTGTGAATTGACCGTGTTAGTGACATGTTAGTGGCTACACGGGCTCCACCCACTTCCCCGTTCTATTATGTATGTATTATAGTATTCTATGATGGTTGCTGTGGCCCAGAGACATCTACATCTATCCTCGATTAAGGATCAAAGCGCAAATGCCCATGCGGACTAAGATGGAATGACTCGTTTCCAGTAAAAATGAGTCTCCGGATCTCTACACTCACCATACGAAACAGCAGTATTAAGCTGCTATTTTACGCTGGTATTCTGTGAGAGCGTGGTGCTGCCCCGGTCGAGCCGACTCATTCGTGCTACAACTATAATATAGCTACAGCGTGGTTCTACCACGTATAATGATGATGAATAAAGTTAGAATAAAAGTTAAAGTTGATGGAGAAGTTTTTGCCAAAACATCTCTCCAAGTTTGATATGACTTTTGTTGACACTATATATTTTCGCTTTTATAACTATGGAAGGTTTAATAAGCTCACTGAACTATTAACTGCACTGGATTCTGAACCTTATCTTATAGCTAATAAGGACTTGTTGGACTTGATAGCTGCCCGCAGTTTCTTCACCAAAGCTGCCGGTTGGATGAGTATGGACACTTCAGTTCCGTGTAAACTCAGTCTGTTCATTTCTTCTTCACCCCCCTGGAAAAAAGACATATAGGAATTATGTTCTCCGGCCTAAGCTTCAGTTACGATGATCAGCCTCAGTGGCGACTGGCCATCTATCTGCGCATCTAAGCAATGCCAGCAGTGATCTAAGCTTTATTTTATTTGTAAAACTTGGTTCTTTCTTTTCAATGAAATGGATAAAATGATAAGATAGATCATAATGATTTCTTATATTTGCGCGAACACCACACATTGATTAAAACTACTTTTACGGATTTCTATCGCGTTTAATTTTAATTATTTTTTATTTTTAATTCCCGACGTTTCGGGTGCTTTCCAGCACCCATGGTCACGGGGGACTGAGGTGACTGACGGTGTCCCCTAGCGGTCTCATGAGACCGCGGCCATATTCCGTCAAATCCCTAGCGGTCTCATGAGGTCGCACCCACCCACAGCACTTTAACCCATAAAAACTAATATATAGAGACCACTTTTCTATGAAGAAGTTTGGCATTATACATAAACATACATAAACACTCACGCCTGTCACCCAGAGGGGTAGGCAGAGACTACAGACTTCCATTTGGCACGATCCTGACACACATCTCTTGCCTCCTTCACATCCATACACCTACGCATACATGCTCGTCGGTTAAGGGTACTCCTAATTTGGCCCGTTTTCAATAAATCGCCAATTTGGTCGATAAATTTTCGCCTAGGACGTCCCTTTCCGACTCTGCCATTCACTTCTGCACCATAAATTTTCTTTGTCACTCTTTCCTCATTCATTCTTTCCACATGACCAAACCACCGAAGCATTCCTTTCTTAATCCTGGTCACCACATCATCTTGCAAACCACACTCTTCTCTTATTACACAACTCCTTACCCTGTCATTCAGATTCAGCCCTAACATACTCCTTAACGACCGCATTTCTACTGCGTTCATTCTACTCTCGTGCTTCTTCTGCCACACCCAACTTTCACTACCAAACGTTAAAGTAGGGACCAACACAGCATTGTGAATTGCCATACGTGCCTTTTTCGACACATTTTGACTCCTCACAATAGAGCGCAAAGCCCCATTTACTCTATTTCCCGCATTCACTCGTCGTTCTGTATCCTTATCATATCTCCAATCCCTGCTAAATACGCAGCCCAAATATACAAACTCATCTACTTGCTCGATCAACTCACCTTCTATTCTTATTTCACAAATCGTTTTACTTTCTTCTCTTTCAAAAACCATAACCTTCGTCTTACTTGCGTTCACTTTCATACCCCTTTCTTTTAATGATCCGTTCATTAGTGTAACCATCATTTGCAACTCGGCCGCCGACGACGCAAGAATAACTTGATCATCGGCGTACAAAAGGCATTTGATGGTTAACTCACCCATTCTTAATCCGCATTCTTCAACTTTCAAATTTTGCAAACAACTGTCCATAAATAGGTTGAACAGCCACGGGGAAGCCACACAGCCCTGTCTGACACCTTTATGGATGTCAAACCAGTCCGAGTAGACCCCGTTGATCCTAACACAAGCACTAGAGTCCCTATAAAGAGACTCCAATGCCCGTATCAAGCCTGCGCTCAACCCAAATGAGTTCAGTGTTTGCCATAGCAAATCCCTATCCACTCTGTCATAGGCCTTTTCCAAGTCCATGAACGCACAAAAAACCTTCTGGTTTTTGGCCAGAAACTTCTCCGCGATCATGCGCATAGAAAAGACTTGATCTGTACATCCCATTCCCTTTCTAAATCCCGCTTGCACATCCCAAATTTTTCCATCAGTTTCTTTCATGACCCTTTCAATCAGTACCTTAGCATACAGTTTTCCCACAATGCTAAGAAGGCTGATGCCACGGTAGTTTTTACAGTCCTGCTGCGACCCTCTTCCTTTATATACTGGGACTATCACGGCTTTGCACCAGTCTACCGGTACCCGCTTCAGTTCCCAGAATAAATTAAACAAGGTGTGCAGCAGGCCTGCCACCACTTCCTCTCCAGCCCTTAGCATTTCGAGTGAAACTCTATCATATCCGGCAACCTTACCTGCTTTCATGCTTTTCATTGCTTTCATTATTTCATCTATACTTATCTCGCTACCTCTTTCCTCTTCTTTCGGTGTTTCTACTCCACTTAGTACACACTTGTCTCCTCACTCATAAACACGCCTTCAAAATATTCCTTCCATCTCCTTAAACTCAAAACTTCATCATTCAGAATATAGCCATTCTCGTCTCTTATAGCGTTCATCATAGGCTGTTTTGAATGTCCCCTGGCAGTTCTTACAAGTTTCCAGAACATTTTAATATTTGCCTGGAAGTTATCCGATATTCTTCTATCATTCTTATCCGTTCTTTCTTGCTTTTTTCTTTCAACTACTTCTTTTACTCTCTTATTAAGATGTCTAAAGACTGCCTTTTTTCTTTCAATATCACCATTCGTACCGCCAGAATTACCAGCCTTTGTTGCTAGTAAATCTAGCCATGCTCTCTTCTTTGCTTCAACTTCCATACGTATCTCATCATCCCACCATAACGTATTATTTTTCCTTTCATTCTTTCTCTTACTAACACCACATACTTCGGTAGCTGCATCCACTAAACCTTTCTTTACATTTTGCCATATATTTTCCAAGTCTAACTCCTTCATACATAATTCATCCAAACCACTTATATTTTCTATTGGGGATTTTCTTTTTGGCATTATATAATCAATATTAAATACTCTATCCCAGTGGTCGTCACACTTATCTGGTCAAGGGCCACACAGGAGAATGTGAGTCATCACAGCGGGCCACACATTCTTGGATTGTTTAGACATATTTTTTTTTTCGTCATTGTCCGATTATCTTGTTAGGCCCCTATGATTCTAAATTAAGATTATTAAACTTCATGGTAATATCAGCACAATAAGCCTGTAATTCCTCAAGTAGGTCTGTAAAACAGTATTCATTAAATCCTTAAATTTATTGTTCTAAATTTCTTGGGTTTCTTGATGCAGTAAATAGTGAGCGAGCAGCAAATTATGTACATTTTTTTTATATAATAATATTCCACAACTATCACACAACGCCATCTAGTCCCAAGCTAAGCAGAGCTTGTGTTATGGGTACTAGACAACTGATAAACATACTTATATATTTCTAAATACATAAATATTATAGATAAATTACACCCAGACACAGAACAAATGACCGTGCTCATCACACAAACATTTGTCCTGGGTTTCCCACCCACGACCTCCGGCATAGCAGTCAGGGTCACTAACCACTAGACCAACAGGCCTGTCAAAATTTTAGATTACATTCTCTCTTCATTATTTGCGCCCAACATTGACGGAAAACCATCAGTACACACATATATCAATTTACTTACAGGTATACCGTACTTTTGGACAAATTATTTCAGAACGTCCATAAAATCACAACCTCTCGTATGGCTTTTCATGGTTACGACGGTTAAAGTCTTTTTCGATAATTCCGTCTATAGTGCAGTACCGCACAAAAAGTGAACACTGAGACATAGATATATCCGTACCAGAATCACACGCAAGAAAAACAAAAGTATTTGCAGTTTTTCAACCTATCAATTACTGCCTCAAACATGTTTTTTGACAAATCTTCAACTAGGCGTCGGCAGGTTGATTCAGAAAGCGTAAGTTTTTTTTTCCTTCCGCCATTATTTATTATTCGAAAATTTTTGAAACAAAGTCGGAGAAACAGTTAACATGCACTCCTTTATTAATTCAGCATCAGTGAAAGGTTTCATCTTTTTTGCAAGCATTGAACAAACTTGGTAAAATTCTTTTGTAAGGGCCTCGTTTTATCCAACTGCTGTTCATCATATTTTGTTGACGATGAATTGCAATTTGATTCCAAAGGAAAGGCTTCAGTAAATGAAATGTGCTTACTTGTATAGTGGCGAAATAAATTGTATCGCTTTATTGCGACAACACTACCTGCAACCCGCTCACTTAGAGCAAGTTGCAGTAAGAAGTTTTAATTACCCGCGTACTTCCATTTAGTTTACTTGATGTGTTTATTAGATGATATTTTGAAAAATTTCCTAAATTTGTTGTGGCGACCACGGCTCTATCCTCTAGTGCAATAAAAAATTGTTATCTTTTGGATATTTATTTATAATCAACGTTCAATTCGTACGCCATTTTCGCGTGAATGTTATTTGATTTTTAGATTCTTCTAGTGTTTTATTAGTTTTGTATAGTATTTTATTATAAAATTGTTATAAAGTTTTTGTGTGAATATAATTTATCTTTTTATGTAAATAATTTCGAGTAATATATATTGAAATACAATTGTCATTTTCACGATGCAGACATTCGCTTGGTATGTTTTTTTTTTTGTTATCAAGTACATAAAATATTTTTGTAATGAAGTTAAACCTGAGTTTTGTTTAGACCACAGGATAGAGAATTTTGTATAGATTTTATAATGCCAAACTTTTTCATAAAAAAGTAATCTTTAAATACTTATAAGTTTTAATGGTTTAATGGTCTTGTTACTTCTAATGCCGCACGAATTAGATCATACAAACCTACCTTACCTCGGCTCTAAATGCTGTGGGTGGGTGCGGTCGCATGCGACCGCTCGGTATTTGCCGGATTTTTGTGACAATTGAAGGGTTAATACATGTAATACATAAAAAAACACAGCACTCAGGCTGTTAGCTCATCACTATACCGTCATGTTTATACCTGTATTTGTCATTGTTCTAAGTAATTCAACAGATACTTTTGTAAAAATTCTAGGAAGAAAACTAAATCTTTTTATTATCATTATCACAGACTTTTATTTTAATTAAACCTGTCAATCAGCTTTCATTTTATATTCACCACGTCACGGTTCATTTTACCAAACATAACAACACCACAAACACAAAAAGAAAAGAAAGTATGTTTTTTTGTGATTTATACGACTTTGTTGTGCACTTTGAAAGTAAATAAATACATAAATACCTATCAATAAGTACTCTGTCAATATACTTATTACTATATATATATACCATCAAAGTATTTATGTTCATTTAGAAGTCTCTCATACAACTTGAATGTGCCATAGCGCCGCCACATCACCCCCCCCCCCCTGCTCAGACGATAGTGCAGCCTCGTTGCCGACGAATGTGCAAGTGCCAGGAGATTGCCTTGTAGTCTGCGGTGAGTCGAGAAGAAGGCAAGTAATCTGCGAGAGTGCCGTGAAGCAGAGGCGAGCAGTAAAGCTCAGAGCCGTGCCAAACTCTGTATAGCGCAGAGAGTAGCTTGAAGGAACAGGAAGCATTATTATTCCAGTGCTGCGATGAACCATGTGAAGCTAGCTGGCTTGCAGGATATGAAGACTGCAGACGATATTAGCTCGGGAGCGAATGAGTGGGGTATTCTATGACGATGATGAAGCTTGAAGTTTCCGAAGGTTGTTGGTGGCGTATTCAGATCACGTCGGGGTCACCACTGTGGCCGTGGAAGGAAAAGGGGAGATCTCCCGCCGGGCAAGGTGTTCTGCCCGGGGAGCGGCCAACACTCCATGTGATAGTTCGGAGATGTTCTATATAATATACTGTTTATGATTCGGAATTTTGATAGCGTGATTTAGGCTTCGGTGTGTTTCGCTTGCAGCGCGTCGACAGCGACCATTACTTTATAGACAATATATACTATAATACACAATAGAATGGCTTTCAACCTTATTTTTACGAGGATCGGCGTCGCCGGGAGCACACAAACAAGCAATTACGTCGTCGATATATATACCACGACACGTAATTATTACATAATTTGCCATTTTTTAAATAATTTGCATGTAACGTTTGACACGAAAATTGGAAACGATTGATTGTGTTGACATTTACAGGTGTGAATTGACATGTTAGTGACATGATAGTGGCTACAACTCGTATTCGATGGACAATAGCCTCCTTTGAATTTGGTTTCAGATATAATGTACCGTTAACCCTATAGTGACGGTGTAAGAATATCTATTACCCCATATTGTCCGTCGTTAGAGTCGACAGTGGAAAACAAACCGGGAGCCGCGTTTTGAACAAGAAAAAAAGTTACGTTGCCAACCCCTTTACCAAGTGTGGCAACTGTGGCAAATATCCGCTCTAAGAGGCAATCTATGGAGGAGGCCTGTACTATGTAGCAGTGGACATTTATAGGCTGTAATGATGAGCGTGTACCCACAAGATAACTTATAGTGGTGTGTTTAAGTTGTAAGTTATAAATGCTTGCCTTAATCAGGTCGATGGTGCGGTTGTTGACCTCTGTGACTGCCCACTTCCCGGGAGGGGGGATCCCCGCTCGAGATGCACTGGATCCACCCAACACTGATGTCACCACACACTCGTTGTCCAGCTTTATACCTGAAATTCAACCATAGAAATTGATTTTTTATAGAATATGGGTGACAAACGAGCACACAGTCCACCTGAAGGTAGGTGGATGCTGTGACCCATAGACATCTGCGTTGCCCTCCCTGAAAACTAAAAGGCATTCAGCCTCATTTCTAGTAAAAAGGCGAGTCTCCGGTTCTCTTCACTCATTATACAAAACAAAACAGCATTAAAGGGATATAGTAACTAAATTCTAATTTCGCCCCCACTTCTCCGCGCGTCGTATGCTATGTACCGACATGTTTGTAATCACTAATACTGTAAGTAGATAGGTCGTTAGATATTTATTTCATTAGGTTTATCATATTTATGTCTGTTTCTTTACGGCAACCCAGTCGCTTCTTATATTTATCACGGTTATTTCCCATTTTAATTTTACGTTGCCCTGTTGCGTAATGTGTATTCCGATCGTAAATGACACAGCTTCCCCGTTCAAATGCCGAAGCGAGATTAACCGCGCGGCAGGAAACAATCTTCAAGACGCCGATAGTTTAGATAATTTCTTTTTACAGAGAAAATAATGGTAATTTAAAAAAAATAATAAAAAGCCCTGCTTTATAGTTAGTTCAGTTAGTATGCAAAGTTTCATGATCTAATTTAAAGTATTTTATGAATAACAGCGGTTTATTGTTCAGTTCGGAGGTAACTTTGGATTTTTTTTCTGTCGAGGAAATTTTACGGAATCGTGTTTTCGTCTAACATATTACTTAACATTAATCCTATATTTATTTCAAAATTAATGCTGCAATATTTTCGGCATAATGGAGGATCTTGCTAAGCCATTTGAGGTAGTATTTTCAATATTTCTCCTTAAGCTGCTATTTTACGCTAGTAATTGTAAGAGCGTGTTCCTTCCCCGGTCGAGCAGACACATTCGTGCTACAACCATAATATAGCTGCAGCATGGCTCTACAACATAAACAACAACTTATATATAATAACTAAAAATACTCACCTATGCTCTCCCGATCCCGTTTGCTTATAACATAGATCTTTCCAAGCGGCACACGATGAAATAATATGTCAACCTGGAATCAATTATACAATAAAAATAAGTTAACTTTTTTTAATTATTGATATCCATGAAGCTTGATGAATGCTTGGAAGGAATCGATGTTCTTTAGCGAGAATTTGTAGTCTATGAAATAAAGATGATGATGATGTAGTATGTACACTGATGTAGTGATGTATTATGTATGTACACTGATGTAGTGATGTCCTGTATGTGTTCACAGACTGCAGACTTCCCGGAGCGTCGATTCTTCACATCAGCTATATGTTCTTTGACGCGGGTTTTAATTGATCTTTTAGTTTGTCCTATGTAGGAGAGACCACATTCACAATCGAGCTTGTACACTCCTGCATCCTGCAGAGGGAGTTCATAAGTTGATACTACATAGATCGGAACAAAAACTAATAATTTTAATCTACGGTAACCGCGGTTAGTTATGACATCTAGATGTTGAACATCTCAGTCTCCCCCGTGACCATGGGTGCTGTAAAGTGCTCAAAACGTCGGGTATTTATAGTTAAATATACGCGATAAAATCCGTAAAAATAGCGTTCGCGTAAATATAAGAAATCATTATGTACACCACAAGCCAATCCGAAAACTATACCGTTCAGGGTACACCCTATTAGTGTAGTAAAGTCCACTAGTCAACATACGCATCCTCCATAGATTGCGGAGGAGAGAGAGATTTAGAGGGGATATTTACCATAGTTGGTTCTCAACTGCAGTTTTTTTTTATTTTATGCCGTTATTACGAAGATGCTGCTGCCCGTCGCCTGATTTAATTCCACCTGTCGCCTCTTACACCCACGGGATGATATGGAGTAGTGGATATTCTTAAAACGCCACTACAAGTATATTTGCAACTATACATTGCATTGAAAAAAATAATTTTTTATAATAATTAATACAGATGAGCAAACCGACTCACGAGTGGAGTATGAGAGGACTTCAGTAGCAACCTTGCGTGCGCCGCGTTTGTAGGTTGCGTGCCCGCCAGGGCTGCCACTCTATCTCCCGTGCGTCCTCCGCAACGAGTCCCATTCACACCCCAACGGGCGATCCTGTAAATGCTGACACTGTTAAAATTTAAGTTGACAGTAGCCTAATGGAGGTAGTGCGATAGCCTGGGCGGATCACTGGTAAATAATAAATCATTACTGCCAAAATGGTACCGATAACCGATGGGGAAGAAAGGTTCTCGAGTAGCAGCCTCGTACCGGTAGGCGACCCCCCCTATAGATGGAGTGACGACCTGGTAAGACATGCAGGAAGTCGATGGATGCAGGTGGCTCAGGACCGTGCTTTGTGGCATACCTTGGGGGAGGCCTATGTTCAGCAGTGGATTTGTGAAGGGCTGTAATGATGATGATGAAAATGGCAGTATTACATGCAAACAAACATATTAAAGTCATTTTTGGTTGACTGTTTGTTGCATATTTATTTACTTATATATTAATGACCTCCAACATAAGATACGTAGTGTTATGTCTAATTAAAACTAGTATAAAAATTAAAATTAGCATCCTTCTTCAAATATAGGAGACATTATTTACGAAACAATATCGCTCCAATGTACTTGGTAAATTATATTGTTGCGTGCGGGGTGACCTAAATGCCCGATTAGGGTGAGAAATGGATGTATTTTACCACACACACACGCGCACGCACGCGCGCACATACGCGCACGCACGCACGCGCACGCACGCACGTACGCACGCACGCACGCACACGCACGCACACGCACACACACACACACACACACACACACACACACACACACAGCAAGCATATAATTACGTCGTCCTAATTCATTAAACTCCTACGGTGAGGTCCTTAATAATGGCATATGTTAAGTGCGAAGTGCTCGTGCTCGCCTTTTGTGTAAACGAGCGAGTTTAGTTCAGTGCATAAGTTGGCAGGACGTAACGTTTGCGCGCCAAAACGTACAATTGTACTTTTATAATGAAACGCCACAAAGTTTGTACGATACTGTTTATTGAATATTTATACGTTTTATATTGAGTTTTAATAATAAAATGGACGAAAGATATTACGTATAAATTCGTACAGGAGTATTTAGAACACGAATGTTTACATAATAGTAAAAGCTCAAATTGTAAAATTAAACCTGCTCGAGATGCTCCTCATGAAAATTCTTAAAAACTTCTTTAAAATCAACCATTAATACTTCTCTAACTGGATCATTTAATTCTTGACGTAATTCTGGAACCATATTAAGCGAAAAAACAGAAAAAAATCTGTAGTCTTCAAACGTCATACTCCAACAAACTATATGAACTAATGTCCTTAACTAAACTCGCCACGAAGACATTGTTTGAACGCTACTGCCCACTTAAGTTTACTCTCAACTGTCCTGTAACTAAACTCGCTACTGTACTTGTTGAAGTGTAAATCGGTCTTAATAGTCCACTGGCCCTTAACGTCGAGAACATTCTTCGTTGTTTCTTCAACTTGCTGTCGTAACAATATAAAACAAATGATATAAATTAACAAATTTAACTAAACTAAAACCTAATAGATTGCAAGTATATACTCACGCACCAGACCTGTCGTTCGTAGTCGACGAAAATGGGGGGGTCCCTAACGGAGAGCGAGGTTGCTACTGCTGCTCCGCGGCGCTGCTCGGCGCGCAGCGTGGCGGCCTGCCGCGCGCGCAGCGGCGCCATCAGCGACGTGTTCGCAGCAACGGTGCTCACTTGCCGCCCGGGCGAGTGACCTGACGACAAGCAACATATCATTCAAAGAAAAAAGAGAATTTTGGCGGAAACTTAAACGCCGAGCGAATTTCTGCTCCAGTATTTTTTTCAAATGATTTTCCCCTGTATCGTGGAGGCAGTTTACAAACCTAAATTGCACAAGGACAAACATCCAGACCCGGAACAATTATTTGTAGGCCATATAAATACTTGTTCCATGCGGGATTCGAACCCGCAACCCCCAGCGCAGCCACACATTGCTAAGCCACTGCGCCACGGAGTCGTCAAATGGTTTCAAGTAGATTTTGATATTATGTAAATCGATTGTGGATAATCGATTCCATATATCTGTGGTATTACAGACTTCCCCCATAGACTGCCTCATAGGGCAGACATTTGCCACAGTTGCCACCATTGGCAAGAGGGATGGCAACTGCAGTTTTTTTATTTTTAGTAGTTATTTGGGAGATGCCGCTGCCTATCGCCTGATTTGTTTCCTTTTGCCGCCTCTTGCGACACCCACGTAACGATATTTAATAGTAATTATTACTACTTATAAAAAGTCAGTTATAGATATGAAAGTGAAGGAATTTATATTTAGGAAATACTAAGAGATACTAGCTTTTTTTTAGTTTCAGTAGGTAGTACTTTACCAATCGGCACAGGAACTAGGCAAGCAGTTAACCACACTTCACGAAAAGTTTATCGTTATATAAGTGCGGAATTGGATTAAAAAGACAGGCTAAGTGGGGGGAAGAGGTATCCGAGAGTCCGTATGAAAATTGCAAATGAGAACTGAAGTCAAAAAATTGTAGGTATTAAAGGAGTCTTAAATAGCAGTTTACAATCACTAAGAATAATTTTGTAGGATTCCCTGCTAATAGAGTCCGCTTAGCTACTCTACAATACAATACATGTTGACATACTTCACATGTATACGAAATATATACATATATAATTTCTAAGACGTACGAGTTTCTATATTAATGTTACGCAGTTGATGCCTGGTACCTGGAAGAACTAGGCCTTCTATAAAACTCCACACTCGAATTTTCTACACCTAGTCGGTCGGGACTGGTATTTGGAACTGGAACATTCTAAATGTTTCGGTGGAAAAGGCCTATATAAAGCCGTTTGGGCCGCCACCGAAGCAGTATTGAATTGACGATACAAGCGAAGACTTCGGAGCGAAATAAAGTGAAATAAAGTGTTAAGTGTTATTAATTATTAGTGTGTTTTAAGTTTTAATTGGTGTTCGGTAATTAAAGTGTCAATTTTGGTAATTCAATCGGCAGATTTTATTGTCACGAACTTTAAGCTCGTAACATTAATATATGATTACTCATACCATTACTGAGGGAATTGCTTCTTCGCCTGCTGCTGTCAACTCTTCCTTGAGGTCTGGATCTATGGATCACCTTAACAGGTGATGTCATACTCCTGAAAAAAAAGATGTTATGAATTTTATTATATTTACGACACTATTATTATATTCAGTTGCAGAAATGTAAGTGCTTTACTGAAAAAAAAAACCTTTTAGTAAAAGTCAATGACGAATATTCGACAATTCTTACAACTTAAAATTGCAATTAACAATTTCATTGGTGCTGGCTGGGATCAAACTAGGACTGCTCGCGTACTGTAAAATTTATGGTGAACCTTTAACTCCAGAACTTACCATGGCTCAACAATCTCTTATAACAATAAAACTACTAATCGTATCTTCAATTTTTTTAAATTCTTTGGCGGCAATCATTACCGAATAAAAAAAAGATGCAATTTCTGTACGTAGTACTATTATTCTGTACTTTTAATCCAACTGGGCTATCATCGTTGTTTATTTTAATTAAGTTTGTTCAAGCGTTTTCAGTCCCAGAATTTTATTGAGGTATTTCTTAAAAAGATCGCTAATTAAGAAATACTCCGAGAAATTGAATCTAGACGTTAATTCGATGATACCTGCGTGTGCCAAACCTCTAAAGTTGTATTGGTTACCAAAAATACACAAACCGAACACTCCATTACGTCCAATAGAGAGTTGGATCGATTCGCAACTTACAGATTGGCTTATTTTATTTATTTTTGTATTTCAAGTACTATTTTAATTTATTTCAATATTTTTATTATTGTTGTTTATAAGTACTTATATTTTTTGAAGACCTTTGTTGTCTGTCAATAAATGATTATTATTATTACTTTGCGACTGTTTGACCATAGACTTTTAGGTGTATGACAATGGGACATTCATGATCCAGAGCAGCGCCACTTAGGAGAATTTATTTTTATTAAATACCATGAATTTTTCTTTTTTTTATTGTATAGTGTATGTAGGAAGATATTGTTACGAGCTTAGGGTTCGTGACAATAAAAGTTGCCGATAGAATTACCAAAATTAACACTTTAATTCACTTTACACTAATTAAAACTTAAAAGACACTAATAATTAATCACACTGATTCACTTTATTTCGCTCCGAAGCTTCGCTTGTGTCGCCAAATTCAATACTGCTCCGATCGCGGCATGCAGCGGGTTTGAATACACTTTTACGCCGAAACATCCAGAATATTCCCGTATACGGGCGCCGACCGACCTGACGCAGAAAGTTCGAGTGTGAGGCTTCTAGAAAGCTTAGTTCTTCAATTCGATACTAGATGGCGCTGTTGGTTAAAAGATTAGTCGTCATTTTTTGGAAAGCTCTCCTCGCTCTGTTACCCGACACTAGATGGTGCTAGTGCCAGACGTCAACTTAGGCGCGCAACAATATTATAATTGTAAGTTTACTATGGAAAGCCTTAATCTCACTTCATAAAATCGTGAGATACACAGATCAGAGATAATCAACTATAAATAGTCCTAAAACTAATTTAATAGCTGGGAATAATAAAGAGTCTAGCATGAGCTAGTAGCGGGATACAACAAGTGCACCGTGCCACGCCAGCACCAAGACTGTCTTAACGGCAACCGCTCCGTCCCTTTTATACAAGCGAAACAAGTAGCTACACGAACGCCACTGCACGTGCAATGCGCAGGTGTGCGGTGCACGTGTTGTTTACAATAATTCCGACTAGCCACGGAGGCGCTGCTGCACGTGCAATGGTGCAGGTAACGACATGTACATAGACTTGGCCTGAAATCGACCTTTTAGTTTTATGCACTCCTCCATATAAACATTAACTATGCCAAATCTCACACACAGCAATGTGCATAAAAATGGTATAAGGTATGTGGCGGCGCTGTCGTCGCGCCGCAAGCGAAACACACCGAAGCCTAAATCACGCTATCAAAATTCCGAATCATAAACAGTATATATAGAACATCCCCGAACTATCACACGGAGTGTCGACCGCTCTCCGGGCATTAGCAGGCACGGGATTTAGGCTTCGGTGTGTTTCGCTTGCGGCGCGACAACAGCGCCGTCACGGGTAAATGAGTGTAATATGTTTAATTACTACTAATAAACTTCAAAGAAATAGTCACCTGTCCCCAGTGTCATTTTCGTGGCGAGTGGGGCTTTCCTGCCGCTTGCCCTGCCCCAACCCTCGCAATCGGCTCAAAAGTGACAGCTCGGTTAAGCCACGCTTCCAGATTGGTTTAGCTGGAGCTTCAGTCTTTTCTATAAAGAAAGAACACATTATCATCATATGGTTTTCATACAGAAGCGGAGAGATCAGGCGCAGGACCAACGGCTTTACGTGCTTTCCGAGGCACAGAGATGAAACACCGCCATCTTCAACTTCAGCCTACTACTAAGAATTTCTTGACAAAAAATACAATATATACCTGGGACATTATTCAGATTTTTTTAAAAGAATATTAACAATGCTATAAACATTACTAATATTCCCCTTAACCACTCGTGGTAAGCTTAAATTATTTGTGTTACGAGTGGTTCACGCCAGTAGCCGAATGGTGGATTCGAACCCACGACCTTCTTGAGTTCGCACATTTAAGAGTGAGTAAATTATTCAGATTTACGAGACGGACAGTAAAACCCAATGACCATTACCATGTAGTGGCTGCATCGACTACCTTGTGTTGTACAGTGTTTGTTGTTACAGGCCACAAAAGGAAACTGTAACATATATGGGTAGCTACATCTTCCTGATAACAACCTACACTCAACTAACAATAAAATACAGCAAAGTAGTTGAAATTTAGATTCAAACAGATATTTAAAAAGCTATACTACCCGCTTCTTAGTGAAATTCCGACTCTGCTGCCCATTTATACAAAATCGCCGACTCATTGTGAGCCGTATGAGCCCGAGGGTCATTAAATCGAAAAACCTTTACACCGCGTGAAGTAACATACAGCCAGCGCCGTCTATGATCACGCTTAGGAACTAAATCACTAAACAACTTTCTTTTTTATAGAATAACAGTGGCAATAAAACACACAGTCTACCTGATGGTGAGTGGATACTGTGACCTATACACATCTACATCTATCCTCAATTGAGAATCAAAATACAAATGCATTGTCACCCCCGAGGGCTAAGATGGAATGCCTCGTTACCAGTAAAAGGGAACCCCTTTAAATCTTTTTAAATATTAAAACTATTAAGGGTGACAAACAAGCACACAGTTCACCTGATGTTAGTGGATGCTGTGGCCTGTAGACATCTACATTTATCCACAGTTAAGAATCAAAAAGCAGATGCGTTGTCACCAGTGAGAACTAAGACAGAATAGCTCGTTGCCAGTAAAAAAGTGTCTCCAGATCTCTACACTCACCATACAAAACACAGCAGTATTAAGCTGCTATTTTACGGTCGCATTCTGTGAGATTATTTGAGGTGCGTTTTAAACCAGTGGTCTGTAGACCAGGTCCCTGGACCTGGTCTACAGACCACTGGTTTAAAACCACTATGCTGTAAAGCTGTTAAAAATGACATTCCCCTTCATTTTTAACAGCTTTACATACCATAAAATTACCATTTCACACAACTTATCCTTGATTTAATTCATGTTTCATTCATCCATTATATGCTGTAAAAATCCACTGCTGAACAAAGGCCTCCCCATAGATTGCCTCATAGAAGGAATATTGCCAAAGTTGCCAGGTGGCTTGGCAGGTGGGTTGCCAGCCAGTTATTTTGAGTTGTAATCAGGAAGATGCTGCTGCCCACCACCTGTTCCAGTCTCCCTCTGTGGCCTCTTACGACACCCTCGGCACAATATGGGATAGTAGATATTCTTACACGCCCCTACACGGTAATTGATGTTTATAGTTTTCTATTATAGTTAACGATAAAACATTCAATACAAATAGAACTGCACTTAGGCTAGATTAGGGTTGCCAACCGCAAATTTAAAAAACTAGGATATAGGCCTTGTTAACTGTGAACTGCACCGAACCGAAAATGTGGCAAATGTATACAAGTATCGGTTCGTTTTCACTTTTTATATTCAATGGATAGCATACATAACAAAATAAAAACACTTCGCCACACTATCGGTTCGCTGTCTATTAGATTCGGTTAAACTTTCCAATATGGACCATCGATTTCAAAGCCCATATTTTTTTTGTAGATAGTACTCACTAAAAGAAAGCGTTTTGCAAAGTTTTAGGTTGCGGAAACTTACGGTTCATGAGATATATTTTTTTAAACTTTTCATACAAATTGGCAAATAACACGCAATTACACCAATTACAAAATGAATTTGACAAATCATTGATGTCAAACGTCAATTAGTGTAGGGTTCCGAATATTTTGAAAGTATCGATACGTACTCGATACCAAGTATCGTATCAAAAGTATCAATACTACTTGGTATCGAGTACATTTCGTTAATTTTGGAGACTAGAGGGGTAAGAAGCCGGGAAGTTGTGCTCCGGCGCTCCGTGGCAGCTCCGGCGCTGCGGGATGAGCAGTGCCTCCGCCCTAGCGTAGGGAAGCACAGGCACCTGGGCTCGCCTTCGCAGCTTCGGCTTTTTGGTCGCCTTCGGCGACCAGCCTCAGCCGCTACGGCGATCTCGGTGCCTACACTTCCCTACGGCGGGCGGGCACTGCTCTCCCTCCGCGCCTCCGGGCTCTTATATACACTCTAGGGGTAGGGCAGACAAGACCACGTGGATAGTGGGGTGCTCTGATTCGGTTTTGGGTACTTTTTGAATATTAAATAAGTAAGTAAACACTTTATTGTAGTAAGAATTAGATAATACAGAAAGTTGCAAACAATAAAATAAAAATACAAAAGCTGTACTAATTAAGAGATACAAACAAGTTGCAAACAATGAAATACAAGTACTAAGGCGGAACATAAATAGAGTAAACTTTATTCTACTTTGTATACATATATAATTGCACTTATCAGCTCTTCCTATGCATCTAATGAGTTTGTCATAATTTTTCGTCTCCAAAATTCACGAAATGTACTCGATACCAAGGAGTATTGATACTTTTGATATGATACTTGGTATAGAGTAGGTATCGATACTTTCAAAATATTCGGAACCCTTCACTAACTGACGTTTAACATCAATCATTTGTCAAATTTATTTTGTAATTGCGTGTTATTTACCAATTTTTATGAAAAGTTTAAAAAAATATATCTCATGAACCGTAAGTTTCCGCAACCTAAAACTTTGCAAAACGCTTTCTTTTAGTGAGTACTATCTACAAAAAAAATATGGGCTTTGAAATCGATGGTCCATATTGGAAAGTTTAGCCTTAGATTCTTTGAATTTTAAAACACATGACCTTATCAGGGCGCTTTAAAAACCTAGGACACTGCTTAAAAACTATCCAGAACATCCCAGGACACTACAAAAATTAGGACATGTCCTATAATAAATAAGTAAGTATATAAACTGACCTATTTTCGCTTCTCTCTTCGGACTGTTATTTTGCACTCTTCTAATTAAATTCTCCCTCAGCCTTGGAGCACTATCATAAGCGTTCTGACTTTGCGATCGCTCGACATTAGTCCTTATCACTCGCGCAACAGAGTTCAAATTCGCACTCACTGAAGTGTTACTCACATTCACTTGTACATTTGACCTATTAGTTTCATTTAAGTTAGAATTGATTTCCGAACGTCCATTCACAATGCCCGCATTTGTATCCGAACGGTTTTGATTTAACATTATATTAGTCGTGTTTCTAACATTATTGTTATGATTGTTATGACTAGTGTTTGGAAATAAACATTCGTAAGCCGATTCGGAAGTTAACTCCAAATTGGGTAGTGATGATTTCCTAATTTTGTCTATGCTTTTAATTTTTTTCACGGGCAGCGGCGACTTCCTGTCTGTGGACGTGGACGCCATGCAAAGCCTTTCGTATATGCTGTCATCGGTTTTGACAGCTTCTCCTGTCAAGCTGACAGTTGTTGTGAGGCTCAGATGACCATAATCAGTATCGCTCTTCGTGAAAACGGTCCCATAGTCGTTTTTGTTCGAGTTCTGTACATCTATTTCTGTATTGACGATATTGACGAAGCTCCGCGCGTCACTTTGACCCGTGTCGGGGGTTATCGTCACTTCCTGTTGAAAGTTGAAGTCGAAGATATCCGTTTCCGGTCCGAGGACCGGTATCGCGGTATGAGGCGGCCCTTTGTTTGACACTTGTATCACTGTGATGTTGCTTCTCTGTGGTGTACTGAAAAAAAAATTAGTTTTATTAATTTAGGCTACGCAATAATTTAATAATTATACTACGTGTAAGTGTATCCACTGGCCTTATGCCATATCATCTCGTAGGCACGTATAAGGGAACAGAAGGAAATGTGGTAAATAAAAAAAATTGAGGTATGAAGTAATATGCGGTAGAACTATCCTGTATATAGCTGCGATATTATGGTAGTAGCTTGACCGGGGAAAGACCACGCTCCCACAGAACACCAGTGTATAACAGCTCGATGCTGCTGTGTTTCATATGGTGATTGTAGAGAATCGGAGTCTTTAGTTGTGGCAAATCTGTATTTTGATTCTTAATATATGACAGATGCCTATGGGCCACAGCATCCACTTACTATCAGGTGGACTGCGTGTCACCATTATTCCAAGAACAAGACATAGAATATAATGAACATGAAATAGAACGCAGTATCTTCCTTATAACGACTTAAAATAGGCGTGTGTAACTCTTTACGGAACTGACTCACTGATCCGAATCACTGAAATGATTCAAAAGATTGGTTCAGAACAACGTTTCAAATGCATCATTTGGATCTGAAACATTACTTTGGCTCTGTGTTCATTTCGCGCGACGCATCGCTTGCGACGCGACTGAGCCGCGAGCGAGAGAGTGGCGAGTGAGCGGGCGAAATAATTGCAATCTATACAAGTCAGGTAGAGATAACAAATGAGAAGTGTATCATTCAACTCGTACAGATTTTCGCTATAGTTATCCATGCTCGTAAAAATGACCACTAAGGCGCTTACGTATCAAATACTATACGGTCGTGTTTTGCATATAATGTTTGCATTAACAAGCTGTCATTTTACGTTGATCCGGCACTTGTTAAATTGTTTATGTTCGTGTTTATGTTAGGATTTATTTGCGTAGTGATTAATGATTATTGTGACTTACTTTCTTGCTTTTCAACATAAATAATACGCCAGCTGGCCATAAATTAAGGACTAGCCGCTAGTCCTAAGCCTGGATAAAGTATGAAGTAGGATTGATTTATATACAACCTTATACGGTACACAATAAATAACAATAAAAATAACTATAGAATATATAATAAAAATAACCTAACCACTTATATCGTTCAGCATTGTTGCCACATAACGTTTCACTGAATGAATCAGTAATAAACGCCCGCGACGCAACTTAATGTATTCGTAAGATTCTGTATTTTATATCTTTTGAGTCGATGATCCAAATGTAACATATCAGTGTTTCGGAACATTACAGTGATCGAGATGCAAATGTTCCAATTGCAAAAATGATACATTTTGCCCACCTCAAATATCCTCGACGATATATAGACACGACAAATATCCCCCCCCCCTCTCCTATAAGGCAATCTTTGAAGAAGGCCAATCTTCAGCAATAGGTAAAAAAACTAAACATCTCTTGCTACACAAAAAATGAAAGTAAAAAATACGGGTGGCACTCAGGGACTGCCGCGGTAAAACTATTGCATAGCATTTTTTATCAACTTATGCAATTATAATTATTTATTTATTTTATTTATGCGGTATTTTTTCTCTTTGTTTTTTTTTTCCTTTGATATTAATTTAAGTTACACTTTTTGAGCGTGGTGACCGATAAGAAAACAATTTTTTTTTCTTTTATTGAATAATTCTTATTAACTTACAATACAGGAATTTTTATCATTGAAACTATAGGTTTATGGTAATTAACGAGTTCTTCCGACAAACGATAATTTTCTATAAAGTCTGTGTTTATTAAATACTCTAAATTCACGAAAGTTGCTAGCATGACGACGACTCATATAAATACAAAGTACATATATGCTTCTTGCAATAAACTATATTATTGTTTAAAATATCTTTATTTTTTATTATCTTACAATACATGGAACTAGTCTACACGCATACGTCTAGACGCACGCACACAAACACCGTGCCGAAGTCTGCCGAACTTAAATGACGTTAGACGATGTTAGGTTTTCGGGTCTTAGATTTTTTTCGTTACGGAATTTCTTGAATCGGTCGCCGCGCTCAAAGCCCGCGATAAAAGTTATGCAATAGCTTAAAAACAGTGATGTCAATGTACTTGTTCACAGTAATAGTTTTAGAGATTAACCTGTGCGAATTATCCACGTTATTATTAGAAGACCCAGCCTCCCCATCATTACTCACAACAACCCTTTGAGTATACCCAACAGGCTCTTTCTCATTCACATTCAAACTCTCAACAGATTCATGTATCCTATCAATTTCGGAGAAGAATTCCTCATCACTCTCGGTCACTTCTGATCGTTTCAAGATGGAATCATCTAGACAGATATTTTGTCCGCAGATCTTCGCAACACTCTTCTTGGGTTCTGTTTGACTTGTGCTGGGTAGGGGAGTGACCAGGTTATCCCAGTTGGATATGTCCACAGGTTCTTGAGTTTGTGCCTGGTCCTCGTTTGGTTCTGGATTCTCATTTGCAGGCTGTGTTGTTGGTGCCGGTTCGACTGCTGTGTCTGGTGCTGGACGGGGACTTTGGGTTGTCAGTTCAATTCCAGGTACTCTAAAAGAAAAGGAAACAAGTATTTTTCAGTTGTATATGAGTTTAATTTAACCCGACGGTACTCGCTAGGTATTTACAGACACAAATACTCGCTATCGGGTTAAAATTACCATAGTATTTAAATAGAATGGAATCTAGGAAAAAATGTTGTTTCTCAATTTATCAGGAATGTAGTTTAATTAATGCTGTTCTCAATAAAAAAATGGGAAATTCAAGTTATAGTGTTTATTTATTAAAAAATGAGAGATTATTCTATACATATATATCTTCTACAAAAATCAAGATAGGTTTAGGATATTATTTATTTCTCAAAAGATTACAAATCGCTTATGAGAAATAAAAAAAATACAAAAAATAATAAAGGAATCCATTACGAGCATACAGAATATTAACTAAAGATATGGGTAAAACGTAAACAATTAAAAGAACAGTAAACATAGTTTGAGCATCGGGCACAAATTGTAATAACAGATCAATTAATGTAACCGAAACGGAAATTAATTTACATTTAATTTCAGTTTTTTTTTTTTTGGTAAATTTTCCTAAATATGGCGTTTCGATAAGTTTTTAAAGAAAGATCATGTTTTTGATATTTTGGATTAAGAACAATATCAAAAATAGATTTAATTCACTACCGAACTAAGAAAATATTAATATTGTTATAAAACATGGACATTGAGGACGGCGAAGAAGAAAATGGGTTGAAAGTAGACAATTTAGAGAAGCATAGTGAACATGACAGCAGCTGATGATGACTCATCTGCTGCTGCACCCCCAAATTTAGATGAAGTTCCACTATCAGATGAAAAACTGCAGCCAACGGTTAATGAAGATATGCCACTGAAATACATTAAACGAGGAAAGTTTATTGGTAACAACAAAAGAACTCCTGTAGATAACTTTCCGTAAATATAAGATCCAAGGCCTCTAGCACGGACGGGTAATATCTACCTTCGCCAATTGATCCCGGAAAATGAAAAATGATATTATGGGGTCTGATTCGTACACGTCGACACGAAATTTTCACTCAGTTCTTTTGTCTTTACCAATAAACTTTCCTCGTTTAAGGTATTTCAATGGTACATATCATCATCATCCTTTGGCTGCAGTTCATCTGATAGTGGAACTTCATCTAAGGCTGAGTGCATCAGTTGATGAATCACCATTTGTGACCCATTCTGCATCACTTTTATGTTCACTATACTCCTTAAAATCGTCTACTTCCGACACGTTTTCACTCTCGCTGTCTTCTTGTTAAATCAATTCTGGTATTACACTTTCATTTAGTTCAAAGTCCATTATAAATAAGCGTTGAAACTGGGTAAAACGTAAAATATTAAAACAAGATAAATCAGGTGTTAACCACCAACTTAGCTGTCTCGCGTGTATGTTAACTATCGGCTAGAAGGTACCTAGAATCCCGTGTTGTCTGGGCGTTCAAAAAAGTAAAAATAATCTTCTATAGATACCCGGTAGTATTTTTTACCCAAAAGCGAGTGCAGATGGGTCAAATTTTCTCGTATTGCCAGGTTGTTACAAATTAAGGCCAGGTTGGACGAAATATCGTATTTTAGACACGAATTTTTAGCGCGAGAATGGATACTTCTTAGAATAGTTTATGCTCAAAAATTCATAATATAATTAAAAATTTTGTACAACCGACTTCAACACGACTGAATCAATGTATTCAAAGTCAATGAAATACGCATTATTTAAGGATAACTCAAAAACTAATGGTCAGATCTTGATTAATATTTATATGGAACCACACAAAAAGCAACTTTAAAAGAATCATCAAAATGGGTTCACACAGAAAAAGTTCTGAGGTATCACACATTTAAAAAAAACATACAGTTTTTGACGTCGGTAAATAATCTAAAATGATGTATAAGTATTAAAGACATGAAGAGTTGAAAAAGTTTGGCTGTCACAGGACGCCCAACAAATGTGAAACATCATAATTGATGAAAATCAATGATGAAATATGGAGTAAAATAAATAAATAAATAATAGAAGTAGGATGCTATATCTTGCATATTGTGTATATACATATACACATACATGCGCAAAAAATAAACCGGTTTTTGACATCAGCCGTCATGCCACGGCAGCAACAGATATTTTACATCATAAAGCTATGTAAAACAGATGTTTCACATCATAAAGCGATGTAAAACAGATGTTTCACATCATAAAGCGATGTAAAAAAGATGTTTCACATCATAAAGCGATGTAAAACAGATGTTTCACATCATAAAGCGATGTAAAACAGATGTTTCACATCAGAAGCTTACCGATCGGGTGGTATTGGAGGTGTTGGCGGAAGTGGGGAGGTGGGGTCCCTCGCTGCCGCGCGGGGAACAGGGGCTATTGGGGCAGCGCAGTACACATTCTCTCCTTTCGCAAGGATCTTCAACTCGTGCAGTTTGTTCCGGAGGGTTGATACCCAGTCCTGCATTGAGTCCCTGGAAGAAAGTCACAGTTGAAAATATTTTAAAGAACTAAGAAATAGTAAAGTCTCAGTAAAACTCTCTTAGGGTGGATTTCACAAATACCATTTTTAACATAGTAACTAACCCTCGAATAATTTTACTGTTTTGTCTTACTTTTAGATAACTTCATTTAAGTTTTTCTATTGCAAACATATAATAGCCAATATTGGGTATTGTTACTCTAGAGTTGTTGAAAGAATGATGAATGAATATGTTAGGCAACTAAAATTAAAATACAATTGTTTATAAAGCTTAACGCAAGATTTTATGTCCACATTATTTGCTGGATTGAGTGTCAATTGTTAATAAACATTGAACTCACACAAATTGTTAGTTGAGTAAAGTTACATTTTCAAGTTGTTGTGTTGCATGTTATGTATATAATTGCAAACAGGTAAAATATCCGTAAAAAGAAGGAAACGTAGCCCAAATGGGCTTCCTTCTGGGAAAACTGGTAGAAAACATTTTAGTATCATTAAATATATAAAAAAAATTGTATTAAAAGTTTGAATATACCATGTTATTTTATCATATTCTTGCAGTTTCATCCAAATTTAAACTACATTCAAAATTTCAAGTTTCCAGCTCAACGAGAAGTTAATTCAAAATCAATTACTAAATTCCACCCAGAAAAACAGACAGTATCCTAGTGTGGAGGTATAGTCTGTTCGCTTAGATACGGTCGTCTTTGTGTCGCGCCGCCATGACACATGTCGCATATTGTCAAAGGCGCCGACGCGACGTCAAAGGTCACCGTGTGCGGCGTACGCCCGCAGAAAAATTTGGCAATTTAAAACGAAACGCCGTAGTGAAAGGTTGTTTTTGTTGACTCTGCTACGTTTACAAATAATGTTTTTTTCATTCTTGTGACGACAGTGAAGTGCCTCAAGATGAAATTTTGAGTGAATTAATAATAAAAATACTATTTTAGTACGGATTCAGAACATGATGACATTGAATGCCTTATTACAAATACATGTGGCGATGACTCCGAAACTTCGTGTGATGAAGAATAGTGTCAATTTTACCTTCGTTTATGTTTACCCACCTATTCACATTTTTCATTTAAATTCTCTTTGCTACCTAACTTGTTTATAATTTATATTAGTATTTTATTACAATAACCTTAAGAATAAAATATTATACTTATAGTATTTTATATGTGGTAGAACCATACTGCAGTTATATTAGTAGTATAGTTGTAGCACAAATGGGTTGGCTCGACCGGAGAAGGAATACGCTCTCACAAAATACCAGCGTAAAATAGCAGCTTAATACTGCTATGCTTCGACCCTTTTATACCAGAAACAAGGTATTTCATCCTAGTCTTTAGGGGTGACAACGCATTTGCGTTTTGATTCTTAATCGAGGATAGATGTAGATGTCTATGGGCCACAGCATTCACTTACCACCAGGAGGACTGTGTGCTCGTTTGTTACCCTATTCTATATAAAAAAAAAAACTTTCTCATGTTCAGTTTACACGTAATAATCGGGTGGACTGTGTGCTCGATCGTCACCCTATCCTATAAAAAAAAATAATTCTTTTAACAACACAGTAAAAATAATAAAATAAAAGCAAAATATTAAAATAATTGCGGCTCCGGGTGTACCGACACTATTTTAGCTAACAGACTATAACGGTTTTTTTAAGAAGAAAAAACATTAAATTTAACATACAATGTATACAATATCTTACCAGTCTGGAGCCAGCATCCTGACTGGCCCCTGATCTGTGTCAATCAGGAAGTCGTACTCATCCCCCACATGTGGCTTAACACTGGCTGTGACATGTCTGGCTGATCGCAAGCACACCCTCCACGCCGGTCTATGGGTAAGGGTTGTGGCCGAGTCAGGCTCAGGGTATTGTTCTAAAAAGGGGATACGTCCATTGTGTACGCAAAATAATGTCCACATTGGTTTGAGTGGGGGTTTCTAGAAGAAAAATATAACATAATATTATAATAGTTATCTCTTTTAACTGAGTGTCTCTTATAATTAAGTGCTATAAGGGCTTTGGAGATGGCAGGCTTTTTAAAACCTCATACAGGATTCTAGGAACAAGTGAATGTTTCAACTTATTGTTCACAAAAAAGGTATCATATTATAAACTGTTGTCATCATAGTTGTGATAAGTTTTCTATGGAATAAGGGTGACAAATGAGCACACAGTCCACCTCATGGTAAGTGGATGCTGCGGCCCACAGATGTCCGAATTTGTCCTCAAGATTCAAAATACAGATGCGTTGTCATCCTTGAGAACTAAGATGGAATGCCTCGTTTCCAGTAAAAAGGGTCTCCGGTTCTCTACACTCACCATACGAAACACAGCAGCATTAAGCTACTATTTTACGTTGATATTCTGTGAGAGCGTAGTCCTTCCCCGGTCGAGCCGACTCATTCGTGCTTCAACTATACTAGTAATATAATTGCAGCATGGCTCTATGACATATAAAACACAAACAACTTAATCAGCAATCCAAATAAAACGGTTTTAGTAATGTTTACACAAAAGTCACAAGTACAAGTCTCTTTAGCACAAAACTTCAGCTATCCTCTGAGGTAAAATACCTAGGTCTTACTTTGGACAGTATCCTCAAATGAAATTAACACATAGAAAACAAAATTAATACAATAATACAATACAATACTCTTTATTGTACACCAACAAAACATTAATAAATAATGAAAAAAATAATGAGGGATAAACAAAAGGCGGTCTTATTGCTACATAGCAATCTCTTCCAGACAACCCAGAAGAGGAAATTAATAAAACTAAAAATAAGAATAATGGGTTTAACAAGAAAAAGAACAAGATTTAAATTAACAAGAAAGTTACACTAGAACTTTCTGGCAATGCAGAAATATAATTGGCAAACAGTGGGGCCTGATGCGAAAAATTATACTGTGACTGTACAAAACTGTAATTCAGCCCATGACCACATGCACGGTGATCCAGTATGGTGGACCAAAATGATCGAAGCCGCCACTATGAAGAAGCTTCAGCGTTATCAAACACTGGCATGTATGGCTGCCATAGGCTACATTAACATCAGCCTTAGAGAGGCTAAGCTGTAGCTAACCCCCCTTCATCTACACATAAAACAAGAAGGGACTTTAGCCGCCATTAGACCTCAAGACCCTAAATAAATGAATAATAATAAATAAAATTTATTAGCATAATTACCTTCCCTTTCTTTACAATAAGCTTTTTTACAATTTGTTTAAAATAAGCTATGTACAAATTTTAAGTTGCTTACTTCAGTTTGTTACTGCCGGCTGTACTAGGCCGAGCCTGTATCACAGACAGCAGTTCCTTCCTCCATGACACAAAATATATTATATCACTAAATATAAACTTATATTCACCAAAGACAAAACACAATAACAATAACGACAACAAAAGTTAGTTTTATACTAAAGTTAACATTGATATTCAATTCTTATTTATTTCTTTATGAGTACTGCCATAAAAGTTAACATTTTTAAGAAAGGTAAGGTGAGACCACTTAATACAATGAACTTTAGCTAAATTTTAATAAATCTTTGAAGTAAGTGTAAAGTTCCTCATACAGGTATAATTGGTAGAATTTACTCAAAAATACCTATTTTACAACAAGCCAAGTACGATAAATCACAATACAATTTGTGTTTGATAAGAAATATAAGATACAATTAAATCAATCCAAACCAGCTGGAGGGATTAAATCCAAAAGAGCTTGGAGTTTTCACAGATGGTTCTAAAACAGATGAAGATGTAGGATCTGGAACTTTCTTGGAAGACCTCAATATCTACACCGCTGGGTACAAACAACACAGTCTTTCAGGTAGAATGTATGGGTATCATCCAAGCAGTCATAGCAATAGATGCTAGGAAGATTGATGGTACTTCAAGCTCTGAGTTGCAATGTGGTGAACTAGGGACTAATATATGAATGCCATCAACAATTAAATGCGGTATGTAAACACAACAATGTGACTCTACAATGGATCAAGGGACACAGTGGATTCAGGAGCAATGAAGGAGCAGACAAACTAGCCTGGAGAGGATCGGCTATGACTGTTATAGGGCTGGAACCGATCATACCAATCTCTTTTGGTAACATTCATTCACTGGTATGTAAAAACTTTACTAATCAACACGCTCAGCTTTGGAAAGTCTAGTGAACTGAAGGCAAGCTGGGAGGCGCTGCCTGAAATAAACAGTTGTATAACCAAGGTCTTAATGAGATTGAACAAGGCACAGATCAGGATAGCAACAAGTGCTATTAGAGGACATGACTCCCATAACAAATATTTATTTACCATAAGTGTTACAGATAGACCCTGTGCAGGGCATGCATGGGGGAGGAAGAAACGGCGGATATCGTGTCGCTGACGCGTCCGGAGGTCGCTTCATACAGAGCTAAACATCTCGGCAAGATGAGGTGCTGTGGCTGCCTGCCCCTAAGATGGATCCTATATTTGAAGAGAGGAGATGCCCTCGCATCTGCTGTTCTGCAACCAGCGGGGATATCAGGTTACACAATTGAACACGCACTCATCATGACACAATCAAACACATACTTACACCTGAATCTTCCTATGGTTAACCCTACTTCGGCGAAAAAAGGTAAGTTTTGTTCCCTTCTTTGTTAGCCGCTATCGCTTAATATTCCACAGGTCTTTGACCCTCCTCTGGTCTACCCGTCGAGCTGTGCCACTATGAGCCCTGGTGCAGTCGAGTATGGTCAGGGCAGTCTGAGGCAGTAACAGTTGTACTAGTGGGACTGCTGATCATGAGGTCCTGGGTTCGAATCCCAGGTCGGACCAAAAAATCAATTATTGAATTTTTCTGTCAAGAAATTCTCAGTAGCTGCCCGGAGTCAGAGTTGGTGGTGTCTCACTCCCGTGCCTCGGAAAGCACGTAAAGCCGTTGGTCCTACGCCTGATCTCTCTGCCGGTCGTGTCGGTTTACCGTCCCATCAGAATACGAGAGTGCACCTGTGCTTGGGCTTACACTTGGGCACTATAATCCTGTCCTGCGGCGATGGCTAGCCTCCGTTGAGGCAGTCCGCCGTGGCCGAAATTCGGTCTGGAGGACATTATTTTTATTAATGTTACGAGCTTGAGGTTCGTGACAATTAAAAATTGCCGATAAAATTACCTAAATTAACACTTTAATTTACTTTATACAAATTAAAGTTAAAAACACTAATAATTAAACACACTAATTCACTTAATTCCGCTCCGAAGCTTCGCTTGTGTCGCTGAGTTCAACTCTGCCGATCGCATCTTGCAGCGCCTATTTATATAATTAGCAAAGAAGCGTCCCGAACATTCAGGTAAATGCGCGCCAGGCAACGAGTATTCGAGTGTAGATTTTCCAGAAACTTAGTTCTTCGGGTGGCGCTGTCGGTCGAAAGATTTGTGATGTCATTTACTGCAAAGCTCCCCTCGCTCTCGTTCCTGACACTAGATGGCGCTAGTGCGCTGATTTGAGCGCGGCGTAACATTAATAACATAGAAAAAATAACTACTAACCTTATGCCCTAGCGGCCTAAGCTTACTGGTGGTAACTTCATAAGGTATCCTTTTAAGGAACGCGTTTTTCTGTATCTCTCTATAATATACAGGCCCTTCATCACGATTTGATGTCATAGTGCCAGTCAGATCATTCAGATATTCTGAAAATAATAATTCAAATTAGTAATATGAAAATTATTTCAAATTATATTGTCTCTAATTGGAGCAAGCTACCACAAAATGTGATTGATGCTCCTACAGTGACCATCTTCAAGAATAGGTGGATAAAAATTCCAAACATTAAGATGCACATGCATCAGCTTTTAGCTGAAAGTGTGTAGAGCCACGCAGTAGATATATTATGGTTGTCGCTCGAATAGATCGGGCTTGACTAGGGAAGGACCACGCTCTCACAGAATACCAGTGTAAAATAGCAGCTTAATACCGACATGTTTCATATGGTGAGTGTAGAGATCCGCAGACTTTTTTTACTTGAATTGAAGCATTCCATCTTAGTCCTCAGGGGCGACGATGCATCTGCATTTTGATTCTTAATCGAGGGTAGATGTAGATGTCTATGGACCACAACAACCACTTACCTTCAGGTGGACTGTGTGCTCGTTTGTCACCCTTAATCTACAAAAAAATATATAATAATGTATTAATGATAATAAAACTTTCTTGATCTATATCTGGAGTACTACATTGTATTTTCTTTATAAGATAATAGTAATTTAAATGAGCACACAGTCCACCTGATGGTAAATTATTGCTATGGTCTATAGTTCAAAAGTAATATAGCAAAAAAAAACAGATGTGTTGTCACCCATAAGGATTAAGATGGAATGCCTTGTTTCCAATGAAAAGGGTCTCCAGTTCTCAACTAACACAATATGAAACACAGCAGTGCTAATCTGTTATTTTATGCATCATAATATTATAGTCTAGTCCATTACTATTATTTAAACTGCCATGGCTTATATGTAAAATCTGTTTATTTTGGTAATTTAAGTAATGTCTGTACACTTCTTGTCCCTTCATTTAATTTATAGCATATCCTGATAAAAGTCACTCAACTATAAAGTTGAGTAACTTTCTATTCTTTTTTCCATTCCATGTTGGCACTTGGCACACTTAACTTTTTTGGTATTGTGTTTTCAAGTACCTAAGTTTAGCAATCAATGTATTAGAATGACACTTTCCTTTTTTTAATATTGGTATGAACTTTCTCTTTATCATCTCTTGAAGCATACAGTACAGGGACAATCTCTTAATAGTTTATCTCTGTATTTATTTTGATATTTACTGGTTGGGAGACTTCAATATTCCAAAGTCCAAATTAATATCCCATCAAAACCCTGGTATTTTCAATATCGCCACTTTAGTAAAGCTACCACCTCTACTGTTTGCCGCCTATGCTTTGGTCATGCTTGTACTCCCGTACACATGGCCAAACTCAGGATTAGGGATAGCTCAATCTTTGAATGTGGCCTAGATGAAGGATCTGTCAATCACCTGTTCTTTGAGTGTCCTAAACTTTCTTTCTCTCTCTACGATATCCTGTCCAATTACATCCCTCGTCCAGTAAATTTACAATTTTTACTGACCCTAGTGTATACTCCCTTCGTAAATATTTTATGTGCTTTTATTCGTACTATTAATATTAAACTGTAAAATTACTTAACAACTTTGGTGATGGTAGTTTAAATATGTGACGTCTTTTGTTGTAGATTGTGAACCCACTCATTAAATTGAGAACTCTTATTTTAACTATTATTATCTTGTCACTTCCATGACTGACTTGACACTGGCAGAATTCTATCAAGAGAAGTCATAATTTAAAAGAAGAAGAAGAAGAAGAAGTAATAATACACTTTTTGATAGTTATATAGAAATTATATGTGAAATGAATGGTAATTTAATTTAGAATACAATTTTATTTACATTATTCAAAATGCCCTCCCCTATTTTGAATACATGCCCTTAATCGACGCACCCAATCATCAATCACAGCATGCACCACACTCATATCTAATTATGCCGTTGCATTAGCCAAAGATGCTCGGAGAGATTCCAAATTAGGACGGGGTTTGGTGCAGACTTATAATGCAGTGGGCTTAAATCTAGACTAGAAGAGGGCCAGTCTTCATGTTCGATAAAGTCAATTTAATGGGCGGTCAACCAGTTTTGCGTGCTTCATGCCCTATGAGCTGGTGCAGAGTCCTGTTAGAATATCCAATATCTATTTTTAAACATCGTTTGAGAAACAGGTTCCACTATGTTTCTCAGGACGGTATTTTGGTACACCTCACCACCTTGGTTTTACACCTTTTTCACAGAAAAACACCTCAGTAAAGCCTAAATATGAGACTCCAAGCCAAACAATGAGTGACGAAAGATAATGTGCTCATCGAACCCTCAGAATACGCGTGCTAGCTTCTTCACTGCTGTGGGTGAAGAAGCTAGCACGCGTATTCTGAGTGTATACTTAATTGTTTTGTTTATTATAACTTTGATGTTAAAAATTTTTTTCATCTGAAAACAAAATTTCGCGGTACTTTTTCCCGCGTAGCGCCGTAACAAAGTGCGGGATCTATCCAGCCTAATTTTTTTTTCAAACGTTCATTCAAAACATGTCCGGTCTTCTTACAATAAGCTTGTACTCCTAGTTCTTAATTGATCACTCTTTTGACCGTGTCTGCTTACGCCCATCTGAAGAGATTCACGCCTTCACTGCTTTGACGGTCGTGGGTGTCCTAACTGTACCAGGTCTGCCGGTCCTCTTATTTCACAAAATTCAAAATGAAATAAGGCAATTAATTTCTATTTTATTATTAATAATTTTTACAACCGTTATTTAAACATTAGGGATGTTATTTTAGTCAGTTGAAACAATTAAATGGACAGATATTAAATTTTCTGTTGGTTGGTGAATTATTATAGCAGTAAAACATAAACAGTAATAAAAAGAAAATTTTTCAGTTATTTCATCCTACATTTAAGCACAGAATAAATAATAGTACTACCTACGAAGTTGCACTCTTTTGATGTTGCTGCTTGCCGACGTTTTAATAGCCTACATCATTATTGTTAATTAGATAAATCGCGCACGCAAGCTAAATAAAACTTAATTGCAGCGCGCGAGTGGCCGTATTACTTTGCATCTTTTCGCCTTCCTACGTTATGGCGGACTTTTTTTTGACCTTGAATAAGAATTACTTGTTATCTATATTGAATAAAAAATTATTCTATTCTATTCAGTGGTTACTAAGGACTGACAATAAAGAGTAAAAAATACATTGCGAAAGGGTGAGTTACTTAGATAAGGTAACTATTCTGACTATGATCGACTGACCATATTTTCGCTACCATTTGAGTTCTGTGACTTCCAACTTATGCAACTTGCAAAGCCATTCATGGCGAATCACGATGCTTGGCTCGGAAGAAATAGGTAGATAGTATAAAATACAAATAAACCCGAAATACCTATTCCTAAATGAAATGCGATCATATTCTACTTAGTTAAAATCTAGTTAACAAAGACAAGTATAGGTATGTAAGTGCTTGGAAAGTGAAGTAAATTTACTTTTACTTAATGATTTCTTATATTTACGCGAACACTACACATTGAAATAATACTAGTTTTTACGGAATTTATCGCGTATATTTGACTTTTTAAATAACCGACGTTTCGAACGCTTTACCGCACTCATGGTCACGGGCGGGACTCAGATGTTCAACGTCCATATGTCATAGTTAACCACGGTTACCATAGATTAAAATTTAACTCTTGTTCCAATCTATGCAAGCAAACACAGGAACAGCGTTTGAAACGTCGGGTATTTAAAAAGTCAAATATACGCGATAAATTCCGTAAAAACTAGTATTATTACTTTTACTTTATTAGTTTTGAGTATGATATTTTTTATGTTCAGCAAAGGTTTTCCATGGATTATTGTAGTTTGCACTACCCTCTGCATTTTCATTGCAAATCGTATATATTTTATTTGTAGAATCGGAACAATATTTTATTTACTTTAATACTTTTCTCGGCCAAAACGTAAGCTTCCAATAGGTCAAACAGTTTTTTAATTTCTGTTATAGTTTTAACTATCCTGGGTGCCAATAATATCATGGCTGTCAATAATAGGGGCTGCATGTGAAGCCCCCTCTACCCTTCCCCCCTTCGAAAATGTAGTTTATGAGTAATGTTTTCCTTTGAAAAATCATAACCTCTATTTTTACACAGGAACATTGACCCAAAATTACTTCATTACGGCATTACAGGACGTGCAGCCCTTGCGTAGCAAATCGCAGGCACCCATGCTCACCTCTGCAGCTTTAACTTATTGGTCGCCTTCGGCTTGCCTGCGAGCCGAAGCGCCGGTGAGCAGCCTCAGCCGCTACAGCTCACACACAGGTGCCTGCAATTCGATACGGCGGGCAGGGGCTGCCCTCCCTATGCAAAACACCCTAGGGGTTAGGCAGACATGACTATGTGGAGTCAGGGCATGTTGATTCGGTTTTAGAACATATTCGATCAATCTATCTATTAGGTCAGGTTGCCCTAAACTCAGCTATGATAGTGGTAAATGAAACAATTTAATGTGAATTGTTATAATTTTGTTTTCTGATAAAACCTCTTGACTGCTCTCCACTGCAAGTCAATTTGTTGTATATGAGTTATGCCTTCAGCTACTAATTAACTTTTTTATGGGTGTAACCGTGCCAAAAAACAAATTGACATGTTTGCATGCGTTTTATTATATGCAATTTTTAGTGAAATTTATTACTATCGTAATTAACTCGTAACGCATTTTTGACATCTAAAGACTGTGTAATAGATTTAAGCTTAACCCTATCAAGCCCCCTAATTTAAAAACATTATTAAAATCAAGTACTGGATGTCTATAGGCAACCCCACTTCAGCTTCTGCATTCTTACATTGTAGAAAGACTATCCAACATCAATCCCTTTTTTGCTTCTTTGGTACTTAATTTTCCATTTCACTCTTAGATTCACTGGATACACTATTTTAGCGTTTGAAATGTCACCAGCACCTGGCAAACTATGATCTTCCATATTAACAATTAACAGCATTTGCACTTAGTTCAAAGAAGTAAAGAAATTAATTTTATAGCCAGCAGCACACTTAAATTTTACATCATGTCAAAAACTAAACAACAAATTATTGTATGCGAGTGTGCCACATGATACATCATCTGAATGCGCCCAAGTGCACGCAAACTCCCACTCTGCACAGCATTGTCATCTCATAGCTCCTCCCCCTAAATTTGTAGGAGCCGAATAAACCTTGTACGCTATTTTCAGGAGAATATTAAGCTAGAATAGAAAATATATTACAATATCTAGCAATATTATTACTTCAGCTCACAAACACATTCCAAAATAGTATTTGATGAAGCACTTCATGTATTAACTCAAACCGGTTATATAGTCACTCACTTAATATTTTTGTCGCCCACTCAGTATTTTTTTCATCCAATTTAGGGTATGTTCTGAAATACAACACAGTACACTGTTAAATGCTAATGACGTCATCAATTGACACTATATTGTACTTGCATGCCGCCGCCATATTGCGTCGGATATCCGGCCACAATAAAACAATTTTTAATTGTGTGTGCGCTGAATGAAGCATGCCAGAATTTGTTTCTATTTATTCAAATACAAAAAATTATAGAATAATTGCTGGTATATCCATTAGGAGGATATAATGATTTTTGGATCACAAAATGACAAAATAAACGCCAACAATTTTCTAAATGGCGCAAAAGTATGACTTCATATACTGTCCAATGTTTTGGAACGAATCACCAGTATAGCGTCAATTTATGACGTCATTTGCATTGGACAGTACACTGCGTTGTATTTCGGAACATACCCTTAGTATTTAATTCGGACACTTGAAATTTTAGTTGCTAGCTTAGATTAATTGTTTCCCACTGTTAGTAGCTCATTTTGTGTATTTTTAGTCATTCATAATTATTGCCAGTTAAGTAAATTTTTTGAAAACATAATTTAACACTGTTTGGTTTAGTATTAAAGTGTCTCATTAACAGTCATCCATATTTTTCATTATTTATTCGACCAGTTATTAATTCACCTAAAATACTGGTTGATGATTTTGATGGGGTTTTCATTGACAATTTACTGATATAATAAGGAGTAACTTAGGCAACTCTATTTTAAATAAGGAATTGAGGTTCCGCACAAAAAAATTAAAACCTATGAAATTCAACCGTAATAAATTCCAAACGGACGAAGTCGCGAGGAAAAGGTAGTATAAATAGTAATTTAGATATTAACACTAAATAACTACTGACTCAGACCATGTCATGTGGAAGCATTCTATAAAATTAATTGCCACGGACAATTGCGGCACAAAGAATACGCATCGATTAACGAGGACAACATTTGGACGACGTATGTAGTGACTCAAGCAGAAAATATGCAAGTCCTTTCACAGAAACGTAACTTCTTATGGAATTACTAGAAAGCATATTTTGAATCCTTCCTATTTTTCAAATGTTTTATTATTTTAAAGAGTAGAGCTAACATTAACTGTTATTATCTTATATACCTAGTGTACATACGTAAAAGTAAAGTTACCTGTGGCGAAAAACGAAAATAAGTTTACCTTTGATTCGCTAGAAGATGGTGTATACCGTAATTGTAACAAATGACACCATTTCAATGATCAACCTTCATAACTGTGTTGGTAGGTACGCAGCAGTTAATGATATGTATCCTTATTACGAAATGGCAACAGCACTCTTTTATCACAGCACTGTGTTTGACATGATGAATTCACAATACACACAATCACAAAAGTACCAACCGACGCCATTGATACATAATATCAAATAATCAAAATCAAATGACAGATCATTGACAGTTAACCGGTGTGGCAATACCACATACAGATTCATATTCAATTTTAAAGCAACAGATAAAACAAGAATGGAAAATGCAATGGGATGCTGTCTTCGAGGCAGGGAAAGGTCGTTGGTATTCATCAATTAATTCAGAATTAAGTATTCCTCGGTTTTCTCGCAACGAGAGATATCATAGCAGAAAATTTTATACAATAATGTGCAGACTTAGATTTGGCCATTATCGACTGAACACTCATCTTTCCAGGATGAGAATAGTAGCATCTGCAAATTGCAATTTCTGTAATACAGAAGCAAATCAGACTGAAGAACATATAATATTTAACTGTTCAGCGTACGCCGTAGAAAGATTGCTACTCATTGAAAAACTTATATGAAAACTCTGAAAGCGTCCCGCGTGCCCTGCAAGATGTTCTTAGGAATACTAAGACATATTTAGCACTTTTCAATTTTATTCATCATACTGTAAAAGAAATATGGTATTCCTGTTTTTATAAATATTGGAATGATATCATATCATATATATCAATATTGATTGAAACTCATAAAGATTATAATATAAAGACTTGACTTTAACCTTTACGGTTTTTGAAAATATGAATAATTAAAGAAAATAAAACCTGGTGCCGGCCTTTACACTTTAAAATTATATATATCCAAATTAAAAAAGACAAGGCTGTATGGCTTAGTTCCTTTGCCTGCTCTCTCAAACGAATAATAAAAACAACAATCTTATGTCAAACTGTAGAGATGGGCTTAACCCCTTGTCTGTGCGTCGACCAGCAGTCGGCACGTCAAATTATTTGCGCGTCTGTGAGCCGACCAGCAGTCGGCATCGTTTCCTGTTTATGTTTTCGCGCTCTTTACGACGGAACTACGATGCGTTTTTTAGGTGCGACACTTGAAATCATAGACTAATAATATATACTCAGTGTCAAACTGCTTTACTGTTACTCTTTGCTCCGTAAAAAAAAAATATCGGCACTTCAAATTGGACGCTGTCAAACCAACCGACTCCGGTTTTGTCACGCCTTTGATAAGTTTTCTTGAATCAAATTTGTTGTGATTTGAAGGAGAAACCATGGAAAGGTAAGTACTTTCACATTTTTATTACTGGGAAACATATAATTTTGCTAATTTAATTGTAAAAACCAGGCCAAACCAACGACATAGCCGTCTAACGAACTATGAACGTACTTTTATTTCTGCAATATTTGGTCTAAAAAGTGAATAAAACCGTAATGTTTTGGAGAATTTAAGCTACTAATGTAATTAATTTGCAATGGATGACAATGGTAAACGTGTATTTAGCTTTGAAAACTTTAATTTTGGGTCTAAATACGTGAAGGTTATTTCTTTACCGTCAGTCGGCAGGGGCACAGACAGGGTTTTGGCAGTTGATGACGTCATAACGGCGGCATGTCGGGCATGCTAGAAATTATAGATACGCTTTTGTATTTTCTGTTTGAAGTTATTTTTAAATATTTTGCATGTAATGTTACATCACTTTTAATTGCATAAACATTTAGTTACTGTGGAGATATAGTGGAAGTTGCATACTTTTTTGTAGTATGTCATTTCTGTATGCTTTGTATGGTGTGCAATAAAGAATATTAAATAAATAAAATAAATAAATATAAAATATGGGAGCGAAAAAACTTAGCAGAATTTTTGTAATTTTTTATTTTTTATGTTTGCATCATGTAGAGGGCGCATATACTAACACTTTTTGTCGTAAAAAGTTTTGGGCTTGGATGAACCTGAGCAAAGATATTTAGGTATTTGAAGTACCAAGTAGGTACCAAGATAAAAATACAGCATTTTTGTTTCTTTTTTCTTTTTTCTTCGTTTGCGTCGTGTCGGGGGGGGCACCCAAACAAACAATTTTTTCCTGAACAATTTTGGACTTAGACGAACCTGGGCCGAGATAAAGGCATTTGAAGAGCGTCCAAGCCCAAAATTGTTTGGGACAAAAAGTGTTTGTTGCACGATGATAAATTTAAAAATAAATAATTTTATTTTTAACTTTGACAACCAATTTTTTTTTTCAAAAAATTTCTCCAAAAATAATATTTACATATTTTCTAGACGTCTTATAGTAAGTTAAAAAAGTTACGCATGGACATTACTAAATTAGCTCTAAGGGCACCTTTTGCATTCATGTCTCGCGTATCTCTTGCATTTTTGTGTTTATTTTCTCTTTGGTTTGCATGCTTTTTGTTTTTGCTTTTTTCTTTAAAGAGGTGGACGTGGTCGTGCTCGTGGCCGTGGGCGTGGGCGTGGTGCGTACGCTGGTGGTGAAGGGGCGCATGCGCACACTGGTGGTGAAGGGGCGCATGCGCACACTGGTGGTGAAGGGGCGCACGCGCACACTGGTGGTGCGCAGACGCGTGGTGGGCCCACTAGCGGTGCTGGCCACACCGAAAGGCCTTCTGCTGTTGATCCGTAATAACAAATTTAACAACTAACAAGTTTCTTCGTTTTTTTTTTAGCAACATTAATATTCTGCATTAATATTTTAGAGTTTACTGTGGCATGGTGGGGGAGTTGCCGGTGGGGAGGCCTCTAGAGCGGCCGCTGACTCAGCGGCGACCTCGAGTACTGCCTGCCGCAAGGCGAGGGTAAGCACTTCGAAGTTGGTTTTGTTACTCGATTCACGTGCAGGGCATTGAATTTAACTTTCTTTTTAGTCCCGTGCCGGTGTCGTTGTGGTCGTCCATGGACCTCCTCACCGGCAACCACCCGACCCAGCCGCTGAGCCCTCAGGAGGACCGAGCTGCAGCGGCCCAACCAGCAGTAGTTGATATGGAGCTTTGCTCAGTTCCTTCACCTGCTTTGTAAGTTTTTACTTATATTCATATTTTGAAGCTAAACTTTTCGTAACTGGTCATAAAATAACGTATTTTTAACACTATTTATGTTTTACAGACACGTTGAAGTTGGAAGGAGTGGAACCTCCACACCTAATCGGACTCCAACGTCCCGAAAGCGAAATGCGTAAGTTTTTCCTTTATTGCTTTATTAAATATTGATAGTATTTGACTTTGAACTGTTAACTGTTCGAATATAACTATTACGATAGAAATCAAAAAACAACATTATTTTTTCAGATCGGACCACAATGACATGGGGGCTAAACGGCGTCTGTGAGTGCCTATTAATAAATATATATTCTATGTGCAGAAGTGTCTACTTAATATTTTGATTCTTAATAATTTATTTTCTTCTTTTAGAATTACTTCCTCGTCATCTTCGTCGCGTCCTCTAAGGGATATTGAAATATCCAACGCCCTTAATTATGGTAAGGGAAAATAGTTTTGCTTTAGCTGCTAATAAAAATACAAATAAAACCCGTACTGTGTTCTATAAACATCAGCTCTCATGTTACTGATTCTGTTACATAAGTAGTAACTTAATACAGTCAATTATTTTTAGAATAATTGACTGTATTAAGTTACTACTTATGTAACAGATTATTTTAAAAAAAACGTAAATTATTACAGTCGGCCAATGTGGTTATTTTATCTTATATTTTACAGGCAGCGACGAGGACTCCGAAGAAGATGGCGAAGAAGAAATTGGACTCCAATCCACCATAGTCCCCAGGGTGGTACAAATGTTCGCGGCATCGGAGGATGAGGGTGAAGGTGGGGAAGTAGACGCATTTATTTCTTTTTCCTGGCCTCCGACATCCAATGATCACCCACCTGTCCCTAACTCTTCCGGTCCCATTCCTTCCACATCCCATGTTTCTGATTATTCTGTTCCGCCTTCCTTACCTACCCATACTCCCTCGTCCCCATCCTGTCCCATGTCGGAGCCAGGAAATAAATTTGATTTTAAATGGAGGGGGTTCCCGCAACCTCAAACTCCTCCTGAGCTGAGGAGGGAACCGTTCTCCCAGATAAACTGTGGGCCCACGGTTCCATATGCGAGCCCATATGACGCATTTACTGCCATATGGGATCGCGATATAATGGAACACATTGCCATGGAGACGAATCGATATGCACAACAGCTTGCAACGGTCATGCTGGTGGACGGTTCGCTCTGTCCGAGCAGCCGCATCACCAAATGGAAAGACACCGACGTAAGTGAATTGCACGTTTATTTCGCTATAATCCTCGCTACCGGGATAGTGGTGAAATCACGTCTCGAGGAGTACTGGAACAGCACGCTGGACATTTTCAGTACCCCCGGGTTCACTGCGGCGATGACGTATGACCGCTTCATGCTGTTGAGCAAATGTCTCCACTTTCAGGATAATGACGGTTGCGATCCTGAACTGATGACACGGGCTCAGGCCAAGTTGTTTAAGGTGCAGCCAATTTTGGATCACCTTAACAACAAATTCCAACAATTATATGTTTTGGGTCAAAACGTGTCTGTGGATGAAAGTCTGACCATGTGGAAGGGTTGGTTAGATATTAACCAATTCATCCGCAACAAAGCAGCTACAGTAGGAATTAAAACATACGAGGTGTGTGAGTCCCAGACTGGTTACTTGTGACGCTTTGAAGTCCACGCAGGCCATGATACCTCCTCAGACCCACAAGAGGACAGTCCAGTTTCTGGGAAAGTGCCAGCTCTTGTGCTCAGACTTTTAAATGGTCTTGAGCATAAGGGCCACACGATTTGGATGGATAATTTCTACAATTCTCCCGCGCTTGCGCGAGAATTGAAAGTTCGGGGGTTTGACTGCGTGGGGACCTTACGAACGAATCGTCAGTTTGTTCTCATTGAGCTGACGAATCTTACGAAAAAAGACATGGCGATAGGTCAGGTGAACGGTTGCACTTCGGGGGATGTGGACCTCATCGTATACCGGGACAAAAACCGTGTGGCATTTGTCTCGACATACCATGGGCTAGCAACCGCGATGTGCGGCGATACACACAAGCCCACCGTCATACCAGACTATAATGTCTGTATGGGGGGGGTTGATCGCAAATACCAGATGCTCGCCATGTACCCCATTGAAAGAAGGCGGAACAAAATCTGGTACAAAAAGTTTTTCAGGAAGCTCTTGAATGCTAGTGTTCTAAATGCCTACATACTCCACAAGGCACACCGCTCAATTTCTCACCGAAATTTTCGCCAAACTTTGGTGAGGGAATTGTTGGCAGCACACACACCACCAGCACCTACCCGTGCACTGCCGAACACCTGGCATTTTCCGGGGCAATACGATCTGCTCCCGGGAACAACACGGAACGAGCACCAGAGGCGTAGTTGTTCAGTTTGCAAAAAGCGAACATCAAGCTTTTGCAAAGCCTGCAACGTGCCCCTGTGTGTGTTTGGTTGCTTTGAGTCATATCACACTTCACAGTAAACTACACAAAACACTGTCTTACACACAAGGTATTTAGGCACTAGTATTGAAGGTCTATCTGAAAAACACTTGTACTTGAGCACACAGTCCACCTGATGGTAAGTGGATACATCGTCACCCCTGAGGACTAAGATGGAATGCCTCCTTTTCATTAAAAAGGGTATGCCGCTATTTTAATGGGAAGGTTAAAGTAGGTAGGTGTTACCATCCAAATCGTAATGGGAAATTTGGAAAACAAAAAGCTGCACATTTATATACTATAGTTTGTATATGTATGTATGTATGTGCGTATGTATGTATGTGCGTATGTATGTATGTAGTGCCTCAGATAGAGGGTTATGTTTTTGTGATAAATTTGTTTCTAACGAGTTATAATATGTATGTTTGTCTTTTGAAATTTTGGCTCATCATAAAATTGTTGGAACCTAGGTCCGTGTCATTCATTCAAATTGCAAACGTCATTATACTGATAAGGGATCGTACGAAAATTAGGGACGCAATGAAGGGGGGGGGGTTGCTCAACCTAATTTTCAGTACGTTTCCTTGGCATTTTGTAACATATGTATATATATGTCCATGATCGGTAGCCATGTACATATATATACATATATTATGTGTATATTGTACATATTTGTACATATCGAACAATGGTAAATTATGACCAACCATGCTTGGGTATCAACATGCTGCCTAAACCTTCACCTTCAACCTACAAGCCGCCGGTTCATTTTACCTCTTGCTGTGATTCGTGAACAAAGCATGATTTAAAAATTATGTCATATTAAGTAGTATCCCAAGTGATTGTCATTATTAGACCCGTTATGTTTACTATAATGTTTCAAAATAATGATGGTTACAAAAATCACCTAGTCATTATCTTGTTGAAGACAAGTCGTATCCACACTTTGCTAGCATGTATGAGGCTAAAATTTTTAGATATTTACTACTTTCATGAGCTTGATGTTTGAAATATTTCTTAGAAACAACTTGTTTTTTTTTGTTTAATTGATTACTAAATTTAATGTATATCTTGAAACAATAATTTCTTTTCCATTTGTAAGTAGATATTATCCAAAATAGACATGTTTTTAGAGGTACTAATTTTGGTGTCAAATTACATACCATCTTTGTTCCACTCATACTCAAATTTATATTGAATGTAACATGATTCTTTTATTTATATTTGTAGATTATAAGCTTAAGTTGCTGCAAACAAAAGGTCTTTGTCCCATTCGCTCAGGGTCATTTTAGATAACAAGAAATGTGAGACCCTTTTTTGTTTACTTTAAGTGGAAGTATTTTTTGTGTCAACTTTGTAAACATGTGTTGTGTGAAAAAAATGTATAGGACCTTGTTAATTTTGGTTTGTATTGTAAACTTAGATATGTAATGTGTTAATTAAAATTAGTTTCAGTTTAATTATTGTTTTATTTTATACAAATTATCAAGAAATACAATAAAATTTTCTGTACCCCATATTAAGTAGTAATGTTTCTATGGCAAATAACTACCAATATGCTAAATATGTAAAGATATATACAAAATAGGTAATTAAAACCAATATTTTAATTGTAAGCGTACAGCATTCCTTTAAAAAAATCGAGGAAATCCAACTTTAAAAAAAACATATGCTTATAATATCCCTGTCTGTGCGCTTGCCGACGGTCGGCATCACAGATACGCAAAATGGCGGAAACATTAGTCACACTGTTTAGAGGTTAAACGTTCAAAAATAATAACACTGCTAAATGCTAATGCTAAAAATAATTAACAGTTAAAATTAGATTTTTAACACATACCTAATTAATTCTCATTTCCTTCATACTTTTCACAGGCTTAGGACTGTCAACCTTTTCTGTTGGCGTTTTTATAATGAGAATCAATTTATTTACAACGATTTCTTTTTTTCATATCTGTTTTTTTAGTATTCGTAATTTTTATATAATAATCTTTTTTTTTCTTGTTTTTTATCTTTTGTTTTTCTCTTATATCTACTTATCACTTAGTAACATAACATATCTTAAAATTTTATATATTTTTTATTTTCATTCAAAAATGATAATTGTTTGACTTTTCAGACTCCAAGGCGAGTTCTTCGTTGTGAAATTATGTAACCAGTTCGAGAAAAAAGTCTTTCGCAAGAAACAGAAGTACAAAGTATATTAAATTTGTTTCGAACTAACTTAGCCAAATGTGGAAAAATGCCTTGGTTCTGCTTCCACCAGTTCAACGGTAAATTATTGCGAGTAATCACTTTTTCATTCAAATATTTGTCTATTTCTATTATTGCTCGTGCAGTTGGTGACTCAATTGATTGCGGTACAGCCTCCCTAGCATCCCAGTCGTAAAATATTGAGGTGGGATCAAGCGAACTTTTGCTAACTTCAATATTTTCACATAGTCCTTCTCGATTTATTTCTTGAGCGACAAGTTTGATCATGTTCTTCTTCAAAGTTGCTTGCTTTGAAGATGTAAAGGGCTGTAACTTAAAGCGGGGATCCAAAAAAGTAGCTACCCCAATCGTGTTACTATTTTCTATATTTTCGAAACGACTATGAGTTAAATCTAACAAAGCTCGAACAAAATCATATGTTATTGGCAGATAGTGATAACCGGAAGAACCCGAGCTTAAAATATCGCTGAGAACTCTGTTTATGCCTTTTATGACTATTAATAGTTGACTGGCCGTCAAATACTTTTCACCACTCAGATAAATTGATGCTCCTTCAAAACATTTCAGGGCTTTACAAGTTTCGTTGCAAGGTAACCAGTCTTGCGGCATTAAATTTGGTAAGCTTGTAACACCCAAAATGGCAATGGATAATTTGACGGCATCTTGAATTTCTACGATCCTTTCGAGTATGTAGAATTTGGAATTCCACCTCGTTGGGACTTCTTGAAGCAGTCGTTTTGGCTGTGTTGCTCCATTTTGCTTTTGAAACTCATCAAGTTTTTGAGTGGCTTTAGTGCTTCGCTTGAAATAAGCGACGATGAGCTTCACACGTTCAATCACAGACTTGATGGGTACAGATTTTTCCGTCGCTTCTTGCACTATGAAATTTATTGTGTGTGCTGCACATCTGAAATGTTTCCACTCTAGCTCCTGTGATATGGCTTTCTTGATGTAAGCCGCGTTATTAGAAACAGCTAAATTGATTTTAGCTGAAATATCCCAAGAATCGGTAATACTTTTTAACTGAGATGCTGTATTTTCACTATTGGAAGGACCCGAAATTACTCCACAGTCCAAAACAATCGATTCCAAATCAAAATTTTTATTTATAAAATGCCCAGTAACAGCCATAAAATTATCATTTCTCGCCGAATTCCAATTGTCAGTCGTAATGCAGATTGTTTCGACTTCTTTATTTCGTACTTCTTGCACCTCTGTTCTACACTGTTCGTACATTGTTGGTAAAAGTGTATTTGATAGATATTTTCGAGATGGAAGCGTTTATGACGAATTTAAAGCATTTGAGTATTGAATAAAGCCAACGTCTTCTACAACTGAAAATGGTTGAAAACAAGTATGAAAAGCTGCATTAAATAATAATTGAGTCGTTGTTTCTCTTTTAAAGTCATTTTTTACGACATAAGTTGATACACTTGGTTTAATTTTGCTCTTGCTCTTTAACTCTGTTTTGCTGGTGATGGTAAAAACTCATTATTAGTACCCGAAGAACTTGAAGTACTGGGGGCATTTTCAGTAATAGGAACAGTCTGTTGAGAACTAACGGAACACCCAGACTCAGATAATGTACAAGCACTTTGTTGTTGTGCCTATTGGATATTAATAGTAGGATGCTTAAACTTCATGTGAGATTTTAAATTTGAAACTGAGCTCTTGTATGAAATAGTTTTTTACACGTACCAATTTTTTTACGATATCGCTATCCGTAAAAAAGTTCCATATTATTTCACTTTTTTTGGCGTTGTATATCCATTTTAGTTGTTTTCTTCCAATTTGTATGTATTCTGTTTCAAACGCTAACACCACTACACAAACAGTCAAACAATTGGAATTTTCACTCACAACACTAACTGCCTACTACCTAACACTACAACACCTACTACTAACAAACTCGCGTAAACCTTCGTAACGAAAATCAATCTTTATTTAACACTAGTTAAATATTATAATACAGAGGCTGCACTAAAAGTGTCGGGAATGGAATATTTCCACTGTTCCTGTCATGTTAAAATCTTTTTAATTGAAAACTCCTTGGTTTTAAAAATCGAATACCATTTATTTATTTAAAAAAAGACTCTCGGTCTTGTCAAAAGGTTTTGTCAAACTTGTTTAGTCGTTGAGAAAATGGAATTGACTCGAGAAAATTCAAGAGCTATGATTTATTATGACTTTCGAAGTGGTTTAACACAAAAACAGTGTGTTGACCGGAGGATTTCTGCATTTGGTGATGAAGCCCCATCCAAAACCACAATTTATCGCTGGTTTGCTGAATTTCAACGTGGACGTGTCAAGCTCAGTGATGATCCCCGTCAAGGTCGTCCAAAAACTGCAGTCACCCAAGAAAACGTTGATGCTGTGCGTAAGCTGATTGAGGAAGATCGACATGATGTGATATACCGCGAAATTTAGGCAACTTTAGACATCGGCATGAGTCAAATACAAATTTGCGTGAAGTGAAGGTGTAAAAAAGTTGTTTTCCCGATGGATACCGCATTCGCTCTGTGAAGAGCAAAAAGCGGCTCGCGTTACTTGATGCGTCAGAACTCTCGAAAGATTCCACGCAGGATCCTTAAATGCTGTATGCAACATCGTATCAGGTGACGAATCCTGGATATACACGTACGAACCCGAAACAAAAAACCAGTCACGAGTTGGGGTGTTCGAAAATGAGTTAAAGCCAACAAAAATTGTTCGTTCACGGAGTGTTGCAAAAAAAAATGATGGCCACGTTTGTCTCCAAAACCGGTTAATGCAGAATGCTAGCATTTGTTTGCCACAGGTCGTTTCTGAACTCCATAAAGAGAACTGCAACCGTAGCATCATCCTCCATCACGACAATGCGAGTTCTCACATCGCACACAGAACAAAAGAGTTTTTAGAGCAAGAAAACATAGAATTATTAGACCATCCGCCGTACAGCCCCGACCTAAGCCCTAATGATTTCTATACTTTCCCTTAAATAAAGAATAAATTGCGTGGACAGAGATTTTCATCATCTGAAAACTGTGGACACCTACAAAACGGCCATTTTGAAGACCCCAACTTCCGAATGGAATGGTTGCTTCAATGATTGGTTCCATCGTATGGAAAAATGTGTCAAATTTCGCGGAGAATACTTTGAAAAGCAATAAATACATCTTTAAATAGTAATGTTGTATCACTTCCTTGATTCCCGAAATTTTCAGTGCCGCCCTCGTAGACTATTTCCGAATTCAGCAGTTAGCACTTAGCAGTTAATTTAATGAACTCGCTCGACCTTAACGTTCTAACTGTGACTGAACACTAAATACAAAATTAGTAATTGCTAAATAAATCACTATGTTGAAAACAATTCAATAGAGACGGAAACACCCACCAGATTTATCGCCTAACAGAATACATTCTGTCTGGCTTCAACCAAAACCCGACAATAAAAAAGTCTCGAAACACGGGGGCCCTCTTCTTCGATGTCGCGAAGGCGTTCGACAAGGTCTGGCATGACGGCTTGATTTACAAGCTGTACAAACTAAACGTGCCCGATAGGCTCGTGCACATTATCCGAGCCTTCCTTTCGAACCGCACTTTTCGATATCGAGTGGAGGGAACCCGTTCTTCGAAGCGCTTCCTCAAGGCCGTGGTCCCACAGGGCTCCGTCCTATCTCCACTCCTCTTCACACTCTTCACTCGTGAATCATCAACATCCCTAAAGACCCAGTGGTGAACACTGCTCTCTTTGCCGACGATACGGCGCTCTATGTCTCAGATTGCAACGGAAATAGCCTCTCCTTAAAGCTCTAAAAAGCCATCAATCGCCTTGGTGAATGGTTCCGCATATGGAGAATTGACGTGAATCCCGAAAAAAAGTGTAGCAGTATACTTTCAACGGAATTCAACAGCAGGTTCTAAACCAAAAACGATTTCGCTGTGCGATCGCCTAATCCTTTGGGAAAAATCGGCTAAATATCTAGGCGTCACGTTCGAGTCCCGCATGAGTTTCGCGACGCACATAAGTGTAGTACGCAACAGAGCCAAGTCAGTAATTGGCCGTCTGCACCCTCTCTAACAGCAAGAGTAAGATGTCGCTAAGACACAAACTCCGACTGTACAAAACCTACGTTAGAGCAATTACGTCCTACGCAAGTGTAGCTTTCACCCACACATATAAGACCCACATGTTAAAACTCCAAAGAGTAAAAAAGTTTTTCATCCGAAAAGCCACCGGTGCACGTTGGTATCAACGGAACTCTGATTTCCACAATGATTGTGAATTACCATCTATCTCCGAATACTTTAAGGAGCTGTCCCAACGCTACTTTGAAAGAGTAGAAACCCACCCCAATCCGCTGGTGACAAACGCAGCTAACTACGTTCCGATAGCAAACGTCGCGCCCTATCTCCGTAGACCGCGTTATGTGTTAATAGAACCACCTCAACCGCTCGATCCAGTCGATCCAAACGTTGCAGGCACATCACACAATGACACTACACCCACACTAAATGGGACAAACATTGCTAGGATAACGAATGGCGCGCGTCGCACCCGCAGACGGGCACGACGCGTTCCAGCTCACACCGCGTACACACCGTACACCCGCGTTCCTGGGCGGTTCTCACCGCTCAGACCATCGACCGACTCGAGCTGAGCATCCTCGCCTCATTGCCTTTCCCTTTTTTAATTAGTGAGTCAGGTGAAGCTGTAAGAGTCGCATAGACTAACAGCGCTAACAAGAAATAGAAAATACATAGAACTAGAAAATAGAGAGATGGAAACGGAACACGTCTGTCGTGTGTGTTGCCGTCGCGTCTGCCTGCGGCCTGCAGTAGTGGGATAAAGCGAGACAAATATATATCCGATGTGCCGTGTTTGGTGCGGATGGGAGCAGTGTCCAGCCAGCAAGACCATTATTGTTTTGTTTTGAGTTGTGAGCATTTATAGGCAAGTAATATTTGTGTTAGGCATAGGCAAGTAAGAGTTGTTGTGCTCTTAGAGGGTCAGAAATTCTATGCAAATCTGTGTTCTGGCAACCAGAAAAAACACAATGTGCTGTAGTGTTTGCCGCTCGTCTATACTGCGGTTAACTAATCACCCTAGGTACTTCGTCATCTTGCTGGTCAGTATTTGGAGGGCTTTAAGGTTCTTGGGGTTGAAGCTCTGGTTCCTGCTCCAACTCTGGCTATGTCTGCTGCATATTATGTGTTGCAACTCTCTTGAGTCTCAGCCAACAGGGATGACAAACATGGTCTTGTCTTAATATAAATGTTTTGGATCATTATTATTAAACCCGATTAAATAGAAACATTTTTACAAAACAATATAAAATTGCAGTGATAAATTCACTATAACTTTGATACCAAGACAAAACAAACAAAAAGTACAAAATAAAAAAGTAATTATTACCTGCGGTGGGGTAATTCTATTTTCAAGCTCAACATGTATTGCTTGTTGCAACTGAGATGGATTCTCTATCACAATAAAGTCACATTTTTCGATTCCTCAGAGAACTTCCACAAAGTATGCAAACATGCTTGTGGCCACGGAAATATGAAGCACCAGATTCGTTAGGTAACCCGGAATTGACACGCTGTATTGCCAATTGTTGACAGGCATCACATACGTAATCTTCTTCAGTGATCTAAAATAAGAATTAGTTGTATTATGATGTATGATTGATTATAGTGTTATAATGTATGATTGATATATGTTAGAGTAATATAGTAAATAGGTATGTAAATACGTACTATTATTGAAGACTCCCAGATCTTAGATATAACTCAGGTATCAAGCTCAAAAACGACATAGTGGCGAAATGTATCAATGCATATGTTACAATTAACACATAGCAATAGCAGTGTAGTTTGCACGATGTCTCCCACAATTATCCAAGATATGAAAAAATCAGTCCGTAAAACAATACCGAAGTCAAAACAACAGGAGGAAATAACAATCATAGATTACTGTGTATACTCGTATACCTACTATAATATATGTAGAATAACAATAATGGCGGGGATTGATGACCACAGACCATAGACAGAGAAACCTATAGACTAATGATCGGCGTGGCCTTGAGTGAGAAAGAACGATAACAAATTTTTAGGTTATAGAATAATCTTTATGACTTTCAAACACATTTAGATAAACATTTTAATTGTTCTAAGAACTGAACTGAACAAGATTCACCAATCTTAAGCTCACAAAATACTTTTTTCTCACTTAAACCAACTTGTAATTTCCTTAAATCGCTACGCTGTCAAAGTTGTTTAGCAAACTGTAGAATTTGCTAAACAAAAAAACCGGCACGGAGAAAGGGACAAACAATCACACCACTCTATCTCATTTCTATGCAAGACGTATGCATAAATCTATCTTTTTCGTGTGCGAATGCGAAAAAAGGCGTCAATTTGTCTATAGGTTTCTCTGTCTACGCCACAGACTAAGCGATGACAAATGACGTTCCGTTGTACATATGTAATTGAACAAAACGTTTAGCTTACTATGACTTAGATAATTATTTTTATGGCAAGAGTCCAGTACATCCAGATTTGATGTCTACATACTAATTGAATTGAATTAAAATTAACAACTATTCATAAAAACGTGAATAATTATAGTGTTTGAATACCAAGTCCTGAAAGGACTGAATGACACACGAAATGAATCGTCATTAGGTGCGTTCTGAAACTATTATTTGAAATAATTTTGAACAGTTACAAAAATATAAATAAATGGATAACTTTTTTTGTGGCTACCTAGAGAAGTATTTCTTGTGTATTTTAAGACCTTAAACAATAAGGGTATTTTACATAAATATTTCATATTGGGACGCTATCATTTCGTTGTCGGGTACGATTTGGCCATCCTCCTCTATCTCAGAACTTATTTAACAGGTGTTGACACTAAAAAAATTTGCAGTGTTAATTTAGTAGCTTATTTAATTTTAAACCCATCTGTATCAAACTGACACAAACAATAATTTTTCGGTAACGGTCTTTGTTGTTAGTTTCAGTGCTGTGCAAAAAAAATTGTTTGTTTAGAAAATAGGAACTGGTGAGTCGTGGTATTTTTTAATATATTATTAATTGGAAACGTGACTTTATAAGAGCATACAAATTTTAATGAATAATGTTACAGTCAACTGTCTTTGACTCTTGGAAATATGTGGGAGATATACGGCCATGGTCCGGTCGTAGATTCCGTTTTGTTAGTGGTATTGTTGCGGCAACACCGACTAATAATCAGCGGTATAAAACAAGGCGCTAGGGGGCGCCCAGTGGCAATCTTCTTTTAAAAAAGGTCTTACCATTGTACCAACAAAGATTTATTAGATTAGCAAGTCATTATATCATTTTTTTTTACCAGCGACCGTATTTTATTTTGTTACGTCCATTTGTAAACAAAATTGGTCCTTCGAACCGGAATATCTGGTACAATACAACAAAGTAAATTAAAACCTTTCCATTCTTGTTTATTTGTTTAAAATGATGAGTCACGACTTACACTGTTTTGTGAGCTTGACTCCGTTTCGGATAATTATAGTTTATCTGTCGAGGAAAAGGCTTGTGAAATTAGTTTTAAGAGGCATACTAGGCGTGATGAAGAAGGACGATTCATAGTCACTATTCCTCTAAAAGATTCACCGGAAGTTCTCAGCGACTCCTATAACTTAGCAAAACGTCTGCTTATCTCTCTCGAACGTAGGTTAAAACATCAACCTCGTATTAGAGAAAGATACTTAGAATTCATGTCAGGATATCTTAACCTAGGTCATATGAGTGAAAACGTAGTACCTAATCTAAATAAATACAATTATTATTTACCTCATCACGGAGTCATACGTGAATCGAACATAAGTACAAAATTAAGAGTCGTATTCGATGGCTCAGCGGCAACAACGTCTGGCAAGTCTTTAAACAACATTCAGATGGTGGGGCCAGTAGTGCAAGACGACCTATTGTCAATTTTATTAAGGTTTAGAGAACACAGGTATGTTGTATCTGGAGATATATAAAAAATGTACAGAGCGATTCTCGTTAGCCCTTCGCAAAAACCTCTCCAACGAATCTTATTTCGGTTTAATCCTTCTGAAGAGATTAAAACATATAGTCTTAATACGGTGACATACGGCACGGCATCGGCACCGTACTTAGCCAAAAATGTCTAGTCACTCTTGCAGAACAATGTTCGGAGCCAATGGTGAGGAACGCTATTCGTAAAGACTTTTATGTCGACGTTTTTCTTAGCGGTGGCTATACCATTAAATATGTAAAAGAGCTTTGTCAAAAGGTGACTATAGTTCATAAAAGATAGCTTGATCTCTGCGACAGCTGTCAGTAAAATCACGCCTATGAAGTCCTGAAATTCTCAGTAGAACAGACAGTACCAGTCAATGTCACACTTTATGGGCATGCACTAATTAGGTCGGTATGCCCATAAAGTATGACATTGACTGGTACTGTCTGTACTACTAAGAAATTCTGGACTTCATAGGCGTGATTTTACTGACAGCTGTCGCAGAGATCAAGTCAAGCTATCTTTTATGAACCATACTCCCCTTTAGGGGTATATGTGTTCTGTGACCATACTACTTTACGATCGGCAAACTTTTATTTACGAAAATGGCGCTCAAAAACTTAGAAATATTAAATTCTTTGGTAATGAACTCTCATGATAATACCGTAGAGAAATCGTTGAGTTTAAGTGAAACTATTCCTAGCAAAACTCTTGGTTTACAGTGGGACTCAAGCACGGATAGCCTATTGTTTTCAATTGATATAAATTTAGATTTAAAAAAGGTAACTAAACGTAAAATTTATCCGCTTGTAAGTCAAGTGTTTGACCCTTTAGGACTATTAGGTCCGTGCACAGTTGAAGCAAAAATTCTCATACAGCAACTTTGGTTAGACAAGCGTGGTTGGGACGATGAAGTGTCATTGGCAATAAAAAATAAGTTTTTTAGTATTGTAATAATACTAGTTTTTACGGAATTTATCGCGTATATTTAACTTTTTAAATACCCGACGTTTCGAACGCTTTACAGCACTCATGGTCACGGGCGGGACTCATGGGACGGGAGTCCCGCCCGTGACCATGAGTGCTGTAAAGCGTTCGAAACGTCGGGTATTTAAAAAGTTAAATATACGCGATAAATTCCGTAAAAACTAGTATTTTTTAGTATTATTCAATCTCTAAATTTTTTAAAAACGTTTAGCCTTCCACGGTGGTTTTCTTTTGACATGTCTGCGATGCACGAAATTCACTTTTTCGGACGCCTCCGAACTGGCTTATGGCGTATGTATGTATATAAGAACAATTAACAATAACGGTGAGGTTTGCGTTCGTCTTTTAATCTCTAAAAACAAAGTAGTACCTTTAAAACCAGCTACTATTCCTCGTTTCGAATTATGTGCCGCATTGTTGGGTGCAGGACTCTGCAGTAAGGTATTACAGTCACTTACATGTAATTTCAATCATTCTTACTTCTGGACAGACTCGAATATCGTCCTAGATTGGCTAAAAATGTCTTCCAGCAGTCTAAAAACATTTGTTCGTAACAGAGTGGGGGAAATTCAAGACAGTACTGCTGGTAGTATGTGGAGTTACGTACCCCGAACCCTGCAGACCTGGTTTCTCGTGGGGTAAAAGCTGAATTCCTCATACATTTCGACATATGGTGGTCTGGGCCAAGCTTTTTACATAAAACCGAAACACCATTTCCAACACGTCTACACTAAAACATAAAATCACTTCCAGAAACATCATTAAATTTAATAACAATACACAATGCAAATAAAAATACAAATATACTTTCTAAATTAATGCACAAAATCTCAAATTATTTAAGGTTAATTAGAATAGTTGCTTATATAAATAGATTCATCCACAATTGTAAAAATCATAGTAAAAAATATTCTGATGTACTATCTTTATTAGAACTTCAAAATTCGGAAAATTGCATACTCTACATAGCACAGCAGAGGTGTTCCCTGAAGAATATAAATTAATAAAATCTGGACAATTCTTACACAAGCGTAATAAATTGACCTCATTAACGCCATTTATAGATGATAAAAACATTATGCGCGTTGGTGGACATCTTAATAATTCACCTTATTCATACGATGTCAAACACCCCATTATTTTATGTAGTAAACATCATCTTACAAAAATCATTTTTAGGGTTCCGCAGTGAAGTAGGAACCCTTATAGTTTCGCCATGTCTGTCTGTCCGTCTGTCCGTCCTCGCTTAATCTCTGTGACCGTTAGCACTAGAAAGCTGAAATTTGGTACCAATATGTGTATCAATCACGCCGACAAAATGGGAAAATAAAAATTGGAAAAAAATGTTTTATTAGGGTAGCCCCCCTATATGTAAAGTGGGAAGTGATTTTTTTTTAATTTCAACCCTAACGTGTGATATATTGTTGGAAAGGTATTTAAAAATGAATAGGGGTTAACAAAAATCATTTTTTATAATGTCAATAATTTCGGAAATAATCGCTCCAAAAGTAAAAAAACAATGTGTCCCCCCCCCCTCTAACTTTTGAACCATAAGTTTAGAAAATATGAAAAAAAATTGAAAAGTAGAACTTTATAAGAACTTTCTATGAAAACCATTTTGAACTTGGATGAAAACAACAGTATCCACTACCGGGAGCAGTTACAGGAGCGCGAATATAATGGATACCCACCTTTAAACTCATAAGTGGGAACACTTATTGTGACGGACGGGAAACTACGGAACCCTACACTGAGCGTGACCCGACACGCTATTGGCCGGTTTTTTATAAGTGTCACTACAAGGACATGTTACACTCAGGCCCACAGTTACTATTATCTCAAATACGACAAAAATGTTGGCCACTTGGGGGGAGGAACCCCGCAAAACGCGAAGTACGTGGTTGCGTTCGTTGCATTCGATTTAAGCCAAAATCTATCCAGCCAATCATGGTTGATTTGCCAAGCAATCGAACTCCATTATAGTTTCCTTTCCTTAACACAGGCATAGACTACGCAGGGCCAGTGATGTTGGTTGACCGTATAGGTAGAGGTAGCAAACTTATAGTCTTATATATGCATTTTTGTATGTTTCGCAGTCAAAGCTCTTCACCTTGAACTTGTCATAGATCTTACAAAAGAAGCCTTTTTGGCAGCACTCTATAGATTCATGTCACGTCGCGGTAAGCCTCGAACTATATATTCTGATAACGGCACGACGCTTGTGGGTGCTAGAAACGACGTCAATAATTTTTTTTTCAATTGTATTCCAAATATATTCTAACAGATATGTATAATAAAGGAATAGAATTTAAAACTATTCCTCTTTACTCTCCACACTTCGGCTGCTTATGGGAGGCTGGAGTAAAATTGGTTAAGTACCATCTAAGACGCATACTAACTTTAGCACATCCAACATATGAGGAGATGACAACTTTATTGATGATCCAAATAGAGGTTATTCTGAATTCCAGACCCTTAACACCTCTACCCACTGATCCTTCCGACCTGTCCTGTCTAACATCTGCACATTTCCTTATCGGACACTCGCTTATATCAGTACCACAACCTCTGGTCATTGACACGAAAATCAATCGTCTTCAGAGATACGAGAAAATCGAAAAATCGTAGCAACATTTTTGGCAGTATTTTTAAACAGAATATGTATCACTTCTCCAACAAAAATTAAAATGGAATTATTCATCAGGTATGGGGTAGTGGATATTCTTAACCGCCACTACACGGCGTTAATGAGGTCAATTTACTACGCTTGTGTAAGAATTGTCCAGATTTTATTAATTTATATTCTTCAGGGAACACCTCTTGCTGTGCTATGTAGAGTATGCAATTTTCCGAATTTTGAAGTTCTAATAAAGATAGTACATCAGAATATTTTTTACGACGATTTTTTACAATTGTGGATGAATCTATTTATATAAGCAACTATTCTAATTAACCTTAAATAATTTGAGATTTTGTGCATTAATTTAGAAAGTATATTTGTATTTTTATTTGCATTGTGTATTATTATTAAATTTAATGATGTTTCTGGAAGTGATTTTATGTTTGAGTGTAGACGTGTTGGAAATGGTGTTTCGGTTTTATGTAAAAAGCTTGGCCCAGACCACCACATGTCGGAATGTATGAGGAATTCAGCTTTTACCCCACGAGAAACCAGGTCTGCAGGGTTCAGGGTATGTAACTCCACATACTACCAGCAGTACTGTCTTGAATTTCCCCCACTCTGTTACGAACAAATGTTTTTAGACTGCTGGAAGACATTTTTCCCGTGGGTGTCGTAAGAGGCGACAGAGGGAGACAGGCAGGAGATGGGCAGCAGCGTCTTCCTGATAACAGCAACTGTACAACAAAAAACTGTGGTTGCCAACCCGCTCGCCAAGCGTGGCAACTATGGCAAATATCCCCCCATGAATAACGACGCAAATAAACGGCCCCCAGTCCCCGACGGCCCCACTATTCCTGGCTACGGTGGCGACCATGGTAACGGCGGGGCAGGGGGTGCTAAGAATCTCCGGTGGAGGTTCGGTTGCCACCTACGACGTCTCGACCTGGCAACATATAACGCACGCACCCTGAGGACTGACGAGAAGATACTGGAGCTGGAAGAAGAGGTAGGCAAGTTGCGCTGGCATATTATTGGATTATCCGAGGTCCGAAGAGAGGGGGAGGACACGGCAATCCTCGAGTCCGGCAACTTGTTCTACCACCGGGAGGGCGACCATCTGTCCCAAGGAGGTGTCGGATTTATCATCCACAAGTCTCTCGTCAACAACGTTGTAAAGATTGGGAGTGTGTCGACGAGGGTCGCGTACCTGATACTCAGAATCACCAAACGGTATTCGCTGAAGGTCATACAGGTTTACGCACCAACCTCGGCACATCCCGATGAGGAGGTGGAGGAAATGTATGAGGATATTTCCAGAGCCATGCATTCCTCCAAAACCCACTACACGGTGTTGATGGGAGACTTCAACGCAAAACTAGGCACAAGAGAAAGCGGTGAGCTGAAGGTAGGGAAATTTGGCCGACTTTATGGAGAAAGAGGAACTCTTTATGATGAACTCATTCTTCCAGAAGCGGCCCCACAGGAAGTGGACCTGGTCGAGCCCCGACGGTTCGACAAAAAATCAGATTGACTTCATTATGACGACCAGACGCCAACTGTTCAGTGATGTCTCAGTGATCGCAAGGGAGAAAACTGGTAGCGATCACCGAATGGTTAGAGGCACACTGAACCTAAACGTTAAGTTGGAGAGGTCTCGTCTAATGAAGTCAACGCTCCGTCCCCATCGTGCTCTAATCCAAAATCCCGAAACCTTTCAGTTCGAGTTACAAAACCACTTTCAGTGCCTAGAGGAGTGCAATGCAGTGGACGATATGAATGATAAGCTCGTGGAAACTGTCCATGCGGTCGGAGCTAAGTTCTGCAAGACCCGCCGCAGAAGAACACAAAAACTCTCCGATCACACTCTTAATCTCATGGCCCTTAGACGGGAGATGACGCTGCAATCGTCAACAGATTTGACAGCATACAGGCAGCTGAACAGACAGATCTCCAAATGCATGCGGCGAGACTTACGTAACTTTAATACTGCTCGTATTAAAGAAGCGATCGAGCGAAACCAGGGCTCCAAAGTCTTTGCCAGAGTTCTATCCGCCAGAAAGAGCAAACTGCCAAAGCTGAAGACTGAGTGTGGCAACATCGTTTCCGGGACACCTGAGATTTTGAGTGAGATTGAGAGGTTCTATGGGCAGCTGTACACATCATCGTTGGAGCCACACGCGAGTGTGAGTAACGATCCAAGAGCAAGTCTTATCCGACACTATTCCGATGATATCCCGAACGTCAGTCTGAGCGAGATTAGAATGGCTCTCTACCACCTTAAAAATGGCAAGGCCGCGGGCGAGGATGGAATTACAGCGGAGCTTCTGAAAGCGGGTGGAACACCGGTACTTGAAGTCCTTCAGAAGCTCTTCAATTCCGTCCTCCATTGTGGCACTACTCCGGAGGCGTGGAGCAGAAGCGCGGTGGTCTTGTTCTTTAAGAAAGGCGCAACGCTCTCTTGAAGAACTACAGACCGATTTCCCTTCTGAGCCGCGTCTACGTACTGTTTTCAAGAGTTATTACGAATCGTCTCGCACGCAGACTCGATGACTTCCAGCCTCCCGAACAAGCCGGTTTCCGAAAAGGCTTCAGTACCATAGACCACATACATACCCTGCGGCAGATTGTACAGAAGACCGAAGAGTACAATCTGCCACTTTGCCTGGCTTATGTGGACTATGAGAAAGCCTTTGATTCCGTCGAAATTTGGGCGGTGCTACAGTCCCTTCAGCGGTGCCAAGTTGACTGTCGGTATATCGAAGTGCTGAAGTGTTTGTGCAGTAGGGCTACGATGGCTATCCGAGTACAGAACCGGAGTTCGAAACCTATCCATCTGCAGAGAGGTGTAAGACAGGGTGATGTTATATCCCCAAAACTCTTCACCGCTGCGTTGGAAGACGTTTTCAAGCTACTGGACTGGAAAGGATACGGTATTAACATCAATGGCGAGTACATCACTCACCTTCGATTTGCCGACGATATAGTCCTTATGGCAGAATTGCTGTAGGACCTTAGCACTATCCTCAATGACCTCAATGGTGTCTCCCAACGGATAGGTCTTAAGATGAACATGGACAAAACAAAGATCATGTTTAATTTCCATGTCACACCTATGCCGGTAGTTGTTGGGAGCACTATGCTCAAAGTTGTTGACGAGTACGTTTACCTGGGACAAATAGTCCGACTAGGTAAGTCCAACTTCGACCGAGAGGTCAATCGACGGATTCAACTCGGCTGGGCAGCATTCGGGAAATTACGACACATCTTCTCGTCAGGTATACCTCAATCTCAGAAAACTAAAGTGTATAACCAGTGCGTGTTGCCAGTGATGACTTACGGATCTGAGACGTGGTTCTTCACTGCTGGCCGTATGAGGACGCTCAAGGTCGCTCAGCGAGCTATGGAGAGGGCTATGCTCGGAGTTTCTCTGCGTGATAGACTGAGAAATGAGGATATCCGCATTAAAACCAGAATGACCGACATAGCCCAACGGATTAGTAAGCTGAAGTGGCAATGGGCCGGCCATATAGCTCGAAGAACCGATAACCGATGGGGAAGAAAGGTTCTCGAGTGGTAGCCTCGTACCGGTAGACTTAGTGTAGGGCGCCCCCCACTAGATGGAGTGACGACCTGGTAAGACATGCAGGAAGTCGATGGATGCAGGTGGACCGTGCTTTGTGGCATTACTTGGGGGAGGCCTATGTTCAGCAGTGGACTTGTGAAGGGCTGTAATGATGATGATGATGATTCATCAGGTGACCTGCAACGGGGATCGTTGTTCTTAGTGAAAGACAAGAACCGACCACCACTGCTTTGGCTTCTCCGCAGAGTGGTGAAGATGCATCCAGGACGAGACAACGTCAACCGTGTAGCAGATATATTGACCAAGACAGGTATTATCCAGCGGTCCTACAACATATGTCCCTACCGGTCACCAATTCCTCATATTGAAGTGAAATACTTCAACCCGGGCAGCATGTTGCGGCAACACCGACTAATAATTAGCGGTATAAAATAAGGCGCCATAGGGCGCCCAGCGGCAGTCTTTTTAAAAAAAAGGTTTTACCATTTTACCGGCAAAGATATAATAAGGTGCACGGAGGCAATTGCAACTAAAAAAATATGAGCACAAAACTTTGAATTCATGTACCCATTTTTTGATGAGCCTCAAATAAAAAACATTGTTTTTACTAAGTGCCCTATGTATCACTGAAAGCTACTAATATGACGATTCGGTTTATTTGTTTATGAAAAAGCCTTAAATAAATCATTTCTGCAGAAGAACGCACAAGGTTGCATTTATCCCACACCGGGGTAATTGCAACTGTAAGCTGTAAGTATGCATATACATTTATATATTTTTATATGATTATGAATATACATTTTAAATGAGTGTAAGTTGTAATCTGTATTGTCTTTTTCCGATAATAGTTTTTAAATCAGCGTTAGAAGGTTTGAATTACTATAAAATTTTGTTAAAAAATGTTAAGGGGTAAATGCAACTCTATTTTCGAGAATAGTGATGGGATATGATATATTATCATAGTTTATCGATCAGGTCTCTCGTCACTTTTCGTACAAAAAATCTAAGTAAGAAAGTTATTAATAACAGTAAAAACTAACTTGGGTATATCTTACTAAATATACTTTTAATATCCAGTAAATAAAAGAGTTTGCACTAGGTCAAGGTTATACAATATAATAATGTTCTTACCATTGTAAGAAAGTCCGTGTTGTGTGTGTGTGTGTGTTTGCGGGGTAAAACCGTAGAGCCCAGCCAGTAATGGATAAAAGAGTAACATTAAAAAAACTGTGTTTTAAAATCTGTTTTTATTAAATAACAGCTGAAAATTTTAGTCATTTATGGTAACTCGACAAAACAGTTAACTATGTACTTATATAAAATAAAAAAAAATGTCATCAAACCATATAATTTCCATCACCGGCAAATATAATGTGCAATAAACATATGTTCATTATGACATTTATTGGACATTATAATTACTGAAATTAAAATCGAATATGAATTGCCCTCGAAGAGTAATTGTTGGCTCATGTAACATAAGAACAATATCGTTTAAATGTTTGATGGTACAAATATCATCTACCGTTGGATAAGTAAACGTGGTTCCCACTTTAGCTTTTGACGTTTTAACTTTTCTTACAAACTTTACTGTTGGACATTTTTTCTTTGCATCATCTAATGTCAAAAGTTTGGCCAACAAAGTGCTTCACACTTTTTTTTTGTAGTATATTGGGCTATTATCCAACCACCGTTTTTGATTTTTTTTTCATCGGCAAAATATTCAATGTCAGACAAGCCAAATTTAATTTCTGTTGGGTAGTTTTCTTTTTCTTTATCTTCGCTTAAGCACGCAGCTATGTAGTCTTCAAAATTTTCATAATCCGAGTTATCAGTGTCTGCTAATTCAAAACTGCAATCTGATGTTAATGAACTCGATTCACTGTCAAATTGTCTCTTTTTATGCTTTGTCACTTTTTGATTTTTGGTGCAATATTTTTTCTTGTGATTTTTATTATTTTTAAAATTTTTACATTCGAGTCGAATACTTTATTTTTTATTTTTTACGAACTTTGTTTTCGTTGTCTGCACTGTCCTTACCTGATAAACATCCGTGAATAATTTTCTGCTCTTCGAAGTTTTGATTCATTTTCGATTTGTGTATCTTGTTCTGTTTAAATCCTTTATTTTTGTTCTTTTTCTTTGCTTCTTTCTCGTTTCTTTCTTTCAAGTCATTCTTCATTTTCTCTATAGTATCTCTATATGTTAGCACTTCTGCTCCTTGAGTGTTAACGCGCTTTTTAGTCTTCTTAAGCGGATCATTTCGAGCAATAGACTGCAAAATTAGCTGCTCCAATGATATGTTTTCCGTAACATTTTTGAGCTAGAAGGTTTCATTATTGTTACTTTTATTAAAATTTGCTGGTACAATAACTACATCAGAAAGTATTTTTATTTTTTCCTTTTTTGAAACGTAAGAATCAATATTCTGTTTAGAATCCACATATGAGTTTATTTTATTAATAGCCAAGCTCAGTAGACTTGGTACGTTGTAGTGAGGTGTTATTGAGTCATTCAAAAACGTTTTACTTTGTCCTTGAATTTGGAATTCTTTTTGTCCTTGTGTACTACAATCGATCGATTGGTTTGATTTGCTTGTTTGGTTGTGTGATTGTTGAGCTATAGCATTATCGTCAACACACTTTTCATTAATATTAAAGGTGGATTGTTGATTTTCTATGAATTGCTGCCACTTTTTCCACGACAAAGAATCAAATTTGTCTTTCCCAATTGCGTCCCGGTTAACAGGAAAAATTCCAGTTCTTTTGAATCCGTTTTCCAAAATCACTGGATTGAAAGAATACCAAATTTCCGTTATTATTCTTGCTAACTCTGCTTTTGTTAATTTTGAACCAACATGTAAGCGCTGCAATTTAATAAGTTCATCTTCCCATCTATCCTTAAGCGGTTTCATAGCGCTACAACCTAGGGGTTGCAGTATATGCGATGAATGGGGGGGGGGTAATTTTATGATTCTGATCCCGTTAGTTGCTGCCAATTCGATCACATTCAAATCTACATGTGTGGAGTGCCCATTGTAAATCAGCAACACGGGTCTTTTGTCACCGACGGCGGGTATGAAAACGTCTTTCAAGTACTTTTCAAAAATAGTAGTCTCCATCCATCCTTTTTGGCTAACTGCATAGGCAGTTTTTATATTTTCGTTTTGGTACATCCTTTCGTTCCATAAATATTTGCCCTGGAATATAACCAAAGGCGGTATTTTTCCTCCAATTGAATTAGCAGCGAGCAAAACCGTCGTATTTTCGCGAGCTGGGCCACTTGTCGTCCTAGTTGATTGGAATCCAGTTAATCCAACAATTTTGCTTTTAGATGGATCTGAGCAAAAACTCGTCTCATCTAAGTTATAAATTTGTTCGGGTTTATTGCCAAGTTCTAACTCCCGAGTAACTTTTTCAAGCAAATCAAAATACTCATATATAACAAACGGGTTGCATGCCTTCTTCCGTGCAATTTCCACAGATTGTGGTTTTTTGTATGAGAGCTTATGTCGCTTGCGAAAAGCTAAGAACCAATATTTTCCTGGTACGTCATTTTTGAAGGGAGTCACTATACCATTTCTACGGATATATTGCGAAATCATAGCAATTATTTCTTTTTTGGTCAGAGGATATCCACATTTTTCGAGGATATGAACATACGAAGCAATTTTTTTTCGATGTCAGTAGAAAATACACCAGGTCTTCCAACTCTGGGCATTTTAGCTCCTCGAGTACCATATAGTCTAGAGATTATTGTAGATCTCGGTATATTGTATCTTTGTGCTGCATCATAGCTGTTAAGTTTTTTTTGTGCGAACAGCTACAACTGCTTCATTCAACTGTTCTTCTGTGTATTTGGTCTCTTTTTTTCTTTTGTAGTTCCGCACCATGTAAAAAAAACAAATAATCATAATATATCTTCATTCTAAATTTCATTTAGAGATCGTTAGCTTTAGATTCGTTTAGGTGTTTAAGCTTAAAGCGTTAACAAACATACAAACAAGCTTATAAACTTTTGCATTTATATTAAAATAGTAATGTCCCGCTTTTCCCGGGATAAAAAAGTAGTTCCCATACCAAATTTCATGAAAATTGGTTCATCCGTTTTAGCGTGAAGGAGTAACAAACACACGTATTTACACTAACTTTTACTTTCATACTATTCGTGACTCAAGAGTAAAAAATGTATTACTACTTCGTACGTACTAAGCAAAAATAACAGAACCTTTATTACAAAAAGACTTAACTTATACAAAATCTGCTTTTTGTTAAAAACACCAGTCGTTTTAGCCGAAATTAGATATTTTTTTCTCAAAAAACGTACACGCTGACTCCTCCGTAAACATCAACTAAAATGGCGGATATTAAAATGTCACTGTAGCTCAAGCAGGGTAAACGAAATCAGCGCCATCTTTTGTATATACATAGAAAGAGTTTTTGTTCCCGCATACTTTTAACGATGGCATTATTCGTAGAAATTGAATGGCGGGAAATTATTTAAAATAGTTGCATTTTCCCGGTAGTTGCATTTACCTCGCTGGACCTTACCATTTTTTACCAGCGACCGTATTTTATTTTATTTTGTTACGTCCATTTGTAAACAGGTATTTCTAATAAATGTTGTTTTTGTCATTTTTCCAGGCTTTAGAATGTCAAGAAAAGGCATTTCCGAAGAGGATATAGTCAAAGAGTTACATATATTGTGACTCTTCGGAAGATGAGGAGGAAACTGATAATTATATGTTTAATGAGACTGATCTATACCTAGATATGAATTCAGCTTTAGATAGCATTCAAGTTATGACATATTCTGAGCTGTTGGAATCCATGGAATCCTCCAGTAACAATAATTCCCCAGAAGCACCCATGTCGGTTACTGTTATCAACCGAGCAGACACAAGTAAATTTCCTGTAGATCCTTCCACAGGACCATCAGTGACAGTGTTGAACCAATCAGATACAAATTATGAAGCTCCAGTAGATCAGCTGTCTATGCCTATTGAAAATATGGATAATGATCAAGAATATTATAGCAAGCAGTTGCATCTCTACAGCATAATGCAAAAGAAACAGCATCAATGATCCACAAATGTGTCTAATTTTACAGGACATACATTTGAAAAGGATCTCAAATGCAGCTTTGGTTCAAATAGCAGGTGCACACCTATTCATTATTTCTCCAAGTTGTTTCCTGAGGAATTGCTTGAATTATTTGTAATGAATACCAACAAATATGCGCAACATAAACAATCAAAATTTTGGACTAACACTACTAAAGAAATAAGTGCTATTTGGGGATATTTATGCTAATGGGATTGCATCCATTATCAGACTTTGAATTGTATTGGTCTTCAGATAGATTTTATAACAATCAGGAAATAAGCATCATCATGGCATTGAAAAGGTTCAAGAAAATTTTAGAGAATTTTCATGTAAGTGATATATCCCAAGCGCTTCCAAAAACTCACCCAAACATGACAAACTAAAAAAAATAAGACCTGCTTTATCCATTCTAAACTGAACCTTTCAACAATGCACTGAAAACTCTCATCATCAATCAATTGATGAAAGTATGGTCAAGTTCAAGGGTAGAGATAGCAAAAAACAAATCATGCCATTGAAACCCATAAAACATAGGTATAAAGTTTGGTGTCATTGTGACTCAAAATCTGAATATCTCTATCAGTTTGATATCTATACGGGTAATAGAATATGTTTGCCCAAAAAAAGTTCTGATTTGTTCAAAAATAAACTATTTTGATTAGTTCATGACTCAGACTTCCCGGAGCGACGGTCTGCAGTCTGTGAACATGTTCAAGATCGTCCCCACCATTACATCAGATTTGATAAACCACAAATCCTCGCAAAAGAACACCGATTCCTACCAAGGATGATATGCAAGGCTATTGAAATTAAAAAACATCCTAATTTCAATAGAGAAGATAGACGGTTGGGTGCTGCCATCTGCTTGGGATCCTATAATTTACAAAATTAAACCCAAACCCAAGCATACCACTGCAAGACTTTAAGATACTGTAAGTTTGTTTTGCGTAAATCGGACCAAAAACTAATATTCAAAAACTGAAGGTAGCCGGGCTAACAATGACATTGGGACATCAAACATTTCAGTACCCCCGTGACCATGGTTGCTGTAAAGCACCTGAAACGTCGGGAATCAAAAATAAGTAAAATCAGTTAAATAAACGCGATAGAATCCGTAAATTAAGTTTTATTCAATGTGTAGTGTTCGCGTAAATTTAAGAAATCATTATACAAAAGATGTTCATATTTTGTCAACTGCAGTATCCATCTGAAGTTTCTGTCATCAAGAGAAGGCAAAAAAATGGCAAACTGAAAGACATGTTCTGCCCTACTGCAATAACTACATATACTCAATACATGGGCAGAGTTCATAAATTTGACTTTCACAGCTCCTATCCTATTGGAAGAAAATCAAGAAAAACATGGTTACGTTTATTTTGGTTTATCTTTGAAAGTGCTATCTTTAATGCATACATTCTATACTGCCAAACTAGACAGAGAGACAAGATCCATAGTGATTTTCGACTATGTCTGGCAAGAGCACTAATAAATGGGTTTGTAAAATTTTCTACCTGAAATAATGTCTAAATTTACTTCATAATACACATTGCAACATTTTAATTATTGACAAATTTACCTTTTCAGATATTGACAAAGAAAACATAAGCCAGGCAATTTCATTAAAAAAAAGGGTGGTGTCTTTGGAATACCCGATGAGATTCAGCTCTCAAGCCCTGGTCAGCATCACAATAAAAAGGGCTCATATAGGAGATGCCATTTTTGCAGTACGAGAGAAAAAGAAGTTAGAACATACTTCGAATGAAAGATATGTCAAGTACCACTCTGCTTTGTGCCATGCTGGGAGTCGTTCCATACAGTAATAAATTATTAAATATTTTTGTCAGTAAAATGATTTATTTATTTTTATAATAATGTGACTTTATAGAAGAAAATAAGACACTTAAAAATATTTCATAATTTCAATCACATTAAAATAATATCGTTCTACTTGGGCAATGGTAGAATAGCTCCCACATAAATTTCAAAAAAAAACAAATTAACGACTTCTGGAACCACTAAAAACAACATACAAAAGTCTGCTGACTTCTATAACTATCCTATTTGTGATGCCCGATTAAGGGTATAACAATATGTAGAAATTTTTTTCTTAGAAAAATATCAGGAAACATAAAAGGCTTCATTAGAAAAGCTATGGTGGTCTAGCAGACGTCACATCTGTACTTATATAACTAAAGTAGCATGTCGGTACTTAAAGGTTAATCCTGGTCACATCACAATATCTCACCTTGTCCTTTGAGATGTTGACAACTGATGACAAGTCCATTACATTATTATAATACATATTTTTAATAATATTTAGATGTCAGTACATGATGATTTACATTATTTAATATCTTTTTCATAAAAAATTCTCTCTATTTATACCTAAGCAGTGCAAGTACTTTGTCGCAGCACACTGTCTCGCAGGGTCACTATGTAATGTTGGAAAGGTGTCAATGAGAAGGAGACGTGTTGACCCATCTAGGACTTCCAGGCATTCCATCTTAGTCCCCATGGGTGACAACGCATCTGCATTTCGATTCGTCATCGATAATAGATGTAGATATCTATGGGCCACAGCAACTACTTACCATCGGGTGGACTGTGTGCTAGCTTGTCACCCTATACTATAAAAAAAGCATGCATTTATTGTTGCCATATATTTATCTTCTCTTATTACAGCTCCAATCAATTTTTTTCTCATATGATTATCTTTGGGAACCTGTGCCCTCATGTTTTCGGTTTGTACTAAGGCACAACACAACACAGAGGCATTTACATTGCACAAAATAAACACCGTAATCAGTATTTACATGGCAATAGGATTTGGGACCTACAAACTCACTAGGCACCATCTGCTTTGAGCGTTTGAGATTACCCGTAATTAGCCGTAGGCTAGTATATCAATTTCTAAAATCTTTATTATGCTATATAGTCCTATTGGCCTTACGTTTCTTGCTAAGCCAATACTTGGTTTTTATTTTTTTATAAATTGTATCCATGTATTCCGATGCAGTGGGATCATTTTCATAGAATAATAAAAACTCGCCTAATAATTTAGCTGCATCAAGTGCTTGTTGGATACTAGGTGGTGGTTTAGGGTCATCTATTTGGTCTTCTTCAATTTCTATTGGATTTTCTTCTTTTATCACAGATTCAAGAATTTGTTCACCTGTTTCTTCGTCGTTAAGTAAACCCATATCAACATGTTGCACTTCTCCATTAGTTTTTCTGAGGCTAATTTTGTGACGCTGTAAAAAACCTCCAAGCCATCCTTCGGAGGCCTTAAAATCAGTAGACCCAAGTTGTGAAGCAATTATCTCAGCCTGAGCTTTAATATATGGCCCAGAAATAGGTACATTGTTTTGACGCTGTCCGTTTAACCATGTCAGCACTGCCTGATCTATATCTCCAAATTTTGGTTTTCTTAATTTTTTATAAGATTTTCCGTCTCTTTCTGCCTCAAGTATTTTTTCTTTATTCTTCCAAATGGTGGCCACAGTTGAATGACTGAACCCAAAACGCCGTCCAACATCACATTGTTTTTCACCCTTTTCTATTGCACGGATTATAAAGACCTTCTCGTCAACGCACAAAGATTTTCTTTTGCTAACCATCTTGGCAGTTTGAAATTGAAAGTAATAATCAGTAAAAATGCAACTATTATTTAAGAATAATTAATAAATATAAGAATAATAACTGTGAAATGTGACAACTACATATTTATTTATCCACAGATTACTGACCATAGATTACTGTATATATACTTACTGACTATAATATTTATATGCAAATGTGAATTGGTCATAGAGTAGTGTAATACCACAGAGTACCTTTGTATTATGTAATACTAATATATATGTCACACTCGTTCTATAAAAAAAAATAACGGTTAGTAAAGCACTACAGAGTAGCGAAAAGCAATATAGAATATTTACTTTATCACAAAAACAATGTTTAATTGCCTATATGTAACATAGGTACACTAGGAGAGGTTTTGGCCGTCGACGGATTGTTGGACAATTTGTCGCTCCTGTTTTGTTGCTTGAATAATGGTTTGAAGTAGATTTTGATTCGTAAAAGTGATGCGATTTTGTGAATTGTCTGCGCGTGTGAATTATTAGAGAAAACGACGAAACAAGTGGTTTGATGTTGATATAATCTCCCAAAAACTGTGACGTATCAGAATATTGTGATGAAAAAAATATACAAAAACGAAAATTACGAAAGAAATGATAGGCTCAGAGGTCAAGAACCCAAAGCCGTAAAGCAAGTTAAATAAAAAAAAATTGTAACACTAGTTCATCCATACTATTATAATATTATAAATGCGAAAGTGTGTTTTTGTTTGTTTGTTTGTCCTTCTTTCTCGTCGCAACAGAGCGTCGGCATGGCATGATTTTTTGTATGCGGATAGTTCGGTGGCTGTAGAGTGACATAGGCTAATTTTTCCCGCGGAAAAACATCTCATACCCATGGGAAAATAGAATATGTTGCAAAAGTTTGTCCTTCTTTCACGTTGCAGCAGAGCGTCGGCCTGGCATGAATTTTGGTATGGGGATAGTTCGGTGGCTGAAGAGTGACATGAGCTAATTTTTCCTGCGGAAAAATATCTCATACCCGTGGGAAAAGAGAATATGTTGCAAATGTTGGTCCTTCTTTCACGTCGCTACAGAGCGTCAGCATGGCATGAATTTTGGTATGGGGATAGTTCGGTGGCTATAGAGTGACATAGGCTACTTTTTTCCGCGGAAAAACATCTCATTCCCGTTGGAAAATCGAATATGTTGCAAAATTAAATTCAAATAGGTGGCGCCACCGTGATTCTACAAGACGGACGACGGTACGACGGACGAACACAGAAGGTCAGAATATCTGGATTATTAAGTCTTTTTACCAAAATTAAGATAAAAAATGTACGGATCTGTATTTTTCTATACTATAGGACCGGGAAGAGAGCGATAAAAAACATAAAATTCACCAGCTGATTTTCTTGAAACGTTTTGGTGCATTGTAATTCACGGAATAGGCGATAACCTCGCAGACGATATTAAGTAATCCGTTGATGCTCTGCCTACCCCGTAAGGGTTACAGGCGTGATTATAAGTATGGATCGGAAATAACAATTGACTGGCCTGTTGGTTTAGTGGTTAGTGACCCTGACTGCTATGCCGGAGGTCGTGGGTTCGATTCCCACCCAGGACAAATATTTGTGTGATGAGCACGATCATTTGTTCTGTGTCTGGGTGTAATTTATCTATAATATTTATGTATTTAGAAATATATAAGTATGTATATCAGTTGTCTAGTACCCATAACACAAGCTCTGCTTAGCTTGGGGCTAGATAGCGTTGTGTGTGATAGTTGTGGAATATTATTATTATTATTAAAACTATCACCACCTGTCACGCTTTCACCCTTAACTATTACTTAACTGTGGTAGAAACAGTTCTTAGTCATCACCATCATCATCATTACATCCCTTCACAAGTCCACTGCTGAACATAGGCCTCCCCCAAGTAATGCCACAAGCATGGTCCTGAGCCACCTGCATCCATCGACTTCCTGCATATCTTACCAGGTCGTCACTCCATCTAGTGGGGGTCGCCCTACACTACGCCTACCGGTACGAAGCTGCCACTCGAGAACCTTTCTTCCCCATCGGTTATCGATTCTTCGAACTATATGGCCAGCCCATTGCCACTTCAGCTTACTAATCTGTTGGGCTATGTCGGTCACTCTGGTTTTACTGTTCTTATTTCTTAGTAAGCCTTATTAATAAGCCTTAGTAATATTTATTGAACGGAAATGAATACAGTTCTTATATGTGGTTATGAATGAATCGGTATTACAATAAGAAAAATTGTGCAAAATTATAAGAAAAATATTTTTGAGAGTTCTTATTAACTAACTTATACATAGTTTAAATTGATTCCGCTAGATGTCGTTACTAGGTTTTTAAAACGCGGTAACGAAATGTTTCCTGACATGTACTTAACTCCCGCCGTTGAACCGCGCGTCAACTTATAATGCATACGGTACCTATACGCTTAATTGTTTCTATTTCGTAGCTTATTCGACTACCTGCTTTCTGCTTGCTGCTTTGTTTGTTATTTATTTGCTTTGTGATTTGGTTAAGGTTGAATGAATTTATATTGGCTTTCATTTTCGGATTTGTGTATTTTCTTGGATCGGTTTTGTTGATTTGGTTGGTATTCCTTTATACATATTTAGACTCTGGCTTTAATTTTGGATTTTGTTTATTTAGAATCGTGAATTGGTTTTCGTTGTTTTAGGTTGTGTAACAATATTTCAAAGGAATATTAATAGTATAGATAGTGTATACGATACCAATACACTTACTTCTTTTTTCGTTGGTTATATTTATATGACTACTGCTTTCGATTTCGGTTTTTTTTGCGATTTGTTTTGTGATTTGGTTTAAGTTGATTCGATTTTTTTGGCTATAGTTTTCGGATTCGTGTTGTGTCTTGAATTGGTTTTGTTGTTTTGATTTTAAAAAATATTTAAAAGGAATATTTAATCCTTTTAGATATTTCGGATTTGCTTTAAAAATATTTAAAAGGAAATTTAATTCCTTTTAGGTATTTTAACGTTTTTTTATAAATAGGTTTTTTGTTACTTCATAATGCCTCGCAAACGTAAGTCCAGCCTTTCAAGAGTATCCTCTCAAAGACAAGCGAAAAGATTAGCTCGATAGGTAGAATCTTTAGAAGATGCTGAACTGAGAAGGCAAAAACAAGCAGAGCATCAGGCTGCTTTTAGAGCATCTGAGACACATTGTCAACGTCAGCAAAGGCGTCGTGAACAGACAGAGCGTCAGGCTGCTTTAAGCGCTTCTGAAACACCTTCTCAAAGTCAGGAAAGATGTCTTGAACAGGTAGAGCGTCAAGCTACTTTTAGAGCTTCTGAAACACCTTCTCAAAGTCAGCGAAGGCATCTTAAACAGGCAGAGCGTCAAGATACTTTAAGAGCTACTGAAACACCTGATCAAAGTCAGCAAAGGCGTCTTGAACAGGCAAAGCGTCAATCTACTTTAAGAGCTACTGAAACACCTGCTCAAAGTCAGCAAAGGCTATTCGAACAAGCGTAACGTCAGGCCGCCTTAAGAGCCGCGGAAACACCTGATGAAACTAAACACAGACTCATTGAGCAAGCTGAACGTCAATAAGAGCACCTGAAACACCAGAACAGATACAGACATAAAGAGATGCAAATGCACAGTTCCAAGCTGAAAGCCGACAAAATTTTCAAAGAAACAATTGGTCGGTTTTTAATGACGCAGCATTCAATTACGCTCCGTTGATTGATTATAAAAATCACAGGTTAGTTGTTATCGGACAAGGCGTGTCGATTTTGCAGCGCTCTAAAATGGAAAGATGAGACCGAAGGCATGTGCTGTTCCAATGGCAAAGTGTCTCTTCCGTTACTAGGGGAACCAGAAGGACCTTTGAAAACTCTCTTTTTATATGATGCTAATGAGTCACGGCGCTTTTTAAACAGGATCCGGAAATATAACTCGTGCTTTCAAATGACGTCCTTCGGAGTTGACCGGGAAATAATAATGCCGCGATTTTCGTCTACATTTACGGTGAAAGAGCAAATTTATCATAGAATAGGTTCACTTTTTCCAGCTGAAAACGAACAGCATAAATTTTTACAAGTATATTTTATGGGTGACGAAGAAATTGAGGTAGACCGTCGCTGCCAATTTATCCAGAAAGTTGAGAGAGACACAGGGTTAAAAATTCAAAGATTCTTGCACGAACGTAACATTTTAGTCAAAACATTTAAAACTGTTTTAGAAAACCTACCTGAAGAGGATTATAAAGTCGTCATTCACGCAGATCGGACCCCTCGAGGAGAGCATGAAAGGCGCTACAATGCACCTTTGATAAACGAAATAGCAGCCGTAATTAGTGGTGATCAATTTTCTTCACGAGACATGGTCTTGCGAGCACGTGATGATACGTTGCAACGGGTAGCCGATACACACAAGTTTTATAACGTTCTGCAATAGCCATTGATTTATTGCAAAGGACAAGAGGGTTATCATTTTCAAATTCCACTCACCCGGTCACAAAGGAGTCTACTCCGAACAAAAAAGTATCATGTATGGATTTTTATGCATATCATATGATGTTGCGAGAAAATGATTTTAACCACTTAGCCCGGTGTAGACAATTATTTCATCAATTTTTGGTAGACATGTATGTGAAGGTAGAAAGTGAACGTCTCCGTTATATATTTTTAAATCAAAAAAAGCTGCGCGTTGAGAATTATATACATTTACAAGATGCAGTTTCTAGCGACGCCAATGTTAACACCAGAGACTTAGGTAAAATGGTAATTCTGCCCTCATCATTCGTTAACAGTCCCCGCTGCCTACATGAGTACACACAAGACGCATTCGCCTATGTACGAACTTACGGAAGACCTGACTTGTTACTTTTACATGCAATCCCACATGGAAAGAAATAACCGAGGAGCTAATGCCGGGCCAAAAAAGTACTGACAGACACGATTTAGTTGCTAGAGTATTTAGATTAAAAGTACGAAAATTAATGTATGTAATTAACAAAGGGAAAATTTTCGGAGAGGTGCAGTGCTTCATGTATTCAATTGAATGGCAAAAACGAGGATTACCGCATTCCCACATTCTAATATGGCTTAAAGAGAAGTTGCCGCCCAGCCCAATAGATGACATAATAAGCGCCGAGATTCCGGATCCTGAGCAAGATAAAGAATTTTATGATACCATCGTCAGAAATACGATTCATGGTCCATGTGGAGCACGAAATTCAATATCGCCATGTATGAAAGAAGGAAAATGTACAAAGAAATTCCCTAAACAGCTATTAAAAGAAACAGTGCACAATGATAATGGCTACCCTTTATACAGACGCAGAGCTCCCGAAGATGGTGGCAGGAAAGTTACAATCAAATCTTGCTCTGGAGCGTTCAAAACCTTAGATAACAGCTGGATTGTCCCGTATTCGCCCATTCTATGTAAAATGTTTAATGCCCAAATTAATGTAGAAGCACGTAGCTCTGTCCACGCAATCAAGTATATCTGTAAGTACATAAATAAAGGAAGCGACCAAGCAATATTTAATCTCAGGAGTGAGGGTGAGGCAAATCCCGTTAATGAAGTACAGACCTTTCAAGCAGGGCGTTATGTCAGCAGTAACGAGGCAGCGTGGCGTCTCCTTGGCTTTCCTTTACGCGAAAGGCACCCAACAGTTACTCACCTTGCTCTGCACTTAGAAAATGGAGAGCGTGTATATTTTACCGAAAGAAATTTCCAAGAAAGAATTGCATTACCCCCAAAAACTGCACTAACAGCCTTCTTTCAACTTTGTCAAACCGACCCCTTTGCAAAAACGTTGTTGCATGAGCATGAGCAAGCATGTGAAGCTCTGCATCTTTTAGAAAACGATAATCACTGGAATGAAACCATGGAGGAAGCTGTGCAGTGCCAGTCACCAGCCAAAATTAGGGATCTTTATGCAACTCTCATATCATCTTGCGGGCTACCTAATGCACATGAATTGTGGGACAAATATAAAGAGTACATGGCGGAAGATATTTTGCGAAGGTTACATCAGACACACGCGAAAATGAACATACAATGAACACATTTATAATGAAGCACTTGGAAAAATGAAGATAAAGTAATGGCAATGGTAGGCAAAAAATTAAGCGACTTTGGAATGATGAGCCCTCAGCGAACAATCGAAAATTAACTAAGTAATGAAATTATACGTGAAACAAACTACGATATACCAGCGTTGCAGCAGCAAGTAGCCGACTTTGTACCCCGCAATGCAAAATTTTAGTGTGGGACGAAAGTACAGTGTCACATAAAAAAGCTGTAGAAGCACTTAATCGAACGCTCCAGGATTTGCGCAGCAACACCGATGTAATAGGAGGAATGGTGGTTTTACTGGCTGGTAACTTTCGCCAAACTTTACCTGTCATTCAAAAGGGCACACCTGCAGATGAAATTAAAGCATGCCTCAAGTCGTCTATTTTATGGAACAAGGTGACAAAATTCAGTTTAACTACGAATATGAGAGTGCATTTATATAATGATATCAATGCTGGAAACTATGCTGACACACTATTAAAAATTGGCGATGGGCGGTTAGAAACGGATGCTGAGGGCTGCGTTAAATTCATGAGAGATTTTTGTAATTTAGTACAGAGTCATTCCGAATTAATTACGAGCGTTTATTCAGATTTAACGAACAACATGCATGAAGACAAATGGTTATGTGAAAGGGCGATTCTTGCACAAAAAATGAGAGCGTTAACAAAATAGATTCAGATATATTAAGCGATGTAGCAGGAGAAATTACAGAGTATTCGTCAGTAGATACAGTTATGGACGCAGAACAGAGCACTTCATATCCCGTAGAGTTTCCAAATTCTCTAGAGTTGTCAGGTGTGCCCTCACATAAGCTTCAATTAAAATTAGGCGTCCCAGTCATGCTAATGCGAAATTTAGATGCTCCTCGGTTATACAACGGGACAAGGCTGCGTGTGACACATCTTGGACGGAACATAATCGGTGCTACAATTTTGACAGGTGTAGGAAAAGGTGAAAATGTTATTATACCACGGATCCCTATAATTCCCACAGATCTTCCTTTTCAATTCAAAAGGTTGCAGTTCCCTATTGAGCTCAGTTTTGCAATGACAATTAATAAAGCGCAAAGGCAAACGTTACAGGTAGCGGGGGTTACTTAGAAAAACCGTGCTTCTCTCATGGTCAGCTGTATGTAACATGTTCGCGTGTGTCAAATGCCCACATTCTTTCCTCGAATGCAAAAACATATAATATTGTGTACAGTAGCGTCTTAAAATAGTGTTCAGTTAGTTTTTTTTCCAAAATTCCCACAATCAATTAATTAGGATTCCCACAGATCTTCCCTTTCAATTAAAAATTTCCTATTTAGCTCAGTTTCTTTTCAATTCCAAATGCTGCACCTCTGACGGACCTATTAAGCTCAGTTTCCTTTCAACTCAAAAGGCTGCATCTCTGACGGATCTTTTATTTGGCTCAGTTTCCTTTCAATTCAGAAAACTGCATCTCTGACGAATCAATTTAGCTCAGTTTCTTTTCAAAAGTCTGCATCCCTGACGGATAATTATGCTCAGTTTCCTTTAATTAAAAAAATATCCCATTTTCATTTGGAATAAACAGGCTATTTTCATGCTTTCCTATACGCTGCGTTTCAAAACATTTTAATAGGCTGACGAATCAATTTTGCTCAGTTTCCTTTTAATGGCTGCATCTCTGACAAATCTATAAAACTCAGTTTTCTTTCAATTCAAAAAGCAATGGATAGTTCATTTTCCAGTGACCATGAGGGCGAAGCCGTGGGTAACAGCTAGTAATATTATATATTCTAGTTTCTCTAGTATATATACAGTAATCTATGTTCTAGTTCATAAAAGATAGCTTGATCTCTGCGACAGCTGTCAGTAAAATCACGCCTATGTAGTCCTGAATTTCTTAGTAGTACCACTTACTTAAAAGTATAGTAGGCACTGACCTCTATATATACAAGTACACTGGACTGGCTATACCATAGAAAATGACTGTGCCAATTTGAAGCGCCGCTAAAGGATGTCTTGAAAAATAAAATTGACATAATATGCCAAAGTTTGTTGACATATTTAAATTGTCTTATTTAATAAATCTGTATTTTTAAATTTTAAACTAATAAACGAAAGTATTTTATGTTGTTTAATTGTGTATAATATTAGTTACATAATAAGTATTATTTTTATTAATAATGAGAGCGTGCGTAATCTGTAAAACTCGTTACCATAAGGGAAGTGGTATAACATTTCACAAGTAAGTGAATTTGCAGCAAATATTAAACAAATTGAAATATTTGACAATGTAAGAACTTACAAATTTGTTACTAATCTTAATATCATATATACCAACATCTTTGGCTGTATATTACTGAGTTTTGATAAACAAAAAAATTTTAATAGGGTTGTCGAGTTCCTTGTCTATAATACTTATCGATGTTCTTTCCTACCCATATATGTGAACAAACAAAGTCGCCAACAACAGACGATTATCAAATGTTTATTAATTAACAGGTTTCCAACTGAACCTAGACTAAAATTATGGCTTAAAAGCATAAATATTGTGAATTGGCGTCCGAAACAAAATGATCATATTTGTTCCAAGCATTTCACAGACGACTGTTTTATTAGACATGAGAACTGCAACACTTTGAAAAAGTGCAGTATACCAACAATATTTTCTGGTAGTACCAGTACCAGTAAGTATAAAAGTATTAGATTATTATTTATAATGTTTGATTATTATTGTTAATGTTTTTTTATTTCTTCTTTCCTCATTTTCCAACAAACTCAAGAGCCATAGCCAAGTGTCGAAAGGTCGCCTGATGATGTCGAGCCACGTTGAATGTGTTTTAGTGGGTTGAAAAAAAAAACTGTATTGGTGACAGATCTTTGCTGCTGGTAATAAGAAGTCGTTTAGTTTGTTGTTTCCTCGCTTGAAGGCTAAGTATAGCCATTCAGAGAGGACACGTAGCCAGCATTCTTGGGACGATACCACGGAAAGTAGGACTGTATGATAATTTCAGTTATTTTTTTTAATATTATTTTAATTTCGAAAATCACGTTGTAAATAACTGATAACTATGTAATTAAAGTTTATATTATTTTATATTATCTTGCTAGCTCGTACCTGGCACATTGCTGCTACAGAAGAAATAATTGAGGAAATATCGTTAAAAATGTGGAGCAGTTACATTGTATAATTAGGAATGATAATAAAATCATTGAAATAGAATGATATATAACTTTCTAAAACTTTCAAATAAGTAGTCAGTATAATACGCACGCCAACTAGTGTGTTAATTGTACCATGCGTATAACCTTCGCACAAGTGCAACCAATAAGTTGACTAAGTTTTACCGCAATCTGATTAGCTTTATAGCACCGTAGAAAGTACGAACAAACATAAATTTTTATATAGTAGAAAATATTTTACTGTTTATTAACAGCCCTGTAGTTGATTAGAATAGGCGTTATTATAGCAGCTGATTTGTTTTTTATAATACTAGAACTAAATGAACGGTTGACAATAAATTATTTTAGAAATTATGTTTTTATTTTTATTTTGTGCAGTTAGTTTAATCTTAATAATTTTTTAGTTGAATGGTCTAAGGGCTACGATGGCTATCCGAGTACAGAACTAGAGTACAAAACTAATCCGATAGAGATGTATAAGACAGGGTGACGTAATATCCCCGAAATACTTTACCGCTGCATTGGAAGACGTTTTCAAGCTACTGGACTGGAAAGGATACGGTATTAACGTCAATGGCGTGTACGTCACTTACCTTCGATTTGCCGACAATATAGTCCTTATGGCAGAATCGTTGGAGGACCTACGCACTATGTTCAATGACCTCGGTAGTGTCTCCCAACGGATAGGTCTTACGATGAACATGGACAAAACAAAAGTCATGTGTAATGTCCATGTCACACCTATGCCGGTGGTTTTTGGGCGCACTTAGCTGAAGTTGTTGACGAGTATTTTTACTTGAGACAAATAGTCTGACTGGGTTAGTGAAACTTCGACCGACAGGTCAATCGATAGATTCAACTCGGCTGGGCAGCGTTCGGGAGATTACAACACATCTTCTCGTCAGGAATAACTCAAAACTAGATTGTACAACCAGTGCGTGTTGCCGTTGATGTCCTATGGATCTGAGACGAGGTCTTTCACTGCTAACCGTATGAGGAAGCTTGAAGTCGCTCAGGGAGCTATGAAAAGGGCTATGCTCAGGGGTTTCAAGTTAGGAATGAGGATATTTGCAGCAGAACCAGAGTGACCGACATCACCCAATGGATTAGTAAGCTGAAGTGGCAGTCGACCGGCCATATAGCTCAAAGAACCGAATACCGATGGGGACAAAAGGTTCTCGAAAGGCAGCCTCGTACTGGCAGGTGAAGTGTAGGACGTCCCCCCACTAGATGGAGTCAAAACCTGGTAATACATGCAGGAAGTCGATGGATGCAGGTGGCTCAGGACAGTGCTTTGTAGCATTCCTTGGGGGAGGCCTATGTTCAGCAGTGGACTTGTGAAGGGGTTTAATGATGATGAATGATAATGGCATTACATTAATATGATACATAAATAGAATGGACGTTACGAGTAGAGTTCATCTATCCATAGAGTCCATTCTATTTAGGCATAGGTAGGGTGTAGAATTTTTATCGATATAATTTGGTGTACTGTCTCATCCCTATTATTAGTTCCGTGGACGTGCACTTCTGCTGTAAGCGCCAAAATGGCGGAAATCAAATCGCTTCATCATGTCACGGTGTATAGCCAGTCTAGCGTACTTGTATATATAGAGGTCAGTGATAGTAGGTATTATATATCTCTATGAGTAGTACAGAAAGTACCTGTCAATATCATACTTTGTGGGCATGCCGACCTAATTAGTGCTTATAGTATCTTATAGTTAGGTCGGCATGCCCATAAAGTATGACATTGACAGGTACTGTCTGTACGTAGACAGAGAAACCTATAGACAAATTGACGCCTTCTTTCGCATTCGCATACGAAAAAGATAGATACGTATGCATAACGTCTTGTATAGTAATGAGACAGAGCGGTGTGATTGTTTGTCCCTTTCTCCGTGCCGGTGTTTTTGTTTAGCAAACTACACTTTGCTAAACAACTTTTACAGTTCGTAGCGATCTAAGGAGTTTACAAGTTGGTTTAAGTGAGAAAAAAGTGTTTTGTGAGCTTAAGATTGGTGAATCTTGTTCAGTTCAGTTCTTATAACAATAATTTTTTTAATCTAAATATGTTTAAAAGTCATAAATATTATTGTATAACCTAAAAATACGTTATCGCCCTTACTCACTCGAGGCCACGCTAATTATTAGTCTATAGGTTTCTCTGTCTACGTGCCTGTACTACGAAGAAATTCAGGACTTCATAGGCGTGATTTTACTGACAGTTGTCGCAGAGATCAAGCTATCTTTTATGAACTATAGTCTATGGTCTATGTAGATAATACGTTAGTACTCTTATTAGTTTGTGGTAGATAATCTTAAAAATTGAAACTGTTTATAACTTTATCTCCCAAGTTCTAAAAATCTAAGAATTTTAAAAGAGGTTTGTCTATCCTACTATCTACCAATTAAAGCCAAAAATATCCCAAAACACGAAAATTTATTAGCGGTACGAAACTCCCATACAAGCCTGCCATTCCCCTTTATGGATTTTTTTTTATTTTCCACTCGGGAATTGACATTAAACCTTATTTTAAATATAATAGATCGTCACTATCGATTTTTCAAATATATAAGTTCAATCTGTAAACGTCTAGCTATTTTTTATATTTTTATCTTTACTGTAGCTACTATATTTTAGCTGTTACTAAGGTTTTTGTTACCCAGCAGCAGGGACAGATTCGCGCAGCTTGAGGCGGTGAGTAGTCGGACGTTTGACGCATATTTACCAGCGCAGGGCGGACATTAGATTGGTTAACATATATTTTCCAAAACTACATTTCTCCTATTTTGTATACGATTGTTGTAATTCAAAATGAAGGTAAATATAATGTTCAGGTTTCGGAGGTGAGAGACATTTGCGACAGTGAAATTTTGAGCTTCCCTTTTTATGCCATGACCCATGGCTAGCAGCAGATTGTCACTGATAAAGGAAGAATTGCAAGAAACCTGTAAGGAGAGGTGAGATAAGCTTCTGTTAACTGTAACTTCAAAAGTAAAGTAAAGTTACAGCCTGTATACGTCCCACTGCTGGGCACAGACCTCCCCTCATTTCTGAGAGGGTTTTAGGGCAAGGAAGTGTCCGCCGCGTTGGTGATCAATCTATTTTTGCTTAAGCTCTTCATTATAAGGAAATCTAAAGAAAAACAGTTCAATTATTTATCAAAATGATTGTAACCTTACTGTAAAAACAACAACAACAAACTATGTGTTATCGTAGACAGAGAAACCTATAGACAAACTGATGCCTTCTTTCGCATTCGCATACGAAAAAGATAGATTTATGCATAAGTCTTGTGTGCCGTGTAGTGGCGGTTCAGAATATCCACTACCACATATCTTCCCGTGGGTGTCGTAAGAGGTGACAGAGGGAGACAGGCAGGAGATGGGCAGCAGCATCTTCCTGATAACAACTGTGATAAAATAAAAAACTGCGGTTGCCAAACCGCTCGCCAAGCGCAACTATGGCAAATATCCCCCCATGAATAACGGCGCAAAAAAACGGCCCCAGTCCCCGGCGGCCCCGCTATTCCTGGCTACGGTGGTGACCATGGTAACGGCGGGGCAGGGGGTGCTAAGAATCTCCAGTGGAGGTTCGGTTGCCACCTACGACGACTCGACCTGGCAACATATGACGCACGCACCCTGAGGACTGACGAGAAGATACTGGAGCTGGAAGAAGAGGTAGGCAAGTTGCGCTGGCATATTATTGGATTATCCGAGGTCCGAAGAGAGGGGAGGACACGGCAATCCTCGAGTCCGGCAACTTGTTCTACCACCGGGAGGGCGACCATCTGTCCCAAGGAGGTGTCGGATTTATCATCCACAAGTCTCTCGTCAATAACTTTGTAAAGATTGGGAGTGTGTCGACGAGGGTCGCGTACCTGATACTCAGAATCACCAAACGGTATTCGCTGAAGGTCATACAGGTTTACGCACCAACCTCGGCACATCCCGATGAGGAGGTGGAGGAAATGTATGAGGATATTTCCAGAGCCATGCATTCCTCCAAAACCCACTACACGGTGTTGATGGGAGACTTCAACGCAAAACTAGGCACAAGAGAAAGCGGTGAGCTAAAGGTAGGGAAATTTGGAGTAGGGCAACGGAACCGATGGGGCCAGCAGCTGGGCGACTTTATGGAGAAAGAGGGACTCTTTATGATGAACTCTTTCCTCCAGAAGCAGCCCCACAGGAAGTGGACCTGTCGAGCCCCGACGGTTCGACAAAAAATGAGATTGACTTCATTATGACGACCAGACGCCAACTGTTCAGTGATGTCTCAGTGATCGCAAGGGTGAAAACTGGCAGCGATCACCGAATGGTTAGAGGCACACTGAACCTAAACGTTGAGTTGGAGAGGTCTCGTCTAATGAAGTCAACGCTACGTCCCCATCGTGCTCTAATCCAGAATCCCGAAACTTTTCAGCTCGAGTTACAAAACCGCTTTCAGTGCCTAGAGGAGTGCAATGCAGTGGACGATATGAATGACAAGCTCGTGGAAACTGTCCATGCGGTCGGAGCTAAGTTCTGCAAGAACCGCCGCAGAAGAACACAAAAACTCTCCGATCACACTCTTAATCTCATGGCCGTTAGACGATGTGCCGTTAGACGATGAGGCTGCAATCGTCAACAGATTTGACAGCATACAGGCAACTGAACAGACAGATCTCCAAATGCATGCGGCGAGACTTACGCAACTTTAATACTGCTCGTATTAAAGAAGCGATCGAGCGGAACCAGGGCTCCAAAGTCTTTGCCAGAGATCTGTCTGCCAGAAAGAGCCAACTGTCAAAGCTGAAGACTGAGTGTGGCAACATCGTTTCCGGGACACCTGAGATTCTGAGTGAGATTGAGAGGTTCTATGGGCAGCTGTACACATCATCGTTGGAGCCACACGCAAGTGTGAGCAACGATCCAAGAGCAAGTCTTATCCTGCACTATTCCGATGATATCCCGGACGTCAGTTTGAGCGAGATTAGAACGGCTCTCCGCCACCTTAAAAACGGCAAGGCCCCGGGTGAGGATGGAATTACAGCGGAGCTTCTGAAAGCGGGTGGAACACCGGTATTTGAAGTCCTTCAGAAGCTCTTTAATTCCGTCCTCCATGGTAGCACTACTCCGGAGTCGTGGAGCAGAAGCGCGGTGGTCTTGTTCTTTAAGAAAGGAGACAACGCTCTCTTGAAGAACTACAGACCGATTTCCCTTCTGAGCCGCATCTACGTGCTGTTTTCGAGAGTCATTACGAATCGTCTCGCACGCAGACCCGACGACTTCCAGCCTCCCGAACAAGCCGGTTTCCGAAAAGGTTTCAGTACCATAGACCACATACATACCCTGCGGCAGATTGTACAGAAGACCGAAGAGTACAATCTGCCACTTTGCCTGGCATATGTGGACTATGAGAAAGCCTTTGATTCCGTCGAAATTTGGGCGGTGCTACAGTCCCTTCAGCGGTGCCAAGTTGACTGTCGGTATATCGAAGTGCTGAAGTGTTTTTACAGTAGGGCTACGATGGCTATCCGAGTACAGAACCAGAGTTCGAAACCTATCCATCTGCAGAGAGGTGTAAGACAGCGTGATGTTATATCCCCGAAACTCTTCACCGCTGCGTTGGAAGACGTTTTCAAGCTACTGGACTGGAAAGGATACGGTATTAACATCAATGGCGAGTACATCACTCACCTTCGATTTGCCGACGATATAGTCCTTATGGCAGAATCGCTGGAGGACCTTAGCACTATGCTCAATGACCTCAATGATGTCTCCCAACGGATAGGTCTTAAGATGAACATGGACAAAACAAAGATCATGTTTAATGTCCATGTCACACCTATGCCGGTAGTTGTTGGGAGCACTATGCTCGAAGTTGTTGACGAGTATGTTTACCTGGGACAAATGGTCCGACTAGGTAAGTCCAACTTCGACCGAGAGGTCAATCGACGGATTCAACTCGGCTGGTCCGCGTTCGGGAAATTACGACACATCTTCTCGTCAGGTATACCTCAATCTCTGAAAACTGAAGTGTATAATCAGTGCGTGCTGCCAGTGATGACTTACGGATCTGAGACGTGGTCCTTCACCGCTGGCCGTATGAGGACGCTCAAGGTCGCTCAGCGAGCTATGGAGAGGGCTATGCTCGGAGTTTCTCTGCGTGATAGACTGAGAAATGAGGATATCCGCATTAAAACCAGAGTGACCGACATAGCCCAACGGATTAGCAAGCTGAAGTGGCAATGGGCCGGCCTTATAGCTCGAAGAACCGATAACCGATGGGGAGGATAGGTTCTCGAGTGGCAGCCTCGTACCGGTAGGCGTAGTGTAGGGCGACCCCCCACTAAATGGAGTGACGACCTGGTAAGACATGCAGGAAGTCGATGGATGCAGGTGGCTCAGGACCGTGCTTTGTGGCGTTACTTGAGGGAGGCCTATGTTCAGCAGTGGACTTGTGAAGGGCTGTAATGATGATGATGATGATGATGCATAAGTCTTGCATAGAAATGAGACAGAGCGGTATGATTGTTTGTCCCTTTCTCCGTGCCGGTGTTTTTGTTTAGCAAACTACACTTTGCTAAACAACTTTGACAGTTCGTAGCGATCTAAGGAGTTTACAAGTTGGTTTAAGTGCGAAAAAAAGTGCTTGTTGAGCTTAAGATTGGTGAATGTTGTTCAGTTCAGTTCTTAGAACAATCAAAATTTTATCTAAGTGTGTTTAAAAGTCATAAAGATTATTGTATAACCTAAAACTACGTTATCGTCCTTTCTCAGTCTAAGCCACGCGAATCAGTAGTCTATAGGTTTCTCTGTCTACGTGTGTTATATACTTATCTATGGTGAGATATATCACTTCCAAGATAAGATTCCCTCTTACATCCTTTCACATAAAAAGTTGGCACCATTTTAACTGTGGAAGTTACAAAATAAATTCAGAAATAATTTAACAACCATGGAGTGTAGAGGTAAGGAGAACCGTCTCACATAGAGGAATAGTTAAAGTGTCCATCACTATACATTAAATAACAGTTCAAAAACTCTCCACAACAGCGCTGGAGCAGCTAGAGAGTTGTCGACGAAATGAAGTGGGCTGAGTTGAAGAATTTAATATTTGTGTTAACTGGAGTAGTTGATGAAACTGCGGTATTTAATATCTTAACTACTCACGTTATCTAAAATAATTTAGTAAGTATAACCTAGAAAAAGTCACCGTGAAATACGTTGAGAGCGATTTTGAAAATTAAATTTTTTAAACTTTATTGAATAAAAAGGTATTTAAAATTTACCTTCTAGCTACAATGGTGCCATCCTTATTCAACGCTTTCCTATGGACACTTTTTAAGAGCGTAGTCGGTCTGCGCGCGAATTGAAAAATAGGTATTTGAAGAAACTATTGCCGTTCGCACTGCACCCGAGCAACCGGTGTATCAATGTGTGAGTGAATAGTCTATATGTATTGTTTACGGACTTTATTCTTTGCTTCATTGTTTTGACTCGGTTTGTGGATCGAATTTGAATACATTTTTGTTTCAACGACTGGAGAAAAATAGTGAGTAATTTTATTTCTAAATATATTTTATCATTTACCTGTTACCCCCTTGAAATCGCCAAAAGAAATTTAATAATTTAACAAAACACTACATGTAAACTACAAGTGGTGTTTTGTTAAATTATTGAATTTTGTTTGATATAATGTCAATTTACAAAAATAATCATACCATAATAATTTTTGTTTCAGGTAAATCCTTTTTTGTTAATAATGGGTGGAAGGAAAGGGAATAAAACACATCTTTTCTTGAGTACTAAGAGAAAAAAATCATTTACCTATAAAACGGGAGATTCATTTTGCACCGTGTACAGTACCATCCAAGTTATTAAATTTTCATATCTATTATGGTCAAAGGGGTGAGATGGTCAATTTTGAATAGCAAGGCTGGATTCTACTCCAGATGGTTCTTGTTATTAGGCGATAACAATATGAAAGCGGCAATAACAATGTCTAGTATCTTTATTTCGCACGTGGTTTATCCCGTATATCCCATTTCAGCGGATGAATGATGAAATTCTCTTTTGCGATCAAATATTATGAAACTATATAATTGAAATTCACCTTCCGACTGGGGTTGCCATCGGGTAAAGGGTTTTACCTGTTTTATAAATTTTTGCTTGTGCGAGACACAGGTGTGATTTCATTTTTGTGATGGAAAATACAATAAATTATATTCAAAAGACATAGTATTTTTGCATTATGGAGCTAACGTGGAGAAGGGACATCAGTGGAATTAATTTTAAAGTCGGTTTACCACTGAGGTACCATAAGTAGACTATCTAAGATTTAGAAGGAAACTTTTGACAGCCACATGAAATGCAATCAACATTACTTGTAATTGAAGGTTTGCGAACTCAAGTGTCTTTCTTAGAATTTTTTTCATCATGTTATAATGAAAAATTTATACTGTATTCATACCCAAAATTATATTACCACTAATCAAAGAATGATTTTTTTTGTATTTACAGCGATTAAGACAAAGAAAATTCTTCAACATCACTGAATACAACTTTCAGAGAGAGTCGAGAACTCAATTATTGAAATAAAATGCCCGTATTGCTGAGATAACTCCAACAGAAGGAATAGTAAATAAAAATATCGACTTCCGCATACTCTACAACGACCAGTTAAAATTAAAAAGAAATCACAATTTCTACTATCAAGTACAAGGCCAATAGCACATCACATGCTGAAAATTTTGTTACTTTGTTTCGTGGAGCCCGAAGGGCTTATTATATGAAAAGATTGAAAAAGACGACGAATTTTGGCAAAACTTGGAACCAAAATTAAAAAAAAAATCTATGTAAGAGAAAGGATGGAAACGACATAATAAATGTACATATTAATTATATAACTTTTGTATTATTTCAAATAACAACAAGCACCTGTTCTAGATATTTGAAAGGCCCTTACGAGGGGGGCACTGAAAATTTCGGGAATCAAGGAAGTGACACAACATTAGTATTTAAAAATGTATTTATTGCTTTTCGAAGTATTCTCCGTGAAATTTGACACATTTTTCCGTACGATGGAACCAATCATTGAAGCAATCTTTCCATTCGGAAGTTAAGGTCTCCAAAATGGCCGTTTTGTAGGCGTCCACAGCTTCTTCAGGTGATGAAAATCTCTGTACACGCAATTTATTCTTTATTTTAGGGAAAGTATAGAAATCATTAGGGCTTAGGTCGGGGCTGTACGACGGATGGTCTAATAATTCTATGTTTTCTTGCTCTAAAAACTCTTTTGTTCTGTGTGCGGTGTGATAACTCGCATTGTCGTGATGGAGGATGATGCGGCGGTTGCAGTTCTCTTTACGGAGTTCAGAAACGACCTGTGGCAATCAAAAGCTAGCATACCATTCTGCATTAACCGTTCTTGTCCCTCAAGAGGAATAGTCGTAACATGGCCGGTTTTGGAGATAAACGTGGCCACCATTTTTTTGCAACACTCCGTGAACGAACAATTTTTGTTGGTTTTAACTCATTTTCGAACACCCAAACTCGTAACTGGTTTTTTGTTTCGGGTTCGTACGCGTATATCCAGGATTCGTCACCTGATACGACGTTGTATACAGCATTTGAGGATCCTGCGTGGAATCTTTCGAGAGTTCTGACGCACCAAGTAACGCGAGCCGCTTTTTGCTCTTCACAGAGCGAAAGCAGTATCCATCGGGAAAACAACTTTTTTACACCTAATTGTTCATGCAAGATTATTTGTATTGGACTCATGCCAATGTCTAAAGTTGCCTAAATTTCGCGGTATGTCACATGTCGATCTTCCTCAATCAGCTTACGCACAGCATCAACGTTTTCTTGGGTGACTGCAGTTTTTGGACGACCTTGACGAGGATCATCACTGAGCTTGACACGTCCACGTTGAAATTCAGCAAACCAGCGATAAATTGTGGTTCTGGATGGGGCTTCATCACCAAATGCAGAAATCATCCGGTCAACACACTGTTATTGTGTCAAACCACTTCGAAAGTCGTAACAAATCATCGCTCTTGAATTTTCTCGAGTCAATTCCATTTTCTCAACGACTAAACAAGTTTGACAAAACCTTGTGACAAGACCGAGAATCTTTTTTTAAATAAATAAATGTTATTCGATTTTTAAAACCAAGGAGTTTTCAATTAAAAAGATTTTAATATGACAGGAACAGCGGAAATATTCCGTTCCCGATACTTTTAGTGCAGCCTAGTACACACTTCTTTTGAATACGAAAGGCCTTACCAACCTCAACCGAGTTGCCCCACAACAAGAGGCCGTATGAAAGCACTGAAGAGACATAGCCTAAATAAGCGCTCAGCGCCGCTTCAGTAGATACTGTCAACCGTAGCTGTTTTATAGCATAAACAAATCTCTCAAGTTTATCGCATACGTACTTTATATGAGTTTTCCAGTCACAGTGCATGTCAACCATTAATCCTAAAAATTTTGTAGAGTGGACTTCTTCAATTTTTGTATTATTATAACAAATATTCAGTCCAATAGGTAGAGTTCTATAATCCCTAAATTGTATCATTTTGGTTTTATTTAAGTTTATTTTTAGATTGTTACTTTATTTTGTCAAGTGCAATAGATATTTCACTTTCATAGAATTTTCTATCCTTACACTTAATAATTACAGTAGTATCATCCGCAAACAGAACAGTTTCGTGGTCAATGACGTTTGGAAGATCATTGATATATATTAGAAATAAAAAGGGTCCTAACACACTTCCCTGTGGGACACCGTATTTACTATTTTGTAACCGAGACCTGCTTGTAATTTTATTGCCCCTTTGAATTTTAGTAACCTCTACGCATTGTTCACAACCAGTCAGATAACTCTTCAGCCAGTCATGTGCTTTACCCCTGATTTCGTATTTTTCAAGCTTGTATAGTAATAATGTATGGTCTACGAAATCGAAAGCCTTAGTCATATCAAGGAAAATCGCACTTACCGGTGCCCTTTCATTAATGGCCTCTGTAATATATTTTATTAAATTAAAGCATTCTACTGTCGTGTTACCATTTTTTCTAAGCCCAAACTGCTCATGTTTAATAATATTTTGATCTGTAACATAATCGTAAAGTTTTTTCATCATTAAAAAATATTCAAATATTTTAGATAAAACTGGTATTAAAGTTATTGGGCGATAATTATTCATATATGTAGCGTCTCCCTTCTTAAATAATGGCTTAACGATTGACTTTTTTTAAATTTCAGGGAAAGTACCTTCCTCAAGCGAAATATTTATAATGTAGCTCAAAGATCCACATATATACATAGCACAGGCTTCGATTATTTTTGAATTTATATTAACTAATCCTACTGAATTAGTATTGTTAAGTCTTTTAATTATATTATTTATTTCAATTTCATCTGTCGGTTTTAAAAATATTGTGTTTAAATAATTGATATTCATAGTAGTATTTATGTCCTCTATTTTAAAATTAAAATCATTTGTATTGGTCGTGTCTATATAAAAATTATTAAAAGCTTCACTAATGTCATTTGGTTTAGAATATATTTCGTTATTATTTAGAATAGTATCTATTTGGAAATTTACATTTATTTTACCAATATTCGCATTTATAACCTCCCAAACTGCTTGTGACATTTTTTATAATTTTTCTTTTTGTTAGCATCTGTCCGTATGTATTTTAAGTATTGTTTTCTTTTTATTACACAAGACTTTTTTTAATCCTTTTGTAAACCAAGTGTTTTTGCTAATTTTGTTAGTTTTTTTAACGACTATTACAGGAAAGCACAGATTAAAAAACAGTAGATGATGAAACTCTCAAAAAGCGTCATTTAAGCATGATTGTTCGTAAACATCAGAATTCACTAGTGTGGTTGCACAATCCAGTCCATAACAAAGGGAAATCTCCTAAGCATTAAGCTAAATGGGAGGGCCCGTACCGGGTTGTGACCGGGATCGGCGGGGCCGGGGCCGGGTGCAAGAGGTACTCTTAGGAGTACCTCTTGTGCCTTTCTCGTCGATCAGTATGTACGATCTTAGGATCGTCCGTGTTGATCGACTGGCACGTTGTTATGGGACCGATAATGCTCGGGACGAGCATGTCTTAGGAGGGAGCAGTGTTGCGCGTCACAGTTGATAGCACTAGCGCCATCTGGTATTAAGAATCAGAAATAGGAGTGTCAAGATCTTTCTGGAACTCTTCCAACAGCGCCATCTTGTAACAAATAGAAGAATTAATGTTACTGCCCCAGGCTACTCTGACAATAGCCGTTCGGAACTCGGGACCATCAGGAATTCCACTCGACGAGTAGACCAGGGGAGGGTCAAACGACCTATGGAATATTAAGATATGTCGCCTAACAAGGAAGAAAACAAAACTTACCTTTTTTCGTCGAAATAGGGTTAACCATAGGAAGATTCAGGTGTAAGTATGTGTGTGATTGTGTTATGCTCAGTACATGTTATATTATGTAACCTGACTCCCCGCTGGTTGCAGAACAGCAGATCCAAAGGCTTCACCTCTATTCTAATATGGGATCCATCGAAGGGGCAAGCAGTCACAGAAAACACTTCAGAGTCTAGGAAATTATGCTCGTTTATCACTTATTAATTAGAGTCAAGTCAATTATCATCAAGTTAATCCAATCAAATTCAACAATATTTAACCGAAACCCGCGTTACAACACACGGACTGCTAGTCAAAGTACTATATCACAGCAACGTAGCAAAAAACGTAAGGTTCGCGAAATATAAACATCTGGGCTGCGAGGCGGCAATGATATTAACAAAACGCGCAACTACAAAGGTCCACTGCTAGTCAACCAAGTCTGGATGATACTCGCCGGCGCGACCGTCTGCCGCACCTGCCCGCACCCCCCTCGGCTCCGCCGTCAGGCTCCGCCGCCGTCGCCGACGCAGGTTGCAAAACGTTAAAATTAGGCCTAAACAATTAAGCTTTCTAGAAAAGTCCACTCCCGAACTTTCTGCACTTAGTCGGTCGGGACCAGTATTTGCTGGAACATTCTGGATGTTTCGGTGGAAAAGGCGTATTTAAAGCCGCTGAGGACCGCGACCGGGGCAGTATTGAATTGGCGATACGAGCGAAGCTTTCGGAGCGAAATAAAGTGAACTAAAGTGTTAAGTGTGATTAATTATTAGTGTGATTTAAGTTTTAATTGGTGTTCAGTAATTGGTTGAGCGGCGGGCCTATTCCCCGGTCGAGCCTTGACCCTATTACGCAAGATGTTACACTATGTGGACTGTATACGCGGATGATGCCTAAACTAGATGGCGGATTTGGTACGCGGTTCCCTAACAATGCACTCGCTCTTCCAAGAAAACCTATTGCTTGCCAAGGTTTACGGAGGAACCCTGCTTGATCACATTAAGAGGAATGAAATTGGGGCGGATGAACTAATAAAACACAAATTTCAAGCAGGGTAACGTAAATAAGGAAGCGCACTTACCGGGGTGTTACTTCGATGCGGCTTGGACGCCTTTGCTGCTGCGGTGCGACTTCTAGTGGATCTCCTGGGGCCCCAGGGATGCGGTCCTGGTCGATGGTGCGATGGAAGAGAGCGCACGAAGGCTCTGCACACGCTTATATTACTTCGGCCCTCCTATCAATGCGTCTCGGAGGGGCGCGCTTCTTATTGGTTGCAACCAATATTCATTTCATTCATTCATTCATTCATCACCCGATATTCTAGAATCATCTTTCCCCTCTCACCCCACCATCCCGGTGTATCGGAGGGACGTTAGGTCATGGAAAGGACAAAACGCTTGGTAGGCCTACCTTCGAATAAAATAAAAATACGAGTGGTTTTCCACGCAACCAGTAATTAAAGTGTAAATTTTTGTAATTCAATCTGCAGTTTTTATTGTCACGAACCTTAAGCTCGTAACAATAACAAAATTTTGAAGAATACAACCTATTCCACTTTGATCATTAGCAATATTACTATTCTTTCAATCAATAGGATACGATCTGATCAAACTTTCTTCATTACAATAGATCGTGGAGTATACATACTACGGAAACCACGTTAAAAAAATGCGCCAAGAACATTACCTCATAGGTTGTGTGGAAATATGTGCATATTATGTAAAATATGAATTTTCTAATTATTAAAACCGCGATATTTCACGAATGGTGTGTCCTAAGAGAAAAAGTAACTGGACCATTTCTGTAGAGAATTGTATGATCTAAATCCACATTTTTTGTCTGACCTATTTTCACGATAATTTTTTATACTTTCGTACTTACAAACACACTCATATGGTTTTCTAAGATTCACATTTTTTTCCTCTAGATTAATCATTTGATTAAAAGTATTACACCACTGTATCACAAGGAATTTTCTTCCGCGTGGAATAGTTTATCACCGGCGATTTTTCCGTACCGATACGATCTGTGGACCTTCAAGAAAAGGGCTTACTCCTTTCTAAAGGGCCGGCAACGCACCTGCAATTCCCCTGGTGTTGCGGTTGACCGTGGCCGGCGGTAGTCATCAGGTGAGTAATAACATCAGGTGAGTCGCATGCTCGTTTGCCCCCTCTTCTATAAAAAAAAACAATTGCGCAGAGTTCAATCAAAGAGGCCACCGTCAACATATGTATCATAGATAATCCGGAGCTTCGTTACGAACATGCAAGTGCATTAATACTCTAAAAGCAAAGGACATTCGAGTGCAACTCGTTGGAGTAACGTCAAAAGACATGCAGAAGGAGCTGTACATAAGGGTACGATGAAAGAACACCATACTTCTTTAGAATTAACTTAGTGGTACTTTGAATGAATCGAACAAGGAAAATGATTCCGATGGGCCGTTTGAATAAGCGAAACCTCACTAGTCTAGGCTAGAAGTAAAAGTATTTTCGTATTAATAAAAAAGGCGAAGTACTAGTATGAGAATTTGCTTAAGACTACTAATAATTTTTATTGTGAATTAATGTAAATATTAATAAAAATTGTACGTTAATTATATTTATTTTATTTGTTAAGACAATATAGACAAGTCTATATCTGAGGTCTTTATTATTATTTATTTGCAATATTGTTGGCCTCACGGGATTGTCTATTTAAAAATTCTGGGAAGATCCATATTAATATCAACATTTCGACGATAGTACATAAAGAACTCTTGAATCCGAACTCCTATGACATTTGATTATTGACAAACCGTGCTAATAATATAGGTGAATTATAATAGTGCTGTAAATGTCTTTGAATAATTTTATCGATATAATGCATATCGATATTTTATATAATAAATGTTAATCTCTATACTGAATGATTTATAGTAAAAAATAAAACATAATAAGAGCTTTACGTGGGGATTAAGTAAAGCAGCCAATCAGGATAAGAAATCAATTTATTTAACGCAATGTAATTTGTTATTATATTTCTACAATTATTAAGCACAGTAATATTTTTATAGAAATAAGTATTGCAATATTTCAATGAATTATTGAAATAATACTAGTTTTTACGGATTTTATCGCGTATATTTAACTATAAATACCCGACGTTTCAAGCGCTTTACTGCACCCATTGTCACGCGGGGGGGGGGGGGGACTGAGATGTTCAACGACCCAATGTCATAGTTAACAGCGGTTACCATAGATAAAAATGTAACTTTTGTTCCGATCTACACAGTATGAACTTATGGTATCTTGAAGTCTTGCAGTTGTATGCTTGGGTTGGGATTTAATTTTATTTATTATAGGATCCCAAGCAGATGGTAGCTCCCAGCCATCTTCTCTATTGAAATTAGGATGTTTTTTGATTTCAATAGCCTCGCGAATCATCCTTGGAAGGAATCGGTGTTCTTTAGCGAGGATTTGTGGTCTATCAAATCTGATGTAGTGACGGGGGCCATCTAGGATATGATCGCAAACTGCAGACTTCCCAGAACGTTGATGCTTCACGTCAGCTAAGTGTTCTTTTACGCGGGTTCTAGTTGATCTCTTTGTTTGCCCTATATATGAGAGACCACAATCACAATCAAGCTTGTACACTCCTGCATCTTGTAGAGGAATATGACACTTGACGGATGGTAAGAACTGTCTAATCTTCTTCGGCGGCTTGTAGAATGTTCTAATAGAAGCTCGCTTCAAGATGTAGCCAATCTTGTCAGTGACTCCTCTAACAACTGGCAGTACAGCAGGTACACGCTCGACTGTGGTCGGCTTCACTCGTTCACTTTGGCGTAGGCGCGGGACCCGAAGCTTGTTGTCATGCAAAACTTGCTTGACATGGTGGAGCTCGGCAGCCAGGTGTTTACTGTCAAAAATCCCTCGTGCTCTCTGAGCGGTGAGAGTATTTTCGCTAAGTGTTGAGCCAATCTGTAAGTTGTTGAATCGATTTGGCTCACTATGGGACGTAATGGAGCATTGGGCTTGTGTATTTTTGGTAACCCATACAACTTTGGTGATTTGGCGCACGTAGGTATTATCCATTTTACGTCCAGATTTAATTATTCGGAGTGTTTCTTTATGATATCACCAGTTGTTTTTAGTGTGCTATTTGTTGGGTTGTTTTTAACCTTTTTATAAGCGCTTACATCCGACAAAAGTTCTTGTATTTTAGAATTATAATCTGACGTATCCATGACTACCGTGGCGTTTCCCTTATCTGCGCGGAGAATCGTGAGTTCTGGTTTTTTTATGAGTAGTAGATAACAGCGGTTACCATAGATAAAAATTTAACTTTTGTTCCGATCTACTCAGTATGAACTTATGGTATCTTGAAGTCTGTGCAGTTGTATGCTTGGGTTGGGATTTAATTTTATTTATTATAGGATCCCAAGCAAATGGTAGCACCCTTCCATCTTCTCTATTGAAATTAAGATGTTGTGTAGGATTGAAATCAATTAATTAATTAAGTAAAAAAGAGGGTAGGAAATAAATCAGTTAAATAAAATGAATTCATTATTTTCAAGGCAAATGTAACGTAATACCAAAAAAAGTTGGCATCGTTATGTTTATAAGTACCGTAAAATGTATTGCTTTTTATAAAGCCAGGTTCTTTTTTATTAAAAGGAACTAAATATACACCTATCAAATAATTTCCGATTAAGTAAAATAAAGTAAGTTTAGTTCATTTCGAAGGAACTAAATACACACATTTCAAATAATATCCGATAGTGAAAAATGAATTAACAATTATTTCTTTGTTTTCTGGATAAGATTTTGAATTACCTTGTTGGGTAAAAACAAAATACCTATTTAGATTAGCCCAATGAGAAACCGCTAAAAGAGCTTAAAGGCAATCCTAAGGAACTCATTGAGTTGTAAAGTCAGAAATTTGCATTTTGAAGAGGCCAAAATTAGGGTCTTTTTAGGTGCTAATTAGGTGCCGAGTTTAAAAATTAGATGATTTAAAATTTTTACCGCAACGTACTCTTGAAATGTATTAAATGGATTATATGTATTATATGAAATAGATATCGTTTGATATACGTACATTTATTCTGTTTCATAATGTAAACTTCATCAAGGTAACAATTTCATTGGTGTCGTCAGGGATCGAATCCGAATTGCTCGCCTTTACGGCAATCACTTCGCCCTTGAGCTACCACGACTCATATTTTTTTTTATTTCTGTTTTATAATAACGTTACCTCCACACTAAGATTATTTCTCTAAGTATATCGTGGGGGCAGTTAATATAAGTACATAAATTTCAAGGACAAACATCCAGCCCTGGAACTTTCATTTGTAGGACATACAAATTTTTATTCCGTTCAGAAGCGACTCCGCCACGGAGCCGTCAAATATAACTTTTATAGTGATAAATATTAAAATTATAAATTGCTTATCATAAAATAAATGTATCAAATTATTAATAATTAAAAATTATCATTTATTGTGTTGTGTTGCGCTTTCATTCGTTTACGCTAGTGTAGCCAGGGCAAATTGGTCAAATTCTGGGACAGAATGTAAAAATCGGTAATTTGGTTTTAAAATCGGGGCAGTTACAATAGCTACACAATTCATGTTTTTTTGTAGCTATATCGCCATTAGTTATACTGATCGTGGTGTCACAATTCGCAATATGTTTTATAATTGTTATTCAGGACTGAAGGACGATTAATTTTTCGTCCAAAAATCGTTGCAGACTCTGATCTTTCTGAACGACATAATGCTGAAAATGTATGTATGTAATGTTATGAACTCACAACTCATGCACTTCAAAAATCCCTTTTAAAAAATTGCATCATACAATATAAAAAGCACACGTTCATGCATAAACAGACAGTTCTTATACCTCAAACCTTGATAGCTTATATAAAATCCTTGCATCGGACATATAATGTTACCTTATTTATTGAAAACAATAGTACATACAACTAATTGAAGAAATTGACTAATGGAAGAACTTTCCCACAAGACTTTTCCATTTTACTAAATGTGCTTATCTAAACAGCAGCATGTAAGTTGGGTTGTCTGTACTGATTACCAGTAATAGAATGAAATGAAATGATCGTCGAATTAACGACATCGGTGCATAGCGCCACCAGGCTATAGGCATCAGGTAGTGATAAAAATTAAAAACGAGTTAACATGATTGATATCTGTATCTTGCCATGCGAAACAATACGCACAAAGTTTTAAACTTTGATGTTGCTTATTATTTAGTCCGATTTTAGGTGAGAAAATATGAAATTATTAAACCAAAATAATTTTAATGTAGCAAGAGCTTACATATATATTAAATTTTGCTGTCAAAATGATCGATCGAAATACAGACAAGGGAGGTTAATAAAACTTGGGACATTTGGCGTCCCGATCAAGGGTGAATCTTCTAGCGTTACCTTTTCTCCTGACGATTTTAGTCATCATTTTCTATCTTCTCAAATAGTTTCTGATAATTCTAGGGCTAATTCTATCTCTTTTATATCTTCCAAGCCTCCTTATTCTCATGAAACTTTCACTTTTTCTCTTGTAGATGTAGGCGAGGTACGCAAAGCACTTTCCTCTATTAAATCGAAAGCCATTGGGTGTGATGATGTGAGTAGGGTTATGGTTTTGCATGTGCTGGATCCTGTTTTACCCATAATAACTCATATAATTAACTTTTCGTTGACGAATAGTGCTTTCCCAATTCTCTAGCGTAAAGCCTTTATTATTTCAATTCCGAAATCTACGGAATGCAGTGCTATATCTAATTTCAAACCAATTTCTTTCCTGCCTTTTCTCTCTAAGGTTCTGGAAGCTACTGCTAATAAACGGATTTCTTCTTTTGTTTTTTTTTCAAAGATATTCTTTCCCCTTATCAGTCTGGTCTCCGCACTGGTCATTATACAACTACTGCTCTTCTCAGGGTGACGGAAGATATTCGTGAGGGGATGGAAAAATCAAAACTGACCGTTCTCATTTTAATTGATTTTTCTAACGCGTTTAATTCTGTTGATCATGGTATCTTGTTAGTTCTTCTTTCTCATTTGAATGTCTCGTCTTCAGCTCAGGAATGGTTTTCATCATATCTTTAAGGGCACGAACAGGGCGTGCGTACTGGCCATATACCATCTGACTGACGTGATATGTCAATTGGGGTCTCTCAAGGCGGTATTATCTCTCCTCTTCTGTTTTTCATTTTTATAAATCTCATCAAACTAAATCTCAAGTCCTCTTACCATTTGTATGCCGATGATCTGCGGTTATATGCGCAAGAAGAACCTTCAAATATCATATATATGCTATCATATCAATGCTATCTCATTGTTAAATGATTATTTAAAATATATCTCAGAATGGTCCACTGTGTATGGCATAAACGTGAATCCGTCTAAATGCCAAACGATAATCTTAGGTAGCCCAAGATTGTTATCTAAAAAAAGATATTCCCGCCCTTCTATCAATTAGGTTTAATAATAATATCATACCATTCTCTACTAATGTAAAGAGTCTTGGTCTGTACATTGACGGTTGCTTAACATGGAACAAACCTATACAGGAAATGAGTCGTAAAACTACTGGAACTTTGCGATCTCTATATCGATTTAAAAACTTTCTTCCCACCAATACCAAGATTTTACTTGTCCAGTCACTTATTGTACCGATTATTGATTATGTCAATGTGTGTTGCTCAGACCTGTCTCAACATCATCTTAATAAGTTGAATCGTCTGCTTAACAGCTGCATCAGATACATTTACCGTCTTCGTAAAACGACCATGTATCTTCTTTTCGTACTCAACTAAACTGACTGCCTATCCGTCAGCGCAGATATGTTAGAATACTCTGCACCCTTTTCACAATTCTGAACGATCCATGTGCTCCCGAGTATGTGAAATCCAAATTTCAATAGCTGGGAGATTGTCATAATTGTTCTCTCCGTTCTTTGGTTAATCTTAAGTTGCTCACTCCTTTATACCGTATTGGTTATTTATCTCACTCTTTTGCTATCACGGCCATTAGACTCTGGAACAACATCCTCTTCAACATCAACATCTTGACATAAAAAAAGCTCCCAACAAGTTCGTTTTAAAAAATCAGGTCCGTAAGCGTTTGAAAAAATCGTTTCAAGTTTGAACTAGTGTTAGTTAAATAAGATAACTATATATATATATATATATATATATATATATATATATATATATATATATATATATATATATATATATATATATATATATATATATATATATATGTAGGTTTGACTTGAGTCAAACCAACGCAGCGCACGCGCCGGCATCGTGATATCGGAGGGGAGCGGAAAGACAGTGCGAGCGGCGCTGCCGGGCCGACAGTACGCACGATATGTACTATAAGATTATAACCTCATAGCTCGCGCCTTTGACACTGTGTAAACAAATAGTGATTGTACTTGTTGTTGATTCAGGTATTTAGCATTACATCGTCTTTGTAAACATATGTCTCCTGTATGTAACGTGTATTATTCATAAGTACTAATGTGTTTTGTGATTAAACTTGCAGTTATTACTCGCATCAACAGCCGTACTTATTGCCATATCCCACCTAAAGAAAAAAAAAGTCGTGATTTCCGACTTACAAATCAACAACATAATCATGACGTCACTACGGGCGAAATTTCACTTCGTTTCGGATTCCCTGGACGCAAAAACTACGATCGTGAAAGTGCTTACCATACAATTAGAAGGTGAGGATACTATATTTCAATTCCCTAAGGAGTATCAGCGTAAGGAGGATCACCCGAAATTATTCGACACGAGTGTTGTAAAGAATGTAGTCAAGAGCATGAAGACCCGTGGTAAATTCCGGAATATATGGGTATCGCTGGCGGATGAGCTGTAGGATCAGTACCTAGACGAGGAAGGCAACGTATGCTTCGACGGGATATATCTGGACGAGGCCCCTGTCAATCCTAACCCCGCATTACCAAAATTTTCCCAATCCGAACCGGTCGAAAACAAATCCATACATTCAGTGGTAAGAGATATGATTCTAGATAAGTTTTCAGGAAAAAATCAAAACGCGAAGGTATTTCTAAACCTTTTTGTACAAGAATGCAACCGTTTAAAAATACACGTTTTCCAGAAGTGTTAAGACTTTTTTTAGAAGGACCGGCCCTTGATTGGTTTCTTGCCTTTCTAAAGACACATACAATCTCACGACCGTGGGAATTCTGGCAAAACTCTTTTCTTGATACCTTTGCAGAGCTGAGTTGGGCCGAAATAAATTATGCCTACACTTTTCGTTATGTCAGTGGGCCAATGTTAGATTACGCGCTCAAAAAGATAACCTTACTCTTGGACGCGGATCCGGAATTAACCCCAAATAGCCAAATAAATTTTATTGTATTGGGTTTACCATATCAAATAAGGACACGAATCAATAAAAGGGATTTAAATTCAATTGATCAATTGATGTCGTGTATTCGACAATTAGAAAATTCATCTACGAGTAATAATAACAAAAATAAAAATTCGTTCGTAATTGAAAATAAATCACAAAATAAATTACCAAATAGATCAGAGTACAAACCTTGCTCGTACTGCAAAGATAAAGGTTTTCCAAACAGATTCCATCCTGAAAATCTTCGCTGGTGGAGCCACGTGTCTAAGGCTGCCGAAAATCTAGTTCCCCGGTCGAACCTTAAACCTATTACGCGAGATATTAACTAAAGTGGACTGTATATGCGATTGCTTCTACGCTTACGTAAAAGCGACTACTATAGCATGCGGTATAATGCACTCGCTCTTCCCTAAACTAAAACTATTATTGTGCCAAATCGCTGAAAAGGAATCCTGCCTGATTAGGAGAACACAGAATTGGAGCGGGTTAAACAATTATATCAGGCAGGAACTAATTAAAGGAATATTGACTCACCGGGGTTTCTTCTATCCTGTTGAGCACTATAGCTGCAACTTCTGGAACTTCTTCTGGAACACTTCGGAGAGAGGCGGTGCGCGACTATATCTCACACGAGGTGAGGCGGGTCTCCTGGAGCTCGATTGCTTCCAGGCTAAAGCGGTTTCTAGTAGTGGTGTGGTTTCAACGACGACTGCGACGGAAAGAGCTGTTGTTCCAATGACTGGCGCGGCGGGAAGATAGCTGTTGTTCCAATGACTGGCGCGGCAGGAAGAGGACGCGCAACGGTCGCGCGTGTCTTATATATCCTCGGCTCCGATGATTACGTGACATTCTAGAATCATCTTCTTGCCCCTCCCACCCCACCACCCCGATATGTCGATAGGAGGGTATGAATGATATCGTTTTTCGGAAAGGAACAAGCGACTTGGCATCTACCGTCAAATTAATACGAATGGTTTTCCAAGCAACCAGTCGCAATAAACAACCAAGCCATAAAGAAAACTTCAAAAATGACAAAATCAAAATGGTAAATAACTTAGAAGTACAAGATAGTATTTCATCAAGTGACGACTCAAAAAACGAATAACTACCCCACTTATCAAATTAAAAATCCTGGTAAACAATGAGCCCGTTATTGCGCTTTATGATTCCGGAGCCAATATCTCAGTAATTAATTATTCCACTGTTAAAAGATTAAAACTAAATGAAAATATAAGTGGGGCTAAAAAAATAAATACTGTTTCAGGTGTGACAGAAACGTTGGGTTTAATTATAATACCCCTAAAAATTTTTGCTATCTCTAAAAATTGGCCTTTTTTGTAATAAAAAGCGAATCATTTCAGGATGATATCCTTTTAGGGTTAGACGCCATTAAAGAATTTAAGCTATGTCAAGATGAGAACTTAAAAATTTCTCAAAAACATGACGAACATTTTGAATGACAACCATAAAACAGTTTTTACCGAACATAAGTACGATATCGGCACGGTAAAAAACTGTGAAGCAACGGTAAAACTTACCAAAAATAAATACATCGCTAGAAAACCCTACAAGTGCTCGTTGCAGGATAAAGAGGAAATAGATACACAAATAAAATCTTTACTAAAAGCTGGTCTTATAGAACATTCCACCAGTCCATACGCTTCTCCAATAACTCTTGTTTTTAAGAAGGAAGAAGGAAAAAAATCGCGGTTGTGTATTGACTACAGTGAACTCAACAAAATAGTTGTTCCTGAATGCTATCCTTTTCCTATAATAGATGACTTAGTACTATTAGCACGCGATTGCTCGCTTTTCACGAAACTCGACATAAACTCGGCGTTTTGGTCGATCCCGATTAGAGAAAAGGATAAACAAAAGACGGCATTCATTACACATAATGGTCACTGGCAATGGTCATGTTTACCTTTCGGTCTTAAATCAGCTCCGGCAATATTCCAGAGAATACTGAGTGACGTAATCTCTAAAAGTGATCTGAATGCATTCGCCATAAATTATATAGATGACATCTTGATTTTTTCGAAAAACATTACGGACCACCTAAGTCATATTGATAAAACCCTTACAGCCCTCAAAAATGCGGATTTCAAATTAAACTTAAAGAAATGTTCTTTTGCAAAGGAATCAGTTGTGTATCTCAGTCATGAAATAGGAGAAAATTTAATAAGACCCCTAAATGGCAATTTAGTTGCAATAAAAAAATTTCCAATACCACAGAATCAAAAAAATATTAGACAGCTTCTAGGCAAGATAAACTTTTATTTAAAATACATTCCCAACGCATCAATAATATTAGAACCTTTTCATAACCTACTTAGGAAAAATGTTCAGTTTGAGTGGTCTCAGAAGTGCGAAGATAGCTTCAATAAAATAAAACAATATCTAAGTTCAGAGCCTATACTAGCGATCTTCGACCCGACACTTCCAATATATATTTTTACAGACGCATCTAAAGAAGGAGTCGGAGCAATCTTAAAACAACCGCAAAAAGATAATTCTCTCAAACCTGTATTTTACTTTTCAAAAAAGCTGACTCAGTCACAAAAAAATAAACGTGCTATTTTTCTAGAATGTCTGGCCATAAAAGAGTCAATACTATATTGGAAATACTACTTGATGGGTCATAAATTTACCATTTTCTCAGACCATAAACCTCTTGAAAATTTCAATGTAAAAAAGAGCCAGGACCCAGATTTGTTACCTATACTTAACTTTATATCAAACTTCGATTTTAACATAATATACAACCCCGGAAAGAATAATATAGAAGCAGATAGCCTTTCACGAAATCCGGTTTTAGAAAATAACAATAATAATGAATCTACTATTAAAACAGTAAACTTTGTATCGTTGGATGATGTAAAGAACAACCAAAAACAATTACACACTGAAAATGAAACGTTTCAAACTGAAAATAACATTTATTATAAAACTATGAATAATAAAACGAAAATCTGGATTACAGAGGATTTCGGTATAAACCTGATAAAAAAAATCCACAGTAACAGCCACATAGGTGTGAAACAAATAACCCTAACTTTGACACCAACATATTATTTTAAAAACATGCACAAACATATAAAACTCGTATGTCGAACATGCGACACATGTATAAAAAATAAGTCAAGATTCGGAAATTTTATTCAACCCCTGTCTCAACTAGGTCCAGCTACGGAACCGTTTCAGATAGTATCTTTGGATACAATAGGAGGGTTCGGAGGTAATAGATCACCAAAAAGATACTTGCATTTAGTAATAGATCATTTCACTAAGTTTGCTTTCGCACTAACATCAAAAACTCAAACGGCAAAAGATTTTATTAATTTAGTAAAAAAAATACAAAAAAAAATACAAAATAAAATTACTTTTAACAGACCAATATTCCGGTATAAACTCCAATCAATTCAAAAAATTTCTTGAAATTCGAAAACGTAAAATACATATTTACAGCTGTGGATTACCCTTTCTCAAACGGGCAAAACGAACGTACAAATCAGACTTTAGTTAACTCAATGAGGTGTAAAATTTCAGAAAATAGACACCGAACACCGACACATGTATTGAAAATTATAATAACACTGTACATAGCACAACAAAATTTACACCTAGTTATCTTTTAAATGGTATTGATAATTCTTTTCTACCTCCTGAATTGAACAAAAACAACTTAGAAAACTTGACAGAAAACAGAGAAATAGCATTCTTAAATTCTAAGAAAATTCATGATCAAAACAAAATTTTGTATGACAAGAATAAAAGGCCTTTAATATATCAAGAGGGAGATTTGGTATACATTCAAAACACGAGTCGCTTAAATCGAAACAAGCTGGATCCAATTAGAGTGGGCCCTTTTAAAATAAAAAAGAAAATTTCAAATCTATTATATATCGTAGATTCAGGTTTCAAAAAGAAGGAATCAAATATTTTCCACGCAAATAAAATGATCCCTTACTGTCCTACTCCTGAATACTATCTTTCGTAAGAGGGGGCGGAATAGGGGGGATGTAGGTTTGACTTGAGTCAAACCAACGCAGCGCACGCGCCGGCATCGTGATATCGGAGGGGAGCGGAAAGACAGTGCGAGCGGCGCTGCCGGGCCGACAGTACGCACGATATGTACTATAAGATTATAACCTCATAGCTCGCGCCTTTGACACTGTGTAAACAAATAGTGATTGTACTTGTTGTTGATTCAGGTATTTAGCATTACATCGTCTTTGTAAACATATGTCTCCTGTATGTAACGTGTATTATTCATAAGTACTAATGTGTTTTGTGATTAAACTTGCAGTTATTACTCGCATCAACAGCCGTACTTATTGCCATATCCCACCTAAAGAAAAAAAAGTCGTGATTTCTGACTTACATATATATATATATATATATATATATATATATATATATATATATATATATATATATATATATATATATTTTACCTTTTCCATTTCGATTATTGCTGCACCACTTCCTAAATATCTCTCTCTTTTTAGCCTAATGGTTGACTGGGAGAGAATGCATTAAGTCCGCCATATGTACTACTTTGTGCATGAAAATGTAAATAAATCTTTTAGTGCATATGGATAACCTTGAGATTTTGTGTTATTTAAAGTAATTATTATTTGCTCCTAATATTTTCACTTATAGGAGTCAGAAGAATAGTAAGTAAGTATAGAATAGTAGTAATATATTTTTTTCATAACTTATCTGATTTGTTGCGATTAATATCTCATACGTAAAACTCAATTTTTTGTCATTGTAAAGAAATCTAACAGCAAACAAAATAAAAACTATCGAGTAGACAGTAGTAAGTAAGTAGACGAGAAGTAGACGTGGATTGGTCATCCACATCAACAAATAGTAAATCACCCGTAGTTTTCCCGAGATGGCTGATGACTGTGTTGGAAGGTGTGTCCTCCCCCCCTCCCCGTTGCATGCTGTAGTGTGTGTAAGAGAGGAGTATCGGTATTGCATGGTGGCGCTTTCCCTACCCTCCGCGGCCAGAACTTGGTTGTCAGCGAAGCCATGGACCAAATCAGTCGCTGAAATCGGGAATGCTGGTGCTGATGAGAACTAGATCTTTCTGGCCTCATGGTCGTCACGTGTCAAGCTCGATGGGGGCCCACTGCACTGATTGATTTAGCGGCCACCGAAGAAGCCGCGTCTCGTGTTCCGGTGCGCCTTACTTCAGAAGAAGAATGGGGAAGATTAGACTCTCCCAAGAAGAAGCTGCCTTGGGGTGACCAGTGCTGGCAAGGTCGCGGATGTGTGCGAAAGCGTTCCCCTTATCCTGCCAATATGTGATGAAAGTGTAACACCATGGGTTTCTTGTCAGTGCTAGTCCGTTATAACCCTTCCTTGCCCCTGCGAGGCAGGTATTAGTATAGGCATTTTACCATGAAAAAAAGGTATCTATAATATTTTATCTTTACGTAATGAATTAAGTGCGATAAAATCCGTAATTTTTTAAACATTTTTTGTCACAATATTTTCTATACGCTGCTCTATCCTATACCTTTAAACGAGCAATTCTTGTATATATATATATATATATATATATATATATATATATATATATATATATATATATATATATATATATATATATATATAATCGGAATCTCGGAAACGGCTCCAACGATTTTCATAAAGTTTTGTGTGCAGGGAGTTTCGCGGGCAATAAATCGATCTAGCTAGGATTTATTTTTAGAAAATGTCTTTTTGTCCGTGTTTTTAGGCAATGAAAAACTGCTACGATATCGTTGGAATAAGAAGGTAAATTTTGACAGTTTATTAATGATTACAAATAGCTTAATTGGTATATTGGGCGGTCACAAAATCGTAATACCATGGTTCGAGCTCAGACCTTTTTTGAGAAAATCTATTTTTTCGAGCCCTTTTTTAGTATTTTTAAAAACATGAAAATTTAAATTAAACTAATTGCACTCGTGATTTTTTATTCAAATTCCCAGTTCAGTTTTTTCTATTATGTCGCTAAGATCAAAAAATATTATTCGTATTTCATCAGTATGTATCTATAAATAATTTATAAAATTTGTATTTAAATATAATTTCCAAAACACACGAATTAAAAAAAACCGAGCGAAAAATACCGAGAAAAGCTCGGTCGACCGGGTACTGCTTTTAAAAAGTAACAATATTGTATACTCTTTAGTGACTCTTTATACTCTTTGTATATGAAGTATCATGGACCACATGAAATTTAGAGAATAGGAGAATGATCACTACGTGCTACTAAAGCATAGCCCGTCTGTCCTTGAAAATTGTAGAATACATACCGGCGCTGACGTCGGTGAGTAGTGACTGCGAAGTTAGCTGTTTATGAGTACAAGTAGGTGAAGTTAGTTGAATAATGTATTTATGTATGTATGTAATCATTTCATTTTTTCGTAGAAAATTTTCATGCTCCGTAATTTTGTAATTTTTGACAAAAAGAAACATTAAAAATGGAGAAATATTTTATTGTGTGTGGATGTGCAAGTGGTTTAGCATCTGATCGAAAAATAGACTGAAAATGACTTTTATTGACTGAACTTAGTGATCGCAGCGCCTCACTGATGGTGTCCATATTTCTGGGACACTGTTTTCTACGACGATCGTTCTCCTGTTCCCTAACCTTCATGGTATGGTCTATGGATCTTTTTGGGATTTGTGGTTATCTATGTTTGTGGTTTTATCTCCTAGAGGATATTCTATGTTCTTTCCTTCTTGTCTCTCTACGTCGTAGACAGAGAAACCTATAGACTAATGATCGGCGTGGCCTCAAGTGAGAAAGGACGATAACGAATTTTTAGGTTATACAATAATCTTTATGTCTTTTAAACACATTTAGATAAAAAATTTAATTGTTCTACGAACTGAACTGAACAAGATTCACCAATCTTAAGCACACAAAACACTTTTTTCTCACTTAAATAAAGTTAAAGTTTATATACCGTCACGGAGAAAGGGACCAACAATCACACCGCTCTATCTCATTTCTATGCAAGACGTATGCATAAATCTATCTTTTTCGTGTGCGAATGCGAAAGAAAGTGTCAATTTGACTATAGGTTTCTCTGTCTACGCTCTACGTTTTATCCATAGATGTAAGAAAAATCTCTTTTTCTTACATCTATGGTTTTATCATATATCTATGGGTTTTATTTTGATAGTATCTTTTTGTTTGTAGTATATTTTTGACATTTGTTGTTGTGATAAAGCAGCTGAAAGATAAGTGGAAAGACTTCAGAAAACGTAAGTTCTAACTGTTTATTGTGCTTTTGTACAGTGTTAATTATCCTGTTGTAATCATTATTATTAATTCCAATGTGTAAAGGAAATTGTTGAAAATCTTCAACTTCAGATCAGCTGTCACATTTTTCCTTTTTATAATTGTAGTTCTGAATTATTCCGGGTGAAGCGTTGCTATCGCAAGTTATTTTGGTCACGTGACCATTTGAACCGCCAAAATATTTGTCACTACGCCGATTTTCATTCTTCAGTACCACGAAAAATACGTTATCGTTGAAACCGATTGTTCCTACGTTTCACCTCTTAGTAACTAGACTTAGTCGCGTAATTCATCAAGTAATAAATATAATCGCGATTTCAGCGATCATTTCGACATGGCTAAGGTTCACATTACCAATGTCGTTGTCCTAGACAATCCGAGTCCATTTCTAAATCCTTTCCAATTCGAACTGACCTTCGAATGTATTGAAGAACTGAAGGAGGATTTGGAGTGGAAGATGATTTATGTTGGATCTGCCGAAACGGAGGAGCATGACCAAGTTTTAGATACGATATACGTTGGTCCCATACCAGAGGGAAGACACATGTTTGTTTTTCAAGCACCGCCACCGGATGTCACTCGTATTCCTGAAAATGACGCTTTAGGTGTAACGGTAGTGTTATTAACGTGTTCGTACAGAGGACAGGAGTTTGTTAGAGTTGGATATTTCATAAATAACGAGTACAGTGAAAGTGAGCCAGAATTACGCGAAAATCCGCCGGCTAAGCCGCAGTTTGATAAAGTTGTGAGAAATATACTAGCTTCAGAGCCCCGTGTGACGAGGTTCAAGATAAATTGGGCAGAACCGGACGCTGCAGTGGCAGTCGACTCCAGCGACGTTAATTTGGAGGCCTCACATGCTCCAAGTAATGACTTTTACGGGGCGTCGCTCAATGCGGACAGTCAAATCAGCGGCATGGAATTCCAGGGCAGTTTAAGTGGCTATGGTGACAATTCGAATTCTATAGCGCCGATGGAGTGCTGAGGTAAGTTATCTCTTTCTCTTTTAGCCTTGCTTCTTACGATTGATTGCTAGTTAATATCTGTTGGTCCGAATTTTGGTCACAATAGCCAATCATATCTAACCTATAGGATTATAGAGCTCAAGTGTGTGCACAAATACAAGCATTGTCACTAATTTCTTACTTTCCTGGTCTGATAGGATGGCATTCACACGTCAAGTACTGGATGTCTACTTCATAATATGAGAATAGATTGACATATTTGCGTTTTGTTATAAGCAATTTTGGTGATTTTTTTTATCATAATTAATTCAAAACACATTTCTGACATCCAAAAACAGTGTATAAGGTTCAAGCTTAACCCTGACAAGCCTTCTAAACTAAAAACATAATTAAAAACAAGTACCAGCTATCTATAGCCAACCCAAGTAGCTTAATTATGGGTAACCATGCCTCGTTAAATTTTATTTTTCCCTGTGACAATACCTGTTACCACAAGTTAAATAATGTAAAAAAATGAGGTTATTTCTTTAGTAATCTGCCGCACGAATTTATGGCTCGCCTACGCAGCTTCAGCTTATTAGTCACCTTCGGTGACCAGCCTCAGCCGCTACGGTTCGCTTAGGTGTCTGCGATTTGCTACAGGGGGCAGGCTGCTCTCCCTCCGTGCCTACGGCTTTACAAAAACATTAGGAGTAGGGCAAACAAGACTATGTGGAGTCATGGTGTGGGCTAATTTGGTTTTAGAACCGATTCGACCAATTTTATCTATAAAGTCTGTAGACAAGCTAGGGAGGCCCTACCTGAAATAAACAGTTGTCTAACCAAGGTTCTAATGAGACTGAACAAGCCACAGATCAGGATAGTAACAAGTGCTATCACAGGACATGGCTCTTTTAACAAACATTTGTTCACCGTGGGTGTTACTGACAGCCCCCTGTGCAGGGCATGCATGGGAGAGGAAGAAACGGTGGCTCACGTGTTGCTGACATGTGCAGAAGTCGCTTCATACAGGGCTAAGCATCTCTGCATGCCTTGATCGCTCCCCGAAGTTGCTTGCAACATCAAGGGACTGCTGAGCTTCTTTGGGGAGATATCATGGCTCGAATAAGCATATTATTCCTGCCCACACGCAAAATACGCGCTTAGACGTGGAGTTGCGGAAAACAGCCCGTCGTAAACTAAACTAAACTAATCTATAAAGTCTAGTTGCTCTTAACTCTGCTACTAGAGTGGTTAATGAAATGGTGTAATGTGAATTGTTATAATTTTGTTTTCTGAAAAACCTCTGCTCTCCACTGCAACTCAATTTGTCGTATATAAGTCCCATCTGCAGCCACAAATGGATTGTCTGGATCCAAGTGATTAACTTTTTTATGAGTGTATCTGTGTTAACAAAGTTAACAAAACAAATTAACATATTTGTGTTTGTTATATTTAATTTAAAGTGAAATTTATTTTTATCATAATTAATTCAAAATCCGAAATCCAGAAACCATGTAAATGGTTCGAGCTTAACCCTGACAATCCTCCTAAATTGAAAACATAATTAAAAAATCAAGTATCGGATATCTACTTCATAATACGAGAACAAAATGACATATTACACTATTTTTGGTGATATTTTTTTTATTGTAATTAATTAAAAATGCATTTTCGACATCTAAAAACAGTGTAATAGGTTTAAGATTATTCCTAACAGGCCTCCTAGACAAAAAACATTATCAAAATCATGTACTGGATGTCTAGCAAACCTGATATAACCTCAAAACTTTAACTATCGATATCTCATCATCATTGCCTGTCAACTAAAGCTAAAATAATCGGTTAAATTGTGCAGCAGATTACTAAAGCCGACCCAAAATGGGTTATTTGAGAATTTATGAGATAGTAGCTTTTATTATTTTCACTAACATATTAATTTTAATGTCATAAAAACATTTGCTTGTAAAAAACTATAAGCAGGAAAAATATATTAACAGCATATGAGCTAGAAACTTATCCATCATTGATTACGGCATATTAAAAGTACACTGATGAATATCGGTTTGCCTCGTAGATTGTCTCATGGGGGATTTTTCCATATTTTTTTTAAAGGATAGGGTGACAAACGAACACATAGTCCACCTGATGGTAAGTGGTTGCTGTGGGCCCATAGACATCTACATCTATCCTCGATTACGAATCAAAATGCAGATGCGATGCAGATGCGATGTCGCCTGTGAGTACTAAGATGGAATGCCTCGTTTCCAGTAAAAGGGGTCTGTGGTTTTCTACATTCACCATACGAAACACAGCAGCATTAAGCTACTATTTGACGCTGGTATTCTGTGAGAGTGTGGTCCTTCCTCGGTCGAGTCGACCCATTCGTGCTACAACTATACTACTAATATAACTGCAGCATGGCTCTACCACATATATAAATACACCGCCATTGTTCGGTTAATCAAACTTGCACTAAATATATTTTGCATATTGTATGTAGCTCTAACTACTTTTTCCCCAATACGTAAATTCACCTTTACATGTTATAACTGTTTTATATGATAGATGTGAGAATTCAGTCTGGTATGCAATCAACAATGTTTTTGGCCGGGGCAATTAATACATTAAGGGCCGATCCTCGTTTGCCGTTCACAGTTTGTTCTCGGTCCAATCTCAGTCTGATATATTATATTATTGGAATAGAATTCAAGCAAAACTTGACTGTTACGGATAGTATGAATGCACTCACACATATTTTTTACGATTGAACTGTGAACGGCATTATAATGAGGATCGGCCCTAAATGTTTTAAGAAAGATCCATGTCCAGCTGTTTACTGCTTAAAATTAGATAACATTTGACAGGTTTTTAATGATAGTGTGTTCATATTACAGATTTTCACATTAGTTGATAAATATGAATAATAATGAAGAACAATTAATAATGTTGATAAAACTGTTTCGAGAGCATGGGTCTGAAAACTCTTAACTGCGTGATATAATCATCAAATTTCTTCTGTGATGGAGCTGCACTGGAGACAAGTGATGAGAATTTGAAAGTGCTTATCTTCTAAAAGTTTAACAGTGTTAGCACAGAAAAGCAGATCAAGAAATCTATAAAATGTGAAGAGTTATTCTACTGTGTATTGTGTTTTTTTTCTGCCTCATATTTAGTTGTTTTCGTTTTTCTGAGAATCTAGTGTATATAAATTTTAATTAAGGTAGTGTATTTTTTTGTGTATAGCAGTTAGAAATTGTTTATGTATTTTTATCTACACAATTAAGTAATATTTACAAATAATGACCTTGTAATGAAATTATGGTTACCATGCCAGGCATTGAGGAGAGCTGAGACAAATATAACTAGACTGGACAGCGGCAATTCCTAACTCTGAGCTAGACTACCTATTAAAATAATGTTATATGATTTTCAAATAGTATTTGTAGTAAGTGGTCTGCAGCAATTACTGCACAGATTTTTATGGCTTAAGTAAAAGATTCATCCATTTTTAATTGTGTTTAGTGTGTACAAAATTGTAAATAATGCTTAAGATATCAGAATGATTAGCCTAAGAGAATCGACATCTTTGAGGTTTAAACTTAGAACGTTAATGAGGTTTAAACTCCATAGTCCAGGTGTACTTGCTCAAACCCGAATACAACATTGGTACACTGTTCATTGAAACCAGGTGGTAGCAACTGGTTTGGTTTTTTTTTATACGATAGGGTGTCAAACAAGCACACAGACCACCTGATGGTAAGTGGTTACTGCGGTCCATGGATATCTAAATCTATCCTTGAATACAAATAAAAATGCAGATGAGTTGTTAGTTGTCACCCGTGAGTACTAAGATGGAATGCCTCATTTACAGTAAAAAGGGTCTCCGGTGTCTACACTCACCATACAAAACACTGCAGCATTAAGCTACTATTTTACGTTGGTATTCTGTGAGAGTGTGGTCCTTCCTCGGTTGAACTGACCCATTCGTGCTACAACTATACTACTAATATAACAGCAGCATGGCTCTACCATATGTAAATATGTTGTAGGAATCCTTTGTCTGTCTAGGAATCCTGGGTTGGTATTACTTTACTTATTTCTGCCAGCAGTCAGCAGTTCATGTACTGTTGTGTTCTATAGTCAACCAGATCTAAGAAATACATTTTGACAGCTGTCAGACTTATTGCGCCAAGCATGCCGAGCAAAAAATGGGAATGTACAATATTAATAAAAAAAATCGATATAGATTATTTAGAGTTGGTAATCATTTACAGTTTGGTTTGAATAATACCAAAATAAATTTAAAACGGATAATTTAAAACACAATATTTATCAGTTTCTTCGTAGTTATTGTTACTGCTTATTTCTAGAGGCAAAGTTATAAAAATTTGAAATTGAAACGAGATTAAAAATTAATTTATTCAATCATTTTCAGTTCAACCAGTTGAACTGTCGTTGTTAAGATTAATTCCTATTTGATTTTAAATAATTCAGTCAAAATTAATGTCTCTTTCATCCATAATTAAAAAAAATGTTTTTTCTACCACTTTTGACCAATCATCCCTTGTGACATGGGCATATGTTTTGACGAATATAGATGAAGCAGTCCAAAAAGTTAAAGCCGAGTCACAAAAAAGGGAGACACAAAATTACTCACAGCGTGCTCCCAAAATGGTGGGAGATTTAAATTACGTATTGGATTTTTTAACGCGGCCTTGTATATGAGTTTTTTTGCCTACACAAATTTACGTTGACAAAGTAAAAAAAATGAACTTCTTTTATACACGACTCACGTAATTTAAAGAATTTTAAATATATAAATTAAATTAAACAAATAATAGATTAAAAAATTAATGTTTCGATTATTTTAATATTTTTACCGATTATTTGAATATATTTGCCAATTATTTGCATAACAAAGAATTTTAATCAACCAACACTACGGTAAAATACATAGCGACATATCATTGAAACGACGTCAAGTAAAAAAGTTGACACTGGTTATTTATTTAATATCTTGCTTTGTTTGAAAAATTCAAATTTTAGTTAGTGATAAAAAACTATACACTTTGTAATGAAATATAGATAACTTCATAATTCTTCGGATTTATGTAAAAGGTTATTTTAAATCGTGTGAGTACGCTTGTGCAAAGTTATTGCGGAATGATTAATGTGAAACGTCAAAAGGTATTTCTTAGATTTGGTCGACTATAGTCTGAAGTTCATAGAGAGCCAGCATAATTACAGATTGTGAGGGCAATCCATCTTAGTCCTCAGAGGTGACAATACACCTGTAGCCTTCTGATGTTGAAGTTAGTTGAAGGTGTCCATGGATTTAGGAGCTATTTACCGGGACTGTAAGCTCAAATGTCATATTAGTTTTATAAAAATAAATATTTATTTGTACATATATACTAAATTTGTTCATAGATATGTGGTAGAGCCACACAGCAGCTATATTATAGTTGTAGCATGAATGGGTCGGCTCCACCGGCACAGGACCACACTCTCACAAAATAGCAGCATTAATGCTGCTGTGTTTTGTATGGTAAGTGTAGAGAACCAGAGACCCTTTTTTACTGGAATCAAGGCATTCCATCTTAGTCCTTAGAGGTGACAACACATTTGCATTTTGATTCTTAATTGAGGATAAATGTGGATATCTATAGGCCATAGCATCCACTTATCATCAGGTGGACTGTGTGCTCATTTGTCAGCCAATGTTATTAAAAAAATTCTTATTTATATTTTATTATATTAAGAAGTAAGACATTTTGGTATCTTTAAATAAAAATATTCAGTTTAATTCTATGGTTGCTTGCTTATTTTATAATTGATAAATCAGAAAATACTCTTAAGTACTATGGAATATGACACTGAAAAGTTGTTTTTGTACTGGTGGCGACTGCATGTTAATGTAAGGTAACAATTTGACTAATTTGCTTCTGTCTGGCAACATTGATTTCTTATTATAAGTATGAGCTTGATCTCCAGTAGCTTAGATTCACATAGACATGGTTAACTCATCAAAATTCCTTACGTTAAATCTGGCAAACTCAGATGCACATGGTGCAATAAAATAGAACTCACCGAGTGGCAAGTGATCAGTGAAATGCGCGCCATCTGCACCCACGCTCACAGGTTCTTAGTACATACAGCGAACTGCGTTGGATCATTGTTTACTCAGTGATTCTAACACCTGTCTTTGTCATATTTGTTCTAGGTAATTCAACAAAATTCTCAGAGTAAAACTGAATCCTTGTATTATCACTGGGTGCGTTTGGCAGAAAAAAGCGCTAGCAAGCGCTTGTAAGCAAAATGGCGATCGTAAGCGGTAAGCGCTGTCAAATCGTAAGTAGCTGTTTTCCTCTAGGACACGATGTTAGTTTTAACCGGGGAACCTAACCTAATTTAAATATATGTTTGTGAAGTATTCATATTAAAAACTTACCAATCATGAATTTTTAATAATATGTATATGTCTATTCATGTCATTATATTACTTAAAACTAATATTGCACAAAACTACTTATAAACTCTACTTCAAAACAAACAAATTAAAATAAGCAAAATGGCGGATTGTGTCAGCGCTACTGAAGTAGCAATCGTGTCCTGGCCGAAAACTATTTTAGCGCTAGTAAGCGCTTGCTAGCGCTTTTTTCTGCCAAACGCACCCACTGACTCTTATTTTAATTAAACTCATAAGCTTTCGTTTACCACTCAATACGTCATTGACGAATTTTATCAAACCGCCACAAAAGAAAGACAAGAAAGAGAGAGAGAGAGAATGAATGAGATCATTGTTTTTTTTTCATTGTTCTTTCCTCGTCATCATCATCTTACACCTTTCTAAATTTCTGGTTCTGCACACAAACAACACATATTGAAAAATTGAGTTAACACATTGGAGCAGTAAACTGAGTTGGCGCGATGAACTGAGATGGCGCGGTTATGTGGCATAGCACAATGTTACCCATGTCTATCACACTATCTACCACTACTCACTAGGTAGCATTGAGAATAAAAAATTCTGTTAAACAAGGCTTCTTACTTTACTTTACTTTATTTTTATTAGACATAGTAAATAAATGTTGCCAAATTTAGTAATGTTTTTGTTAAGATTTTATTAACAGTAGAAGTTTATTTGTCTTACTTTCAATAACTTTTTGAGATAAATGTAATGCATAACTTCTGTTCTTGATACAGTTGAAATTTGTTATAATGACATTGAATGGAACACTATATCAAGTAGTTGTTAATATGCATAGCAGTTAATAATAATAAGGCCATTTTTATTGGTTTCTGTATAAATGGACTAATTTTCAAACAAAAATAATGTTGTATTGTTGTTCTGTTTATATGGAAAATTTGCGGGTACCTAGTCGTTTCTAAGAAATTCAGTCTAGTTTCAACTGTATATTAATTTAAAAAAATTATGAGTAAAACTTACTAAATACATCTAGGCTGTAATATTTCAAATAAAGGTTTGCATAAATTTACACCTGTAGAACATCAGTGACTGATCTCTGATATTCCTACTAGCACAAATTATTAGCTGATATTGAGTTCAAATCTAGCCTTCTATTAATTCATTGCCTTATCTTTGGACCACTTTCTTGAGTATCATCAATTGTCATATGCAGAACTAGTTTTGCTATTAAACATATATAAGCATAACATAAGCGACAGCACTATAATGGCAAAGTGCGGATCGCAAAATCAAAAGGTCATGGATTTGAATCCACCATTTGACTACTGTCATAAACCACTCCTAATACGTGTTTTTTAAGCTTACCAGGAGTGGTAAAGGGGTTATTACTTATTAGTAATGCTAATAAAATTACTATGTAATAATTATTATGTAAAAAATTTCTATTAATTATTTTTTGTTTTTTTTCATTTATCTCTATAAGACTAAGTCTTTTTGTGATGTTTCCAAAAATTCTATAATTGGCCTTATTCTTGTCATATTATCTGGATACTCGTAATTAAAAAAATATGTCTAAAATTTAAATTGATATTTCGGTGTAGTAATAGAAATGATACATTGCACATTACACTGTGAAAGTAAGTCTTCTAAACCATAAGACAAAGGTCAATAGGATATACAGCCAATGTATTTGTATTTTTGGCTATATTGGCTGTTTACCTTGAAGTTTAAATTTAAAGTAATGCTAGTTGTGTCTATGATCAACCGTTTCTATTTTATACATGCTCTATATAGATTAGATTTTTGTGTAACCTAGTATGTATTTTCTGATTAGTTAAGTGAATAATTTAATTTAATTGTATAAAACTGTAAAAAGGAATTAAAATTGATGATACGCCTTTTCCTGTTTTTTTTTTTATTGCAGACATTGAACGCGAAGCGGAGATGTAGAATGCTCTGTAATAGAGCAATGCAACTAATTGTAAACACTAGGTAAAATGTAAATTATCAGTCCTTAGTCACTTTTTAGTTTAGTAATTTTGCTTACCTGCGTTTTAGCGTAGTAAACATATCAAACGAGACAACTTAACGGTGTTTTTCTTTTTTCTATCTCGGGATCTATAAATAATATTAGAAATATACTCCTTAGACAGAAAGATAGATTTCTTTTCTGATTATGGTGACATCAAAAAACGAAAATCGACCAGATGTGAGATAACGGCACTATTGCTTACGGATCGCGGTATTGTCACCATAACAAAAAAATCAGTGACAAGTCCAGTTTTTCGAAAGATATTTTGTTCACATCTAGTACTTACCCGGATGACCGAGCTTTACTTTTTATTTTGAAATTACATTTAGATAGGTAAATTGCATACTGATGAATAATATTTTTGATCTTATTGACATAACAGAAAAAACTGAACTGGTTATTTGAATAAAAAATCATGAGTGCAATTAGTATACTTAAAATTTTCGTATTTTTAAAAAATACTAAAAAAAGGGTACGAAATAAAAAAATTTCTCACAAAAGAAGGTAACTTTAAAAAAAAAGGAAAAGAGATCGGACCGAAGACGGGACGCGAACCAAGGCATTAAGATTTCGCCGCCGCTCGATATCCACTTGAGCTATTACGATCATTAACACAATGTCAAAATTTACCTTCTTATGTTGTAGCAGTGTTTCATTGCCTGAAAAGACGGACATAAAAACATTTTCTAAAAATAAATCTAGCTAGCTCGATTTATTGCCCCCGTAACTCCCTGGACACTAAATTTTATGAAAATCGTTGGAGCCGTTTCCAAGATTACGATTATATATATATACAAGAATTGCTCGTTTAATTTGTTCACATCTTGTGTGATTATTTGTATTTATAGTGAAATTATTTTCTCAATTATATATTTTTTAAATAATTATCAAAATAACTACGTCAGAAGTATTAATTGAAATCTCTTGCTATTGGTGTACTTTTTTATTATATAAAGCTGGTGGAAGTGATTTAAGTCGAGTGGATCGCGACTTTTTGATGATTATAGTAAAATTATTTTGTCCATGCAGTTTGGGTTATAAATCATAGCTCGGAGTCAGCCCGTCTAGGGCGGTGAGCCTAGTGGCCCAGTGGTGAGCATAGTGCGTTTCGTATGAGGCTGCTATGTGAAATGCCAAAAAAATCAATGATCGAAATCGTAATATGGCAGTATACCCTCTCGTTCGAGCCGGACAAAATATAGAATAAAACTATTTTAACGGTTTTGTAGTGTTAAATTTTACTTATTTTTAATTCAGACCATTCGGGTACTGTAAAGCACGATATTATTTAAAAATATAAAATGGTAAACCTTAGAGTATATCTAAATAAAAAAAAATATCGCCATCCTCTACCATCTGGATGCTTGGTGGTCCACTACTATGCGTTTTACAAGGAATTTTCTTCCTCGTACAACTTCTCTGTGGAATTGTTTACAACCGGCGATTTTTCCGAATCGATACAACTTAGGGACCTTCAAGAAAAGAGCTTACTCCTTTTTAAAAGGCCGGCAACGCACCTGCAATTCCCCTTTTGTTGCGGTCGTTCATGGACGGCGGTAGTCACCATCAGGTGAACTGTATGCTCGTTTGCCCCCCTCTTCTATATAAAAAAATATATAATTGTCTAAACTATTTGAAACTATGATACAGAAAAACGGCCATACTATTTATTAACAAGTGGTAAAATTAAAAATCTTGTACAATCGACTTCAATATAAATAAAATGAGAACATCGTCAATGTATTCAGTCAATTAAATATGCATTATTAGGGATAACTCAAAAACTACTCAATTTTATATTGGACCACACGAGAAGCACCAGCTTTCAAATAAAAAAGGATTCATCAAAATCGGTTCACTCAGAAAAAAAGTTCTGATGTTAACACACATAAAATAATACAATCGAAAAGTCGGTTAAGAAAAGGCCAGTGTCCGTGACTAAAAAGACTAGTTTAAACTTATCTATAATTTATTTTGTGCTTATGGTAAGAAAGAGGACGCAAACATTGGAATAATATCATTTGATCGGTTCCCTCGCTTAATTCACGGCTGAATTATGATTATATTGACCTTTTGCATATATTTATCTAAATATAAATGTGGAAAGGCTTTTTACGATATTGACCTTTTTATTTTTATACTTGGTCGTTTTATTGGCCGTGATACCTACTATGAATTCTACTTTAATTGTACATTTTTTTATAATACTAGCTAGGGAAACGTTCTGCCTTTTCCGACAACCCTTTGTCCTATAAAAAATCCTTAAATTCTTTGGAATATACACAAGCAAGCTATGCTTATGTATGCTCTAAGTTAAATTCATATAAGATATTGAGGGTCTCTTAGAAAGGTAAACACTATAATAATAATAATAATTTAGTATTTATTTTCTCCCACATATCGTCAATACTTTACTATAAACTAAATAATAGTAAACTTAAACTACTAAATAACAGCTATAAATAATAACTAAATAAGATCTAGGTGGGGGACTGGTGCCCAAACTAGGTTTCCCTGTGCTATGGGATCACCAACAGAAGTGATATTTCCGTAAAACTTAATAAAAATTACAACTACTTGTATTAAAAGTACATTAAAATAGACTTGTTCAGTTTCTAGAAACTGTTTAAAAATGATTAAAATATATTATTATTATGTGTACATAAAAAGAAAAACATTTTTGAACACTAATAACAGTAGAGGTAGGTGTATTAAGTGATATTAGAATTTTAGATTATAAATTATCCTCTTATCTTTCAAATTGGACCAAGCAATAGGTACACATTTACAAAATTTCATCAAATTCGGTTGAGCTATTTCGGAGATTAGCGTGTAAACCAACGTCGTGTCACGGGATTTATGTATTTAATATTAAGATTAGCGATCACCCCCGGCTTAGCACGAGAGGGTGATATTTAGATTCTACAACAGCGCCGGGTCCATCTTTGCGTATAACATTTGCGGACGTGTAAGCAATACGTTGACAATGTTTTACCGCAATCTGATGAACGGTACGGGTATGATAGCGTATAAAATACGAAAAAAATCATTTATCTGGGGGCACGGCAGTGCCCCCGCCGAGTCGAGCAAAAAAGCGGCACGGCCGTACCATACTTTTCTCGAAGCAATTCAGGCCATTTTCGACCCCCTATAACTTCGTTGTGGATAGTACTGGAAACCTGAATTTTCAGAAACCACGCAGGCGTTGCGCGTTGCATAGACAGGTTATATTTTAAATTTCATTCAATTTTAACTAGTAGTTTAAGAATTATAATTAGTCAAAGTTTCTTAATTTTGTCACTCACTGACTGACCGATCATCAAAACCATTGATTTATATAACACTAGATCAGTAATAACCACGCCAAAGCTTTGCCACCGCACATATGGCCACAGCCATATGCCTAACTAACGTGGGTTCTTTGTTCAATGTGACGCCGACAGAGTTGAGCCGCGACAAATATGGGTAAATGCGTAGTGAAAGAATGCTATTCAAGGTCACAAAAACGTAATAAGTCAAGCGGAATCACTTTCAACACATAATTTTTAGTTCTTGTTTTCATATAAACGTAAAAAACCTCAAATAATTAAATAAAATTATCGAATATTGCCATTTAGGTTCAATGTTGCCACTTTTCTGCATTTGTGATTATCCAACATTAATGGGAGACTTAATGGAGTAAGTTAATTTGTTACCTCTGATTTTAAATATTTTGGAAATTATAATAAAAACTACGTTTTAACTTTCATACAAAATAATTAATTATTCGTATTTTAGTTTATTCATGAATTATCTATTAAATATATTTTATTACCTATTTTATATTAATAATTTTATATTATTTATAATTTCATATAAATTTTATATTAATTATATTTTATTACCTATTTTATATTCTTTGATTTATTAGTACCATAAAAATACGTTTTATTTCGTCGTTGTGTTTACTTCTATTCATCTGATGCTCTTGGTATCCTTTTTTCTAAGGGGACGTAATAAAGATTTTAAAATAAAATATACCTTTTTAATATAAAACAATTAACTGCAGCTTAAAAAAACTCATTTTTATTGCGTATTTTAGGTAAAATTTCCTATAGTAAGCCACACCAACCCGCCATTGCATGTTTGTGTGTCTATCTTTATCTAATCTTAGTGACGATATTGTTTTCGCAACTTGTGTAAGTGAGATAGATATATGTTTACTTAAAATTGTTATTAGTTTCAGAGCTACGTCGTCGCGTTTGGATAATGGTTACACTTTTTCAATTGATCAAAACTAAGGCACTTCTAGCAGACATAGAAGCTTTAAACTTGGAACATAATTATTGTTTAGTGTATAAATTAAGGAAACACTAAAATATTTTTCAATTTCGGTCCAGTTTTCTAGATACACTAACTGCATATATATGGCTAAGTCAATCTATTTATTTAAAACATAAAAGATTTTTAATATTGATATGGTCACAATAGGATGTTGTTATGTTAGCTAATTACATAATAACTTAAGACAGAAGGACCCTTAAGTAGGGACTGAATAAATTAACCGACTTGATATTACATGGATCTCACAATTTTTTGCGATAGAAGAACTGAGTTGCGAGACTTGGTATTTTTACAAGTTATGTTTTTGATGGCATTTTTATATATCAGATTATTTTTTTTTATAAGAGTTACAAAACTGGAATAGTTATCAATAACTTAATTATTAATTCAATTACGTATATTTACTCGTAAATTCAATCATGGCTTCACTTTTATTTAGTTCCATCTTGATTGCGAGGTTATACGGAGCAAGGGGACAGACAGGCAAAGCCTTATATTAATATAGTAGTAATTAAATCAATTTTGACGTCTCTTTGGCGCAGTGGCTTAGCAATGAGTTGCTGTGCTAAGGGTCGCGGGTTCGAATCCCGCACGGAGCAAGTATTTGTATGGCCTCCAAATAATCGCCCGGCTTTGGATGTTTGTCCTTGTGAAATTTATGTATGTAAACTACCCCCAAGATACAGGAGAATATTTCCTCATTCTCATAGTCGAATGCGACGGTAATCCGACGCGATTGGAGAGCGATCAAGCGCAGGACCAGGGCTTTACGTGCTTTCCGAGGCACGGGGTGAAACACCGCCTGCTTCCTTACTCCGAGCTGATACTGAGAATTTCATGACCACTGATTTTTTGGGCCGCCCCGGAATTTGAACCAAAGACCTCGTAATTAACCGTAAATCGACAAGGTAGTCGAAACATATAAAACACAATATCTTGTACCTATATAGTAATAATCAATTGATATCCGTTCGCCTCGCAAAAACTCGGAAAGGGCTCGACCGAGTTTGATGATTTTTTTTTGTGTTGAGTGAGTCGCCGGATGAGATGATGGACCCGGTAGGTAGGACCCTTGTCGAGATCCAGAAATCACCCGTGCAAAACAAAACTATACTGGTTATTATAGTTGTGTATAAAACTTTAATAACTATCTATAGTCATTAAACGAAAATATGTATATAAAGTTGTTTTTATTTAGGTTATTTTTGACTTAAAAAAAAACCCCAAATTAGTTGCTATGGAGACCTATTATTAAGACGGCCGGGCTTTTACCACATAATAGAGAATAGTACGCGTACAAGTACATTTACTCCAATTTTTAAGAAGTAAAAATAACTTATATTATTATATTATACTGTGTAATGATGTAAGACGAAGAATAATTTTTTTATACGTGGTAGAACCATGCTGCAGTTATATTAGTCATATAGTTGTAGCACGAATGGGTCAGCTCGACCGGGGTAGGACCACGCTCTCACAGAATACCAGCGTGAAATAGTACCTTAATGCTGCTGTGTTTCGTATGGTGAGTGTAGAGACCGGAGACCCTTTTTACTGGAAACGAGGCATTCCATCCTGGTCCTCACTGGTGACAACGCATCTTCATTTTGATTCGTAATCGAGGATAGATGTAGATGTGTATGGGCCGCAGTAACTACTTACCTTCAGGTGGACTGTGTGCTCGTTTGTCACCCTATCATATAAAAAATATAAAAAAAATAATACCGCTTTTCTTCTTGCTTAGTGTCTCAAGCGAAAAGTTGGAAATCGCTCGTCACATCGTATTTGTATGTGATATAACTATAATTGGCACCTTTTTCTTCAGTAAATAAAATTATATTAAGGTAATATTCTTTTTTTCATGTAATTTTATAAAAAAATGTCTACATTCTATTTCTAACTTAAGATTTATACTCTGTACCTTTCATCCCGTCACCTGGCATTCATCAAAGAATAAACTCTGTAAATAACGCTAAAGTTACGGAAATGAATAGAAGACATGACACAATTCACGAAAATTGTATATACATTTACAAAATCATAACTGCATAGTATACTATTTTTCCTGTATTTAATTCGTTTTTTTAGTAAACATTAACTTAAAAACTTGAAAATCGTTTAATAGGCAAAGTTTTTGGTTGGCCACAGGGTCCCAGGTTCGATGCCGGGATCATTGACCCCAAAATTATTGGGTGCGAGAATAACTGGCTGCCGAACTCTGAGGAACTCTGGCATTAATTGCCATTGTCTCGTAAGGGCAGCCTTTGACAACGACCAAGAAAGACTGCTTACTCAAAAAGTCTTTGACTCTGCTGATCAGACCAGGGGATAAGTCATACAGTGAAAGCTTGCGTGTCCGTCTCTGACAAGGGAAACAACAATATTACTAGCACATTCATCTATCAAGTCTCACCCCATGTGTGTGACATAAATTGGAAGGTCATAATTCGTCGATTGTCGACCGATTGTGGTAGAACTATTATTAATGCCATTTATTTACATATTATATGAGTATGCCATTAGGTGGGCGTTTAGTAAACTTGTTGATTATGATTTTATAGAGTATGGATGTAATTGAGATTGGTCGGTAATTGGCAGGCTTAAGGGGGATTTCCCTCAATAGGACTGTATATGCGTAGTTAGTTATAACATTGTGGCGGGTTTTGGACAATATACTTGCTATAATCTAATTTACTATATTAGCCGGCACGACGTGAAACATGAGCTGCCAAGTCAATAAACTATATACGGCCAACGAGAAGCGATACCAAATGTAAATAAAACCAAAAAAATAGCAGGGGTGCTTAACTTTTTGATAGTCTATATATATATATATTTGAGAGATAAGATAGTAAAAAATAAAAAAATAAAAATATAAATTTCTTCGTAACCTTCCGCTAAACAAATACAATGATGTGTCTTACCTGGATTGAAGAGCACCTCCCGCCCTCCCTCAATTGCATGCAATAACTCCGTCACCACTAGTCCCAGCACCACTACTCCCAACACTACTATTCCAGGCAAGACACACCATCGACGATAATACGACACGTGTTTCGCCTCTACACGAGGCATCTTCAGGTAATGTAGACTCTACGGCGGCTGACCGCTAAGATAAGATAGTAGGTAGGTAGGTAGGTAGGAAGGTAGAAAGATTAGATAGTTTTTTGCCCATGAGTGACCCACAATTTTTTTTGCGAATTTAAGTATTTTTAATAGGACATGACAAAGAGTCGTCGAAAAGGGCAGAACAACGTCTGCCTGGCAAGCTAGTTAGATTATATATTTAAGTAGACAATATAGTTTTACAAAATGTCTAGCAAACTAAAAAAATAGACTTTTTTTAAATTTTGTTATAATTTAAATTATTGTATAATGTAGATTTAAATTAAATAAATGCTTTCTGCGCCATATCTTATCTGTATCATTAGACCAAGTTTCTTTAACATATTTGTAGGTATTAAGAACAATATTTTTTGCATTTACCGTAAAACTAGTCACCTAAAATTAAAAATTAAATTAAAATGATATACATGCTTTACTTACATGCATCTTTAATAAATTAAGAAAAGTTTTATTTTTACGGTTCCTGTTTTTTAAATAACTTTAAGATAACTTTATCTAGTACACTCCGTTCGGAAAAAAGTTTTAATTAATACTACTAAACAATATTCATATATATCCTATTCCTATACATACCATTGGACGTTTCTTTTTCGGAGAAGTAACATCTCCTGATTTATCTCTCGACGTACTTGGTTGTGACTCCATTATTCACCACTCTTAATAAAAAAACAATTATCAACAAAACAAAATAGCAATAATTAAATAAATAACAATAACCAAAGCGGCCTCCCGAATGTTGGCGAACCCGTCTTGACCCTGTCATGTTTTTAACGGGAAAACAAGACATTACGAGAAATACACTCAATGGAAAGAGACAGATAATACATTGTCAACTCCACAGTCGTTTTTAAGGTAAATGACCTTTCGTGTCGCTGCTACTTGGCCGTACCATACCCAATACGAATGCAGATGTGTGTTCGTTTCGCCGCGACCAGTATTTTCACGTACTTTTTTTGGGTCTCGTAAAGTGTAAAGTATGTTTGCCCGAAATAATGTACAATACTTTATTATATAGTACGGGTGGCAACCCTAGACGTAACACACGCTCATGTCTAGTGTTAGGGTGCAGTGTTAGAGACAAGGGAACAATCAACAAAACTGAACGCGAGAATAAAAAATTTGCATTTATGTACAAATGTTCTATACGAGGGGTCCCGGGATTTCCATTCGAAATGCAGCCGGGGCCCGTCCATAGCTTTGCTTGACTATTATCACGTTCCGGGGGTAGCATTTACCACACCCAGGACCCTCGAAGTGCTATCACGATGTGGACCATTTCCGAGTCATCGTCCTTCTCGGGTTACATCACTAGGTGTTCGGGGCCCCCGCCTCCAGCGCCGCATCCCCAGAGCCCGGAGGTTCCGTTTTGGTAGGATAATTTGAAGCCTTAAGTCAATGTCAAAGCGTCTAGAAATGAGTATACTATTTTGTACGGAATATATTGGTCGCTTTCATCATCTAGTTAAATCGGGCTTTGTAAGCTTGTTTAGATAGAGGTCAGTGTTTGTAAGCCTTTCGGTTCACTACGCAAGTTTCTAAACGAATAGCAATTTTGTCTAGTGATGTAGACGAATTTATGCTATCGATGTTTTGATAATAATTGTTAGTATTATTTTGCACAGTGTTTTTCTGGACTCTTAACTTATTAACGTACCCTTGCTACTTAAAGACCTGGTATAATAGGATTAGAAATCCCGCCCCATGCGACAAATACATTTTCCCTTGCGTTCTTAAGCCTAGGTCCACTCCCGCTACTGGAAAAGTTTTTCGTAATAACACTTAGCAAGCATGATACCAGACGTCTTCTACTTTTTAAAACTGCAGTCCATCCCCGGTCTGGATATTTTACATCTTATACCTAATAGGATTGATAGGATAAACGTGGGTCTTTTAATTGCTTATCATCCCATCTATATTTTTTTAATTGTTGTATCTTTGGAATATGTAGATCAGGTATGATATGTGTATATTTTCTTGTGCCTTTGGCAACATCTGCGACACCCTAAAAGCTTAGCGCTGATTTTATTTACTTATTTTTAATTAACGATGCCACTAAACCTCATAATGTCCGCGTTACGCTTGAGTAATGGGTAGTAAACTAAAAGTAAAGTTATATCCTATGCGTCGTACTGCTGGTCACAGTCCTATCTTTTCTAAGACGCCTATGGACGAAATTATTCTATTCATACATGTAGGGTTCTCCACGATGTATTCCCATGTTTAAATGCTGAGCACGCGCTAAACCTGTACTTTTTTAATTGGCACCGGTGGCGATCGAACCCGGATTGCTGGCATACTGTGTTCACGGCAATGGGCTTTTTTGTAGAATAAGGGTGACAAAAGAGCGCACAGTCCACCTGATGGTAAGTGGATGCTGTGGCCCATAGACTTCTACATTTATCCTCGATTAAGAATCAAAATGCAGATATGGATTGTCAACCCTGAGGATTTAGATGAAATACCTCGTTTCCAGTATAAAGGGTTTTCGGTTCTCTACGCTCACAGTACGAAACACAACAGCGTTAAGATGCTATTTTACGCTGGCATTCTATGAGAGAGTAGTCCTACCCCGGTGTAGCTGAGCCGTTCCTGCTACCATAATATGGTTGCAGCGTGTCTCTAACACATAAAAACTACCAGTGCTCGTTATGAGTATTTATGAAAATTGCTTAAACTTAGATTCAGGGACATGAAAGTTGATACATTTTAATCGATATTTTAATCAATCAAGAGATTTTACTATAATTTAATCAGGGAATGTTTTAATGAAAATGTTATAATTGCAATTGACATAGCTAATGATCATTAAAAACATATTAATTCATGATTCCTGCAACTAATAAGTAATAACTAATGCAGTTATAGTTTCCACAGCTTTAATTTACGGATTATATCGCGTTTAATTAAATTCTTTTAGTTTTGATTTTTTTACATTTTTTAATACTTTACTTACTTTAATTACCTCACTCATTCATTCATTACATCCTTTTATTCTTATAGCATAATTAAATCTTATATAGGAATCGTAACTTTTTATTTGAGGAGAATAATAGTGTATTAAAATGTTACTTCCACACTAGAATTTCTCATTTAATCGAGTGGGCAGTTTACATACATAAATTTCACAGGAACAAACAACCAGACACGGAACAATTATTTGTAGGCCATAAAATACTTGTTTTGTGCGGGATTCGAACCCGCGGCTCTTAATGCTGCAACTTATTGCTAAGCCACTGCGCCACGAAGCCGTCTCAGGTCAGTCACTTTTACTTACTTAACTTTTTGAATGATTATTCATGCTCGTAAAAAACTAAACTACGTGTTTCATTGTCATATTATTATTAATTTATGCATATCGATAGTTTATTGTGTTGACGGCACTAAAATTGAGCTACATTTTGCATTCAGATAGCGTTTGAATCTTGTTCGAATGACTGCGTCTTGTGTCAAAATATTTTCCATCAAAGTAATGTCTGTTGGATGGCGCGTGTGGTCGAATCGACAATGAATTTCTATTTTTTATTGGAAATGGTTTTATTGTGAGTGATTTATTATTATTAATTTATAAACTCAGTTGTATAGTGTTGCTATCTTGGTAGATTATTTTATTTTAAAAACGTGATTAATTCGAAATTTATCTCCATTACCAAGGGAAAAGGAAGATTATGGTGCGAAAATTTAATATTAATTCGAGTAAAAAGGGTTGGGGTTTGATTATCCTTGCGGAGCCACATTCAGCGATAGCAGTCTTTAATTTCTATATTCTTATCACATTGATTCCCTCTTTCTAAATACTTATGATTATATGTGTAACAGGAACAAGGTAAGTTCCAATGTTCCTTTCATCCCGTCACCTGGCATTCATCAAAGAATAAAATCTGTAAATAACGCTAAAGTTACGGTAATGAATAGAAGACATGACACAATTCAGAAAAATTGTATACACATTTACAAAATCATAGAATACTATTTTGCCTGTATTTAATTCGTTCTTTTAGTAAACATTAAATTAAAAACTTGAAAATCGTTTAATAGGTAAAGTATTTTCACGTACTTATTTTGGGTCTCGTAAAGTATAAAGTATGTCTGCCCGAAATAACGTACAATACTTTATTATAATAATAATGTCCTCCAGACCGAATTTCGGCCACGGCGGCCTGCCTCAACGAAGACTAGCCATCGGCACCGGACAGGATTATAGTGCCCTAGTGTATGCGCAAGCGTAGATGCACTCTCTATTCCCTCACTCTCATAACCCGATGGGACGATAAACCAACACGACCGGAGAGAGATCAGGCGCAGGACCAACGGCTTTACGTGCTTTCCGAGGCACGGGGGTGAGACACCGCCAACTTCCTGACTCCGGGCAACTACTAAGAATTTCTTAACGGAAATACTCATTAATTTTTTGGTCCGACCCGGGATTCGAACCCAGGACCTCATGATCAGCAGTCCCACTACTACTACCACTACCCGTACTTTATAATAAAGTATCGACCAACGAGGCAGTCGATACTTTATTATAAAGTACGGGTGGCAACCCTAGATGTAAGACACGCTCATGACTAGTGTTAGGGTGCAGTGTTAGAGTCACGGGAACAATCAACAGAACTGAACCCAAAATTAAAAATTTTCGTTTATGTACAAATGTTCTGTACGAGGGGTCCCGGAATCTCCGTTCGAAATGCAGCCGGGGCCCCTCCATAGCTTTGCTTGACTATTAGCACGTTCCGGGGGTAGCTTTTACCACACCCGGCACCCTCGAAGTGCAATCACGATGTGGACCATTTCCGAGTCATCGTCCTTCTCGGGTTACATCACTAGGTGTTCGGGGCCCCCGCCTCCAGCGCCGCATCCCCAGAGCCCGGAGGTTCCGTTTTGGTAGGATAATTTAAAGCCTTAAGTCAATGTCAAAGCGTCTAGAAATGAGTATACTATAAATTTGTACGGAATATAATGGCCGCTTTTATCATCTAGTTAACCTCTCAAACTGCAAGCGTCCAAATTTGACCACGGCGCTATTCCGTCAAACCCCAAGCGGTCGAATTCGACCGCGCACACCCGCACTTTAACCCATAAATACTTATATTTAGAGACTACTTTTCTATGAAGAAGTTGGGCATTATAGAATCAATATGAAATTTTGATTTTATTGTGAGTGATTTATTATATATTTTTAATTTATAAACGCAGTTATGTGTAGTGTGTCTATCTTGGTAGATTTATTTATACTCGAAGAAATTATAATATAATTTCTATATATATATATATATATATATATATATATATATATATATATATATATATATATATATAATCGGAATCTCGGAAACGGCTCCAACGATTTTCATAAAATTTAGTGTCCAGGGGGTTTTGGGGGCAATAAATCGATCTAGCTATGATTCATTTTTAGAAAATGTCGTTTTATCGTGTTTTCAGGCAATGAAAACTGTTACAATATCGCTAAAATAAGAAGGTAAATTTCGACAATACGTTAATGATTATAATAGCTCAAATGGGATATCGGGCATTCACGAAATTGGAGTACCCTGGTTCGAGTCCGGTCTTCAGCCCGACTTTTTTTCATTTTTTTCAGTTCCCCTCTTTTTTGAGAAAATCTATTATTTCGAGCCCCTTTTTAGCATTTTTTAAAAACACTAAAATTTAAATTAACTAATTGCACTCATGATTTTAATTCAAATAACCAGTTCAGTTTTTTCTATTATGTCGGTAAGATCAAAAAATATTATTCATATTTCATATATGTAATTTGTATTTAAATATAATTCCCAAAACACACGATTTAAAAAAAAAAATACCGAGCAAAGCTCGGTCAACCAGGTACTCTCCTTTAAAAAAAAATCAATTGCCGTGTGTTAGTCTCGCAAATACTCAAAAATGACTCGACTGATTTTGATGAAACTTTTTGTGTGTGTCGTCCCTGGACGGTTTAGCTTTACAGTTGGACCCGATAAGTGGCGCTTTTATCAAGATCCAGAAATCACAACAAGCTATTTTGCAATAAAAAGTACTCGTAGATTGGCGCTAGCATAGAACTAACATGTCACTAACATGTCAATTCACACGTATAAATGTCAACACGAGATGTGTTTTTGATGTTACAATCTTTTCCAAATTTCGCATGCAAATTATTTAGAAATAAATATGTAATAAAATGTAATTTTTTTAAATAATGATCTTGAACATTAATCAAAAGTCTAAAATGTTTTGATTTACTCAGTCTGTCAACACAGCGAATCTTGTTTGTAGTAGTGATAGATAATACGACGAAATTGCTTGTATGTGTGCTCCCGGCGACGCCGACCCTCGTACAGAATAAGGATGACCGCTATTCTATTTTGTATTATAGTATTTCTTTTTCTTTTTTTTTTTTTTAAACGTTACCTCCACACTAGGATTTTCTCCTGTTTCGTGGGGGTGGTTTACAAACACAAATTTCACAAGGACAAACATCCAAACCCGGAAGAATTACCGGTCCTTAGCGCTGTAACTCATTTCTAAGCCGTTGCGCCACGGAGCCGTCAACATAGCATTCTATGGCGCTACCAATCCTTTGACATTGTTGTTAACCTGGCAGTCCAGCCCTGGAACTCCTTGAACTGGTCATTGTCTGGAACTTTAAGGTCACAAGTTCTGCCGGTTTTTTTCTAATTTTAATAGTGGGTTGGTAGGATTTCTTTTTCTGTCTAGGAGTACGTTTGGTTTTGATTTAGTACCATTGTCTTACTTGAATTTACATCTACGGGCCATGCATCGGTTCACCCACAGCTATGTTACGGTTTGAAGGGTTTAGAGAATAAGGTTCGACTGAGACTAGTTTTTTTTGGTGTTGATTAAGACCGAATATCTGAAAAGTATTTAACAAAAAAAGTATCCATAGAATATATAAAAAAATTGTTATTATAATTTGTAGGTCATATGTAATGTCAATGTCACAACTATGCCGGTAGTTGTTAAGAGCACTAAGCTCGAAGTTGTTGACGAGTATGTTTTACCGGGGACAAATAATCCGACTAGGTAAGTCCAACTTCGACCGAGAGGTCAATCGACGGATTCAACTCGGCTAGATTACGGACACATCTCATCAGATTGATAAGAGTTGAGATTGTACAACCAGTGCGTGTTGGCACTTGCCAGTGATGAGTTATGTATCTGAGACGTGGTCCTTCACTACTGGCCGTATGAGGAAGCTCAAGGTCGCTCAGAGAGCTATGGAGAGGACTATGTTCGGAGTGATAAACTTTCTGCGTGATAAACTTAGAAAAGAGGATACCCGCAGCAGAACCAGAGTAACCGACATAGCCTAACGGATTAGTATCTAAGCTGAAGTGGCAATGGGTGGGCCATGTAGCTCGGAGAACCGACCACCTCATACCGGTAGGCGAAGTGTAGGGTGGCCCCCACTAGATGGAATGACAACCTGGTAAGACATGCAGGAAGTCGATGGATTTAGATGACTCATTACCATGCTTTGTGATTGGCCTTTTTTCGGCAGTGGACTTGTGAAGGGCTGTTTTGATGATGATGATGAATTAGTTAATAAAGTTAAACAGTTGTATGTCATTAGCTAGGAATAGATATTTCCGCATTAACGCCTTCTCGACTATGTTGCCTTTCATCGTATAGTTGTGAAACTATCCCGTGTCTGACCGAGATTTAATTTTAAGCGAAAACGGCTGAGGCCTAAATTTCGGTTGAACTTCAGAGATCCAATGAAATTATAAATAAATAAATTAATGAAAACCGACTCTTAGGCGCTTTTTTAACTGAACTAGAGTGGCACACGAACTTGTAGTTAACCTGATGGTATGTGGCTATTGTAGTCCGTGGACACACAGGGCCACGGGAACGCTTTTGGATACATCCGCGCCCCACCAACACCGGCCATCACATGGCAGGGATTACCCTTCCCCTTTTGCTTCTCAGGTAAATCACTCCTAGAACACAAGGCGCCTTTCCTTTACTACTTCACCTTGGCTGCGGTTTTAGGGGGAGAGGACGCCCCCCTCGCCGCAGTCCACCAACTCACATTCGAAGTAGGCTCGCCAAGCCCACTCTGTAAAGTTACAGCCTCTATACGTCCACTGCTGGGCACAGGCCTACCTTCATTTCTGAGAGGGTTTTATGGTAAGTAAGTGTCCACCGCGCTGCCCCAACGCGTGTTGACGAACATCGCATGTCTTCGAAATATGTTTTTTATTATTTCTCAGTCTTGCAGGTTTCCTCGCGATGTTTTCCTTCACCGCCAAGCACGCAATAAATTAGCACCTAAAATTGCAATTAACAATTTCATTGGTGCCCGTGGGGATCGAACGCGGTTTGCTCGCGTACTGTTAAATTTACAGCGAGCACTTACCATCTGGACTACCACCTACCACCAAGGCATTGTATAGTGCAACAATTGCTTTAACATTTGTGAAATTATTCACCCGGCGAGGAACAAATTCTAGATTTCTATATGCTTTTTGCAGATATTAACTAATTGTATGAACATGAAAATTTAGTCTGGCATCCGCGTGGCAGAATATATCAGAACCATTATAAGCCTAAAAAAGTTCAAAAAGGAAGTAAATACATATTTAACGATTATACGATATGTAGGAAATAGGAATATATAATATAGTATGATTTCGTTAATATTTAAGTTAATTGTAAATATTCATTACTTGATAACTTTATTATCTAATAATACCATAATGCAAATGTAATAATAATAATAATGAATGCCAATATTTGCAGTGCCCTTGCAGGGTTCTTGTTTGGAACTATTTTATAATTAAGACCATATGTATGCAACAAGAATAACAAATAAATTGAATTAAATTGAATTCATTTGAACACCCAGATCCCACATTCCTTTAGCTCTTTTCAGAGGCTTTGCTGTCAACGTTATAAGTGGGTGATTAATATTGTCAAGTACTCCTCAAGTATCTGCAACTGGTTCTCTTTACTCCAAGCCACCACTATGTATGTCGCAGTCTGGAGTCTTTGACAATCCTCAGCACTCCTTGTGACATGAATGGGTCGGCACGACCGTAGAAGGACGCTCTCACAGAATACCAGCGTAAAATAGCAGCTTAATGCTGCTGTGTTTCGTATGGTGAGTGTAGAGAACCGGAGACTTTTTTTACAACGAGGCATTCCATCTTAGTCCTCACGGTTGACAACGCATCTGCGTTTTGATTCTTAATCGAGAATGTAGATGTCTATTGCCACAGCATCCACTTAGCATCAGGTGAACTGTGTGCTCGTTTGTCACCCTTATTCTATTAAAAAAAATATCTTAAACTTTACTTTAACTACTTTGTTTTTTTATTATTAATAATAGTAATGTTCAATTTTGGTTACTTAGTTAATGTATACCTACATAATATTATTTTTTTGCGACGCCTGTTCGGATAATAAATGATAAGTACCATTTGTAACATATGTGTATTAAGACCTTATTGTGCATTTAGTAAGCAAATACTTGATTAATTTAACTTTAACGTTTTTAACCGAATTCAAAAAAGAGGAGGTACTCGATGCGACCGTATTTTTTTAATGTGTGTTACGTCTTACTTTCCTAGGTGAACCGATATTGATGATTTATTTTTATATTTCAAAGCTCGTAATCTGGAAAGCTTCTTTCTTGGGCCCATATAAATTTGATCAAGATCTAACCATTAGTTTTAGAGTTATCTTTAATAATGCGTATTTAATTGACTTCGACTACATTGACGATGTTCTCATTTTATTTATATTGAAGTTGGTTGTACAAAAATTTTAATTATACCACTTGTTCTGTTTTTGCTTTCAGATATTCAGTTGGAGTTTATGCGGGTACAATTATTGGAAACACCGGCATTGATCTAGGTATTTCTAACGTACGAAACTAAATACACACGACTGAAGTAAAACTTATTTAGCTCCATCTGTATATATGTATATATATATATATATATATATATATATATATATATGTATGTATATATATGTTTATATATACATATATGTATAAGATATACATGTATATACATATACATATATTAATTTTCTACAAATATTTAATTTATTTTCGGCCCCCTTCCATAAGTTTTTATTATTTACCCAAAATTCACTTTAAACTCAAATTCACTTTAAACGTAGAATATTTAATGTATTGAACAAAATATTAATTCATAAAAATTTTTAAAACTATGAGATCTGGCTATGAGAGAAAGAAAATGTGCGCGCACACTGCTCTCTGTTTTCTTATATTTACGCGAACACTGTACATTGATTAAAACTACTTTTACGGATTTCTTTCGCGTTTTATTTATTTTATTTTTAACCCGACGTTTCGGGTGCTTTCCAGCATTTTTTTTTTTTGGACCAAAGACAATAATAAAAAAAGCTGAAGGTACTCCGGGTTAACTTTGACATCGGGACGTCAGTCACCTCAGTCCCCCGTGACCATGGGTGCTGGAAAGCACCCGAAACGTCGGGTTAAAAATAAAATAAATAAAACGCGAAAGAAATCCGTAAAAGTAGTTTTAATCAATGCTCTCTGTTGCTTACATCCCCCACTCAAATCCCGTTCGCCTCGCCCGATCACACTTTTCGTAACGCTTTCGTCAGGTATTCGCCAGCTTACTCCCCAAGTCAAGCGTTCGTAAAGAAGTTTTACTTCAGAAACTAATGTTTGTTCGTATTTTATGTGCAGTAGTGGCGGTTTTAGAATATCCATTACCCCATATCGTAACGTGGGTATCGTAAGAGGCGACAGAGAGAAACTGTGACAGGTGACGGGCAGCATCTTCCTGACTACAACTCAAAACAATAAAAAACTGCCGTTGCCAGCTCGCCTGGCAAGCGTGGCAACTATGGCAAAGTTACCCCCTATGAGGCAATCATCATCATCAGCCTACACATTCCACTGCTGGGCATAGGCCTCTCTCAAGGCGCGCCACTCAGCCCGATCTTCAGCTACACGCTTCAAGATTCTACCAGCCGCCTTGCGCAGATCGTCGCTACATCTAGTTAGGGGGACTCACACACTACGTTTGCCTAAACGCGGTCTCCACTCGCTGATTGATTGTCTACTCCAACGGTTTTCCATTCTGCGACTGATAGAGCAACCCGGATGTATATCACTTATCACCATACCGTTCATCAGATCGCGTTAAAACTTTGTCAACTTACTGCTTGCACTTGCGCGAATGTTATGGGATATTTTTTTATAGTACAAGGGTGACAAAGGAGCACACAGTCCACCTGATGTTAAGTGGATGCTATGGTCCAACACATCTACATTTGTCTTTAATTAAAAATCAATGCAGATGCGTTGCCAGCCCTGAGGACTGAGATGGAATACCTCGTTACCAGCAAAAAGGGTCTCCGGTTCTCTACTCAATCCCCATACGAAACACAGCACCATTAAGCTGCTATTTTACGCTGGTATTCTGTGAGAGCGTGGTCCTTCCCCGGTCGAGCCGACTCATTCGTGCTGCAACCACAATATAGCTGCAGCGTTTCTCTACCACGTAAAATTTACTTACAGTAGGTAACCTGCGTATCGTACCGTCAAATGTATTAGAAAATTATATATCATTAATTCATAATTAAACAAAATAACTCTTCTTTTTTATTTCTTTTGCGACAGCAACACGCCGGGTATCGGCTAAAAATCAATAAATTTAAGATATGAATAGAAGCTATGGTAAATAAATGAATAAAATCAATACTGCCATTGCCACGAATTCCCCTATGAGTTAACACACGGAGGCCTAAGTTCCGCATAAGCTTTCATTATTACATCTCTTCACAAGTCCACTGCTGAACATAGGCCTCCCCTAAGGTATGCCACAAAGGACGGTCCTGAGCCACCTGCATTCATCGACTTTCTACATGTCTTACCAGGTCGTCACTCCATCTAGTGCGGAGCCACTCGAGAACCTTTCTTCCTTATCGGTTGTCGCTACTTCGAGCTATATGGCCGGCCTTTTTGCCTTTTCAGCTTACTGGCCTGTAGCATTTTAAGAGGCTTTATACTATCCTACACCTTTAAACGAGCAATTATATATATATATATATATATATATATATATATATATATATATATATATATATATATATATATATATATATATATATATATATATATATATATATATATATATAGAAGATTTGTCGAATCCGAAATCCCGGGATTTTTCTATACAAAAGTGCATTCCATATTAGCCAACACCTACACTATAGGTAAATATGCATCCGATTATCCGATCACTAATTATAATTTATAAAAACTATCGTAACAACGCGCGGCATTTTAAATGAGAATTTATTTATAGCTTACCCGCACCATCATAAACATGATTACCATTATAGTTTCTCAGGGTCTACTGCTTTTTTTATAGCATATGAGTGACAAACGAGCACTCAGTTCATCTGATGGTAAGTGGATGCTGTGGCCCATAGGCATCTACGAGTACATTTATCCTCGATTAAGAATCGAAATGCAGATGCGTGGTCACCCTTGAGGGCTAAGACGGAATGCCTCATTTCCAATAAAAAAGATCTCTGGTTCTCTACACTCATCACACGAAACACAGCGGCATTGAGCTGCTATTTTACACTAGTATTCTTTGAGAGCGTGGTCCTTCCCCGGCCACCACCCATACAACCAAACCCAACCCATACAACCATAATACTCGGTCACATCGATTTTTTATAAAAAATGTTTGCATATTACAAAAAGGGAGTTTTGCATTAACCTACAGACATAAATAAATAGAATCCCAAAAATGGTATCACTTTCTAAAAACTAAATATAAAAATTGCACAGCAAAAACATAATTATATGATAGATGATGGATACATACGATGACTTTCACACTTGTCCTGGGTCTTGTACTTAAATATAAATAGCATTCTTATACTCGGTAAATTCAACGATCTAAAATGTGTAATGAAATCTATAAGAACTAAAATACTGTTGCGCGCTATAATTAGCGCGCGGTATATGGTGGGTGATTATTAGCGCCATCTGGTATCAAGCAGCAGAAATAGCGTCAAGATCTTTTTAGAATTCTCCGAATAGAACTAAGCTTTCTAGAAAACTCCACACTCGAATTTTCTTCATCTTATCGGTCGGGACCGGTATTTACTGGAACATTATAGATGTTTCATTGGAAAAGGCCTATATAAAGCCGTTCAGGGCTACGACCGGGGCAGTATTGAATTAGCGATACAAGCTAAGCTTCGGAGCGAAACAAAGTGAACTAAAGTGTTAAGTGTGATTAAGTATTAGTGTGTATTAGTTTTAATTGGTGTTCGGTAATTAAAGTGTCAATTTTGGTAATTCAGTCGGCAGTTTTTATTGTCACGAACCGTAAGCTCGTAACAATACATTGTTTCCTACTAACAGAACGGAAACGTGGATAAAAACAAAACTGGATGCTAATAATCAACAAATCGCAATTATACACATTGTTTTAACCCACGAACAGATAAGAGAGGAGGAGGCTTTTACATATATATTCACAGCGATCTAATACACAGCCTGAACCAAGAAATGTACATTAATGGCAATAACTTGATACACTGTATAATTTAAACTTAGATATTGCATTGATATATAATCCAAAAGATACCAACAAGTATCATCTTATGAAAGACTTTGAAATACAATTGCAAACAGTAAACGAGCTGTCACATTTGGTAATTTTAACATAAACCTATTAGATAGAGTTAAAACACAACGTAAACGTACTACAATTACAACAAACACTATTTTAGATCGTATAATTACAAAAATAAAAGACAACAAAATACGTGTAGTAGCTATGTCTGATTATTCGATATCTGACCATAAGCAAATATTTATTGGGATTGCAAATCCAAAAGAAAATCTTGAATAAATAATGTAAATGTTTTATGAGATCTTATATAAGTTCGACGATTAGGAGACTTAAAATAGCAAAGAACTAGATTATAGTACAATAGAAAAATCAATGAAAGTTGTATTATGGATAACCAAAAATAAGATAATAATATTAAATCCATCTAAACACGACTAGATAAACAATACATATCTAGATCTAGATAAATCGTACATAGCATTATCCAAAAATTTTGAAAAGAACCCTAAAGTATTAGTTTAGGAAACAACTTTAAAAGGCCAGAATCTATTTGTGGTTCTCTAAATCTTATGATTTTGATTAGGCTTATGGATGATAATAACCCCTGGCAAAGAGGTGATCTCTGCCAATACCATGCTATTTCTAATTTGTTTTGTGTTGTTAATTGTGTAACCTTTAATATAATAAGCGGTTATTTTTTTAAGTTCTTATTGGTTCTTCTCAGGACAGAGGTTTTTTCCGAACCAGTGGTAAATTGAACAAAGGAATGACTTTCAATAACTGTTATTTAATTTTTTTTCATATAAGAGGGGGCAAATGAGCATGCGGTTCACCCGATGGTGAGTCTGCACTGCTGACTGCCGCCCATGAACAACTGCAACACCAAGGAGAATTGTAGATGCTTTGTCGGCCTTTGAAAAAGGAGTAAGCTCGTTTCTTGAGTCATCAGTTACTTCCACAAAATAGTCGTATAGTGAACCGCCAAACACCCTGATGATGTGGATGATAACGTAAGTTTTGTCGCGATGTGCGTTGGTGAAATTTGGCGGCTGGAATTAATCCGAACAATTCCTCAGAGCACTCTCCGTGGTAAGTCGAGCCGATCGGAGAGAACTCGAACTCGAGAATTTTTAAACTATATTGTATAAAAAAAGTTTTGTTTCTGTTTCTGCTTGTCACGAATGGTGTACAAGCTATCACAAATGCATAATATAAAGTATTATTTTGTATGTGTACGTAGGCTAAGTTTCTGTACCATTTTGGACATACGCGTGCAAATTCTATCATGTAATCAATTAATAAATCAGTGAATTATTAGTACTCAACGCGGTCGATTCTATTCATCATAGCATTTACCGTCCATATCATTTAGCATTAATTGTTATAAAGTGTTAGGGAAACACCCTACAAATGGAAATGAAATTCTCCACGCTTTCTTTCCATTACATAACATAAAAACCGAGACTCATTTGGCAAATCACATTCCATCAAAGATTATAATAATTCGACATGCACTCAAAAATAAACATCAAACATTAATAAGCAATATCTTGCAGACTTAGCACCGACTTGTATAGAAGAAATATCCAAAATAATAGACAGTCTTGACAAGATCAGGAAAATAGGAATAGTTCAGGAAAAGATGTAATAAATGCAAAAGCGATTAAACGTAACTAATAGTGTACCCCAGGGATCAATGCTCAGACCTGTAATTTTCTAGATTTACGTTAACAATATAATATTACACACAATAATATTATATACACACTAGCACAGAAAGATTTTAACACTTTACATAACTGGTTACATTACAACTTGCTTACCATAAATAAAGCCAGAACCAGTTATATTTAAAGCCAAGAAGAAAATACACGCCCCATTGACAATTAACAATAGTACCCGGTTGAGCGAGCTTTGCTCGGTATTTTTCGCTCGGTTTTTTTAATTCGTGTGTCTTGGAAATTATATGTTTTGGAAATTATATTTAGATACAAATTACATACTGATAAAATACGAATAATATTTTTTGATCGTAGCGACATAATAGAAAAAACTGAACTGGTTATTTGAATAAAAAATCATGAGTGCAATTAGTTTAATTTAAATTTTCGTGTTTTTAAAAAATACTAAAAAAAGGGCTCAAAAAATATATTTTCTCAAAAAAGAAAGAAACTTAAAAAAAAATTAAAAAAGGTCGGTCGGTCGCTCTGGGCTCGAACCATGGTATTACGAGATTGTGACCGCCCAATATACCGATTAAGCTATTTGTAATCTTTAATAAACTGTCAAAATTTACCTTCATTGCCTAAAAACACGGACAAAAAGACATTTTCTAAAAATAAATCCTACCTAGATTGATTTATTGACCCCGAAACTCCCTGCACACAAAATTTTATGAAAATCGTTGGAGCCGTTTCCGAGATTCCGATTATATATATATACAAGAATTGCTCGTTTAAATATATAGGATAAAACTAAGAGAATTAGTTATGGAAAAATATATTGATATTATACTTGACAGTTCCAAGTCAAACACTTGGAAGGCGCACAAAAGTAAATTATGATCTGTTTTTGGTCGATACACGAGTAGACTGTATTACTTGTATGTTTATTTGATTCCGATTATCGTATGTAGAAATTAAGATGTTGATGCAAATAAGATATTAAAAAGTACGTAAAGCGTTCATTTATGTCGGTGTTCGATATTGATTTCGCCAGCAGCGGTGAAGGGGACGTTCAAGGCGTAGGACGTCTCATATGCGAGGGTGCAGGCACGGTGCGAAGTCTTCATATCATTCTATTACATTCATAATCTCTTTTTTGCTTTTCAAACTATTTAATTTAAGTGTAGGGTATACCAGTCAAAACATTGCTTGCTGTTTTACAATTAACTCAAATAATAAAAGTTCTATTCCACTATGACTTCCTAACACCAACAGAAAAAAAACACACATAAACAAATAATGAATTGTTTGATACAATTATTCCATTATAGTAGATGTATTTTAATAAAAAAGTCAAATACTGTACACTCACAATTACGTTTTTAAATTAAAAAAGATCTATGCCTACGACATTTTTGAAGTGCAAATAGTCTTCCAAAATCACACAAAAATTAGGGCCATAAAACAAGATATGAGGGGGCTTAGATTCAAAATAAATTACCTTTAAAAATCTCATATATAAAAGTTAATATTTGTTCATCAGATTGTGGTAAAAATTTATCAACATATTGCATGTACGTCCGCGAATTTGTAGGCATAGTTGGACCTGGCGCTGTTGTAGAATCCAGATATCACCCGTGCGAATCGCTAGTATCTAACGGTTTTCAAAAGCAAACTAAAACAATAAATAAAATTTAATCAACACTATTAAACAAAGATGTTTAGGTAATGTAAAATATAAGTCAATGGGTAATAGTAATAGACCGGACATCAGCAACAAAATTGTCATCTGTAACTTTTGTCCTTTAGGATACATCTCCAATTTTTTTTCATCATTTAGTCTTAGTGACATCGTCAAAAGGTCAAGACGCATTCGTATCATAAATTTAAAGATTTTTTTTAAATATGCTCGGTTATGCACTAAGGTTTTGTAAGTCACGATATGGACCAAAAAATGAACGTGATTTCGGTTTATTATCGTGGCAATAATGTATATTTACCAAATAATCTTAAAATTTTATTGTTTCTGGTACATTGTTCTAGAATATTTAGCACTATTGTAAAGCGCCCTCTGTTATCTAGTAACGTCACTATTTATTTACCAATGCGTTAGTGATTGACGACGTGCCTAAAACCGATTTTTACTTTTTTGATTTTTAATTTTTATTTAGTAGCGTTACCTAATAGGGAGTAGCTGAAATGTTTTTCTAATAAATATTCAGCGTAGTATTGCTATGTTTCGCTAGAGGACGTAACACATGAGCAAGCTTACAGTTTTTGTATGCAAATGTTCCCAATGTCCGTATAAGTATTATCTATGATGTACGCTCTGTAGTATATAATATTTAAATCTTTTTGCTCTTAAATTAACTAATCTATATCTGAATTCAGCCTTGGTGTATTGCAGCCCGCTGTTTGTTTGTTGTTACCTAGGTGCATTTGCTTTATGACATCGTAGTAAATTAAAAAAAGTAATGTGTTATTGTTATACGAAGTACATCGCCACTGTCACTGAGATACTAGCTCGTAACATTTTATTATTATATCACTGGTCTTCGTAGTGTTTTCTTAGTTTGAATGTTTTTGCATTTAATTTATTGTGATTACCAACTCTGCTTTATTATATCGGTAAATTACGCAATAAAATCTGTATAGATTTAATTTAATTTTGTTTTACGTGGTAGACCCATGCTTCACCAACATTATGGCTGCAGCACGAATGGGTCGGCTCGACCGCGGAAGGTCCACAACCTCACAGAATACCAGCGTAAAGTAGAAGCTTAATGGTGCTGTGTTTCCTTTGAGTATTCAACCAAAAGAGGCGGCATCGAAAGGCATACCCCTCTGTAAAAGGTACAAGAGTCCGACTCATGACCTTTATATAAAACCAGTTGCTCCGCGTCGTGCTCCATTCCGCAAGTGAACGTGCCAGTCAATCGAGTTCCGACAAAATGCCGAATTGCAGTGTGTTTTCATGTAAAAAACAATCAAAAACGTCAAATCTACAAAAGGACAACGTCACTTTTCATCTGTAAGTATTTTTAACATAATATTAAAGTAATATTATCATTAAAACTTGTACTTTATGAATATTTTCTTCAAATACCAAGTGTTGCCATCATAGTTCATGAAGTGAAAAATAAGCAATTTTTAAATAAACATAATTTTCTACATAAGTTAGATATATTAACAAAATGTATTTTCTAATAAATAAATCAGTGCGTGATGAATATAATTATCACATATAGATGTGTAGTGGATTTTGTCGAATGATTTATATATTCAGTTCAATTTTAACACGATTCTAAATATAATATATAAGTCAAACCTGGTTCCACTGAAAATCAGCGTTACGAATTGATGTATTTATATCTTCAATTCGTGACTTAAAGCTGAGTGGAGACCATTTTGTGAATATTACATTATTCCTTTTTTAAATATTTTTGATAAGATATAAAAATGTTTTACTTAATTTATTAGTTTTGTTATAATGTATGTACCAAATAAACTTTTTTTATTTCTTTCTTTCTTTCAAATCGAAATTTGACACCTCGCGGCAAAAGTGTGCAATTTTTATAAAAATAAACTGGTATCACTGCAACTGAGAGTACCGCAATATACGCCACAACTTTAGTTATCGATTAGTTAATTAACTATTCGGGTTCGTCTGCCGAACCGGCTTTTTGATTTTATAATAAACGATTACAAAAAGCAGTAACTTTTTCTACTATTGGTTTGATTTTACAGATTTCCAAGAGATTATCTTAGGCGGCAAACTTGGATTGTCGCTTGTAGAAATCATGAATCTTGGATACCTAAACGGACTAGCACCATTTGCTCCGAACATTTTGCAAAATCATACTTCATACCCCAAGCTAACAATAAAAGAAGGTTAGCCGACACTGCAGTGCCTACCTTGAACTTGTGGGAGGTAATGTTCAGCTGTAATTACATTTAGATTAAATATCTTTGCTATTACCTAGGTGGTAACAGCAAAAATATACACCAATATTATTCCACTTAAAAAAAAAATATATATATATATATATATATATATATATATATATATATATATATATATATATATATATATATATATATATATATATATATATATATATATATATATATATATATATATATATAGCTTGAGTCTTCTGAGTTACATACAAGTAAATTATTTCTTTTAGAGTACAACATCATCTCCATCGAAAAAAAGAAAGCTGGATGTTCCGGAAAATTCCATTAGTTGTCTAGAAAGACACAATTCAAAGGAGATTCCTCATAAAGCCCCAACTAGTCCTACGCCAACTGCAAGTACGAGCCTACAGTTAGAACATACACCAAGGAAAATTAAACTGGAAATTTGCCCAATAGGTACTTTACAAGAAGTATTAATGCCCTAAAAATACTAAAGCATTAATAGCCTCCTCCGAATTGTCAGAAATGAAGTCAAATCTATAATTAACATAACCAATATGTCTTTTAGAACTTGCGTGGTACACCGTCAATAGTTTTATTTTCATTTCATCTATCACTAATAATAATATAGCCTCTTTATTTCCATAATGAATGACTTAGAAAAGGAACAAATATATCTTAAGATTACGATTACATAATTATGCATGCATAAAAAAAATAATACAATTCATAATTATCACAATTAATAATTTACAATCGCATAATTTCTAAATTTTATATAAGTTTCAAAATATTAAATAAATAAAATTTTTCAGATCAGTTTACGTACAAAATTCATAACATAATTCATTACGGACCCCTCAACGGGTAAAGGCCTCCTCCATTTTTTTCCACATCTGTCTGTCCTTTGCCTAGTCACTAATATACAATACAATTTATTGTCAGGGTTACTCTCTGGTCTAAGTTTTAAGGTAGTTTACGCTTTTTTTGTGTAGTCATGTCGCCCATAAATTGTACTGTATCACTTTGTTATAGTACATGGTGAAGGCCGACAAATTTCAAAACTTTTGATATTTCGCACATATCGTAAAGCTTTTCGTGAATAGTTATGTAAAGTTAAACCAAAACATCTTTATGAAGAAAACTTAGGCCTAGTTAGATGTCCCGTTTTATTTTTAGGCATATGTCTGTTTAAAGTTCACTTTGTTCAACTATTATATTTTGTAAAACTACTTTATTTTCCTAATTCATTAAATATTTTCCAAATAGTTTATTTAAAAACTCTTGTAAATCAACAACTTTTTTAAATAGGGTTTTAAATTTGAAGCCTTATAATAAAAACAAAAACTTGATTAACACCATCTAAGACGATAAACTTATAAAAATTTTCTTTTTACAAATCTGGTTTTAAAAATAAGTTAACTAAACCTCCTATTTCGGTTTGTTACATATTTTAAATTGTGTCCTGCGTAATGTAAAACAAACCTGTAGCAAAATAATAAACTTACTTCCAATAATTTCAAAGTTTTTATTCCGAAGATCATTTTTAAATATTAAAAAAAAGAATTTCAAATAACTACTTGGTATTATTTATCTATGTATTTCTTATAATCAAATAAAAAATTATACGGACTCTGATGACATTTTTATCGATGGAAATATCGACATCCTCGTCCTCGCCCTACGTTGCTCTACCAGTGTATCGACACGTGTACAATTTGATGGTATGCGTAAATGCAATGAACACAAACACAAATGCTGTAGTGTGCGTGTATATAGTGACGAGATTCAATTTTGCATTTCTAGTTAAGTATGTAGTAGTGTGTTACTCGCCTCCCCCAGATAGTGACGGACTTTTTGTTTAGGTATTAACGCGCATGGCCTCTCCAGTTGGTTGAATACTCAAAGTGTGTTTCTCGTATGGTGAGTGAAGTAGAGAACCGGAGACCGTTTTTACTGGAAATGTGGCATTCCATCTTAGTCTTCAGGGGCGAAAACAAATCCGCATTTTGTTTCTTAACCGAGGGTTCGAATCCCGGGTCGGGCCAAAAATCAATTATTGAGTTTTTCTGTCAGAAATTCCCAGTAGCTGCCCGGAGTCAGGAAGTTGTCGGTGTCTGACCCCCGTGTCTCGGAAAGCACGTGAAGCCGTTGGTCCTGCGCCTGATCTCTCTGGTCGTGTCGGCTTACCGTCCCATCGGACCATGAGAGTGAGGGTATAGAGAGTGCACCTGTGCTTGTGCATACACTCGTGCATTATAATCCTGTCAAGCGCCGATGGCGAGTCTCCATTGAGGCAGGCCGCCTTGGCCGAAATTCGGTCTGGAGCACATTATTTTTATTAATAACATAGAAAAAATAACCACTAACCTTATGCCCTAGTGGCCTAAGCTTACTGGTGGTAACTTCATAAGGTATCCTTTTAAGGAACGCGTTTTTCTGTATCTCTCTATAATATACAGGCATTTAATATAATAGGATGTTACACTGCTTGTATTCAGTAGTAGTCAGGAAAAAATTGAGAGATGAAATTTTTCCAGAGTCAAGCATGTCGCTTCAGCGCTTGACAGCGCTTCGAGCGCTGATGGCCAGCCAACCGACCGCTTTAGCAGCATACATTATACCAACTGCCGATGCTCATAACGTAAGTTTTCTTTTGTTTAATTTCAAGGGAAAATGAGCTTCAAGTCCCGCTCATTTTCCCCGGTAAAGTATAAAATATGACTTTTAGTTAGGTACTTGTCTATATCTACTACTATTCTATATTTTAAAAAATCTATTTTATTTTTATTCCCATTTTACCACGCTGTAATAGCCCACTGTTTGATATGTAAATGCATAAATACTGCCGTTTTGCGTATGGTGAGTGTAGAGAACCGGAGACCCTTTTTACTGGAAACGAGGCACTTCACCTTGGTCCTCAGGGATGACAACGAATCTGCATTTTGATCCTTAATTGAGGATAGATGTAGATGTCTATGCGCCACAGCATCCACTTACTATCAGGCGGACTGTGTGCTTGTTTGTATAAAAAATATTTAATAAGAAACTTACAACTACTGCACAAAGGAGTTTCATTTGTATTAGTTAGATGAAAAGTCACCTAAAGCGTAAATACTAGCTACATTTAAGCTTAATCTAATGATGCCCCATATGTTAAAATTATGCATACCAAAGAAATAGACGCACACTAAAAATAACTCACCTTCCTCTTTGGGCAGTCGGATAGATAGGATGAGTTAGTTTTGCGTAAAACTCAAATCTACAGCTAATAACAGATTTAAATAATACTATTATTTTTTACGGATTTTATCGCGTATATACTATTTATATACCAGATGTTTCGAGCACTTTACAGCACCCATGGTCACGGTGACCGTGGATGCGAAGCATCGGGTATATAAATAAATAAATAATAATAATAATTATTATTATTGTATCTTTTTGCATATTTTATCGTATTTACCACGGGGAGTGCTCTGAGGAATTACCCGGGCTAATTCCAGCCGCTTAGTTGTACACGCATATCGCGATAAAACTCTTTTTTATCGTGGTAGAGCCATGCTGCAGTTATTAGTAGTTGTAGCAAGAATGGGTAAGCTCGACCGGGAAAGGACCACGCTCTCACAGAATACCAGCGTGAAATAGCAGCTTAATGCTGCTGTGTTTCGTATGGTGAGTATAGAGAACCGGAGACCCTATTTACTGGAAACGAAGCATTCCATTTTAGTCCTCAGGGGTGACAACGCATCTGCATTTTGATTCGTAATCGAGGATAGATGTAGATGTCTATGAACCACAACAACCACTTACCATCAGGTAGACTGTGTGCTCGTTTGTTACCCTGTTCTATTAAAAAAAATTAGCGACACCATCTGGAAGTTTTCTTCCTTGCATAACTTCTTTGTGGAATTGATTACCGCCAGTGATTTTTCCGGACCAATACGACTTTATACCTTCAAGAAAAGAGCCTACTCCTTTTTAAAGACCGGGAACGCATCTGCAATTCCCCTGGTGTTGCAGTTGTCCATGGGCGGCGGTAGTCATTTACCATTAGATGAGCCGCATGCTCGTTTGCCTCCTTTTATATAAAAAGAACTTCGTTCTACACAGTCGGAGTATATAGCGTCGGCGGACGCCCGCCGGGAATGGATAACGGGGTTCACGGGCTCTGCTGGGACGGCTGTGGTCACCGCCGCACAAGCTCTGGTTTGGACGGACGGGCGCTACTACACTCAGTTCGAGAAAGAGGCGGATACCAAGCTCTGGACACTTATGAAGCAATGTAAGCTCTTATTTTTTTTTGAAGTTATTTAGTTTTCTTAAATAATTCTAGTTACCATTGTTCGTCATGTGGGTGACGTAGGAGGAGACTAATTGAAATGCTAGAGGTATGACTTTCGATAGATAGCGATATAACTATCTCGTTTACACCAGACGTAAAATACCTTACGTGGTAGAGCTACGCTGCAGCTATATTATGGTTGTAGCATGAATGGGTCGGCTCGACCGGAGAAGGTCCACGCTCTCACAGAATACCAGCGTTAAATAGTAGCTTAACGCTGCTGTTTTTCGTGTGGTGAATGTAAAGCACCGGAGACTCTTTTTACTGAAAAAGAAGCGTTCTGTCTTAGTCCTCAGGTCTGACAAAGCATCTGTATTTTTACTAGTGATGTAACGATTCCGATACCGATATAATCGGCAGACCGATTAATCGACATCGCCGATTATACAACCGATATTAAGAGTTTGAAAAGCGCGCGAAACGAACAACGTGCACGCGACATTCTAGCTCAGCTCAGTTGCCTTAGAGTGTCTGTTTTCAACTGCAGGTCTCTTTCAAATTTTAATAAATAAATGTTTTCTTTTAATTTTTAATTTTTGTATTGAAATTTTGGTTTTCAACCCTTTCAAGGTTCAGTCACTAATAAATATAAGTAACTTTTATACATAATAAAGAAAATCATTCATTATTTATTTGTTTTTTTTTCTATTTCTGATCAGTCACCGATAAAGGTATCGGTATCGGTATCGCCTATTATTTACTATAATAATCGGTATCGCCATCGTATCGACACAATTACGTATTTTTACATCCTTCCATCTGTCATAGGCCACAGCATCCACTTACTATTAGGTGGACTGTGTGCTCGTTTGTCACCTTTATTTCATAAAAATTATTTATGGTTTCCTTTAGATGGCAGTATAACCATCTCGTTCACACCAGATGTAAAATACCCAAACCGGTGACCAGCAGTGTCAAAGATGCTCAAGTCTGGTTCTGCATTTAATAAGCGTGACGAACATTACTGGAAGCCAATATAATGACAGCTTGTGAGGCATTTCATCTAAGTCCTCTATTATAACGTGTAACAAAGTTCTTTGTTGAAAGTTAGTCTATAATTCGCCATTAACTATCAAGTGTATTAGTTTTTTTTTAAATTGATTTTTTATAGAAGAAAGGTGACGAACGAGCACTCAGTCGACTTGATGGTACGTGGTTGCTGCGGCCCATGGACATCTACATCTATCCTCGATTACAAATCAAAATGCAGATGCGTTGTCACCCGTGAGGACTAAGATGGAATGCCTCGTTTCCAGTAAAAAGGGTCTCCGGTTCTCTACACCCACCATACGAAACACAGCAGCATTAAGCTACTATTTTACGCTGGTATTCTGTGAGAGCGTGGTCCTTCTCCGGCAGAGCCGACTCATTCGTGCTACAACTATACTAATACTACTAATATAGCTGCAGTATGGCTCTAACACGCATAAAATACATACATAGTATAATAAAAAATACATAGTTAACCAATTTCACCAAAAAAAAAACCTTATGCTGTGGACTCCTTGTTTTCTAGCCCTAGCTTCAGTCAACACATGTTGCCCGCCTCTAAATCCGGCTCTATATTCTGTTCAAAATGTCGTTTACAGCACTACCAGAAACGCCGACGATGGAGAAGTGGCTCACAGCGAACCTGGTAGCGGGGTCGGTGGTGGGCGCAGATCCTCACACTATGAGCAGGGAGGAGTGGAGTCCGTTGCGGGTAATTTAAGTATTAAATATATTAATATTAAATATAAATGAGCCGTGGTAGCTCAGCTGGTTAGCTCTCGCTGTAAATTTCACAGTACGCGAGCAAACCGGGTTCGATCCCCGCCGGCACCAATGAAATTGTTAATTGCAATTTTAAGTGCTGATTTACCACATGCTCGGCGGTGAAGGAAACATCGTGAGGAAACCTGCATGTCAGAGAAATAAGAAAAAAATATATTTCTTGGACATATGAAGTTCGCCAACACGTATTGGGGCAGCGCGGCGGACTATTCCTTGCCCTAAAACCCTCTCAGAAATGGGCGGAGGCCTGTGCCCAGCAGTGGGACGTATATAGGCTGTAATTTTACTTTTTTTATTAGATATTTAGCCCTTTAAGATAAGACATTGTACATGGTGAAATTATAATTTGCTATTCTTTAGAACTAAAGAAAACAGTATCCAAAAACAATGAAAATAAAATATGCGAGTACACCTACGGATATTATTCCAAATATTAAAGACACTATTCCAGCATTCTCACTTACTTCCAACTGATACACACAAAGCAATACGATTAACAGAACGAATAATTGTGCCAGCCATACACTTGATATAGCAACCTAAGTGAGCATCACCATGGCTTTACTCTTTTTAATTGCCAAAAAAGGCAAATATTTATGAAAAATTGTATTATTGTAGATAATAGTAGTTACACTAAAGCACAGAATAAATAAAAGTACTACGTACAGAAGTTGCACTCCTTTGATGTCAACTGCTTGCCGACGTTTAATAGCCTACATAATTATTATTAATCAGATAAATTGCGCACGCAAGCTAAATAAAACTTTATCGCTGCGCGTTAGTGTCCATATTACTTTGCATCTTTTCCTAAGTCACGGCGGACTTTCCGTGGCTATTAAGGGATGGTCAAAAGAAAGTAAAAAAATACATTGCGAAATGTTAATTATGTTACTTAGGTGAAGTACCTATTCCGACTATGATCGACTGACCATACTTTCGCCCCTATGTGAGTTCTGCGATGCCTAACGCATGCAAATTGCAAGGTCATTCGTCGGGAATCGCAACGCTTGGTTCGGAAGAAATAGGTAGATAGTGTAAACAACAAATAAACCTGAAATACGATTCCTAACAGAAATGTGATCTATTCTACTTACTTAAATCTTCTTAGTATACAAAGTTTTAATTTCAGTATTTTGTGTTATTGTAACTTAAAATATTTTAATTACAAAATATATAGGTATGTAAGTAAATACTTGGATAGTGAAGTAAATTTTAACTAATTTTTGTAATAAAGTACTAAGGTATTTCTTCTGTAGACTAAATTATTACTTAATTCTTTTTTGCTGTGAGTACCTAACAAAAAAAATTAAATAAATTCACCTTTCATAATTTCCTTCTAAAATTCTTCGGTAACTTAAATAATGATATGAAAACTTTTGTTGGTCACTACATTTAGTATCCATCCACGCAACAGTTTTAGTAGGAACGACGTTTTGCTATTATAATTTATCAAATAGGTAATATACATAATATATAATTTTTAAAATACATTAAAACTTTTACAACTATTTTTACCTACAATTAAATATACTAAACACTAAACAAAAACTATTTCAACAAGTATTTACATAAAACTATTTACATAAACAGCGTTAAAAAACTTTAACATTGAATCGCCTACAACGCGCTAGCCCCGACTGCGTATAACGCCCAGGGCGCATCGCGATTTTAAGTAATTATTTCACGCAGGTAGCATGAGTGACAGAGGCCTGACTAAAGTCCAATGTGTAACGCCACATAAAATTTTCACATAATGTACTGTCCGTCTCATAGAATACTATAATACATACATAATAGAACGGGGGAGTGGGCGGAGCCTGTGTAGCCACTAAAATGTCACCAACACGTCAATTCGCACATATAAATGTCAACACGAGATGTGTTTTGACGTTACAATCGTTTGATTAAAACTACTTTTACGGATTTTATCGCGTTTATTTTTACTTCTTGTTTTTAATTCCCGACGTTTCGGGCGCTTTCCAGCACCCATGGTCACGGGGGACTGAGATGACTCATCATCTCAGACCCCCGTGGTCAGTCAGTCACCCATGGTCAGTCCCCCGTGACCATGGGTGCTGGAAAGCGCCCGAAACGTCGGGAATTAAAAATAAGAAGTAAAAATAAACGCGATAAAATCCGTAAAAGTAGTTTTAATCATGTGTAGTGTTCGTGTAAATATAAGAAATCATTATGTTACAATCGTTTCCAAATTTCGCATGCAAATTATTTAGAAAATGCCAAATTGCACGCTATTTACAAATAAATATGTATTAAAATCCGTCTGTCAACACAGCGAATCGGGTTTGTAGTAGTGATTAACTGATAATACTACGTAATTGCTTGTAGTTGTATGTGTGCTCCCGGCGACGCCTATCCGCGTACAAAATAAGGTTGACAGCCACTCTATTGTGTATTATAGTATTCTATGGTCCATCACCATTACTTGGATAAATGTAGTGCCGCGAGTAATCAATGTTATGGAGGCCATGAATATTGATACAAATATCGCACCATTATAAAGTGGATAATAACAAACAAAATTTTTTGGTATTAAAATGTTAAAGCCATCTTTCAATTTGTAAACGTCAGCTTTTATTTTATTTTCTATAACGTATGAGATGAACTGCAACATTCTCTTGATAGTAACTCGAAATAATAAAAAACTGTGGTTGCCACTTTTTTACTAAGCGTGGCAAACGTGGCATGTATTCTCCCATTAGGCAATTCATAGGGGAGGCCTATTCTCAGCTGTGGACATAGACTGTAGTTATGAAGAACTTGCGAGAAGGGTTAATTTACTGTTGCGCGCCTAAGTTGATGTCTGGTACCTGGCACTAGCGCCATCTTGTGTCGGGGAACAGAGCGAGGAGAGCTTTCTAGAAAATGCCATGCTGGAACTTTTCACCTCCAGCGCCATCTAGTATCGAATAGAAGAACTAAGCTTTCTGGAAAACTCCACACTCGAACTTTCTTCACCTAGTCGGTCGGGACTGGTATTTGCTGGAATATTCTAGATGTTTCGGTGAAAACCCTATTTAAAGCCGTTGATAGACGCGATCGGGGCAGTATTGAATTGGCGATACGAGCGAAGCTTTCGGAGTGAAATAAAGTGAACTAGAGTGTTGTGTGATTTAAGTTTTAATTGGTGTTCAGTAATTAAAGTGTCAATCTTTATAATTCAATCGGCAGTTTTTATTGTCACGAACCTTAAGCTCGTAACATTACTAATAACAGGTTTTATAACGTATTTGTTGATTAAAATATTTGAACGGCGAGCGTTTTAAAAGTGTGACATTGAAAGCCTTGCAAAGTGTTGAATGAAGGAGAACATGGAAGACCATTTTAGAACCATTTTAGTGGGGCTATTTTAACGCGTGATTAGTTCCTTACGCACGTGGTCCTTACGAAGTAATAAAAGTCAATAGAGTTGAACGCAGTAAATCCGTAAAACTTCTTTTGTCACTAATTCTTTTTAACCGACTTCAAAAGGTGGAGGTTCTCAATTCGATTGTATGTTCTTTTTTTTGTATGTATGTTACGCGATATCTTCGAAGTTTGTGAACCGAATTTAATAATTCTTTTTTATTGAATAGGCTTTATCTCAAGGGTAGTTACTACCATTAAATTTTGAAAAAAAAATAATCGCCCCCAAGGGCAGAAAATAGGGGAAAAAAGATTCATAATGGACTATTGCTTAAGGAATTTTATATATCTTCGCAAATAAAGAACCGATTTTAATTTTTTTTTAAATACGCTATGATAATTCTGGGTTTGGTTCCATATAAATTTGGAGAAACAATTCCACCTCTAAGGTTTGCAAATAAATAACTTCATTTATAGCAATTTGAAGTTGGTTATTACTTTTTTGTTAAAATTTATAATTATATCGCTACAACTGTAACGCAATAAGAAACAGGCAATAGTTTCATCTAACCACCAAAATAAACAGAACGTAACCACTTTTCGACATTTATGCAGACTGCCCTCAAAAAGGCTAAGATGGAGCTAATCGCGGTGCCCAACAACCTGGTGGATGAAGTAAGGATTCAATTGAATGACCCGCCACCGGCCAGACCTCATAACGAGATCGTTCCGCTGCCTGTTAAATATACTGGTGAGTATATTTTAACGGTTAATTTTCGACACACATATTTCGAAAACAAATAATGATATGTATTCTTTAATGATATCATATAACATATTCTGTTACTAAATTAATTATATTTTTTGCATGCTTATTTATAGAATAAGGGTGAATAACGAGCACACAGTCCACCTGATGGTAAGTGGATGCTGTGGCCCATAGAATCATAATAAGGACCCCTGAGGTATAAGATGGAATGCCTCGTTTCCAGTAAAAAAATGTCTTCGGTTCTCTACACTCACCCCACGAAACACAGCAGCATGAAGCTGCTATTTTACGCTGGTATTCTGTGAGAGCGTGGTCCTTTCCCGGTCGAGCCGACCCATTCGTACTAAAACAATATTATAGCTGCATATTCCTTTCGCGAAAACTCATCTCGGGAATCACGCTCCTATCGTACGTATATGTCCGTATGTAATATAACAATTTTTTTAAAACCATACCTGACATTGACATAATTCACGACTCTTACATACATAAAATACATAAACACTCACGCCTGTCACCCAGAGGGGTAGGCAGAGACTACAGACTTCCATTTGGCACGATCCTGACACACCTCTCTCGCCTCCTTCACATCCATACACCTGCGCATACATGCTCGTCGGTTAAGGGTACTCCTAATTTGGCCCGTTTTCAATAAATCGCCGATTTGGTCGATAAATTTTCGCCTAGGACGTCCCTTTCCGACTCTGCCATTCACTTCTGCAACGTAAATTTTCTTTGTCACTCTTTCCTCATTCATTCTTTCTACGTGACCAAACCACCGAAGCATTCCTTTCTTAATCCTGGTCACCACATCATCTTGCAAACCACACTCTTCTCTTATTACACAATTTCTTGCCCTGTCATTAAGATTCAGCCCTAACATACTCCTTAACGACCGCATTTCTACTGCGTTCATTCTACTCTCGTGCTTCTTCTGCCACACCCAACTTTCACTACCATACGTTACAGTAGGGACCAACGCAGCATTGTGAATTGTCATACGTGCCTTTTTCGACACATTTTGACTCTTATATTGCTCTATCTATTATAACCTTTCAAAATTAAACTTACAAATCATTTATCGTCGAGTAGCTGATGTAAGTTATATTTTGAATAGAATTTATCATATACTTTAATTAAAAATGTACTCCTGAAGAGGGTATGATATGTACCATGTTCACTCTTAATAATTAAACTTGTTTTTTCTCCTTTAAATTTTTCTTATTTAAGTACATAATTTACTTGAATAGTTTCTAATTGCATTGTATTGATCGGATATTATTTGTACTCCAAATTAACCTAAAATTGCATGACTCAATCGGTGAATGTCATGTACACTTTTTTTATAGGATAAGGGTGACAAACGAGTACACAGTCCACCTGATGGTAAGTGGTTGCTGTGACCTATATACATCTACATTTAACCTCGCTTAAGAATCAAAATGCAGATGCGTTGTCACCCGTGAGGACTAAGATGGAATGTCTCGATTCCAGTAAAACGGGTCTCCGGTTCTCTACACTCACCATACGAAACACAGCAGCATTAAGCTACTATTTCACGCTGGTATTCTGTGAGAGCGTGGTCCTACTCGGGTGAGCGGACCCATTCGTGCTACAACGATAATATAGCTGAAGCTGTGACGGCTCTAGCACGATATCACTTGTTAGTGATATACATTCAGAGAGTATAAAATAGAGTAGAGTATAGAAAAGTTTATATTTTCGTGTTTATGTCATATATGTATATTGTAAGTGTACTTTTTAAATAAAATAATAATAGCTGCAGCGAGTGACAATAAATGCCACCACCTTCTGGTAAAACATGGCGGAATCTGTACTATACATTTGTATTTACCCATATTTGCAAAATAAATTCGTTTCACTATTACATTCATTCGAGATCTAGACGATACTATTCGATGTTTAATTATAATATGCAATTCAAATTGATAAGTTTTTTTTTAAAATCAAAATACAGGTTTTGAAAATGTTTAGAGCAAATTTTTTGCTTTTTCTATTTTCCTATGTTATATACCACAATTATTTTCGTCACTTCTTACTGCTCCTCCCTTCATCATCATCATCATCATCATTACAGCCCTTCACAAGTCCACTGCTGAACATAGGCCTCCCCCAAGGTATGCCACAAAGCACGGTCCTGAGCCACCTGCATCCATCGACTTCCTGCATGTCTTACCAGGTCGTCACTCCATCTAGTGGGGGGTCGCCCTGCACTGCGTCTACCGGTACGAGGCGGCCACTCGAGAACCTTTTTTCCCCAACGGTTGTCGGTTCTTCGAGCTATATGGCCGGCCCATTGCCACTTCAGCTTACTAATCCGTTGGGCTATGTCGGTCACTCTGGTTCTACTGCGGATATAAGTTTATCACGCAGAGAAACTCCGAGCGGGCTATGCTCGGAGTTTCTCTACGTGATAAACTTATATCTCCATAGCTCGTACGTACTCATGCTCTCCTCCCTTCATACGTAACAAATTATATTTCAATTTTAGGTAAGACTGCTGGTAAGAAGATAGAACGGCTAAGAGTGAAGTTGAAAGAGAAGAAGGCGTCCGCTCTTGTTTTAACTGCACTGGATGAAGTGGCGTGTAAGTTGGTTTTATGTAATACCTCTTCTATGTTATATGTTTTTCCATCAGCTCGTAAAACCCACATGGCCTAGATGTGCATGTGCTGTGGTATGAAGGGTTTATCATAATCGCTTTTATAATGTGTAATATGGTGAAGTTGCCGAAACTGAAACGTGGTAAAATGGTAGCCATTTTGAATTATAACTGTTCATTGGCACCACCAGCCAACTAGATACGATAACTATATTGACGGCACCGTGGCGCAGTGGCTTAGCAACGAGTCGCAGCGCTAAGGGCTGTGGGTTCGATTCCCGCACGGAACAAGTATTTGTATGGTGTACTTGTTGCCATGCAAATAGAGGTATCATAGATGCATCAACGTCCCGGCATGTAAACATCAGCGCTCTTAAGAAGAAATATAATTCCGCCTCGAGGTCCTTCAAAGAGTAATTGCCAAGGGAAGGTCAGAGCACATCGACAGAATTAATAATAATAATAATAATAAAACTCTGAGTACTTGCACAGGCACAACCTAGTAGCCAGAATTCTACACCAGGAGCTCGCTCTGAAATACGGTCTCGTGGGCCGGAAATTGCCGTATTACAAGTACTTGCCGGAAGCCGTGCTCGAAAATGACCGCGCCAGGCTCTACTGGGACCGGGCCATCATCACAGACAGGACTATTCTTGCGAATAAGCCTGATATTGTGCTGATGGACCGGGCACAGTCAAGGATATTTTTGGCCGACATTACCATTCCGTGTGACGAGAACCTCGTGAAAGCCGAAACAGATAAACGAACAAAATATCTGGACCTGGCTCACGAGGTGACCGATATGTGGGGTGGTCTGCCGGCCGAAATTATTCCTGTAGCCGTCTCTGCGAATGGGCTAATCCCAGTCAGCCTCTCGGGTCATCTGAGGCGACTGGGACTCCGTGACGGACCGCTCCAGGCTCAAATGCAGAAGGCGGTGCTCCTCGATACCGCCCGCATCGTCCGCCGGTTTCTTTCCCTTTCCTCCTAACCCTCGGCCGTTTGGTCTCCCCTGCCGAGGGCTTCCATCTGGTTGGGCTTTTATTTATTTATGTATTTTTGTATTTATTTTATGTTATTAATATTTATGTATATTTATCGTTTCATTTTAATTTATAATTATATATTTATATAACCCAACCAGATGCGAAAACTATATAGATACCCCAAATAATAATAATAAATATTTATTTCATTTCCAATTATACATGTTTACATACAGGAATGAATATGATTACAATTAAATAAAGTAACAATAAGTCTAACAAAATTAACATAGTATGATAAAATTAAAACTATGTGTAGCTTAATAATGTAGAATATACAAAAGAAAAATAAAAAAGTCAAGTTTATAATATTAGCTACCTGCCAAGGATGCCGATGATTTGTGGTCTATCAAATCTGATGTAATGGTTGGGGCCGTCTAGGATATGATCACAAACTGCAGACTTCCCGGAACGTTGATGCTTCATGATGTGAAGCATCAACGTTCATCCTCGCGAAAGAACACCGATTCCTACCAAGGATGATACGTGAGGCTATTGAAATTAAAAAACATCCCAATTTCAATAGAGAAGGAGGCTGGGTACTACCACCTGCTTGGGATCCTATAATCAATAAAATTAAAACTAAACCCAAGCATACCACTGCAAGACCTCAAGACATAGTCAGTTCATTTTGCATAGATCAGACCATAAACAATAATTAAAAAAGCTGAAGGTACTCCGGGTTTAACAATGACATCGGGACGTCAGTCATCTCAGTCCCCCGTGACCATGGGTGCTGGAAAGCGCCCGAAACGTCGGGAATTAAAAATAAAAAGTAAAAATAAACGCGATAAAATCCGTAAAAGTAGGTTTAATCATACAATTTTTATTTACATAATTCAAAATGCCCTTCCCTATTTAGAATACATGCGCTTAATCGACGCGGCCAATCATCAGTCGCAGCACGCACCACACTCATATCTATTTCTACCGCTGCTTTAGCCAAAGATGTTCGGAGAGATTCCAAATTCGGATGAGGTTTAGCGCAAACTTTCTCCTCCAAATGTTGCCATATCTTACAATCCAGTGGGCTTAAATCTGGACTAGAAGAGGGCCAGTCTTCATGTCCGATAAAGACAATTCCGTGGGCGGTCAACCAGTTATACGTGCTTCGTGCCCCATGAGCTGGTGCAGAGTTCTGTTGGAGTATCACATGTCTCTTTTTGAACATTGTTTGAGCAAGAGCTTCCACTATGTTTGTTAACACAGTATTTTGGTACACCTCGGCTCCGGTTTTTACACCTTTTTTTATAGAAAAATGCCTCAGTTAAGCCTGAATGGGAGACTCCAAGCCAAACCACGGGTGACGAAGGATAATGTGCACGTTGAATACTCGGAATACGCGTGCTTGCTTCTTCACTACTGTGGGCATACACCTTTCTATTTTGTTTATTATAACTTTCTTCGATATTAAAAGTTGTTTCATCCGAAAACAACATTTCGCTGTATTTTTTTCCCGCGTACCGCAGTAACAAAGTGTGGGATCTATCCAGCCTTTTTTTTCGAACGATCATTCAAAAAATGTCCGGTCTTCTTACGATAAGCTCGTAGTGTTAGATCTTCATTGATCACTCTTTTGACCGTGGTTCTGCTTAGGCCCATCTGAAGAGCTAAGATTTTTTATTTACGAACAGGATTTCGTTGGATTCGCGCTTTCACTGCTTTGATGATCGCGGGTGTCCTAACTATACGAGGTCGGCCGGTCCTCTTACGATCATCGAAGCTTGAATCTTCAGTAAATCGTTTGATAGTACGATAAACAAATCGTATGGTTATTTTAAATTTTCACGCTATCTACTTTCTTCGACCACTCCATATTTGAAAATGAATGAAAATTAATGTCTTTTTTATTTTCGGCAAGCGCAAACGTTTCAAAAATTTTAATTAACTAGATTTTGACAGAACTTAAGACCCGACTAAGTATTAGGCACTTAATTTTAAATATTTGTACACATGATAATACAAAGAAAAACAAAATACAACAACCTGACCAATAAATTCAACAAAAGTAGTCCCGTCATTATAGACATTCGGTGATACATAAAGTTACAATGAGCTGATAATCGGTAAAATTGTTCAAAATATAATTATAAATAAATTTTTTGAGTTCCTCGCCATTCCTGTGTATGAAAAAAATTTTACTCAAGGTTATAAGTATGTGTTATAAATGAGTCGCGATTTTCAGCAAAACGGTAAGTTTTATTATAAAAATATCCCGGACAAAAGTTGTAAATTAAAAATTATCTACAAAAAATGTATCAATACTTTCTTTACTACGAGCCACTGTTTCTGATATATTACGATTCAAAAAGCTGTACAAGTTGTAATCATCAATCATATAATAATAATAATGTCTTCTAGACCGAATTTCGGCCACGGCGGCCAGCCTCAACGGAGACTAGCCATCGGCGCAGGACAGGATTATAGTGCACGAGTGTATGCGCAAGCACAGGTGCACTCTCTATTCCCTCACTCTCATAATCCGATGGGACGGTAAACCGACACGACCGGAGAGAGATCAGGCGCAGGGCCAACGGCTTTACGTGCTTTCCGAGGCACGGGGGTGAGACACCGCCAACTTCCTGACTCCGGGCAACTACTAAGAATTTCTTGACAGAAAAACTCAATAATCAATTTTTTGTCCCGACCCGGGATTCGAACCCAGGACCTCATGATCAGCAGTCGCACTACTACAACCACTAGACCAACGAGGCAGTCAATCATATATTGAATATATAAAATAATGTATAAATATTCCTAATCCTAATTAAACAATATAACTCGTCCTAATTTAAAACTATATTCCCACAATTATTTCTCTAGTCTCCTATATATATATATTTATTTACAGACACGCTCAATCTACGGGGCAGCGATATCCAGTACAACCCAGTCTTCTTCTCTTACCTGGTGATCACTGAGAGCTCGGTCAAGCTGTTCTGGGGCGATGGGAAACTTCCTGAGACGGTGCTGGAGCACCTGAGTTCCGAGGAGGCGAAGGTCGAGGGGTGTCCGTATGACAGTATCGTGGCATACTTGAATGGTTTGGCTGTAAGTACTTAGGTATTGTACTGGTAGGATAGGAGTCTATGGGGATAGATTTTACTTTTACTAGTACTAGTACTTTACTGGCACTTTATTCGTGGTAATCATGCTGCAGCTATAATTATGTTTGTAGCACGACAGGTTCGACCGGGGAAGTACCACGCTCTCTAGAATACTCGCGTAAAATATCAGCTTCATGCTGCTGTATATGATATGGTGAACGTAGAGATTCGGAGACTCTTTTTACTGGAAATGAGGCGTTCCATGTTGTCCTCAGGGATGATTCTTAGTCGAGGATAGATGTAGATGTCTACGGTTCACAGTATCCACTTACCATCAGGTGGACTGTGCGCTCGCTTGTCACCCTTGTTCTATAAAAAATAATATTTCAGACGTGGTTATATTTTATACGTGTTAGAGCTATATTATGGCATGTAGCACGAACGGGTCGGTTCGACCGGAGAAGGAGCACGCTCTCACAGACACACGCGTAAAATAGCAGATTAATGCTGCTGTGTTTCGTATGGTGAGTGTAGAGATTCGTAGACCCGTTTATATTGGAATCGAGGCATTCCATCTTGGTCCTCAGGGGTGACAACGCATCTGCGTTTTGATTCTTAATCGAGGATAATTGTAGATGTCTATGGACCACAGCATCCACTTACCATCAGGTGGCCTGTCTTCTTGTTTGTCACCGTTATTATATTAAAAAAAATTAACATCAGTTAATATGGGTTTGGTAAAGTGTGAAACTATCTTGAGTTTCACCATCTCAGCCTATCATTGCTTCATTGGGAGTTATTTGCTATAGTTACCTGTTGTATTTTTAATTTGACTTGTTATCAGGAAGATGCTGCTGTTCATCTTCTATTTGATTTCCATCTGTCGCCTCGTACGACACACGCGAGATGATAAGGAGAAGTTGATTCTCTTATGCCGGCATTACTCGGTCTTTAAGATTTATCATCATCATTACAGCCCTACACGAGCCCACTGCATCCATCGACTTCCTGCATGTCTCACCAGGTCGAATAAATGTAATTTTAGGTTTATATTTAATTAATTTTAAAAATATAGTTGTGTTTCTTAATAAAGATACTAATAGTTACTTAGCAACCATCCGCAATCAATCAATAAACCAGTTAGGTAATCTAAATTTAGTCAATGGTGGAAAATTCGTTCCGTTATGGACTGCCAGTATACTGCTACATATGGATACCTACCATATGACGTCATAAATCATCGTCATTTTGTACTGTGAGCACTACCGCTTGCGAGGTAAAGTGATCTTAATACTTTGATTTATATATATATATATATATATATATATATATATATATATATATATATATATATATATATATATATATATACAGAATGGGTTCCACATATATGCAATAAATGAAACCATATACTTGTTATCGCCTTTGCTGACGATATACAAAAAATGAACGTAATCGGTCCAGTAATTAGGTCAAAAAGTAGAGTTTTAATTTTAAGCAAATTTGAACACTCTATAGAATTGGGTCACTAAGTCAATGATTCAATGAACTTGAATGAATCCTTGAACATTAAAAAGCGACGTTGCCACGCAGTGCAAACTATTGGTATTGCGACATATCGACAGCGGTGTCTTTTGTCGGCGTGCCACCCGCGTGCAACGTTGTCACTCTTCCAAGGGGTCAAGGTACGTTGTCTAACAGAGTGTTCACTTTTACTGAATTTATTTTAATATTTATTTTGTTTGCAAATTTCACTTTTTTATTTTACGGGTTTTAATTTAATATTTAATTTTTCTACACTTCTACGGACTAGTATTACTTGTGGTTTCATTTATTGCATATATGTGGGACCCATTCTGTATATATATATATATATATATATATATATATATATATATATATATAAATACATAAATAAAACTTTCTAAAATTTTATTAGCAAAAAACTATATTACGTGAAACTTTTTGGAGCTAATGTTAATCTAGTAGTCGTAATATAACAGAAAATTAATAAAATGAAATTCAGTATCATTTATTCGCAATTAATTTGTAACTTTTAATACAATTTTAAATATTGAAATTTAGTCGTATCTTGCAAACGCACACAAGATACGTTATAGAACCTATCATCCGTACGATGATACAACACAAAGACTATAACTGTTTTTTCTTCCAGAAAGATCTATCGGAAGGCGACGACGGAGCGCATTCGATCTGGTTGTCGAGCGATGCGAGTGAAGCTATACATCGCGCAGCGTCCGGGGTAAAAAACAAAATAAGACCTTTAACATTTATTAAAACTACTTTTAAGGGTTTTATTGCGTTTAATTTCTTGATTTTTAATTCCCGACGTTTCGGGCGCTTTCCAGCACCCATGGTCACGGGGGACTGAGATGACTGACGTCCCGATGTCATTGATAAACCCGGAGTACCTTTAGCTTTTTTAATTATTGTTTATGGTACGGCATTAAAATAAAAATAATTAAAATTAAACGGGATAAAATCCTTAAAAGTAGTTTTAATCAATGTGTAGTGCACGCGTAAATATAGTCAATCATTAAGACCTTTAACAGTTTTCAATGGAATTTACGAAAATAGAACTTAAATTATAGACTAACAAAGAAAGGTTACATTTGGTGATTTAACGTAGTGGTTATATACCCTTTGACAGTGACGCAAAATGTTTGCAAATGGCAGATGCTTGTGTGCGTAAGTGTGTTTTTTACAAAAAGCATGCACTCTGGTTTCCCTTGCTTTCTAAGCCGATGGGACGACAACCCGACACAACCGGAAAGAGATCAGTGCTTTCCGAGGCACGGGGATGAGACACCGCCAACTTCCTAACATCGGGCTGTTACTATTTACTATGAATTAACAAGATAACTCAATAAATGACTAGCCCGACCCGGGATTTAAAAAAAATAAGTGACAAACGAACTTGGAGTCCACCTGATGGTAAGAGGCTACTTCAGTCCCTGGACACCTGCAGCCAACTTCAAACTAGAAATGTGTCAATCATTCATTTCTCGTGACCGAATCATTCTAGTACATTTCGTCACGCGTATCGGTACATTTGGGTCGATCATTCAAATAGATCATTGCGGGCTCCAGTACTCTAAGAACAATTCATTCAGATCATTCGATATTCGGTTGGTTTTCGAGTCATTCACAATTCACATCAATCACGAGTTAAAAAAAATCCGTCAATTGTTTGTGATTGGTTGTACCGGAACATTCAAAAACAGATGTATGAACCATCAATACTTTTAAGTGTACCAGCTCAAACGAACGATTCATTCAAGATTGACACATGTCTTTGTTCACTTAGGGAACATGAATAAAATAGGCGACTCACACGATAGGCAAATTGTTTACTTAAATAATTAAAATGTAAACTAAATTGGTGGTGATCGGGTCGCGAGCTATGGGCGAGTGACGATTTTAGGCGCGGTGGTGAGAAAAAAACCCCGCGCTTCTCGTACTCCCCGCGAACACCATCGGTGCTGTCGTAACGGCGCCGACAGTCTTCTTCAAACCAAGAAGGTTACAGATGTGTTTTCACCTTCGAGGACCAAGTTGTAATGCCTCACAAACTGTGACTATACAGGCTCTATACCCTCAGACCGGTACACAGAAGTGTACGCACTGCTACTTGGTGCTAAAAATAGGTAAGATGATGCTATTTACTCTGACGGACGCCTAGACATGAAAGGAGTCCCTATCGCGTAGTACCGGGAGTAGTAAAAAAACTACGGAATTAATTTTAATAAAAAATAATAGCGAATGACCTTTTTTACCGTTTGGAAAAAATTGGGTGTAACATGTAAAGGAAGTAGAGCCCATGACACTGCCCAGAGCCTATGGCACTGATATTTTATAAAAAATAAAAACAAACATTTTGAATTAAATAAAGAGATTATTTAAAATCTATGGAAATTCATTATATAAGACCTTTTTTACCGTCTGGAAAAAATAGGGTGTGACATGTAAACGGAGTAGAAGCTGATGGCGCTGATATTTTATAAAAAATAAAAACAAAATTTTGAAAATAAGACTTTAAGAATAAATAAATTAAAATCTTTCGAAATTCAAATCATATCCACCCTACTTAACGGCAATAATGCAGAGACTACGGACTTCCATTTGGCACGATCCTGACATACCTCTTTCGCCTCCTTTACATCCATATATCTACGCATACATGCTTGTCGGTTAAGGGTACTTCTAACGTGGCCCATTTTCAAAATATCGCCAATTTGGATAAACATTTTTCTAGGGCGTCCCTTCCCGACTCGGCCGTTCACATCTGCCATATAAATTTGCTTTGTCACTCTTTCCTCATTCATTCTTTCTACATGACCAAACCATCGAAGCATTCCTTTCTTAATCCTGGTCACAACATCATCTTGCATACCACATTTATCTCTTATCACGCAATTTCTCACCCTGTCATTCAGATTCAACCCTAGCATATTCCTTAAAGACCGCATTTCTACAGCATTTATTCTACTTTCGTGCTTCTTCTGCCACACCCAGCTTTCACTACCATGCATTAAAGTAGGGACTAACACAGCATTATGAATTACCATACGTGCCTGTTTTGACACATTCTGGTTCTTCATAATAGAGTGTAGTACCCCATTCACTCTATTCCCTGCATTTACTCGTCGTTCTATATCCCTATCATATCTACCATCCCTGCTAAATACACATCCCAAATACACAAACTCATCCACTTGCTCAATTAACTCTCCTTCTATTCTTATTTCACATACCGTTTTGCTTTCTTCTCTTTCAAAAACCATCACTTTCGTCTTACTTGCGTTCACATTCATTCCCCTTTCTTTTAATGCCCAGTTCGTTAATGTAACCATCATTTGCAACTCAGCCGCCGATGACGCAAATATGACTTGATCATCGGCATACAAAAGGCATTTGACGGTTAACTCGCCCATTCTTAACCCACATTCTTCATCTTTCAAAGTTTGCAAACACCTGTCCATAAATAGGTTGAACAGCCAAGGGGAAGCTACACAGCCCTGTCGGACACCTTTTTGGATGCCAAATCGAACCGACCGACCGAACCGAACTGAACCGAAATTAACGGCAATAAAACAATAAATTTAGTAACCATCTTTGACCTTGTCACTTCGCAGGGTCACAGGCTCAAGGGCAACGGTTTAAAGGTTTCAAGCGTTTAATCCAAAATTTTTGTTTTTATTTTTTGTACAATATCAGCGCCATCGGCTTCTACTCCGTTCAAATGTTACACCCTATTTTTCCCAGACGGTCAAAATCTTTTATAATGAATTACCATAGATTTTAAATAATTTCTTTATTTAATTCAAAATTTTTGTTTTTATTTTTTATAAAATATCAGTGCCATAGGCTCTGGACAGTGTCATAGGCTCCATTCCCTTTACATGTTACACCCAATTTTTTCCAGACGGTAAAAAGGGTCATCCACTATTAGTTTTTATTAAAATTAATTCCGTAGTTTTTTACTACTCCCTGTACTATCATCCAGTATAATCTTAAATATTTATTATACAATTAAGCGTCGAATCATCGTTACTATTCGACATATTACGTCTGATAAAAATGTTTACTAAAATGCGAACGCAGTCATCTACAGATATCTTTAGATAGTTTTAGCTTACGACTGACTATTTTCTGTAACTCCCAAGTCTAAGCGTGTATTTAACGTGCACAGACATCCTTTTAAATACGGCTATTTACTTCAAATCGTTGAGATTTAAAGAGTTAAGAGCCTTCTTCATATTCGTCTATGAATGAGAAGTACTTACTTCTCAGAGACAAGAGAGGGTTATAACTACAGGGTTCCACTTTCAGTGCGTATCCGTTTGTGGAAATAAGTAAAATTAGGAAGAGTGACTGCCTCCTTAGTCTAGTTTACTTCTGACTTCGAACTACGGTTTTACCAAATTAATAATTTATATTTTCTTTTAGGAAAGTGCGCTGAAGAAATCTCTCGATTTAATATCTGAGGTGTCTCCGGTCGCGTTGGCGAAATTGATCAAAAATGAGGTGGAGTTGAAGGTAAGTTACAAAGGTTTATGGTAAACATGGTTCAACTGATTTATGAGATTATCTGTGCAATGTTAAAAGTTTTTTTTTAATAGAATAAGGGTAACAAACGAACACATAGTCCACCTGATAGTAAGTGGTTGCTGTGGTCCATAGACATCTACATTTATCCTCGAATAAGAATCAAAATGCATATGTGTTGCCAGCCCTGGGGACTAAGATGGAATACCTCGTTTCCAGCAAAAAGTGTATCCGGTTCTCAACACTCACCATACGAAACACAGCGGCATTAAGCTGTTCTTTTACGCTGGTATTATGTGAGAGCGTGGTCCTTCCCCGGTCGAGCCGACCCACTCGCTACAACTATAATATAGCTGCAGCATAGCTCTACCACGTATAAAATATCACATACCATCAGGTGGGGTAGTACGGCCACTGGATTAGAATAGTAAAAAATAAACCTTTCTTACCCATCGGTTGACGGTTTACGAGCTATATGACCGGCCTATCGCCACTTTAACTTACTGATCCGACAGGTAGCTGTGGACTAGTGAAGGGATGAGCTTCCACTCTGTAACCTTTCTTCCCCATCGGTTTGCAGTTCTTCGAGCTATAAGGAACTTCAGTAATGATGATAATGATGATGAAATATCTACTCTAATAACCAAGGCACGCTGATATTACAGTACATACAACCTTAGTATACCGAACCTAATATTAATAATTTCCTAGATTTAACAAATTCTTAGAAATCACCTAGAACTGGCCGCAAGAGTTAATGCAAAATATATCTTTACCTTACAAATACTTTTTGTCAAAATCACTTTCTAACAATCTTTCAATCATTTCAAAACATAAATAGAAAGTATAATTATTATTAACCTCTGCATAAAGTTTTCTACCAATCCATTAACAAGAAATTTGGCCTGTGTTCCGAAATAGAACCCAGTATACTGGCCAATACAAATGACGTCATAAATCGACGTCACACCATACTGGTGATTCATTTCAAAACATTGGTCAATATCATCATGCATGCTCTTGACTGCTCTTCCTCAGTAACAAAAAATGGGTATGATTACTCATTCTCTTCATCTACAGATTTAACAATTTAACAAGGTGACAAACGAGCACACAGTCTACCTGATGGTAAGTGGATGCTGTGGCTCATAGACATCTACATTTAACCTCGAATTAGAATCAGATGTATGAAATGAAATGCAGATGCGTTGTCTCCCTTGAGGACTAAGATGGAATGCCTCAATACCAGTAAAACTGTTCTTCGGCTCTCTACACTCACCATACGAAACTCAGCAGCATTAAGCTGCTATTTTACGTTGGTATTCTGTGAAAGCATGGTCCTTCACCGATCGAGCCGACCCATTCATGCTACAACCATAATATAGCTGCAGCTTAGCAGGCATAAATCTAATGGGGGGCCTCCCTAAATTTAGTCTACCGGTACGAGGTTGCCACACTTACCCATCGGTTAACTTACTAATCCGTTGGGCTATGTTGGTTACTCGAGTTCTACTGCGGATACCTTCGAACGAATTCTATCACGCAGAGAAACTCCGAGCATATACCTCTTCATAGCTCAGCATCGCCAAATAGCAGTGGCTGCACTGCTGAGTTCCGGTCTGAAGAATGTAGAGAGACAGTTTTAACCTCTCAGTCTCCAAGCGATCGAATCCAATTGCGGCGCTATTCCGGCACTTTAAGCCATTAAAACTTATATTTAGAGACAGTTTTTTATGAAGAAGTTTGGCAATAGGTTTGGTCATGTGGAAAGACTGAATGAGGAAAGAGTGACAAAGAAAATGTATGTTGCAGAAGTGAATGGCAGAGTCGGAAAGGGACGTCCTAGGCGAAAATTTATCGACCAAATTGGCGATTTATTGAAAACGGGCCAAATTAGGAGTACCCTTAACCGACGAGCATATATGCGGAGGTGTACGGATGTGAAGGAGGCGAGAGAGGTGTGTCAGGATCGTGCGAAATGGAAGTCTGTAGTCTCTGCCTACCCCTCGGGGTGACAGGCGTGAGTGTTTATGTAAGTTTGGCAATATAGAATCAATATGAAATTTTCTATCCTCTAGTGCAATAAAAAGTCAAGTTATCCTATGGATATTTCTTTATAACCTACGTTCATTTCGTACGTACGTGTCGTACGTACGAAATGAACGTTATATATATATATATATATATATATATATATCCTGTGGTTCCTGGTTCTTGGAGGTTGGTTCTTTGTTTAAAATTGATAGCAAAATTGATAGCAGAGGCTACAGTTACTAACAGTTTATTTTTAAAGTAGAGGAGAAAACGAGCATGCGGCACACCTGATGTTAAGTGTTGACTGGACTGATGGACTAGACGTGCATTTATAACTTAAGTTTAACATTAAAATAAATGCTTTTCAGGGCTTCCGCAACTGTCACATAAAGGATGGTATAGCGGTGGTGCGTTTCTTTAGATGGCTGCATGAGCAAGTCGACAGTGGCGCCACCATCACGGAAATAGAGGCGGCTGACAAACTGCTGGAATTCCGCACGTAATGCTACTTTGATTACTTAGGTCTATAAGCTTGTTCCAGCTGGACATTGGGTGTTTGACGTTCTAGTAAGTAAACAATAACTGATTTTTTGGGCGTTTCGGGATTCGTACCCGGAATCACGTAATCAGCATTCATGCTTACGAAAACTGGACAAACGAGGCAGTCAACATGACATTATGTATTTAAGCCGTCATAGTAAGTGCTCGCCGAAAATTCGCGCAGTACGCAAGCAAATCGAATTCGATCCCATAACCGTATTTTCATCTCACGATAGCGAGCTGGTTTCACTTGTCAGTGTAAGTGTAAGTGTACATGCACATTATTATAGTGTGCGTAAGAACGGACAAGTTGTCCGCAGCGAAGCGTTAATTTGATTCTAATGTACATGTCGATATGAGAATCTGAGATTAATCGAAGAATCGATCCAATTAGTCGATATTTCACCCTATCCTATCTATATATAAAACGAGATCGAATATTCTCTTTTCGTAATAACTATATAATTATTTAAAATTTGTTGAATGTACCCAAACTCGTAAAGAACGACTGTTTTCTAAAAACTAGCAAAACTGTAAAAATTAAGTAAATAAAAAATAAGTATATATAATTACTAATAACTTTGTATGAATCTGAAAGCAAATCTAAAAAAGATCGATTTCTGGGAAATCGTTCTTTTAGATCTCGATTTTTGTGTGAATCGATTCATCACATTTCTATTCAAATTGAATTGAAAATCGATTTTTTTCGGAAAGAATCGATATCTCTATTGTAACGGTCAGTTATGTGTTTTCAGTAATGTATTGTTTATTTTAAGCACGTGTGTGCGTACGTGCGTGTATATATGTGTGATTGCAGTCGACCGATTTTTTTTACTATTCTAAGCTGGCGCTAAACTACTATACCACCTGATGGTAACTGGTGATCCAGCTGAAGATGGTGAAGTGCACTAACTTTTTTGACTCTTACCTTGAAGACACCCTCATTGTAATCGGATGGAAAGACGGATGCTGGCAACTTATTCCACTCCTTTGCTAAACGCATGACAGTGAGATAGCGAACCGTTTGGTTCGAATGTGTGGTAAGTCGACAACGGAAGGGGTTGAGACTGGCCGAACGTCTGGCTGTCCGATGGTGGAAGGGCAAGGGAGGAATTAAGTTAAGTAAATGTAAATGGAAAAAAATTAAGTAATGTAATTCCTGCGCACACTCTCCGAAATGCATCCTATAGTAAACCGGGTCGAATAATTCTACTATTTTACTTCTTTCCCCTTTACATATTTCACCTGTCAAGCGGCAATGCGTGCACTACTCTGTTTCGGACTGAAAAGTATAGAGAGATAGTTAAGTTACAGCCTATATACGTCCCACTGCTGGGCACAGGCCTCCCCTCATTTCTGTGACGCTTTTAGGGCAAAGAATTGACAATGCGTGTTGGCGAACTTCACATGTAATTTTTTTTTCTTATAGAGACGGTCCTGGTTTGTAATTACGGGTGTAGATGCATTCCATTTATTTTCGTGCATTTCTTTGTTAGAAGTTGTTTGCATTTGTTTATGCGTTGTAGTAAACTTATCACCGTTATTATGAACTATTAGTTTGCTTGTCACTTCTATTTTATAAAAAACCACTTCTTTCTTTGTTACTCCAGCGATGAAGAAGACTTCATGGGGCCATCATTCGAGACTATAGCTGGTGCCGGTGAGAACGGAGCGATCATACATTACAGTCCAACCAAAAACGGGGAACAGAGGGTGATCAAAAAGAATGACATGTTCCTCCTGGACTCCGGCGGACAATACAAGTGAGAAGTTTATTTGTTTACTTGAACACTCTTTTATTTTACTAGCTTATTGTAAATTTTCTTACTTCGTATGTCTTTCCGGGTAAAAATTGTGATTGAGTTTTGAAGCACTTGCTGACATCGGATTTAGCAGATATTTGTAACTCCGATGTACTAATGTAACTTCGATGACAATGTAATAATATGGTTCCACGGAGTTGATCTGATGATGGACAATCTAAAAAAAACCTGTGAGCTGTTTTTTTTTTAAATTACTTTATTGCGTCCCCTTAGAAAAAAAAGGATACAAAGGTCGGACTTAATGCCTAAAGGCGTTCTCTACCAGACAACCCATGGAGTGGCGAGTTTGTCGTAGGTGTAGCAATTAAAAGGAAAAGAAAAATAAAAACCGGCCAAGAGCGTGTCGGGCCACGCTCAGTGTAGGGTTCCGTAGTTTCCCGTCCGTCACAATAACTGTTACCACTTATGAGTTTAAAGGTGGGTATCCATTATGTTCGCGCTCCGTGGGTACTGTTGTTTCCATCCAAGTTCAAAATGATTTTCCTAGAAAGTCCTTATAAAGTTCTACTTTTCAGATTTTTTTCATATTTTCTAAACTTATGGTTCAAAAGTTAGAGGGGGGGGGGGGGACACATTGTTTTTTACTTTTGGAGCGATTATTTCCGAAATTATTGACATTATCAAAAAATGATTTTAGTAAACCCCTATTCATTTTTAAATACCTTTCCAACAATATATCACACGTTATGGTTGAAATTAAAAAAAAATCACTTCCCATTTTACATATAGGGGGGCTAACCTAATAAAACATTTTTTTCCAATTTTTATTTTACCACTTTGTCGGCGTGATTGATACATATATTGGTACCAAATTTCAGCTTTCTAGTGCTAACGGTCACAGAGATTAATCGAGGACGGACAGACGGACAGACAGACATGGCGAAACTATAAGGGTTCCTAGTTGACTACGGAACCTTAAAAAGAGAAACTAAAATTAATACACATTATATGTAACAAAACTGATTATGATACATAAATAGTTAATTAAGTAAATATATATACCTATATAGACATATATCCGTACATTTACGTATATTAACACATATTCATAATATAAATACATTTATATGCTAATAAACATTTATAAACATACATAAATACACGTATATGACGGTCCGGGTAGTTCTGTCCGCCATCGGCCGACAAAATCGGTTTTGGTATAAACATTCCTTAAGAACAATACCCCGTATCATCTCGTGGGTGTCGTAAGAAGCGACAGAGGGAGGCAAATAAGGAGAAGGGGGGCAGCGTGTTTGTAATAACGCTTGCCTAGCGTGGCAACTGTGGCAAATATCCTATGTGGCAATTTATGGGGGGGGGGGCCTATGTTCAGATGTGAACTTTGAGAGGCTGTAACGGGTAAATAAAAAAAGCGTCTTATTTTTTAATAAAAAAATATTAACAATGCTACAAACATTACCACTATTCCCTTCAATCACTTCAGGTAAGCCGAGAGCCGAGAGCCGTGGTAGCTCAGTGGTTAACGCTCGCTGTAAATATAACAGAACGCGAGTAACCCGGGTTCGATCCCCGCCGGCACCAATGAAATTGTTAATTGCAATTTTAAGTGCTGATTTACCATGTGCTCGGCGGTGAAGGAAAACATCGTGAGGAAACCTGCATGTCTGAGGAATAAGAAAAAAAAATATTTCGAAGACATGTGAAGTTCGTCAACAGCGCGGCGGACACTTCCTTGCCCTAAACCCTCTCAGAAATGAGGGGGGCCTGAGCCCAGCAGTGGGACGTATATAGGCTGTAACTTTACTTTACTTTACTTTTTTACTTCAGGTTAGCTAAAAATGCTTATGTTAGGAGTAGTTCACGACAGTAGTCGAATGGCGGATTCGAACCCACGACGTTTTGAGTTTGCATTCCGCACCCTGTTGTTACTGCCGGCTACTGTCGTTTCGCTGACGCTTGAATTGATCTAATTTAGGGATGGAACAACTGATATCACGCGAACACGTCATATGAGCGGCGCGCCCTCTGAAGGACAGAGGGACGCCTTCACACGCGTGCTGAAGGGACAAATGATGGTAGGCAGTGCGCTCTTCCCGCAGGGAGTTAAGGTGAGTCAATATATAGTTTATACATGGTGGAGTCATGCTGCAGTTATATTAGTAGTATAGTTGTAGCACGAATGGGTCGGCTCGACCGGGGAAGGTCCACGCTCTCACAGAATACCAGCGTGAAATAGTAGCTTAATGCTGCTGTGTTTCGTATGGTGAGTGTAGAGATCCGGAGACCCTTTTTAGTAGAAACTTGGCATTCCATCTTAGTCCCCACGGGTGACAACGCATCTGCATTTTGATTCGTAATCGAGGATAGATGTAGATGTCTATGAACCACAGTATTCACTTACCATCAGTTGGACTGTGTGCTCATTTGTCACACTATCCTATAAAAAAACGAGCGTATGTTATGGAGCTATGGTGTAATTGTCAAGGAGCACGCTCGAACAATAATAATGTCATCCAGACCGAATTCCGGTCTCACTTTATTCTCTCACTCTTCGATCATAGAGAAACCAGGCGCAGGACCAACGGCTTCGCATGTTTTCCGAGGCGTGGGGATGAAACACCGCCAACTTCCTGACTTCGGCCTAAAAAAAACCCTAATACCTGATCTTACCGACCCGTGATTAAAATTCGGGACTGTCGCGCTTACAACAATTCGAGCAACGAGACAGTGTACCAACGATACCCCAGTCCACTCATACAATTTAATATACCAGCGTTTAGTAACCCCACACATTTATATTAGAAATGGTAAACCCATAACATAACCAGTCCGTTGCCAGTGTTCCGTCACATCATCAGTACATTTGCACATTTGCAGCGGTGCCAGTACAGTACACTTCTGATGCATTCGCAACTTGACTACACTCGCACCGACAATGCATCGTTGTCAGTTCACTGTCGGAGCATTTGCGTCTTTCAGTACACTCGTAGCAACGGTGCACCGGTGTCAGTTCACTGTTTGTGCATTCAGTACACTCGCAGTGACAGTGCACCGGTGTCAGTTCACTGTTGGTGCATTCACACATTTCAGTACAATCGCAGTGACGGTGCACCGGTGTCAGTTCACTGTCGGTGCATTCACCCCTTTCAGTACACTCGCAACCACAATGTACCAGTGTCAGTTCACTGTCGAAGCTTTCACACCTTTCTGTACACTCGCACTGATAGTACATCGGTGTTAGATCACTGCAATGCACCAAGCATTCACACCTTTCAGTACAATCGCAGTAACGATGCGCCGGTGTCAGTTCACTGTTGGTGCATTCACACCTTTCAGTACATTCGCACCAACTGTGCACCGATGTCAGTTCACTGTTGGTGCATTCACACCTTTCAGTACATTTGCACCAACTGTTCACCGATGTCAGTTCACTGTTGGTGAATTCACACCTTTAGTATGTAAATTACAGAATTCTCTGCATTAGAGAGGCCACAGCCCCCTGCTGTGAGTAGGTTAAATTTCCATAAAGCAGATTACGTTTCTATTTGAGTCAATCCATTATTGGCGCTTTACACTTACAGTAGACTCGTGTTGACAGTGCGTCGGTGTATTCACACTATTCGTACGCTCACATCGACAGTTCCCCTTTGTCTTTTTTAGTGCATTTGTATCACGAGTACACTAGCACTGATAGTACACCATTTCTGTTGAGTTTTGTAAAAAGTTTAGGAAAAGAAAGACCATGTTGTGTTATGGGTTTACCAAAAAATGTCAAATCACTTTAATAATTATTACACACTATACATTACACTATAATAATAATTCCGTTGGTAGTTTTCTTTAGGGTGAGGGTTACTTATGCAGTAAAACCAGAGTGACCGACATAGCCCAACGGATTAGTGAACTGAAGTGGCAATGGGCCGGCCATATAGCTCGAAGAACCGATAACCGATGGCGAAGAAGGGTTCTCGAGTGGTAGCCTCGTACCGGTAGGCGTAGTGTAGGGCGACCCCCCACTAGATGGAGTGACGACCTGGTAAGACATGCAGAAAGTCGATGGATGCAGGTGGCTCAGGACCGTGCTTTGTGGCATGGGGGAGGCCTATGTTCAGCAGTGGACTTGTGAAGGGCTGTAATGATGATGATAATGATGATGAGGGTTACCTACGTTAAAAAGCTTTTAGCTCTTGTTTCTCTGCTGCATGCTTACATGTATTTTGTTCAACATGAAGTACGCATCTGACATTTGGTGAGTGCGGGATTAAGCAAGTGCGGTGCCCGTAGCAGTTGCTACTCTTGTTGCGTGGTTAATCCGGCACTGAATTTGATGGACAAAAGTGACTGTATTTAAGTTTTATGCTTCTAGTTTTTGCTTATTACGAGTATTGGAAAATAAGGGAGTTTAATATACATGTAGCCTACTAAGAATCTTTTAACAGATGGCTTTCGTATTACCGACAAATATTATATGGTAATCATTAAAAAAATCAAATTCTAACGTAATTTTGTTTTTGGCGGTTTAACTATATATTTTTTAAAATGTTGATTTATGCAAAGTGTTTTAAAATTCATTCAATTAAGAATTTAATGGAATATTTCATGTATACGCATATTTTTTCCTACCATATACAATAATATAGTATCAGGAAGTGTTTCGTCCAACCTGGCTTTAATATTTAGTTTGTTTTTAGCGTATGAGACTAACTTACTCTGTCAATTATCTAGCAATTTGTATGAAGTGTAGTGTAGTGTAGAGATGACATGGAGCGATATTTGTGTCGGCAGGGCAACGTGCTGGATAGCTTCGCGCGCAAGGCGCTGTGGGACGTGGGGCTGGACTATGCCCACGGTACAGGGCACGGCGTGGGGCACTGCCTCAACGTGCACGAGGGGCCCGCCGGCGTCTCCTGGCGCCCATACCCGCACGACCCTGGCCTTCGTCCCGGACAGATACTCAGCAATGGTAAGCGTGCACGTACACGTGGGTGGACACGTTAGAATTCATACATGGGACAATGTATACGCTATTATAACATAGTACCAGAAAATATGCAAAGTACTTAGCGGTCAGCCGCCGTAGAGTCTACATAACCTGAAGATGCCCCGTGTAGAGGCGAAACACGTGTCGTATTATCGTCGATGGTGTGTCTTGCCTGGAATAGTGGTGTTGGGAGTAGTGGTGCTGTGATTAGTGGTGACGGGATTAGTGCACGCAATTGAGGGACGGCGGGAGGTGCTCTTCAATCCAGGTAAGACACATCATTGTATTTAATTGAGCGGATGGTTGCGAATTAAATATTAATATCTTTATTAAAATATACAAGGTCTCTCTAAATCGTGTGCCACGTTGGCGCGTCTAGCGTGCGCGTCGAGCGACCGCGACCAGCGTAGGACATAGTACGAGTTCGTACGTCTTGCGGATTTAATCAAAACATGTTGGTTTTTCCGCGATGCTAAATGTAAATACGGGAACGTTTACACAAGTTAGACACAAGCTAGTATTACCAGTTACTCGACTCCACCGAATCAGTAATTCATTCTAGGGGCGATGTATTACGCTTTATAACAAAATCCCAGAAAATATACAAAATTTGTCATACGCAAAGTTCAAAAATTTTATTAAACTAAGTTTGTATAAAAAGGGTTATTATAATATTAGGGGATTTATGGATGATAATAACGCCTGGGAAGGGTGACCGCTGAAAAGCTATTTCTAATTTGTCTTGTGTTGTTAATTGTAAACGCGATTGTAAATTATTAGTGGAAAAAAAATAGTCCCGCTGGGTTTCTTGCTGGTTCTTCCCAGGACAGAGGTTTTTTTGCGAACCAGTGGTAAATGAAAAAAGTGACTTTCAATAAGTATTGTTATAATCTACATTGACTAAAAAAGTTTCTGTTTCTGTTTATAAGTGAAGTAATGTCTCAGTTTACAATATGGTCTAGAAAGCATGAAAATTATATGCATAATATTATATTTTTCAAAACGTTTGTGGTTATTGACGTATTTCATTATACAATCTACGATATTCACCAAACCGATGCCTGTTTTAGTTTAAATCATGAACTCCTATAACTATTCGCTTCTAGGCAGGAAAGTGCCAATTTAGATAATCTAACTTCATATCCCGCGCAAAAATAGCAAGAAGAAACCACATATGAGACATAATGAATGACATAACCCCCATGAGACCCTTTTTACTGAAAACGAGGCATTCCATCTTAGTCCTCACGGGTGACAACGCATCTGCAGATGTAGATGTAGATATTTATGGGCCGCAGCAACCACTTACCATCAAGTGGACTGTATGCTCGTTTGTCACTTTATCCTATAAAAAAATTGTAATGCATCCGCCTCAACGTGGCCATCTACAGCGCCAAGGCGCAGCGTTATCACGCTTCCCGCCTCCGCAGGTCGCCTCCGCCCTCCGCAACGCTCTAGCGTGACCAACGCCTAAGTTAAAATATTTTATTAAATAATAAACTGTACAAAAAGGATTATTATAATAGAAATGAATACATGGTTGATAATAAACCCTGGGAATATAATGGTCGCTTCCAAGCTATTTCTAAAATCAATTTTGTACAACTTTTGTTATTCCCGCTGCGTTTCTTGCTGGTTCTTGCCAGGACAGAATTGTTTTTTCGGACCAGTGGTAAAAGTAAATGAATGAAAAATGACTTTCAGTAAAAATTACATTTAATCCATATTTAATTTCAAATAAATCAATTCTATTCGATTCTATGATTATCGGTAGTATGTCGTACGTGGTAGAGCCACCTTGCAGCTATATTATGTTTGTAGCACGAATGGGTCAGCTCGACCGGGGAAAGACCACGCTCTCACTGAATACCAGCATGTAATAGCAGCTTAATACTGCTGTGTTTCATATGGTGAATGTAGAGATTTGGAGACCCTTTTTTACTGGAAACGGAGCATTCCATCTTCGTCCTCAGTGGTAACAACGCATTTGCGTTTAGATTCTTAGTCGAAAATAAATGTAGATGTACATGGACCACAGCATCCACTTACCATCAGGTGGACTATGTGCTCGTTTGTCACCCTTATTCTATAAAAAAAATCGGAACATCTTAGTAAATTCTCACTAAGCGTCCCTGTTAAAAAACTACGCAAAAACGTATTACACCCATCTACCAACTTGACATACTAATTATAGAAGAATTTAAATCAGATGATATGAATATATTTTTTTTTATAACATTGGATGACAAACGAGCACACAGTCCACCTGATGTTAAGTGGTTGATGTGGCCCATTGACATCTACATCTATCCTCGATTAAGGATCAAAATGCAAATGCGTTGTCACTCGTGAGGACTAAGATGTAATGCCTCGTTTCCAGTAAAACGGGTCCCGATTCTCTACACTCACCATACGATACAGCAGCATTACGCTGTTATTTTACGCTGGTGTTCTGTGAGAGCGTGGTCCTACCCCGGTCGAGCCGACCCATTCGTGCAACAACTGTAGTAGTAATAATATAGTTGCAGCGTAGCTCTACCACATATAATCGCCTATTTAAATAATAATAATAATGTCCTCTAGACCGAATTTCGGTTGCGGTGGTCAGTCTCAATGGAGACTAGACATCTGTGCAGGGTAGAATTATTGTGCACGAGTATGTAAGTAAACACAAGTGCATTCTCTATTCCTTTACTCTCATCATCTCATATCCGGAGACCCTTTTTTACTGGAAACGAGACATTCAATCTTAGTACTCACGGGTGACAACGCATCTGCATTCTGATTCGTAATCGAGGATAGATGTAGACGTCTATGGGCCACAACAACCACTTATCATCAGGTGGGCTGTGTGTTTGTCACCCTTATTCTTTAAAAAAGACGAATATAGGAAATGCAAGAAAGTCTCGAGGCCTTTGTTAGACGGCTAGGTACCGCAGTAGCGTTTTTGTGTGAAGCCGCAAGCCGCTGGTCCGATTCCTGCACGAAACACGCGTTTGTATGGCCTACAAATAATTGATCCGGGCTTGGATGTGTTTGTATCCAATTTATGTATGAAATGAAATAGTTTGTAAGCGTATCCGTACCGTAGCTTATTTATTTTTGCTGGAAACCTTCGAGAAAGGTGTTTGTGTCACAGTTGGGACACCAGTGACACAAGACTGTGTAGGCCAACGATGAGATGTTTTCGGATAAAATAAGGCCAAGATCTCTTCTAATATTGCTCTATACAACATGTAACATAATTAACGCACTTTGAAAAAGTAGTTTGTTCAGAATCGTTTACTGAATCGATTCCTATCATTTTTAATATAGGTAATTTTTTATCCCAAAAATAATTAAAACTACATAAATTACAGTCACACTAAATCTGTACAGTCAAAACAAACTGAAATGGACCGTAACTTACGGCAATAAGACTTTTAGGAGTACAGTTTTATTTGTATTATTGCTAATTCTGTCATTCAATAAAAATGAAGAAAAATGAACTTTATTTCAAGCACGTTAAAGTCTTTGCGTTCGTGGATTTGTACTGTGACCACAACATTCTTCCGGAATTAGTATAACCAATTTGATAAATAATCAGTGCATTAAAATGTTTAACTAAAAATTCAGTGTATGTATTATGATTATAACATAATATACTAATTGGGGTGTCTGAGGGTGTGCGTTAATTACCTTACATATTGTATATGTACGTGAAGTTTCACTCAGAATTGGTTCAGCTATTATGTGGATATGTAGTTCGTGAGGATAATATGGTCATCCGGAAAAGTTGGTCACTTTCTTGTAACTCATAAACTACAGTCTTGTTTGCATAGATGGATGGCTCTGTGATACGATAGCTCTTCATCGGTCAATTAAATAGTAAAGGCTCAAAAGGGCGATGCTTTATCGACGTCATTTTGACAGTTGACATTAAAGTAAATATTTTAGGCGATTTAGTATGGTGTAATGAGGTTAGTTTTTTACATTGAAGTAATATGTACTTACGTACTAGATCAGTTATTTGAAACAAAAAATGTGCGCTAGTCTATGTTCGCGCGGTTGGTTTTATTATCATAGAATAAGCATAGGTAGAATGATCAGTAGGTAATAGTAGATTGTATTGATAAATAGGTAAATTATATCGAGAACAATATTTTAATTTTGTCATTTATTTTGTATATTATATTTGCTTATTTAATATAATATTACATAATATTATCAAAATTACATTTTAATGATATTTTATCTGAATATTTTAAAAGGTATCTATGTCAAATATAAAAAACATACTAAATGTACGTTTAATAAAACATATTAACATAAAATTTAAATTATAATTAATTATAATAACTTGTATATGTTTCTACAAAAAAATGTGTATAATAATATTATATTCGTCCTATACTACAATACGGCCGACGTATCTTGGCGAGTCTGAATATAGGCTCTGCGAAGTTTAGCGCATGAACACTCGTGAAGAAAACTGTTATTGTCATTTTTTTATATATACCAATGTACAAATAAAATTTCCCTAATACAGTGACCAAAAATATCAAAACACTTTGGAGACATTATAAATTAAAGATTCAATTTTGATACCTCACCTTTCGATAGGGGCAGATTTTATCACAAACACATACAATATTATTTACATTTAATACTTTTTATTTATTTACACTTATTATTATTTAATCACTGTCGCTGAGGGGGGAAATTCCTAACATAAAGTCGTCGGCCCCTTGTGTACCATGTGAGGTACTTGGCATAGGTTCATCTTCGTAATCGTCGCTCTCACTTTCAGACTCACTTTCTGAATCTGAAGCTGTATTAATGATGAATAATTGATAAGTCATTTCGTCAATAATATGGTCGCTCTTCCTATAGTCATGTTCGACCTCTTGCACTTTTCTGCATAAAGCACTCCATTCATTCTGACCCATTAAATTTACTTTTTCTTGTATGAGCTCCATTGTCCGGGTTACGTTCCAGTCGACGTTTTTAGCGGCTACGTGCCCTTTAATGGCAGCCCACACCATCTCGATGGGGTTTAAATCGGGATGATATGGGGGTAAACGAAGGACATCGTGGTTGTTTTGTTTAAACATTTCATCTATTACGTATTTTTTATTCACGTCTTTGTTTTTTTTTATTAGATCGTAAAGTTGTGGTTTACGCATGTCCTTTTCATATGGTATACCCTTTTCTACATAACATAAACACTCACGCCTGTCACCCAGAGGGGTAGGCAGAGACTACAGACTTCCATTTGGCACGATCCTGACACACCTCTCTCGCCTCCTTCACATCCATACACCTACGCATGCATGCTCGTCGGTTAAGGGTACTCCTAATTTGGCCCGTTTTCAATAAATCGCCAATTTGGTCGATAAATTTTCGCCTAGGACGTCCCTTTCCGACTCTGCCATTCACTTCTGCAACATAAATTTTCTTTGTCACTCTTTCCTCATCCATTCTTTCCACATGACCAAACCACCGAAGCATTCCTTTCTTAATCCTGGTCACAACATCATCTTGCAAACCACACTCTTCTCTTATCACACAATTTTTCACCCTGTCATTCAGATTCAGCCCTAACATACTCCTTAACGACCGCATTTCTACTGCATTTATTCTACTCTCGTGCTTCTTCTGCCATACCCAACTTTCACTACCATACGTTAAAGTAGGGACCAACACAGCATTGTGAATTGCCATACGTGCCTTTTTTGACACATTTTGACTCTTCACAATAGAGTGCAGGGCCCCATTTACTCTGTTTCCTGCGTTCACTCGTCGTTCTATATCCTTATCATATCTCCCATCCCTGCTAAATACGCACCCCAAATATACAAACTCATCTACTTGCTCGATCAACTCCCCTTCTATTCTTATTTCACATATCGTTTTACTTTCATCTCTTTCAAAAACCATAATTTTCGTCTTACTTGCGTTCACTTTCATACCCCTTTCTTTTAATGATCTGTTCATTAATGTAACCATCATTTGCAACTCAGCCGCCGACGACGCAAGAATAACTTGATCATCGGCGTACAAAAGGCATTTGATGGTTAACTCACCCATTCTTACTCCGCATTCTTCAACTTTCAAATTTTGCAAACAACTGTCCATAAATAGGTTGAACAACCACGGGGAAGCCACACAGCCCTGTCTGACACCTTTATGGATGCCAAACCAGTCCGAGTAGACCCCGTTGATCCTAACACAAGCACTAGAGTCCCTATAAAGAGACTCCAATGCCTGTATCAAGCCAGCGCTCAACCCAAATGAGTTCAGTGTTTGCCATAGCACATTCCTATCCACTCTGTCATAGGCCTTCTCCAAGTCCATGAACGCACAGAAAACCTTTTGGTTTTTGGCCAAAAACTTCTCCGCGATCATGCGCATGGAGAAGACTTGATCTGTACATCCCATTCCCTTTCTAAATCCCGCTTGCACATCCCAAATTTTTCCATCGGTTTCTTTCATGACCCTTTCAATTAGTACCTTGGCATACAGTTTTCCCACGATGCTAAGAAGGCTGATACCGCGGTAGTTTTTACAGTCCTGCTGCGACCCTTTTCCCTTATATACTGGGACTATCACGGCTTTGCACCAGTCTCCCGGTACCCGTTTCAGTTCCCAGCATAAATTAAACAAGGTGTGCAGCAGGCCTGCCACCACTTCCTCTCCAGCCCTCAGCATTTCGAGTGAAACTCTATCATATCCGGCAGCCTTACCTGCTTTCATGCTTTTCATTGCTTTCATTATTTCATCTATACTTATCTCGCTACCTCCTTCCTCTTCTTTCGGAGTTCCTATTTCATTCAGTTCATACGTTGTCTCCTCACTCATAAACATGCTTTCGAAATATTCCTTCCATCTCTTTAAACTCAAAACTTCATCATTCAGAATATAGCCATTCTCATCTGTTATAGCATTCATTTTAGGCTGTTTTGAACATCCCCTGGCAGTTCTTACGAGTTTCCAGAACATTTTAATATTTGCCTGGAAGTTATCCGATATTCTTCTATCATTTTTATCCGTTCTTTCTTGCTTTTTCCTTTCAACTACTTCTTTTACTCTTTTATTTAGATGTCTAAAGACTGCCTTTTTTCTTTCAAAATCATCATTCGTACCGCTAGAATTATCAGCCTTAGTTGCTAGTAAATCTAGCCATGCTCTCTTCTTTGCTTCAACTTCCGTACTTATCTCATCATCCCACCATAACGTATTATTTTTCCTTTCATTCTTTCTTTTACTAACACCACATACTTCGGTAGCTGCATCTACTAAACCTTTCTTAACATTTTGCCATACATTCTCCAAGTCTAACTCATTCATACATAATTCATCCAAACCACTTACGTTTTCTTTCAGTCTACATTTAAACTTGTTTTTCTCACCTTCATCTTGTAATCTTTCTGTTCTAATACGCTGTAACGCAGTGGTAGACACAGATGACCGATGGCGCCACCGCCTGAACAGACCATTAATTCGGCATAAAACCAAAAAATGATCCGTTCCTACGTTTGACCCTCGGTAAACCCTTGTATCCACCACTGCGCCCCTCAATCTTTCATCCACAATTATGAAATCTATCATGCTTCTATCATCACCTCTTTCCCAAGTGTACATGTGAATCCTCTTGTGGCGAAAGAAAGTGTTCGCCACAAAAAGATTCTTTTCCATACATACAGTGAGGAGGCTTTCACCATTCTCATTTATACTTTCATCACCAAACGTTCCCAATATCCTTTCATAACCAAGCCTCCTCACCCCAACTCTTCCATTAAAATCTCCTAGCATAACAACATTTTCATTTCCCTTACATTTCATTAATACCATCCTTACCATTTCCCAAAACTGCTCTCGGATATGAGTGGGCTTAGACATGTCTGGGGCGTAGACCCCTAGCACAAACAACTTCTTTAAGCCCACTTTCAATCGTATCCATAGCAGTCTTGGGCTTACACATTCATACTCTTTCACATATTGCGCCATTCTTTCTGATAGGATGATACCTACTCCCTGGCATGCCCGCTCGAGCTCGTCTACACCAGACCAGTATGCGGTATACATGTCATGTGTAGTGACATCCTTCCCCTTCCGTTTCGTCTCATTTACACATAACAAATCTATTCCTCTATCATACATCACCTCGCATACTTCATCCATTTTATCATTCATTGCTCCACATACATTCAACGTAGCCAGACGGGCCTCTGCAATCCACTTTTCGCCCCTCCGGGAGACAGAACGTGACGGGTGGCGAGCCTCGTCGCCGGTTTTCCTCCCGGAGATTCTTCGCACCCCTGCCCCATTAAAGGGGCGCCGGGAACTCGGGGCCATTTCTTTAATTTCATTCCTCATGGTGCGAATAGGGTGGTATATTTACCGCCGCTACCACGGCGAGGAGCCGAGTCTGTGCTATCGGCTTGTCGCTCATTTAGCACCACCCGGGGGACACGTGTAGGGTGGGCCTAGGATTAGGTGGTCAAAGCCTACGGACGCGAGCGACTTATCCCCCAAACCTCCTTTTCTAATAACCACGATTCCATTTTTGCCTTCTTGTCATTAGATGTAGGGGCAGGATCCATTAATTTGTTGTGGTACGGAGCATTATCGATAACCACCACCGAGTTAGGGCTCAAATTTGGAATCAGTTGGGTCCGTAACCATTTCTCATAATTTTTGAAATTCATGTCATCATGATAGTCTCCGGTTTTGCTGCCAGATTTGAACATTAGTAGCGCGTTCGGAACAAACCCTGCTTCTGACCCAGCGTGTACCATCACTATCCGCTGACCTTTTGATATCGGGCGCTTTAGTCCTTGAGCGGAACCATCTGACCACGCCTTACCTTTTGTATGTGATGAGTGGGCATACGACTCGTCAGTGAATACAATTGGTCGCCCTTCGTCCCTGTATTTTTTCATTGCCTTCAAGTACAAGATCCTTTTCAGGCGAATGTCGGTCTTCTCTATAAGAACCATTCTATTGGTTTCGGTCTTTCGCCACTTGAAACCCAAGTTTTTGATAATTGTCTTTAAGCTCGTTTTACCACCTTGAAAATTTATATCCCGTTTGAGTTTCGCTAGTAATTTGTTTATCGTCGGCATTTCTTTTTCAGTTTTGTGGAAGTTGTGTATGCATCTTTTTACTACTCCCTGGTCAAAATTATCCATATCAGTAATAGGTTTTGATCTAGACCTTTTTTTACCAGGCGTGCGGAATATTGAAAGTAAGCCCGAAATATTGCCTTCAGTTGCGATCCGCTGTACTGTGCGTTGGGACACACCAGTTGCGTTAGCAACTCTTAAATAAACTTTATCGACATCTTTTACGCCTTCTTCTTTTTCTTTTTTCATATATTGCGTTAAATCGTAAATAATTTTTCTCGCCTGGCGATTTAACACACTGTTATGTTTTGGTGGCATGTTTGGCGAATAATATAAGTGCTAACTGACACTTGCAAATAAAACAAATAAAACAAACAAAACAAACTTAACACTATTAATAAAAACAAACAACAATAACAACGAAAACTTTTGTAACCGACTGTGCTCAAGACAGAGATAGCGACACGAACACGACACCAATGCTAACGTGTGACTGAGAAATATTACCGTGTACCGAGCATTGCCGAATAAGCACGAAGCTTTACGAAGTAACCAGAAAGGGATGTCCAACACGCGTGCCTGAGGGTGTTGTTTAATCGATTTTTATTCAAATCGATTAAAATTAAGACATAAAAATATATTTATTTGCAATTTATAAGGAGGTTCTAAATTTTCTCAAATAGTCGTTACTCAAGAAGACGTTAATAGATAATTGATATTTAAGTACATTATGTCTTTCAGCTGAGAAAATAATATGTTTTTAGTTTTTTTTTTTATTTAAGTCGAAATCTTGTTTATTATCAACAAAATTCACTATATTTGTAAATCTATTTCGTTTAATATCTTATATAAACAAAAATCAATAACTTCTAAATAAAACTAATCGATTGCGATATTTTATGACTAAAGGGTCGATTGTGTTTACTTATGGTCAATCTCTAGCCTAGACCACCGCCCCCCGTACGTCGCCTCATGCCACCATTTTGTTCCTTAAAAAAGCTATTGCGCAACCTTCTGCGCGAAGGTCGGACTCGCCAAGATACGTCGGCCGTATTGTAAGTACCCACAGAAATGTCGCATCTGAACATATTAATTTCATAATCTATATTCCATGACACGAGATGGCGTCTAAGGAATAATTTGTTTTATTATTAATCTAAAATACTTTTTTTATTGTTTAAGTATCTTTTAACCGATGAAAAGTAATTCCTGGGTTTTTACTGAAATTTCTTGAATTATTTGTGCAAATTCTAAGTACACACGACGGCACATTTTTATCAAAAGATTTTTTTTTAATCAACACAACACGTGACAACTCTACAAGCGCCTAACGAGTGACTGATTAAAGTGCGGTGTATACACCGCAGTTGAGTGGAACACAGTAGCTTAATGCAGTGTCGCCTCTAGTACGTATGTACATAATAGCTCAATGGTTTTTTAAGTAAATTTTTCGAAGTGTTCTTAATTATTGCCAAAGCTTGTTTGCTATTATTTTCTTAATATATTAGTTACATTGTTCGACTTTTTGTTTTTGTTTCTGTCCTCCTCCTAGTTTTGGTTTTATATGGCGGCAAAGCTTAAGATGACATATTACGCTCACGTACCTTATTATTGCTGCTTGCTTATAAGCTGTCAGACAGAAAAACAAACATAAAAATTTCAAAAATGGTTCTTCATGTCTTAATTGCGTCCAAATAAACCCATTTGAGCTTAAAAGAAGCCAGTTATTTCGATATTATAGAAAAATATTTCAATTTTATTCATATGTATGGGTTAGACATGTGTCAATCGTGAATGATTTGACTCGGGTCTCATCAAAGTATTGATGATTGCAAGTACATTTTTTAAACGTTCCGGATCAAACGATTGACAGTACCTACGACCACGATTGACAGTACAGTTGGACGACCGTCATTATCGAGCAGGTCTCACAGATCACAGAGTAGTGAAGCTCGAAATGATCCATTTGTATGATCGACCCGAACGAGCCGGTTCTATACTTGAATGATCGGGTCACTATAAATGAATGACACATGTCTAGTATAGATTTACAAACAGAATATAACACATGCAATTTCAACCACAGAGCCCGGGTTCTACAAGGTGGGGGAGTATGGCATCAGACACGAGGATCTGGTTGAAACTGTCGCCATCACCAAGGGTTCCAAACATCCGAGGGTATGTACCATTATAATGTGCGCGGATATCATTAGTATAAGGCAAAATATTAGCGTCAAATAGTAACCTTATAAGTTAAGCGAAAGTAGCCGAATGACAGGGTGCGAGCCTCGTACTAAAAAGGTTGTGGGTTCGAATCGCCATTCGACAGCTGTCGCGAACCACTCCGAACACAAGTATTTACAGCTTACCAGTAGTGGTTAAATAGAATATTAATAATGTTGGTAGCTTTACTAGTATACGTGGTAGAGCAACGCTGAAGTTATATTATGGTTTTAGCACGAATGGGTCGGCGGCTCTGGGAAGGACCACGCTCTTACAGAATACTAGCGTAATATAGCAGCTTAAAACTGCTGTGTTTCGTGTGGTGAGTATAGAGATCCGGAGACCCTTTTTACTGGAAACGAGGCATTAGTAGATGACTAAGGACTACCTCAGAGGTAACAACGCATCTGCATTTTGATTCTGAATCGAGGAATAGATGTAGATGTCTATGGGCCGCAGCAACCACTTACCATCAGGTGGACTGTGTGCTCGTTTGTCACCCTTATTCTATATTTTAAAAAAAATTAAATAAAAAAGTTAATTAAATTATGTTACGGCCTATAAACGCCCACTGTTGGCCAAAGGCCTGTTCTAACTTCTGAAAGGAGTAAACTTGTAATATAAATAATAATTGATATTCGGGATATTCAAGAACTGTGCCAAATATCACTCATCTATATACGTATAATAATGTCTGAGAAAATTGTCAGTGTTTGACAGATAATCGCTGACGTTTTCAGAACGTTGACACACGATCATACAAACTAATAACGGTTAGTTAATGCTGTGACCCACTGTGCTGTGACATCTACTTCTATCTTGCGTGGTCACACATGAGTAAATATAATTTATTTTACTATTATAGTAAACCCTCGTTAAAACGAACACGAAAAAATCAGACAAATAGTTCGTGTTACAGGGGAGTTCGTGTAATCCGAACAATGCAAAAAATGAATTCGTGTTTCTAAACTCAATATTATGATTCATCATAGAAACATTACTAACAAAGCCAAATTGTTAAGAAGCCTTTGCTTTTGTTAATTAGTTTTCAAAAATTTACAATCTTTTCAATAGCTTTTGTAAGACGGAAAGAAAATTTGAGGTATTGTTTCTATTTTAAGGTACTCGAGTGAATGTTTGATATACTAATCCTTTGTCTATTTTTAGAAACTCGAGTTAATGACTTTTCTAATCTCTTCAGCCATTGTTTACCGGTATTTGTATTGACCGAAAAATGATAAAAATACACAAAATACATGATTTGCGAATTCTTATAGTTCGTATTATTCGATAATTAACCGTCAAGGGACGAAAAAGTTGTTCGAAGTTCGGATTAACGAGGGTTCGTCTTAACCGAACATAATTACTAGAGATGAAACGGATAGCTGTTTGGCCGGATACCGAATACCGGATATTCGGCCAGTCTTATCTCCGGATAGCCGGTTATCCGGCCGCCGGTTATTCTGCCGAACATTACCGTTTGGTGCATCGCAAGAAGCGAAAAGTAAAGTCAGTGCAAACTGTTCGCGATCGTGACCCTTGTATTTGGTGAGCAGCCAAAATCTATCTTTGAGTACTCTGCAGCAGTGTGTACAGCGAAAGACTTTTTTCTGACGCTGGCCTTGTTTATGAAGACAGACGAAACCGCTTGTTACCTTTCATTGCAAAGAAATTAGTATTTATTCACCATAATTTGCCCTTAGCTTTGTAGTACTATTATTTATTCTGTGCCTTAGCGCAGTACGAGTACTAATTTTGTAAGTTTTAATATGAAAAATTTGTGATTACTGATTATATTTGTTAAGAGACATAAATGAGGTACTTAACTAAATTTGATATTTTGTGTTTTTTTAATCCGGCCGGATAGCTGTTTGTTATCCGGTATTCGGATGGATAGTAATTTTAGGCAGGATAGGCCGAATACCGGATAGTTACCGGATATCCGTTTCATCTCTAATAATTACATTGAAGCTTATGGAACTATTGTCTAGAGCAAATTTTTCTTCGCCTTAAACCAAAATTCGTGTTAACCGTGTTCGCATTAACGAGGGTTTACTGTATAGTGAAATGTTTCGTTATTCGTAAAAAAGGTTTCCGATTTTCTTCAGTCACTTTACGAAACACAGCATCATTATCTGCTGTTTCATGCTGGTATCCTGTGAGAGCGTGATACTACTCCGGTCGAGCCTGCACAAAATACATACACACATAATAACATTTAATTTCTAGATGCAAATGTGCTGTCACCACGGAGGTATAAGATGACCTCGTTTCCAGTAAAAAGAGTCTCCGGTTCTCTGCACTCACTATACCACGTCACATTTCATACGTGGTAGAGCCATGCTGCAGCTATATTGTTGCAGCATGAATGAGTCGACTCGACCGGGGAAGGCCCATGCTCTTACAGAATACCAGCTTGAAATATCAGCCTAATAATTAATCTCCATTAAGACTGGCCGCCAGGAGCGAAATCCGGCCTGTAGGACGTTATTATTAATCTAAAAGCACTTAGAGCAATTTTATATCAGCCATTGGCTCGTAATTTTAACCAGCCAATATTGGTACCGGCGTTAGGACCGATATCTAGAACTGGGACTGTAATAAACGTATACTAAATTCATTAGTTAACTTTTACGGATTTTATCGCGTTTAATTTTAATTATTTTTATTTTTAGTTCCCGACGTTTCGGGTGCTTTCCAGCACCCATGGTCACGGGGGACTGAGGTGACTGACGTCCCGATGTCATTGATAAACCCGGAGTACCTTCAGCTTTTTTAATTATTGTTTATGGACCGATCTATGCAAAATGAACTGACTATGTCTTGAGGTCTTGCAGTGGTATGCTTGGGTTTAGTTTTAATTTTATTGATTATAGGATCCCAAGCAGATGGTAGTACCCAGCCAGTCTATTGAAATTGGGATGTTTTTTAATTTCAATAGCCTCACGTATCATAGTAGGAGGCGGTGTTCTTTTGCGAGGATTTGTGGTCTATCAAATCTGGGCCGTCTAGGATGTAAACACAATCGTAAAAGTAGTTTTAATCAATGTGTAGTATTCACGTAAATATAAGAAATCATTATATACAAAATTCTCTAAAGAGTTTGCTAGAGAGTTAATGAAATATACTTTCAGGCGTCTAACTTGCGAGGTGACTTGGACGGTCGAGGCGTTCTCGGCTTCAACACACTGACTCTAGTGCCGAATCAAAGAGAGTGCATCGATTTGGCCCTGCTGGACGATTTCGAGGTAAGTAATATAATATTACTGTCCAATTATCTACCCGTGGTAGCGCAGCAACTAGGTCATCATCATCATCATCATTACAGCCTACCAAAAGTCAACAGCTGAATACATGCTTCCCCAAAAGATTTGACATAGTTGCCACGCTTTGCACTCTACTTGCGGTAGCTTAGATGGTGGCGTGGCCATAGAAAATATACTATATTGGGCATAGACGAGCAGCCTGATGACTAATTATTAGGTGACGATACGACGGAAGTTTCCTCTGCGCTGTCATAGATGGCGTTGGGATTACAAACAGTGATGTGTCCCTCACTCGTTAGTTACGTAGTTTGAGATTCTCGTGAAGGCGAATTGAAAGAGTAATTCAAATTTCGTTATTGAACCCATAGAATACTATAATATATACATAATAAAACGGGGGATTGGGCGGAGCCCGCGTAGCCACTAACACGTCAATTCACACGTTTAAATGTCAACACCAGATGTCTTTTGACGTTACAATCGTTTCCAAATAACGCACGCAAATTATTTAGAAAATACCGTATTGCACACTATTTACATATAAATATGTATTAAAATTTAAACGATTTTTTAATGATCTTGAACATTAATCAAAAGTCTAAAATGTGTAAATTGCCTCAGTCTGTCAAAATGTCGAATCTGGTTTGTAGTAGTGATAATACCACGTAATTTCTTGTATGTGTGCTCCCGGCGACGCCAATCCTCCTACAAGGTAAGGTTGACAGCCATTCTATTGTGTATTATAGTATTCTATGATTGAACCACCTCACCAGTTCGTTCACGACCTAACTTAAATTATATGCGCGCGAGCGTCTTGAGCGAGTAAGCAAAGATAAGAGTGAACGAGTAAGTGAGGTTTCGGTTTATACAAACAAAGGTACTCTGTGTAATGAGGTGAGGGAGTGACTCAAGGCTCAAAGAGTGTAGTAGGTAATACATAAATACAGGAATGACTATTGAATAATGTTGATCATAAAGGAAAAGCAATATATAAATGTGTAAGGTTGTTTAATGAATTAAATACAAATATAATTGTTTATTTATGTTGTGATGGAATATTTGCATGCTGTGTGTTAGTGTGCGTTTTCTTGGTGTTTTTACGTAAATAACAACGAGTTGCAATTTGTTGTAATTTCATAAATCCGTGACAAACTCCCAGGTCTTTGATTTTATTTACTGATGAAGCCATATCACACCAAAAAACCAACAACAGAAGTAATGTGTCTACCACCAAGACCAAAATAATCAATAATAAATAGCGAGCTAGTTAGTAGCTAGCTCGCGCGCGTCTCACAACTACGTCCTCGCGTGCGCAGCCATAGTTTTGTAAATTTCTCTGCATACAGGACAGGTGTATACCTACATTTAGTACCGTATTATTTTATTATATTACCTACATACTATGTTTAGTATGGACGTATCGAATCACTAAGAGCTCCCGCAGACATACAATTGTAAGTTGGCCAACTATCGAACGACTAAATTGCGTACTTTTATAATTTAATCGACCAACTTTTTTTAATTAGTTGCTAGCCGCAGACTTAATCAATTTAGTCCGTGACAGTGTTGCCAGCGCGGTGCGTATGTATGATAATGCGGGAAAAAACGCTCTAATTTTTTTATAGGATAGGGTTACAAACTAGCACACAGTCCACCTGATGGTAAGCGGTTGCTGTGGCCCATAGACATCTACATCTATCCTCAATTACGAATCAAAATGCGAATGCGTTGTCACCCATGAGGACTAAGATGGAATGCCTCGTTTCCGGTAAAAAGGGTCTCCGGTTCTCTACACTCACCATACAAAAACACAGCAGCATTAAGGTACTATTTTACGCTGGTATTCTGTGACAGCGTGGTCCTTCCTTGGTCGAGCCGACCCATTCGTGCTACAACCATAATATAGCTGCAACGTATAAAAAATTGCTTTAATAATAAAAAGAAGACGAAAACAAAAGAGAACATTTTGGGTTCATTCTATATTAAGTGACAGATTAGAATAAAGGAAAAAGGTATGATCCTTGCAGTCTAAACTCGGATGTTACCCAGATATATTTTTTTCATTCTACAGAATGAGAATTTCGTCTTTTGATGAGCTCGTATATCTAATCGGGCTAGCGATAGTCAAACGGGATACAACTTTCCGATTCGCTATCACCGTTGAAGAGAGGCTTGAATTAACTCTCCGTTAAGTATCTGCTATAATAGCTCACCACACTACGGGTTGACTGGCAGAGAATGCCAAGAATCATTAAATTACTTTAGTTGTAAGGTGTTACAATTAAGAATAAAAAAATAAAAAACGGGGGGGGGGGGCTGATGTGGATCCCGTCGGCGAAGGTCTAAGTCCGAGCGTAGGGAAATCACACTCGCGCAACGGTTCGTCTTGCATCTTGGCATGCGACTAACCAACAAAGTTGGATAGTCTGCGAGCTTGCATAAGGTAACCGTGCTAACGAGCGGTTGGCCGATAGTTGGACTACTTTTTAATTGTGCGTAATCGGAAGGGAACCTTGATTCTGATACGATCGGTGTCCAATTAATTAGTTGGACGATTTAGTTAGACAAGATGCGTGGGCTATCATATGTCACTATACCTCTATGCTCTCCGATTTAGTTGGCCAACTTATAATTGTAAGTGTGCGGCCTCTCTAAACCTTTCGCAAGCCAAATCAGTGTCCGGTATAAAAAACAAGATAGTTGTAGTAGGTAAAACAGAATTCACTAAAAATAAAATCCAAAGCCCATTCGCGTACGCGCAGTCAACAATTTCTATACCTACTAACAAATCCGAAAGAGAGCCAAGCGGGTGCGCCAGCGGCGCCATTCAACTCCCCGTCTCACCCCGCCCCAACCCCTCACGACTCGTCCCCCGCATACCTCACCGCCACTTGACTAACAAACAAACAAGTGAGAACACGATAACATTCAACGAAAAATAGTGTGCGTGCAAATTTCATAAAACTTGTTCCAAGCAATACGTGTTTTCCAGTAAGCCTTACAAGTTTGTGAAATAAATTTTTGACATTTAGAAACTCCATTACATTTGCAAGTTTCCTATGAAAATATTTTGTTTAGTTTTACAATTTATGAGTACATAATGAACGGCCAAAGTTCAGGTAAAATTTGTGTAAAAATGCGGATTTTTGGAGGTTTATATTGAATTTATTTTTCCAAAATTTGATTTTTTGTTTTGATAGAAACTTACACATAGTGCACAAAATACCTATCAGACAAAGTTTCAAAGAAAGATATAACGCCATAATAACGTACGAGCGTTTGTATGAAAAGTAAGGTGGATTGGCCGCTCTTAACCACTGACGTCACGGCGGAGTTTAATATGGCGGATAGCGTTTTGGAGATTTGCTGCACGAAAATGAAAATTTCTCGTTTGCTTTTCACAAAACCATAAATATATTTATTTTCACATGGTGTAAAATACCCTGTTAGTTAATTCAATGGTGGCGGGAATCGAACTTAGTATGATTTTTTTGGTCAGTTCTTATACCCTGTTTTGATACTGCTCTGCTTGCGTTACACATATTAAAAAGAGAGATTGCAGACAGATCGAGAACTCCTCCCCACCCCTCCTCTTCCTCTTTTGTGGTCTGTTACTAAGAGGGATCTATGTTTATTTTCAGTTAGCATACATCAACTCGTACCACAGCAGAGTGTTGAAGACTCTGGGGCCAGTGCTGCAGTCACGGGGCCTGGTAGAGGACTACAAGTGGTTACAAGAACAGTGCGCCCCCATTGTCAGAGGGTAGGTGTAAGTAAATGAATTATTAATGATTTCTTATATTTACACGAATATTCAACATTGAATAAACTGATTTTTTTTTGTTTTAATTAAGTTAAACGCGATGAAAATTGGTAAAAGTTGTTTTATTCAATAAATAAATTATTAAAAAAAAACTCGACTGTGGTGAACTACATAAGTGAAATTTATATTTACAATACATTTTTATATTAAGAAAGAAAAAAAATGGAAATTATACCACTCCTAGCTGGCCAAGCTGACGTTTTCCTTTTCGACGACCCTTTCTCCTATAAAAATCCTTAAATTCGCAATAAAAAATATTGAGTGTCAAATATCGCGAAAAAAACTATCCTATATCTTAAGTTGGACCAAATTACACACAATGTGCAAAATTTCATTGAAATCAGTTTAGTTATTTACGAGTTCATCGCGGACAAACAATTTTTTTTTATAGAATAAGGGTGACGCAACGAGCACACAGTCCACCTGATGGTAAGTGGTTGCTGCGGCCCATAGAAATCTACATCTATCCTCGATTACAAATCAAAATGCAGATACGTTGTCACCCGTGAGCACTAAGATGGAATGCCTCGTTTCCAGTAAAAAGGGTCTCCGGCCTCTACACTCACCATACGAAACACAGCAGCATTAAGCTGCTATTTTACGCTGGTATTCAAAATTTAAAATGCTGGTAAAAAATATGTGACACGTAATTTTTGTATAAAGATAGGTAGGACTCATTTTAGCAAATAGCAAGTCAAGTAAATAATACATTATTTTCATACGCTGTACGTTATTTTTATAGCTTAGAAAAGTGAAAATATTTACTACTGCTCATATAAAGGAGGCAGGCCTCTCAGACTACAAAGAAGGTTATAGATGCGTGGTCTCTTCTAAGCCAAAACTTCTTCAAGTTTTTTTAATTAAACTTTTTTTTTACAGGTCAACACGTCATCAAAATGGAGGCGGTCAGCAATAGTGTATGCAAAATATTATGCTTAATATATATTATATGAACTACACAATGTATTGTAATGTATTGTACATTATCTAATAAATCGTTTTACGTATTGATTCATATTGTTATAATTTAATGGTAATTAAAAAGTTTTCTGGTATTATGAAAGCGTTTTACTTTCATAATTAAAAAAATATAGTTTATGGTTGTAGCACGAATGGATTGGCTTGACCGGAGAAGGGCCACGATCTCACAGACTACCAGCGTCAAATTGCGACTGTATTTCGTATGGTGAATGTAGTGAACCGGACTCTTTTTGCTCAGAGGTGACAACGCATCTTCATTTTGATTAATAACTGAAGAAAGGCACTTGTCATCATGTGAACTCTGTGATCGTTTGACGCCCTTATTCTATAAAGAAATTACATAAAGACTAACGAAAAAATCAACTGCGCAACGGAAACTAGCACTGCCGAAAATTAGACGAAATCAAAGGTTTTTTTCATATTTCTACATACGTAATATAATACGGCAAAACGTGCAGATTGAACTCTTCGCTCTTATGTACAATTTGTCGAAGGTTTATAGTCCATGGAGCTTAGGCCGTTTCGGAAAGCAGGTTTTTCAAGTCTATAATAATTCTCGAAAACAACACGCAGACGCATCTTAGAAAGGAAATAGGTCTATGAATCTTTGTGTAAGGCTTGGTAAGTTCATATTGTCAACTGAAATGTCTTTATTCGATTATCATATTCAATACGCGCAATCGCCTTGTGCGATTATATACTGTCTGTTTACGACATAGATCATAAAAAAACCTTGGTTGTCGGAACAAGACTCGCACTTTTGTTCCATGCCTCCGGAGTGGTGCCACGATGAATTACTTACTTCCCGTTGAAAAGGGCAAGTTTGAACAGCTTCTGAGGGACTTTTACGCTCGGAATTGTAAGAATTCAGCATTATAATTGGTGCCGACGGGGATTAAACTCGATGATATATCTATGTAATTTTATAGCAAGTCTAGTCCACTGATAAACATAGGCCTCCCCGAGCCTTGCAAGGGGGTGTTTGCAACGGCTGCCACACTTGGCAGGTGGATTGCCAACCACAGTTCTTAATTTTCTAGCTGTTATTAGGGAAGACGCTGCTGTCATCTCCTGATTTGTTTTCTTTTGTCGCCTCTTACGTCACGCACGCGATTCTACGGATTTACTTAGATATACGAGTTTAAGATAGTAGTCCGCGCTAGATGGAGCGGATGGAGACTGGTAGCAAGTGGATGCGTGAAGCCGAAGATCATGCTAAGAGTGGCGCGCCTTGCGAGAGGTCTATGTCAAGCCGTGGAGTCAAGATAATGAGGTTATTATGATTATGACGACGACGATGATGTTGATTCGTCAGTCGGTGTCGTAAAAGGTGACTTATGAATAATGCCAGATGCGAAATTAATATCACCACGCCTTTCCATGGCGATATTAATTTCGCTTACATCATACGTGAACCCAGCCTGTCATCCATACTGTCGACGGTCAGCAGCAAGTTGCTAGATATAGTGATATATCCTTTAAGAATATACTCTTAAAGCTATTTAAATAAACGAACACTTACTAGCAACAACTTAATGTTATTAGTAAAATTCATGGAACGCATTAGCAGTAAATACAATATACTACCAAAATAAACACCGTCCATCACAATGCGATACGGGACAGCCTCACTGCAACATCACCTTTGCTTGTACTCAAAGAATTACCACGAGGTAGAATAACGACATCAATTACGACTCGTGGAATAATCTAAACTAGTTGTCTGCATCGAGCGACCCCTGGTACAACCAAACTGATTTTTATGGAGAAATTTATTTACATTAAAAAAACTTAACAGTAGATCTAGATTTAAAAAAAATACTTAGTGTGGGCAGTACAGAAATAGGTCTAAAATTAGTGGGGTTCAATGTACTGCTAGATTTACATATAGGTATTACTTTACTACTTACTTACTTACTTATCGTCACGCACAATCCCTAACGGGGTAGCCAGAGAGAACAGATCGCCAAGTGTCACGATCTTTACATACCTCTTTCGCTTCTTTCAGGTTCATTAACTTCTTCATACATGCACGTCTAGGTATCCGAGTACTCTTGACCCTCCCCTCTTCGAGCAATTTGCTCACATGGTCTTCGAAAGTTAGTCTCGGTCTACCTCGACACCTTTTAATATTTACTTTCGCTCTATATATTTTCTTCACCATTCGGTCTTCACTCATTCGTTCAACGTGTCCAAACCATTGGAGTACGCCCCTATCAATTTTTGTGATAAGGTCATCTTTCAATCCTGCCATATTGCGAATCTCTTCGTTTCGCTTTCGGTCGGCTATGGTAACGCCACACATTTTACGAAGAGATCGCATCTCCACTGCATTAAACTTGCTTTTATGCTTCTTCTGGCATACCCAGGTTTCGCTGCCATATAACAAAGTCGGTACCAACACTGCGTTATGTATTGCAAGGCGTGCACTCTTCACCACGCCTTGCCTTTTTATTAATGCATTCAGGGCACCATTGACTTTGTTTCCGGCAGCGACACGCCTATCCACATCTAAATCACATCTTCCATCCCGGCTGAAAGCACTCCCCAAGTATACAATTTCATTTACCTGTTCTAGACATTCCTGATTTACCCATATTTCACATTTCGTTCTCTCTTCGTCCTTTTCAAATACCAGAACCTTAGTTATTACTTTACTATGTTTCATTAAATCAGGAAACACACTGTTTCGATACTAGCATTGAAAATATAAGCAGTTGGGACAATAATAGCTAGATAGAGTAACAACCAGGTAAAACATGCAGGAAGTCGATGGATGCAGGTGGCTCAGGACCGTGCTTTGTGACATTACTTGGGGGAGGCCTATGTTCAGCAGTGGACTTGTGAAGGGCTGTAATGATGATGATGATGATGACATAGTAATACAATTACATATGATTAAGGTTTAAGGTTAAAACAGCAATAATACCAAAACAAATAGATAAGGAAAGTTTATTACAAAAGCGAATACAAAAAGTTCACAAGACTTAAATATACACCTAATACATTTACAAATGCCTTGTTTAGTCACTAACTGCAAGATGGCGGTATTATACACAAAATGGACGACAATATGTATTTATAACTAAGAGTACGAGAGATAAACATCGGTATACTTAAAGACGGTTATAATTTTATGAGAACATGTTTTTATGAATTAATGAAATACAATAAGTACAAAATACATAAATGAACTATTATTTTAATATATTGAAATGAATCATAGTACTTAGACTATTAAGTTTCTACTTCCTACATTAAAAGATAAATACATTTCTCTAAATGTTACAACAGTATAAACATGTAAAATGTACATATAAAATTTTAGTTGGACAGTTTTTATTTTTAATTCCATTTATTTTAACATTAGTTAATCATTACGAATAATTGTTTGAATCAAACGTGCACGTTAGTTTTAAATTATACTTTTTAGAGTAATATATTATTATTTATTACACAAAAGAATGTCTCAGTGGGTTGCTCTTTAATTTCTCGCACATTTTTGACTTTTCTCTTGTAAACATTTCTCATCACTGGCCATTAAAACTAAATTCACTATATTCTTTCTCCGGCTCATTTCGGCTTATACAAAAACCACAGATTTCTTTTTCACTAGGTATATAACTTATGTAAAGTACTTTACAAGTTAATACAGTATATCTTTACACTATGCATTTTTTTCTAATAGCTTGAAACTAAAATTAACCTTACAAAAAAGAAACAAACCAACTTTAAAAACAAAAAGGATAAAAAAATCACCTGAATGAAGTTGCTTAAAAATGCTAAGTAGTTCCATTTCAGACTGGATTTTTTTCAAAAGTGAATTCTTTATTAAAATCTAAATTCAAATAAACTTTATACAGAACGAAAATCAGTTGCAAATTTTTCACATTTTCTTAAAGTTAAAGATTGCACTACAATAAGAATCTTAATTATATGAATACACATTACATCTAGGATTTAGTATGCGTCGTGGATACACTAGGATAGAATTAGGGCTACTGTGGAAAAATACTTTTTTCTTAATTCTAGGCTAGGCGAGATATAGGGCCGTGTAGTGGTGACGTAGGAGAATGGTCTACTCCATATCATCAATTGGGCACAGCCTAAGAAGAACATACAATCGGTCATCGCGTTTGATGTTGTCGGAAAAGCCGACATAAACCATAAATTGCTGAGGTTGTCAGAACGGGAAGTAATAAAAAAATAAAAAACTGATTTTATTTTCTTTCACATTTAAACAAACCCCTTTGTATGTTTAAACTGATGTAACTTTCATTCCTTATCATTAAACGAGGATGACCCACAGTTTTTTACCCGCACACGAATTGTGAACTATTTTAATTTTATTTGCGTGAAAGTACAACCCTAGCGCTTCGGCTGCGTCTCGCTCGCATCGCACCGCACGATTTCCCGTTTAGACGCCTTCGACGACCGACTGTTAGTAGTAGCTATTACAGACTGTATCTCGGGTATCGTCAACGGTAACAAAGGAAAATTAAACAGTAGAGGCAGCAGCATCTTCCTGATCGTTCATTCATTGATTATGCTAGTCTATCAATAGTCGCTAGTCTATCACACTAGTAGTTGATTAAGAATCAAAACGTAGATGCGTTGTTACCCTTGAGGACTAAGATGTAATGCCTCGAATCCAGTGAAAAGGATCTCCGGTTCTCTATGCTCACCATTCGAGACACATCAGCATTACGCTGCTATTTTACGCTGGTATTCTGTAAAACCGTAGTTTTTTATTGTTTGGAGTTGTGTGGTAGTAGGTAAGATGTATTGTTGGTGTAAGAAAATCAGTGGAAACGTGGCGTCATCAGGTGTGACAACGCATCTGCATTTTGATTCTTAATGGAGGATAGGTGTAGTTAGCCACAGCATCCACTTACCATCAGGTGGGCTGTGTGCTCGTTTGTCGCCCTTATTGTATAAAAAAAAGTTTGTCAAGTACACCGCCATCTATCGGCAGCAATAAGACTTTGTTGATATTTCCATAGTCTTACGTCACCTACGGTAAGAAATGGGTTGATATAGTATCTTACGTCACCACCAGACTGGTTTAGTGTAGACATGTGTCAGTCATTCATTTGTCGTGACCATTCTAGTATATTTTTTCAAGCGTACCGGTACATTCGGATCGATCATTCAAACATATCGTTTCGGGTTTGAGTACCCTACACTAAAATATTTCATTAAGATCATTCGGGATTCAGTCGATTTTTGACTCATTTACAACTCACACCAATCACTAGTTAAAATGATTCCGTCAATTGTTTGTGATTGGATGTAACGGAACATTCAAAAACAGATGAATGAACTTCAATACTTTTAAGTGTAACAGCTCAAACGAACGAATCATTCATGATTGACACATGTCTAGTTAAGTGATAGTTAAAGTAATCTACATTTCAACTTTGTGAGTGTGATAACGTGTGAGTTAGATGCGTATATGTATAATATAAAGTAAATGTTATCATTAATAACAGAGAGCCCGGCTGCAGTGATTATAATTAAAGATATATTATCCTCTATATACAAACGTAGCGCGGCTCCATACTATATGGATAGCATATGCAGGAAGACGATGGACGCAGGTGGCTCAGGACGCAGCTGAACAACCATTCTGCTTCAAAGATGATGATCATAATTTAAAAATGAATATTTAGTTTGTTTGTTCATTTATGCGTTTCTATATTAATCCGATTACGATGATAAAACTAGAGAATTATTGCGCGAGCTATCTGAAAATATAGACCTATCTCAGTCGCACTTCAAATTTCTTAGACTAGTTTTGGTTCAAATCGCCTTACTAATAATGTAGGATGCCCTCATTATTATTATAGGCTGCATAATTTTGACAACTTATATTTATTTTAATGTTTTATGCTGACCTCATTCAGTTTTGTCACAGGGTATATTCTTACCTGCACAATAAAAAATCAAAACTTAAAGAATTTAAAATATATGCAGCGCTTCGTCTATCTATTCCCTTTGGTGGTCTGAAAACTATAAATTATTTCGATGATTCACTGTCAAAAGCTTCGAATTTAAAATACTAAAATTATGTAAATGTATTGTACATTGTTCACATGGAAACTATATATTCGAAGCATACATTATATCTTTGTCTATGAAATATATCTTACATTAATATATAACATCACTGCAACCGCGTTTTTTATTTTTATTAAAAACTAGAATACAAGATATTTCCGCAATTTTTTACATCCATGACATTGGTTAATTGATTTGACTGAGTGACTACTAGGTAAGACATGCAGGAAATCGATGGATGTAGGTGGTTCGGGACCGTCCTATGTACAGCAGTGGACTTGTGAAGAGCTGTAATGATGATTATGATATTCAACCCTGTGCAAGACAGCTTCTAGCATATAATAATATCACTAAAAGAAAAAGTCACAAAATTGATATAAATTTAACTGTAGTGGTAACGATTAAAGACTCCTACGTATAGGCTAGACATGTGTCTTTCCTTCATTTCTGTTGACGCGATCATTCAAGTATTAATTCGTCTTACGAACCGGGTCATTTCAGTCAATCATTCAAATGGATCATTTCGAGTTTTAGTACTCTGTGATCTGTGAGACCCGCTCGATAATGTTGGTCGTCGGTGATGTGCTATATATATACTCTTTGGTCGTAGGTCCTATCAATACTATGATCCCGAACGTTCAAAAAATGTAATTGCAATCATCAATAAAGATACGACCCTGGTTAAATTAACGAATCATTTACGTTTGACAAGCCCATTTTTAAATTAATAAAGTGTTACAATAAATAATACACTTCAAATCACGTTGACGAAATGCGTACATAAATAATAACAGAGTTTTCTTGATCAAATTAAGCTGATCTGACAATCAATCGACAATCTGACAATGATTTTCATTGTCAGATTGTCGAAAACAATGTTAGCGGTTTACAAAACAAAAAACTAGTCTTCTTGCCCGTTCGCAGTAGACTAAAAGAGTTACGGAGAATTGACCCTAACTTTAAGCGCAATGTTTTAAGTCTGCAGAGCCTGTCTAGTATACATAGAAGTCTTTGGCTACAATAGAGTTCTTTTGTAAAACTTTTTGTTCTTTTTGAGATACATATTAGATACTATAGAATTTCAGTCTCTTGTGAAAAATTACGAGTACCTACATTTTTTTGTTGTTTTCTCTGTTAAACATTTAGCTAAAGACATTTCGTTTATAAGTAATCTAAATAGCTACTTGAAAATCACAATATTAAGATATTCGGTACGGTGAACGTTGTGTTTCCTATCGGCTGCTCACGGCTTTGAAGTACCGCAGCAGGTCAGCGTCGGCGCTGGGCACCCACGCGGCGTTCAGAGCGATCGTGTCTAACGCTGCTGCAGCACCGCGCTGCTCGCCGAATAACTCTTTGAACTAGAAAATATTAAAAAAAAAAAGAAAAATTACAATAAAAGAAAAAAGGACACCAACATAACGATTTCTTATATTTCGTGAACACTACACATTTAAATAAAACTAGTTTTTACGGACTTTGTCGCGTATATTAACTTTTTTATATTCCCGACGTTTCGAGCACTTTACAGCACCCATGGTCACGGGGGGATTGAGTTGTACAACGTCCAGATGTCATTTTATATCGATAATTTATTATGTTTAGCTTACCTAGTTTTACCGAAATAGGAATGAAATGTGATTTTTTGTTCAATATTTATTTACACGTTCTCTAAATATATTTTTTTAATGTTTTATACTGTTAACCGTTTATCAGCGATTATCTGCTTCTTTGTACTTTTAAATTACTTAATAAATTTTTATGCAGTTTTAATATATTGTAAGGATCTGAAAGAAGCCGGGTAACTGGAAAATAACAAACAATACGAAGTCAGTTAAATACATATATTTATTTGTTTGCTGTTAGTATAACTTTGTATTGCGCTGCACTATGCCCAAGTGCCACACGTCAATTATTGGACCGAGTGGCTACGCCTCCTGAGATTTTACGTTTTTATAAAATTTTCCTTAAATGCAATAGTTTTGTAGTTCAATCTTTATTGAATGTATGCTAGAGCTAGCTGCGAATCGGTAACACGCGTCCCAATATTAAAAGACAGTAGAAGACATTTTAGTTTTTAATCAATATTGTTGGGATTTACCCAACAAGTACGGTACCAATTATTACTTTAAAACAATATCGAAAATGAATAAAATTTAATGAACACACAAAGAAATGTAATAATGTTACACACTTTTCTGTTTATTTATTTATTTATTTAAGAAATTTATGATTACAAAGATGAATAGTTTTAGTGTAAACATAAACTCATTAGAGTTTTTTCCGTACACCATTGCTGTCGACACATTATTCTAATTAACACTTTATAATACATTACATTACCAAAGTTAAACTATTATTATTACCAACTTAAATTAGGTGCAATATATGTTATGTTTCTAATTGACAAACTATTTATGGGTACAAAAATATAAAATAGTCTTAGGCGATGAGCGTAAAATCACATGGTGAACTTATTACATTCTGTGAATAATCGTGACACAGGATGATTATAACATATATTTTTATAAATTTATAATAAGATAATATGTTGGTAAAGTAAACCAATAATATAGAACGAGAAGTTGTTTAAAGTGTTACGAGTATTTAGTAAGAGTTAATTGCATATAAAAAATTTTTAGTTTATATTTTATGTTTTTACGTGTAATGACGTCTTTCAAAGATTTAGGTAACTAATTGATTAGATTAGGTATAACATAGTTTAAAGTTCTTTTTCCGTATAAGTTATTATATCTAGGTAATTGCAGTTTTAGATTATCAGTTCTGCGTGTGGAGTATAATTACTTATCAACCTTTTTAAAATTTTCAGTAAAGTAATTTTCAGTTAGTAATGTTAGTTCAACTTTGTCGTGAATAGGTATAATTTTACAAAATGCAAATAGTTTTCGATAATCATCTTTAAAATTAATTTTGAGATTATTAGGGACTATTTGTTTTAAAATGCGCAGCTGAAGTGAGTATATTCGATCTAGATATGTTTTGTAGGTTCTACCATAGCTTGACAAGCCATATTGTATAACAGATTCAGCTAAGGATTTATAGAACATTAAAGAGGTTTTGTAAGGTATTTTTTTGTTTGATTAATGTAAATTTTGCTAATACTCCTCCGTTTAATATATTGAAGTATATAAAATGAAATATTTTTATGCAAAAAACTCACTAATTGCCTCTGAATACCAGCTTAAGTGTTAAAGAATTTGACTCACCCGGTAGTAGTCGGCGGGTTGGTGCAGGCAGCGAGCTGCTGCGAGCAGCGCAGACGCTGGAAGTGCGGGAGGCGCGGGGGACGCGGGAGATGTGGGGGGCGCAGGTGTTGTGAGGGGCTTGGCGGGTGTGGGGGGCGCGGGGCCGGCGGAGGCACTCGCCAGCACGCGCCACGCGCCCGCAGCTCCGCGCCATCTGTGTACACGAGGTTTTATAACATTGAAATTCCAATCCAAATAAGTTATATGAAAAGGTCTCCGATTCTCTTAGACTCATCACACGAAACACAATATCATTAAGCTGCTATTTCACGCCGACCAATTCGTGTTGCAACAACAATATACCTGCAGCGTGACTCTACCACATATTAACAGCGTGGTCTTGAATTACAAGAAAATATGACTTAGAAGAGAAACTGTTTAAAGAATCTCCGTCTTTAAATAGTTTATAAAGAAATGTATAATGTCTATACATTAAATAGGTATACATACTTGCAAGCGCCGGCGCACAGCGCAGTGATCCAGGACTTCCACTCCCGGCCTCGTTGTGCTTCACTCGATAGCACCGTGAAGGCAAACCTGAAACAATATTATGTTTTACTTGATAATACATTACTAGTGGTCTAAATTTGACCATAATTCATTAAATTTTTAAGTTTGTATATTGAACGCGCCGTACTCAACTCTCAGTTATATATGTATAGATTTGCTTTATTTTTTTACAAGAGACCTACCCGATGGTAAGTTTCGAAATAAACTTATTGGAACGAAGTTCTTTAGCGCGCGTTGCTAAAGGGGGCTAGACGGAAAAAATTAAAACCAAAAGTTGTAACGACACTTTTTGCTATAAGTAGTTGTAAGTCGTGCGACGTGCGCGTGTTTCTCTGTCTGTCTCTCTCTCTCTCTCTCTCTCTCTCTCTCTCATATAAAGCAAGCCAGTTATTTTCGTTTTGTCTTTCTATTTCGCATTGAACAGTGTGGTGTAGCAACGATTATTTTTGTTTGGTGTATACATGTTTTTGTACATAATAAATAATAAAAAATAATAGCAATAATGAATCCTGACAGTGTTTCTGCACAAGTTCCGGATATTGCTGATGGAATTAGGTAAGTAGAGATTGTATACAGACAATAATAAATGCTTACGTATTTTTAGTTGTTAATAATAAAAAAATATTATTATATTTGAAAAAAAAAATATTACAATTTCTTCACTAAATAATCGAAAGGAACTTCGTTCCATCCGGGTGTCCCTTGACACCTCTCAAGTTTTATATTTGTGGTGGCGCTGTCGTCGCGCCACATATCGAAACACACCGAAGCCTAAATCACGCTATCAAAATTCCGAATCATAAACAGTATATACAGAACATCTCCGAACTCTCACACGGAGTGTCGGCCGCTTCCCGGGCAGAACACCTTGCCCGGCGGGAATCTCCCCTTTTCCTTTACGGCCACAATGGTGACCCCGACGTGATCTGAACACGCAACCAACAACCTTCGGAAACTTCAAGCTTCATCATCGTCTTTGAGTACACCACCCGTTCGCTCCCGAGCAGATATCGTCTGCAGTCTTCATATCCTGCAAGCCATCTAGCTTCACAAGGTTCATCGCAGCACTGGAATAATAATGCTTCCCGTTCCTTCTAGCTACTTTCTGCGCTATACAGTGTTCGGCACGGCTCTGAGCCTTACTGTTCGCCTCTGCTTCACGGCACTCTCGCAGATTACTTGCCTTCTTCTCGACTCACCGCAGACTACAAGGCAATCTCCTGGCACTTGCATATTCGTCGGCAACGAGGCTGCACTATCGACCTCCGGTCTGAGCAAGGGGGTGATGTGGTGGCTCTGTCGTCGCGCCGCAAGCGAAACACACCGAAGCCTAAATCACGCTATCAAAATTCCGAATCATATAGAACATCTCCGAACTATCACGTGGAGTGTTGGCCGTTCCCCGGGCAGAACTCCTTGCAGACATGTGTCAATCATTCATTTCTAGCGACCGAATCATTCTAGTACATTTCGTCACGCGTACTGGTACTTTTGGATCGATCATTCAAATGGATCATTTCAGGCTTCAGTAGGTACTCTGTGAGATCCATTGGAAACCGAAAATTTTAATATTTATTTGCTACAAAAATTAAACATGTACCTATCTTATACTTATATATGGTGGTTGAAAATTATCATTAAATAAATCATTTATCATGAAATCTTTTAAAGTGTTATTTTTAGTAAACTCTACGAAATGATATTTTTAACTCATAGATTCAACAAATAAATATAATAAAATGTAAAATAATTTTTAATTTAGGTAACAATATTATAATTCAAAAATCCTTAAATAATGAATACTCCTGATACTCTGCAGTCTAGATTGTTAATACAATTCGCCTGTTTATTCAGATCATTCGGGATTCGGTAGGTTTGCGGCTCATTCACAATTCAAACAAATCGCGGGTTAAAAAGGTACCGTCAATTGTTTGTGATTGGTTGTACTGCTACATTCAAAAACAAATGAATGAACCATCAATACTTTTAAGTGTACCAGCTCAAACGAACGAATCATGCATGATTGACACATCTCTAACATCTTGCCCGGCGAGAGATCTCCCCTTTTCCTTTACGGCCACATATTATCTATGCTTTTAACGGCACATTAACATACTGGGTAACTTTTTACCGCCTGGAAAATAATATGGTGTTTTGTGTAAGTGGAATAGAAGTTATGATCTTATATGAATTTACCTATACCAAAATTCCAGTTTCGTTAGTGGTGTCATAGTCCTATACTATTCGATGAAAGGAGGTGCATTTTTTCACGGTGTCGCCTTAAATAGTAAATTTTTGGGGGAATTGTGGGAGGGGAGAGTTGGTTAGTTAACACTTAGTTAACTTAGCTAATAAATTTTCATATCTTTAATATAATAAATTTCCGCTTCATAATATTGAACAGTGGAGTTTTGATAGGTTTATTGGTAGTAATAATAGAATAAGAGTGACAAAAATCTTTGTGTGCTCTTTATATGGATGCTGTGGTCTATGCTATATATGTGGACTCCACCGAGTCAGTAATTCATTCTTGGTACAATGTATACTAAACACTATGACCCCAGCAAGTGAGTAATGCAGTTTGTTATTCTTACTAAATGAATTAGCGACAGTAGCCTAATGGCAGGGCGCGGACCGCGAACTCAAAAAGGTCGTGGGTTCGAATCCACCATTCGACTACTGGCGTGAACCACTCGTAACACAAGCAATTTAAGCTTACCACTAGTGGTTAAGGGGAATATTAGTAATGTTTATGGCATTGTTAATATTCTTTTTTTTTGAAAAAAGTATAAGCGAGAAGCAAATAGTTTATTGTCTTAGTCACTCAGCTTCATTGAACTATGGATTGAGTAGCTAAGTCTCTAAACTTTGGACTAACTGCCAAAGTAACTATTCTTCGTAGATTAATATACTCGTAAGTAAGGATGGTTAATAAGTTTTTGATATTTTAAAGGATGGTGGTATAATTTAGTAGAAAAGTATTTGTAAAATATAACAAAATATAACTAATAGTCAAAATTTCCGAATATCCAAAAAAAAAAACATTTCGTCCTACGGAGTTTGCGTAAAACTAAAAATAGGTAATATTATTTAATACGGCGCGGCGTAGGCTACAATCGCTAGTGAATGAAAGTTATGAGAAATGCGAGCGAGACGCATGCATATTTTTTTCGTTAGACGAATGCCTACCGATATCTACGATGAATATCGTCGTTACCTCGGCACCAGGCGACCAAATGGGAGCAGATGACACATCGTTGCAGCCAACATTAGAATCAGGCGTATTCTAAAAGACCTAGCTTCAGTAAAGTAAGCCAGTTCAGTAAGCCTTCGTAATGTTTGTAGGGCTGTTTTTTGATATGGCGCCATTTATACTGACGTTCAGCCGACTGTCGCATGACGTTATGATACGTCGACTAAAAGTCTATGTCCATGTTTAGTCTGATTACAGAACGACTAGTTAGGTCCACTTTCTTATTGACAAAATTTCTAGCCACAATGCAAAGGCGCTATTGAATTTTGAGAGCCGTGGTAGCTCAGATGGTTAACGCTCGCTGTAAATATAACAGAACGCGAGTACCCGGGTTCGATCCCCGCCGGCACCAATGAAATTGTTAATTGCAATTTCATGTGCTGATTTTCCACGCGCTCGGCGGTGAAGGAAAACATCGTGAGGAAATCTGCATGTCTGAGGAATAAGAAAAAATATTTCGAAGACGTGAAGTTCACCAACACGCATTGGGGCAGCGCGGCGGACACTTCCTTGCTCTAAAACCCTCTCAGAAATGAGGGGAGGCCTGTGGCCAGCAGTGGACCATATATAGGCTGTAACTTTACTTTTATTGAATGTTGCGATATTAAAGACAACCCGCTGCATTTGTTAATTTTGTAATGCATGGTAATTAAAATTCAGCATTATCAGCCACATTGCAAAACGCAAAAAGCTGATACACGATGTGTATTACGACTAGGCTTTTATTAATATGTCTTATTTCTCATTTGGCATGGCAAAGCCACTTCCACTTGACGGAAATGAAAACCTTTCTTTTCAGATTATTAATGTTGTGATATCGATCTTTCCTTAATATATTTACGGGCTAATTACATTTTAACTACTAATTGATTATACTTAGCATTTTATCACCAGCAGCGATGGCCAGTCGCGAACACACTTCCTTTAGGAATTTCACCGCACGTATCGATAGTCTCTACAGCAAATGGCATAATTATATAGTCATCTGTCAGAGACTTATATTTGTGCCATTAATTTTTTTAACCCTGTTGTCAAAATATGCCGTGATTGCTAAGAGATTAAGCGTAGTAATATATTCGATAGTAGCCTGGTTAGATTTAAAAGAAATTTACGTGTTTCTCTTAACATTTAATATATTTGTTATCTTTTTTTATTTTTGCTAAGACTAAGATTATACTGTAGTTATATTATTATGCTGTGTATACTTTTTTGGATTGTAGTTTAGATCAACACGAATATACTTTTAATTTTAGACCTTTATGTAACTACCGTCTGTTTGTGTACCATATTCAATAAAATAAAAATAAAAATTAAGGTATGTACTTATTTCAGGTGCCTCTGATTTAACTAAATTTATTCCAATTAAAGAACACAAAGGGTATATTTAAGGTCTTTAGAGCACTCTCTATCGGTCATGCTACACAATGGCAACACTCACCTGTAGAAGAGCCAGTCGTCTGCAGGCGCGGCGAGGGCGGGCAACACGGCTGCGGGCCGACCCGTCTGCGAGACAAGGAGCGACTTCCACGCGCGTCGCCACGCACGCGACCCTCTCTTTCGCACACCTGCCACTAACGCCGCCTGTCGAAGTAAACTAAAGTTACGTCTTTATACGTGGTAAAGCCGTGCAGCTATATTTATGGTTCTGGCACAAATGGTTCGGCTCAAGCGAGGTAAAACAACGCTTTAGTAGAATACCAGCGTAAAATAGCACCTTCATTCTGCTATGTAATTTTTGTGAGTATAGAGAACCACCTTAGACATTTAAGTGGAAACGAGACATACAATCTTAGTCCTCAAAGGTGACAACGTATCTGCATTTTATTTATTTATTTATTGTGACATCTATTCTTACAGGTCGAATCCAATGCGATAGAGTCCTCTTTTTTGTTATAAACTAAATCATACACTAATAATATTAAAATAAATGTAGCTAATTAAACTAAAAAGAAAAAAAAAACAACATATTAATAAAATTAAAAAGTACAAATATTAAACAGTAAAACGAATTAACATAATTTTTTGAGAAAAGAATACTCTTATAGTAACATACAATATTTATTTATTTACTAACACAATTGTTACTACATTTTGATTCCTAATAGAGGATAAATGAAGGTGTCCATAAGAATAAGAATATTTTTTTTGTTCATTATAGATTACAAGTAATTCTCATTGAAAGTCAATATTTTATGTTACCACTGGTTCGCAAAAAAACCTCTGTCCTGGGAAGAACCAGTAAGAAACCAAGCGGGACTTTTTTTTTAAAATAAATTTTACAATTTCAAGGGTCACAGAATATTTACAAAAATTTATTTTAGAAACAGCTTGGAAGCGACCACCTCATTCCCTGGGGTTATTATCAACCATGTATTCGTTTATATCATAATAACCCTTTTTATACAGTTTTTGTTTAATTAAATATTTAAACTTGGTAATAGAGAAACCTTGTATATTTTCTGGGACTTTGTTGTAATAGCGTATACATTGCACCAAGAATGAATTACTAACTCTGTGGAGTCCACATATATAGCATAGACCACAGCATCCATATAAAGAGCACACAAAGATTTTTGTCACTCTTATTCTATTATTACTACCAATAAACCTATCAAAACTCCACTGTTCAATAATATGAAGCGGAAATTTATTATATTAAAGATATGAAAATTTATTAGCTAAGTTAACTAAGTGTTAACTAACCAACTCTCCCCTCCCACAATTCCCCCAAAAATTTACTATTTAAGGCGACACCATGAAAAAATGCACCTCCTTTCATCGAATAGTATAGGACTATGACACCACTAACGAAACTGGAATTTAGATATAGGTAAATTCATATAAGATCATAACTTCTATTCCACTTACACAAAACACCATATTATTTTCCAGGCGGTAAAAAGTTACCCAGTATGTTAATGTGCCGTTAAAAGCATAGATAATATGTGGCCGTAAAGGAAAAGGGGAGATGTCTCGCCGGGCAAGGTGTTAGAGATGTGTCAATCATGCATGATTCGTTCGTTTGAGCTGGTACACTTAAAAGTATTGATGGTTCATTCATTTGTTTTTGAATGAACCAGTACAACCAATCACAAACAATTGACGGTACCTTTTTAACCCGCGATTTGTTTGAATTGTGAATGAGCCGCAAATCGACCGAATCCCGAATGATCTGAATAAACAGGCGAATTGTATTAACAATGTATACTGCAAAGTATCAGGAGTGTTCTCCCACAATTCCCCCAAAAATTTACTATTTAAGGCGACACCGTAAAAAAATGCACCATGCGCCCTCCTTTCTGCCAAGGAGGGTCGAGTTCGTATACTGCTTGGAGATCTCTAGTCAGATCGTTAAGCCAATTCCTAAAAGGTTGGGTTTAGTGGGTAAAAGTCACCACATAACCACGCAGCCGGCTGCGTGGTATGCTATGAGCATTCCCAACCTCCCTCCCCCGCTTTCCAGAGGGTTGCCCATATTTGCTTCGGGCGCAAAAAAAAATGCACCATTCCGCCTGTGGCATCGCTCTCGAGCGGTTGCATTCAGGTAGTCCGCGCTCTCGTCCTTGTACGGTAGTGCTATCTCGCTCTCGCGCCTCCGCTGTCCTGCTCGCGCTGTACAGCGTCGACGCATTGGTGAGTCACTTTCGCTAACAGTTCTTGCCCCCCTGTCTTCGGGCGGGGAGGTTTGACTGAGCTCCGCTTGTTATTGTTACTTTATTGTTATTCTTACTGTTACTGTTTTATTGTTGATTTTTCGTTATTTCTTTGTATTATTTATTGTTATACGTGTATATTGTATCGTATTACGGCACGTGTTCAAGTCCCTGTTCTACTGAGAACATGGACCCGTCCCAAATCCTTCCGTTCATAGAACTACTACCTCAAAATGTCCACAATTAGCCATATTAAGTCCCTCGTCACCGCCCTAAACCAAATTCTTGGTCTAAAACAAACTCTTGGCAATTGCCTAAACCTCGATGAGACGGTCCTCACCGCCATCGCCGCCCAAGTTACTCCCCCTGCCCCTCAGGCACTCCAACCACCGCCCGTAATCGCGACTTACTTAGACACACGGAACTCCTTTGCCCCCCAAGAAATGGAGTACGAACGCTCCGAGTCCTCCGCATCGGACTCCCGGAAGAGGCCCGCCGCCAATTCAGGCACCGGTTCATCGGAGTCCTGTGACTCCGACGGAACCATAGACTCGTCTTTCACCACGGTGAACTCCAGGCGCAGCGGTAAACGCGCCTCGAAAATACGCATCCTCCCTGCCTCAGCGGCCCCTGCCGCCCCTACAACCTCCGCAGCCCCGCTGCCGCCTCTGCCCCCGCAGCTGCCGCGGTCCCTCTTATGTCACTAGACATCCCCGCTACGGCCAAGCCAGCCTCTCGATGTGATCCAGTCCTTACCAAGAAGCAAGTCCCGCCCCCTGTCTTCCTAAGAGACAAGGCAAAATTCACCAAATTATCCACAACCTGCTACGACGCAGGCATTAAATACGACCACGCCATCAACCTCGGGGAGACTATTAAAATCATCCCCAATTCAATCGAAGACTTCCGTCAACTGACCAGGCTATTCACAGTCGAACGAGTTTCATACCATACCTACGCTCTTCCGGAAGAGCAAAAAGTCAGGGCCGTCATCCGAGGCGTCGCCTTTGAAACGAGGAAATCCTTGAGGACCTTAAGTCCCAAGGTTTCACCGTAGAAGCCGTGCACAAAATGCACAGCAGAACGGGCAATAGGTTCAATCTTGCCCTAGTCATCTTAACAAACGTGCCGGAGGCTAAAGCCATCTTCCGGCAGGTACGCACAGTGTGTGGCCTGTCGAGAGTGAAGGTTGAGCCCCCACATAGGCGCGGATTCCCAGCGCAGTGCCACCGCTGCCAGCTATATGGTCATGCGGCGGCCAACCGCTCCGCCCCACCCAGGTGCGTTAGGTGCCTTGAACCCCACAACACCAAAGAGTGTCCTCGGCCCAAAGACGCCGAATCCCCACCCGCATGTGTCCTGTGCAAACAAACAGGCCACCCGGCAAACTACAGAGGCTGCCCTTGCGCACCTCATCGTCGCCCCAGTAGACAAGCTCCACCGCCGGTCAATGACCGCTCATTCCCGGCTCTCTACCAACGGCCCCATCAGGGCCCTTCTCAGCCCATCCAGGGCTTCTCTCGGCCCTATCAGGGTCCCCCTAGGCCCCCTCAGTGCATTATTCGGCCCCCTGCGGGCTTCTCAAAGCCTATGCAGCCTCCAGTCTTTCCCTGGGGCCCCAATAAGGCAGACCCACCGCGGACAACCTCCGCCCCACAACAACAACAATCACAGCCCACTATTGAAGACCTAAAAACGCTGTATTCCGCTATTAGGAACATAGACGTTAGTGAGATCGCGGTGTTAGCACGCAAATTGCGCGCTGCGAAGTCCCCTCAGGAACGTCTCCTCGCTCTTACAGATCATCATAATCTTTTGTGCTCGCTGTAAGTTAAGTTAACTTAATTAACTTAACTTCACAATGACAGAGCAGTTTGCTCTACCAAAGTCTCACGGTCGTATCAAACCTAAGGGTTTATCGCTTGTATCCTTCAATATTCGCAGTTTGCGAAATAACCTCCCAGAGCTAAAGCACTTTCTTCGGAATCGTGAAAACGATTTCCTCCTCCTACAGGAAACTAATCTCAAAACTAAGGACACTAAAGGCCTTTCTATTAAAAAATTCTCTCTTCTTCGTAACGACAGACCCGACCGCCAAGGCGGCGGAACGGCCATCTATTACAAGAAGACACTTCACTGCTCGCCCATTTCTATTCCGCAGCTTACCAACATGGAAGCCACGATATGCAGGCTAGCTATGACTGGACATCAGTCCATCCTCATAGCCTCCTGTTACATCCCTTCAGGAACCCATCCCTTCAAAAAAGATTTTGAGGCTATCTTATCTTTAGGCAATTCAGTCATTATGTTTGGAGTTTTAACTCCAAGCATACTGAATGGACATGCCGTACTACCTCCCATAGTGGCAAGATACTACTCGACATCACACAGTCTCTTGATATTACCGTCCATAGTCCCCTCGGTGTTACTCACTTTCCGATAACACCGATCACGACCCGATGTACTAGATTTTGCGTTACTCCAAGGAGTTTCTCTCAACCTCAGAGCAATCGAGACACTAGACGATCTAGGATCCGATCACCGACCGGTCTCCCTCATTCTTGGCCATCAGCCGCCTCCTCCAACACACACGAAAACCTTCACTAACTGGAAGGGATTCAAGGAGTCCCTAGCTAAAGCTCTGGACTCACAGGACTCTACCATCTCCCTACTGTCGGACTTAGACAGTCCCGAAAAAATCGACACAGCGGTCGATTCACTCTCCGCCCTTATTAAATCCTCCCTTAAGGAGAACGAAAGGGCCGTCCCGGTTGCTAACAATAGTGGGCTTCCCCTACATATTAGCAACCTATTAAAAGCCAAAAAAGCTGCTATCCGGAGAGCAGCAAAATATCCCACCCCCGAATATAGGCGCACGGCCAATCGTCTTCAACGAGAACTCCGTTTCCGCCTCTCTGAATTTCGAGACCTCGAAAAGAGTAAACTCATGGAGAATATCTCTCCATCTCATACAGCGTACTATCAGATGGCTAGAGCCCTCCGCATAGACGCTATCACCCACACTCCCCCTCTCTTCCGTTCCGACGGCACGGTTAACTTCGAGGACGAGGAAAAGGCTGAGTGCTTTGCAGATAGCATTGTCGCACAATGCTCTCCTAGCTCTCAGCCCGTCGACCCCTCACACGTCCAGGCAGTGGAGGATGAGGTCCGCCGCCGGAACTCACCCCCTACAGCCTCCGAACCTATCTCTGTGTCCAATGATGAGATTTCATCCCTCATCAAAGGACTTAAGCCCAAAAAGGCTCCGGGCGCGGATGGCATCTCCAACCAAGCCCTAAAACACTTTCCCCTAAAACACTTTCCTGAGCAGGTGTTAACCTTTTTATCTATTATCTTCAACGCCTGCTTTAACCTTAGTTACTTTCCCACTATGTGGAAAGAGGCAACTGTGATTGGTATTCCCAAGCCAGGCAAGCCTCTCAACCTTTCCTCCAGTCATCGCCCCATTAGCCTCCTCAAGGCAATGGGCAAGCTCTTCGAAAGAGTCATCCAAACTCGTATGAGGCGCTATCTGTTTCCCACAGACGGTGATCCTCTTATCATTCCCTATCAATTCGGTTTCCGAGCGCAACACTCATGACCCCAACAAGTTCACCGTATTGTGGAATACATCCTCAGCGGTTTTTATCCTCGTCGTCATAAGACAATCGCGGTCTTTTTCGACATAGCTAAAGCTTTTGATATAGTCTGGCATACAGGCCTTATCTACAAACTGTACAAAATAGGTCTCCCCGACCGTCTAGTACGTCTCGTGGCCTCTTACTTAAAGCATCGTACCTTTTGTTTTAGACACGAAGGCACGCTATCTTCACAGCGCCCTATCAAAGCTGGTGTCCCTCAGGGCTCAGTACTTGCTCCTCTGCTGTACATCCTGTTCACCAACGACATTCCCATCCCGTCGAAAAGTGTTCAGCTCTCCCTCTTCTCAGACGACACTGCTATCTACTGTAAAGGTAACTCGCTACCTTTCATACGGAACAAGATTCAAAAGTCAGTTGACGACCTAGGAGCTTGGTTCAAAAATGGCGCATCGATGTGAACCCGGAGAAGAGCTCCGCCGTTCACTTCGACTATAAACGACGCCGTCTCAAAAACACTCCACCAATACGTATGCTAGGGACCCCTGTCCCCTGGCATACGACTGCCAAATATTTAGGTGTCACTCTAGACACAGGACTCACTTTTAGGACCCACGTCAAAAGAGTAACCCGTCACGCACGTTTTTACCTGAGTAGGCTCAACAGTATGTTGGGCCGACACAGTAAAATGTCCCTCAGAAACAAGCGTACCCTTTGTAAGGTCTGTATACGACCAGTCATGTCCCACGCGGGCCCCATTATTGCCCACGCCGACCCTAAAATTATTAATGAACTCCAAATAGTTCAAAACCTTTTCTTTCGTCGAGCTGCGAACGCACCTTGGTACGTCTGTGATGCCGACCTTCAGCGAGACCTAGAGCTCCCTACAATTCAACAATTTCTCAATAAACTCTCTGAGAACTTCTTCAAAGCCTCAGAGTCGCACTCCAACCATTTTATTCGTGAGGCAGCTACTTATGCAGCCCCACCCCCCTCTCGCTATCGAGTCCGCAGGCCGAGAAACTCTCTCTCGGACCCGCCTAATAAACCGTCCAACGACCTGAACTGCCTTTTTTTTTATAGGATAGGGTGACAAACGAGCACACAGTCTGCCTGATGGTAAGTGGTTGCTGTGGCCCATAGACATCTACATCTATCCTAGATTACGAATCAAAATGCAGATGCGTTGTCACCCGTGAGGACTAAGATGGAATGCCTCGTTTCCAGTAAAAAGGGTCTCCGGTTCTCTACACTCACCATACGAAATACAGCAGCATTAAGCTACTATTTCACGCTGGTATTCTGTGAGAGCGTGGTCCTTCCCCGGTCGAGCCGACCCATTCGTGCTACAACTATACTACTAATATAACTGCAGCATGGCTCTACCACGTATAAATGCCTCCTGGCGGCTCAGGCCAACGCTAATTAAATTAAATTATTCATTCATAATTAATTTGCCTTCGTAGGCACTCCCTCAGCGGCTCGTAGCCGCCTGCGCCCTCTTTTCCCAGAAGAGGGTCGCTCCCGATACGGCACAATAAAGCTTAATCAGCCAGTTGCCAGTCCCTAAAGGCGGTTTTTAGAGGGTATCTCTTAGGTTCCCCGGTAGGATGTGAGTCCCTCATAACCACGATAGACCGGCTATCGTGGTATGCGTAATGCATTTTCCGCCTCCCTACATAAAGGGTAGCCCTTTAATTGCTTCTGGCGCAAAAAAAATGCACCTCCTTTCATCGAATAGTATAGGACTATGACACCACTAACGAAACTGGAATTTTGATATAGGTAAATTCATGTCTTTATCTTGAATTTGATTGTTCAAAAACACGATTGTATAATTTTGACTCGATCATAATTATTTGCGAAAACACCTCTAAAAAATCACTAGAGTCGAAATTACAACGAAATTACTTAATCTATATGCTTGGGAGTTACTCAAATATATCCATAACAACAATATTCATAATTTGCTTGTTCATTATTTTTATTACTTGTATCAATAATTTTTAAAAAAATATTCTAAGAATCTGACAATTTTTAAGCGCTTTTAATCGTCGCGGGCGCTACGCAATTTTAGACCTTATGACGGCGTTTTTCCAAGTTTTTAAAGAAAATATGTATTCACTCGGATTAGTACGGCGACAGCCTTTTCGATGTGTCGTCTGAAGAGAATCAAGTGTTACTTTGTGGACATTTATTATTTTAAAGATATGAAAATTAGTAGGCTCGCTAAATAAAACTCGCGTGCAAAATATGCGCGTCTGTATAACTTATGCCACATTGTGTTCATAAAACCCAACACTACTTAGAATGATTTTGACGGCTCCGTGGCGCAGTGGACTAGTAATGAGTGGCTGCGCTGGGGGCCGCGGGTTCGAATCCCGCACGGAACAAGTATTCCGCACAAACAATTAACACAAGTAACTAGCAAAAACTCGTACAACGCAATAGTCTTGAGCTAACCAGTGAGATACGAACGTTCAGCACCTCCCCCCGCTCAGTCACCGGGAACGCGGCGTCACGCACGTACGTCGTTTGAGAGAAGGAACGTATCGTTGAAAAACAACTCACGTAAGTTATTATTTTTGTTGTAATGTTATTTGTAATAATGCCTATTTATTCATGGTTATTGTTTGTCAAAGCATTTATAATGAATGTTTGATCCATGTTCTTTCTTTTATGTGCTATTCTATTTGATTTCGTCGCAGTTTTGAGGTTATGGCACATGCTTAAAAATCAAAAGGTGGTTTGGGGCTAGTAGACTAATGTATAACGGGGCTGGTTGACCACCTTGTCAACCAAAACAAAAAGTTTACTATACCGTATAAAACACTACAACGCCACGTCGTAAATATGAAGAAAAAATTAGAAAAAATCCTGAATTATCGAAAACCGAATCAACTTTAGACAGCGTTGGCTACAAAAGAAATAGACAAATATTTAGTGACGAGGACGAGCTTGCTTTGGAGAGTTACTTGAAGAAAGCAGCAGACGTTTATTACGGACTAAAGTGATGAAGATGAAACATTTTGTTTGGAGTGCATTGAATCCTATAGCTCTAGTATTTTAGGAGAAGAATAGGTTTAATGCACTACGAGCAAGTTGTGGGCACACACAACATGTGTAAATGAGAACATATTGTTCTACGAATGCGAAAATTACACGTCCGATTTAGAAGACTGATTAAGAGTATGATCTCAAAATAAATAATTTTATTAATACCAAATAATAAATTTTATAATTATATTAGTTAGACAGGATTGTTTGTTACAAAATGGTTGAAGTTTATGAGAAGTTATTTCGTTTTGTTTTAAATATTGAATAAGAAAGTAATTAGTTTATTTTTGGGTACTCGAATTACCTAATGTTGAAACGTCTGATCGTTTATTCTTGTAATTTAATGTGTTTGATTGAAGTGGTGGAAGCTCGCTTATTGATTCCAATAAAAGAAATGAGTAATACCTACATTTTTGTGTCTTTTATCCTATTTCCTCGTAGGTTTTGCCTTTATAACTTCATAGGTCAACTTACCCCAGGTGACTAGTCAACCTGCCCCAAGCATGGGGTAGGTTGACCAGTTTTTCCTATTATACAAGAACTGGCCTGTACTCTATATCATAATGATTAAAGTGATTGTTGCCAAAGCTTTTTTCCAAAGCTTAACAGTATATCTATTAACTGAACTCGTTTTAAAATTAATATACTCTAAGAAAATAAGAATAGATAGCTTTAAGCTGAAATTTGGTCAACCAGCCCCGGTCTCCCCTATAACATATTAGTTAGGGAGTTAAGCCTCGGTTACACACAGCGAATGTTTGCTGCGAGTGTAATGGCTGCGAATAATACACGTAGCGACAATTCGCTGCCTGCTGCTGAATGAGAATTTTGACAGTTAGTTCGTGCCTCAAATACAAATATGTCGTATATTCGTCGCACAGGTCTAAAGCAGTGTATTCGGTTAACACGTGCAGAGTTATCAAACCAAATGCCGATTAAGCTCACAACTCATAAAAGGCGAAAATGTGTTTGTAAATAGATTGAACGCAAAGAACAGTTGTGGGCTTCTAATATAGTTTTAAAATAATATTTTAGAAGAACCTAAGCACTAGTTTAAGTAGAACAGGCGTGTAGCATAGAGCGCCGCGCTGAGCGGAATGCCTACACACAGGGAGTACCCTGTCGCACACAGCGAATTCCTGCGGCGAGTGCGCATTTACAGATAGTAAAATTGAACATGCTCAAATATAATCACGGCGAATTCAACTTGCGGCGAACCCATTCGCACCGACTAGGCTGTCACAAATAGCGAATTCTCGCTGCGAGTGCCTTATCGCGGCAAATATTCGCTGTGTGTGGTCGATGTTTTAGTGAATTTATGCCGCAGTCTCAATAAGTTTAACTGTCTCAAAGAAAATCTTATAATATACATCTACTGAAGAGACGGCTCACTAGCACAGTTTTATAACGTGGTGGAGCCACGCTGCAGCTATATTATGGTTGTAGCACGAATGGGTCGGCTCGACCGGGGAAGGACCACGCTCTCACAGAATACCAACGTGAAATAGTAGCTAAATGCTGCTGTACATTGTATGTCATACAGATTTATTTAGGGAATATAGTTTAGTGCGGATTATAGTTTTTTTTTTTAATTTATTTTTTAGTTTGAAGTCTGATATAGACAGTTCGTATAATAGTTTTTTAATTTGTGTTTAATATTTTTATGATTAATTTAATTTTGAAAAGAGGTTGGTAACTGATTAATTAAATTCGGAACCATGTATTCTAAAGTACTCTGTTACGCGCCTTAGTCGACGGCACTAGCGCCTAGTTGAAACTTGAACTCTCGGTACCTTGCGCGTGTTTACTTGAATATTCTGGATATTTCGCTGCTAATTTATATAAATAGGCGCTGCAAGATGCGATCGACAGTATTGAATTCGGCGACACAAGCGAAGCTTCAGAGCGAAATAAAGTGAATCAGTGTGATTAATTATAAGTGTTTTTAACTTTATTTAGTGTAAAGTGAATTAAAGTGTTAATTTAGGCAATTCTATCGGCAATTTTTATTGTCACGAACCTCAAGCACGTAACAATTGGTGTCAGAAGTGGGATAAAATTATGCCGATTTTACCTAAGGACGAAATGGAGGTTGTCCGTACCCGAAGTCAACGTCAGCAGGAGACGGACCAGAGGAGATTTGGTGGTGCAACGCCGCAGATGTCTGAGGACCAGCTGTCGGCCAGAAGCCGGCTCGTCAGCAGCTCCTACGTCTGTGGCACCTGACTTAGGTGCTCTGATGGTGATGCTGCAGCAGCTGCAGCGTGGACAGGAGGAACAGGCACGTCGTTTAGAAGAGCAACTCCAACGCGATAAGGAAGAGCAGATGCTCCTCATGAAGGACCTTCACGCTACCTTCGGGAAGGAGATCAAGGAGGTGAAGGATAGGGTTGCTCAGCATGACAACCGCCTGTCAGAAGCTGAAACCCAAATCGCGAAAGCTGCAACCCGAATCGAGAAAGCTGAAACCCGAATCGACCAAGTAAACAATCGGGTTAACAACATAATGGCTGACATGAAGAAATCACTGGACGAACTCAAACTTGGAGATGGAGCTACAGCTCCCGTAGTAGCTACAACACCTTCGCCACGTGGGTTCAAGGTGCCACCGTTCGACGGTACCTCTTCCTGGTCAGCCTACAAAATCCAGTTCGAGGCTGTTATGAAGGCGAACGGCTGGAATAAAAGTCAGGCCATGACTGCTCTCACACTAGGCCTGCGCGACCAGGCCTTAACAGTTCTGGAAGCTCTCGGTGAGGAAGTGACTTATGAGCAACTCCTTGAGGCATTGGAGGCGAGATATGGCGACGCTCACCTGGAACACGTCTTTCGTGCGCAGCTTAAAGATCGCGTGCAGCGCATCAACGAAAACCTGCAGCAGTGGGCTCTAGAGGTTGAGAAGCTGGTGCGAAAAGCATACCGGTCTGTACCTGCACTCATTGAAGGGAACCTGGTGCAGACATTCATCGACGGCATCCGCGACCTGGAAGTCAGAGCTGCTGTGAGACTCGGGCACAACGAGACGCTTAAGGACGCCTTGGCCCATGCACTGGAGGTGGAAGCCATGCGGCAGGATCTTCGCTCCCATCGCGTCAGGGAGGTTGCAGCAGCTACAGTTCGCGACCGCAACAAAGGATACAGCCCTAGGTGCTATGGCTGTGGGGAAAAGGGCCACCTTCGATCCAGCTGCCCTAAGCGAACCCTAGAAAGAGAAGGTGAACGATCTCAGGAGGGTAGTGCGGCCAACAGCACCGCCCAGCAGCAGCAGGGAAACGAGTAAAAGCCAGAACTGCGGGGCGGGTGCTGGCTGATGTTAAAAGTGCCCCAAGGATCTCGATCTCACAAACCCACGATGGGAACAGTCTAATCATCAAGGGTGAAGTCAACGGAATGCCGTGTAAACTGACCATAGACACTGGAGCCTCTCGTACGGTTGTTAGTTCCCAACTAATAAGTCAGTTCCTTGGGGACTCCGCATACAACCGAGAACGCATTAATTTGGTAACAGCCACCGGTCAGCGTATACCCGTCCGTAGAGAGAAAGAGATGGAGTTGAAGCTAGGCAACATGATCTACCTGCATAATGTCATCGTGGCTGATATAATGGACGACTGCATCCTGGGCCTAGACTTCATGAGGAAGAATTGTTGTGCGATTGACGTTAAGCAAGGTGTCTTGAAATGTGGACAAGAGGAACTTTTTGCGGAAGGAGCTTTACCAGGGAACGTGTACAGCCTTGAAAAGATTGTTCTTCCGCAGAGATCGGAAACGATTGTGCCGGTTAGTCTTCCTCGGAATCCTGGGCAACCTCATCGTTGTGTACTCGTGGAAAGGTTAGAAAATGACCTTCCATGGAAAGTGGCTCGAACCTTGGTCAGAACCACTAACATCTCATGAGTACGTGTGCTGAACCTTTGTGGCCAGGAACAGATTATAGAAAAAGGCACACTGGTTGCTACTTGTGAGGAAGTGGATTGGTTACGTCGGTGCCAATAACTGGCCGGTTCCAAAAGACATGACGCAGGTTAGAGCATTTTTGGGTTTGTGCTCCTATTACCGGCGATTTGTGAAGAACTTTGCAGATATAGCCCAACCTCTGCATAAGCTAACCGAGGAGAAGCGACATTTCTGCTGGGATGAAAGTTGCAATATCGCATTCCAGGAGCTCAGGGACCGTCTGTGCAAAACACCTATTTTGGGATACCCTGATGCAAGCAAAGAATTTATAGTTGACACAGACGCAAGTGATATAGGACTTGGCGGTGTGTTGTCTCAACGGAATGGTGACCAAGAGGTCGTGATAGCGTACTTCAGCAAGTCATTGTCAAAACCGGAAAGGAACTATTGTGTCACAAGACGCGAATTGCTAGCAGTAGTAAAGTCATTGCAGCATTTCAGCAAATATCTTCTGGGGCGGAAATTTCACTTACGAACTGACCATGCTGCACTAAAATGGCTATTGCAGTTTAAAAATCCAGAAGGACAAGTTGCGAGGTGGATTGAACTACTGCAGGAATATGACTTTGAGATCGAACATCGGAGCGGGAAATCTCATGGCAACGCAGATGCATTGTCAAGAAGACCTTGTCCTGAAGATTGCAAACATTGTACTAGGCAAGAGAGTAAGGAACTGGTATCCGTGAGGATGCTCAGGGCAGACCACCTCAGCAACGAGTGGAAGGACAGCTTACAACGTGCACAGCAGGAAGATCCGGACATCAAGCCGATTCTGAAATGGATGAAGGCCAGTGCTCCCAAGCCCAAGTGGAGCGACGTCTCAGCGATGAGTTCGACCACTAAAAGCTATTGGGCCCAGTGGGACAGCTTGCTGCTTCAGGATGGAGTTCTGTGCCGTAAATGGGAAAGTGTTCGGGGAGACAGCTGTCATTTGCAAATGGTTGTCCCTAAAGCTAAAGTACCAGATGTTCTACAGCTGTGCCATAATGATTATTCAGGAGGCCATCTGGGAGTTAAACGAACTCTACTGAAGATCCGAGAACGGTTTTACTGGGTCCACTGTCGAAACGATATCGAGGACTGGTGTCGCAAATGTACAAGTTGTGCGGCTGTAAAGGGACCTCAGACTCGTAGTAGAGGTGCATTGAAGTTGTACAATGTTGGTGCACCATGGGAGAGAATAGCCATTGACGTGGCGGGGCCGTTTCCGGAGAGAGAGAAAGCGGTAACAAGTATTTCATGGTTGTGATGGATTACTTCACTAAGTGGCCAGAAGTCTTCGCCATTCCAAATCAAGAAGCTTCAACAGTTGCAGATAAACTAGTTCATGAAGTCTTCTGTCGTTTTGGAGTACCTTTAGAGATTCACAGCGATCAAGGAAGGAATTTTGAATCTCAAATATTCCAGGAAACTTGCCGAGTTATGGGTACTCATAAAACAAGAACGACTTCTTATCACCCGCAATCTGATGGAATGGTGGAACGATTTAATCAGACATTGGAGAGGTACCTAGCAAAAGTTGTAGACAATCGGCAACGAGATTGGGACAAGCACATACAACCGTTTTTGTTGTCATATCGAAGCGCTGTTCACGAAAGTACAGCAGTGACACCAGCTTTCGCAAACTTTGGAAGAGAATTACGGCTGCCTGCAGACCTGATCACCAGGATACCACCTGATGCTCCACGCAGTATAACCGATTATGCAAATGACTTGCGGAACAAAATGAATGACATTTATAGCACGTCAGACAATCGGGCCAGCAAATGTCTGAAAAGATGAAAACCCGGTACGACCGCAAAATGAACAACAAAGGGTTCGACGAAGGTACACTAGTGTGGTTGCATAATCCCGTCCGCAGCAAAGGGAAATCTCCTGAGCTTCAAGCTAAATGGGATGGCCCGTACCGGATTGTGACCAGGATCAACGATGTAACCTACCGGATACAGAAAGGCGCAAGAGGGACTCCTAAGATCGTCCATGTGGATCGCCTGGCGCGTTATTATGGGGCCGATAATGCTCGGGACGAGCATGTCTTAGGAGGGGGCAGTGTTACGCGCCTTAGTCGACGGCACTAGCGCCTAGTTGAAACTTGAACTCTCGGTACCTTGCGCGTGTTTACTTGAATATTCTGGATATTTCGCTGCTAATTTATATAAATAGGCGCTGCAAGATGCGATCGGCAGTATTGAATTCGGCGACACAAGCGAAGCTTCAGAGCGAAATAAAGTGAATCAGTGTGATTAATTATTAGTGTTTTTAACTTTATTTAGTGTAAAGTGAATTAAAGTGTTAATTTAGGCAATTCTATCGGCAATTTTTATTGTCACGAACCTCGAGCACGTAACAGTACGTTTTCCGTACAAATTGTAATAATTAGGTTTAGCTAATTTTGGTTTGGCTGCACTGCGAGTTTTAGAATAGTTAGAAATGCCATGTTTTTTAAAATCTTCATTAAAAATTCTTCACTTAAGAGAGTATATTCTACTTTTTTATGCACCGGTATAATTTTGAAATATAGCTATAATATAGATATTTTGAGAAATTTTGAGATTGTTTTTAAACGATTAATTGTTAAAATAAATAGGTTTTGATTATTTTAAATCTTAATAACGGCACATTAAGGGATCCTACCCAGCTATTTTGCTTTGCTTGGTTTGTGAACGTGACCATATTACCCCCACGTACGTTATTACACACACTCACACACACACACACACACACACACACACACACACACACACACACACACACACACACACACACACACACACACACACACACACACACACACACACACACACACACACACACACACACACACACACACACACACACACACACACACACACACACACACACACACACACACACACACACACACACACACACACACACACACACACACACACACACACACACACACACACACACACACACACACACTCACTGTGTGTGTGTAATAATATAATAACTTACCTCTTGATATATCTCCGGTATTGTTTCGTTGTGTTCGAACCACGCATCGAACAGCTCCAATGCTTGGTTGGTGACGTTCTCATTCTCCCACTCAACTCCCGCGGTGAGGAGAGCTCCGCTTAGCCAACTGTGAAGTGAGGAAATATGCTTATATGAGTATACTGTTATTTGAAGCTATATGCATCATGAGACTAGTTTCATTGACATTTTGTCACTGATTTCAATAACCGTGTTTACTAGGATTGCCAGTTCAGTGCTTCTCATCTCAGTAAAATATTTAAAACATCGGGTATTGCTTCAGTTTGTTCAAACAAGGGCACCCATCTTACTAAGTCACTTGTAAATTACCAGCACGTTATTAAGAACAGAATAGGTGCTGCCAGATGATGTCAGAAAGTGGCCTATCTCACGATTTAAAACGATATTAAGTACACAAATTTCTGTTGAATAAATGTTATTATAATGTCAAAGAGTATCTAGAGGATAAAAGTATTATAATTTAATAGCATTAGTTTTAATTTAATTGTAACTTAATAATAATAATTTGAATTTAATTATAATTGAATTATTAAGTAATTTATACATTAACCTATTATATGTGACACACTGTAATAATTAAATATTTTGATAAGATTAGTATTGTATAAATATTAAATTATAATTTTAACTTTTAATTTTGTATGACAACATTTTAAAATTGATTGTACATACCTATTATCAAAAATATTTAATTTTGAGCTTATATAACATCAAGGCATTTAGTATGATAACAATTAGCAACATAGACTTAACTGTTGACAATATTTTTCCTTTTTTTTCTTCTTCTTATTTTTAATTTTATTTCTAAGCACCGTTATTGAATTAGCAATGCGTAGTCTATATTGTAGTGTATTTGCACACCGCATACAGTTACAGTGTACATATTCCAATTTTTTGTAACAACTTTTATACCTGTATTATGCAAATAAATGAATTTGATTTGATTTGAATACTGTTATTTTATTACTCCGTAACACGGTAAATCCAAAACCATAATAGTCTTTAAATAACGAAATTATATTTTGATTCTTAATCGAAGACAGGTGTAGATATCTATGAGGCAAAGTACCCTGTAATCTTAATCTTAAGATCTGTAATCTTAAGATGCACTGTATGCTTTTTCAACCCTATTTAAAGAGTTTTTTTTTATAGGATAAGGGTGACAAATGAGCACACATTTCACCTGATGGTAAGTAGATGCTGTGGGCCATAGACATCTACATTTATCCTCGATTAAGAATCAAAACGCAGATGCGTTGTCACCCCTGAGGACCAAGATGGAATGCCTCGTTTCCAGTAAAAAATGGTCTCCGGATCTCTACACTCACCATACGAAACACAGCAGTATTAAGCTGCTATTTTACGCTGGTATCCTGTAAGAGCGTGGTCCTTCCTCGGTCGAGCCGACCCATTCGTGCTACAACCATAATATAGCTGTAGCGTGGCTCAACCACGTATATAAGGTTGCTTTTTAGAATCACATCACCATCAACATAACCATCCCACCCCTACAAGTTCACCGGCACGATGCTGCCACTCCGGAACCATTCTTCCCCATCGGTATTCAGTGCTTCGAAAGCTAACGAATAATAATAATAGTAATAAGCTGAAACTACTTACAGCTGATCTTCGGTAAGTCCAGCGCTTTCTATCTGCTGTTGAGTGTAAATCTCCACCTCAGGATGCAGCTGACTCAGCAGCCTGTTCAAGTAGGGCGCTGATGCTGCGAGCCTCAGCAGCTCCCGCCACCAAGAAAGGTGGGTTAGCACCACGCGCCAAGGGGCCCAGTGATGTTCAGTACGTAGACGCGCTGGAATGACGTAATTGGTATTTTATTTCTTGTTGTTAGGATTGGCAGCAGCTTCTTATTGATAGCAAAGTTACAGCCTATATACGTCCCACTGCTGGGAACAGTCTTCCTCTCATTTCTGAGAGGGTGTTAGGGCAAGGAAGTCGGCAAACTTCACTTCAAAAAAAATTTTTTCTTATTTCTCAGACATGCAGATTTCCTCACGATGTTTTCCTTCACCGCCGAGCACGTGGTAATGGTTAACGCTCGCTCTAAATCTGAATATTAATAAGAACGCAACAATAGAAAAAATGCAGTAACCAACCGCTTGTCAAACGTGGCAGCTATATAAAATATCCACGCTGTGGCCTCTTCCACATATTGCATGTGGAAGAGGCCGATGTTTTGCTTGCATTTTGAAGGGCTTTGTTAAAAGAATTAAATGAAATTTATTTGCAACAGTGATATGCGTTGAAATAACTATTAATACTATATTTAATTAATTAATATATTATTTAATTTATTACTTGTGGCTTTGCCACGGGGCCCAAAAGTATTCTATACGTAGATGCAATGGAATAACGCAGCAATTATATTTTAATACTGCTGCGCTACGCCACGGAGCCCAATGGTGTTCTATATATAGATGTAATTGAATAACGTAGGAATTTTAATTTAATATTGGTTCTACACCACGGGGCCTTGTGGGGCTTTGTACGTAGGCACGATGGAATAAAGTAGCGAGTTTTAATAATAATAATAATAATAATTTTATTTCAGATAACCAAGTGATCCATAAAATTTGTTAGTAAATATGGAACTTGTAACCTATGTTAGTACCTAAATCTAATTCTTAAATATAAGCGCCTTATTAACTAAACATAGGCGGTAATAATGCCTAAGGAAGAATGAGTCGTATCTTTCAGCAATTATTCTCATGATGGAGTTGGAGCTATCCCGCACCCTGCCAAGCAACGAGGCTGTTTTCTTTCTTATAAGGGCGTAATAGTCATCTGTACGCGCCTTTGCAAAAATGCCTGATGCACTGCAAAATCGGGGTAGCCCCAACAAGATCCTGAAGCCACTATTATACTGGACACGTAAGGTGTCGACAGTCCGCTGTGAATAACTCGATCACAGGCTGCACGTGTAGAAAACTTGACAGTACGCTTTAAATAATGTTATCTTTACTTGTTTTGAATTGTAAATTTGTAGCTACGCCCCGGGGACAAGTAGTGCTTTTTATGTAGATGCGTTGGAATAACGTAGCAATTACACCACGGGGCCTTGTGGTGATTTGTACGTAGGCATGATGGAATAACGTAGCAATTTTAATTTAATACTGGTACTACACCACATGGCCTTGTGGTGCTCTGTACGCAGGTACGTTGGAATAACGTAACAATTTTAATTTAATACTGCTGCTACACCACGGGGCCTTGTGGTGCTTTGTACATAGGCACGAAGGAATAACGTAGCAATTCGAATTTAATACTGGTGATACACCATGGGGCCCTGTGGTGATTTGTACGTAGGCACGATGGAATTACGTAGCAATTTTAATTTAATACTGCTGCTACACCACGGGGCCTTGTGGTGCTTTGTACATAGGCACGAAGGAATAACGTAGCAATTTGAATTTAATACTGGTGCTACAACACGGGGCCTTGTGGTGCTTTGTACGTAGGCACGAAGGAATAACGTAGCAATTTGAATTTAATACTGGTGCTACACCACGGGGCCTTGTGGTGCTTTGTACATAGGCACGAAGGAATAACGTAGCAATTATAATTTAATACTAATGCTACGCCAAGGGGGTTAGTGGTGCTCAGTACATAGATGCGCTAGAATAGTGTAGCAATTTTAATTTAATACTGTTGGTAAGCTACAGGGGCAAGTGATGCACTGTTTATAGATGTGCTGGAATAATATAGCAAATTTCATTTATTACTGGTACTACGTCACGGGGTCAAGTGGATTTTTATAGGAGAGGGGGGAAACGAGCATACGGCTCTCCTGATAGTGAGTACCGTGGCCCATGATAAACTGCAACACCGGGGGAATTGTAGATACGTTGGCCGCCTTTTAGAAAAGAGTAAGATCATTTTTGAACACCTAGTAAAACCGCCAAGCATCCAGATGGTGTGGATGATATTGTGAGTTTGTGTTTGTGTGTTCGTGAAATTTTGCGAAGTGTGTTCGTGAAATTCGGTGGCTGAAATTAATCAGAACAATTCCTCAGAGCACTCCTCGTGGTAAATGCGATAGAAAATGCAAAGGGATGCAACATCAAGTTGAGCCGATCAGAAAGAAATCGGTCGGCGACGATTCTAAAGATCTGCGCTTGATTCGGTCAAGTGGAAGTAGCTGGCACTGGAATGCTCCGGCCCAGAGTTACGATTAGTATTCCATGTGAGGCAGAACTTGCACCATGTAAAGCTGCAAGTGGTGCTGCTAGTAGACGCACTGAAATAAAGTAGCAACTTTATTTTCCATTGGCCGTCACATCGGACTATAAAAGTGAGAGTGCACCTGTGCTTGCGCACACACTCGGGCACAATAAACCTGTCTTGCGCAGATGGCTAGTCTCCATGGAGACGGGCCGCCATGGCCGAAATTCGGTCTGGAGGACAATATTATTACGGTTGTAGCTCTAACCGGTTGACTTGACCATGCCTTCATAAAATAATAGCGTGAAATAGCAGCTTAATACTGCAGTATTTCTTATGGTGAATGTGGAGCACCAGAAAGCTATTAAACTGGCAACAAGGCATTCCATCTTAGTCCTCAGGGGTGACAACGACATTTTTTTTCTTAATCGAGAATAGATGTAGTTGTTGATAGGCCACATCATTCATTTAGCATCAGGTAGTCTGTGCACTCGTTTGTCACCCTTATTCTATAAAAATATCCCGACCAAGTGCATCCGAAATTGCAAGAAACAACTTCAAGTCAATGGGGATAGAACGAGGTTTGCTCTTTGTCCCTGAGTAACCACGACTTCATCATGATTATTTTACCTCCTTATGCTTCAACATCTTCTTAGTCATCATCATCATCATTACATACCTTCACAAGTCCACTGCTGAACAGCCTACCCCAAGTAATGCCACAAAGCACGGTCCTGAGCCACCTGCATCCATCGACTTCCTGCATGTCTTACCAGATCGTCTCTCTATCTAATGGGCGGCCGCCCCACACTTCGCCCACTAGTACGAGGCTGCTACTCGAGAACCTTGCTATTCCATCGGTTGTCGGTTTTTAGAGTTATATGGTCGGCCCATTGCCACTTCAGATTACTAATATTTTTTAAGTTTCACGTGGTAGAGCCATGCTGCAGTTATATTAGTAGTATAGTTGTAGCACGACTGGGTCGGCTCGACCGGGGTAGGACCACGCTCTCACAGAATACCAGCGTAAAATAGCAGCTTAATGCTTTTGTGTTTCGTATGGTGAGTGTAGAGAACCGGAGACCTTTTTTACTGGAAACGAGGCATTCCATCGTAGTCATCACGGATGACAACGCATCTTGATTCGTAATCGAGGATGCGTTATCATCCGTGTCGTAGACGTCTATGGGCCACAGTAACTGCTTACCATCGGGTGAACTGTGTGCTCGTTTGTCACCCTATCCTATAAAAAATACTAATCCGTTCATTTTCCTAGTCGTTTAGTTAACCAACTCTTATGACACTATAGAGACATTTTGGATTCCATTATATCGCCATAATACAGCAGTATCACTTCTCCTCGTCTACTCACCAGCCGCTGCCATCGCCCTACTAGCAGGTAACCGTCCAGCTCTACTCAGTATGAAAGCGTCGTCAAGTAGCAAAGCCCTCTCTGCCGGAACTCCGCTATCATAAAGTTCCGATGCTCGTTTCGCTACAGCTTCTGCCGTCTAAAACAAATCGAGAATGAATATGCAACCTCTTTGCTGTCTAAAAGTCAATTTGCATATTTCTTGTAATAAGTTTTGTAAGTAGTCCGTAGTACTTGTTTTATTGTATAATATTAATTTTAAAAAAATCAGGCTGGGCTAATTGCTCGTTCTACCCAGGACAGAGGTTTTTTTTATTATATGAGGTAGAAGTAAAAACATTACTTTAAATAAGAATTAAAACAATCTAATATATAAAAAAAATAATGTTTGTTTGTTCATATTTTATGAGCTGCTAAACCGTCCAGAAGCAGATACTTTTCCATGTTTCTGATTCTTAATCGAGGATAAAAATAGATGTTTATATGCCACAGCGTCCCTTACTATCAGATGGACTGTGAACGTTTTCGTTTTTTAGCCAAAAACCTGTATTTATTAATTTTTATTCTTTATTGCATCCCTAAAACAAAAAAATGCAAATGGTGTACTTAATGCCTTGAGACATTCTCTACCAGTCAATCCAAGTACAAGCCAAGATATGTTACTCCTTCTGAAGGGCTCCTGGATTGTAATAAGTACTAAATCCCTTTCGGTAGCAGATAGCCGTTTTTCTCAACAGGGATCAATTGAGGCAAAGCTGCCACCGGCACCATAGCGTTAAGTATACGTCATCGTCTGTAGCATCGTTCTCCTAAGTCTAAGATCCGAGAGTATTACTTACTTACTTATTTTAGTTTTAAATCTAGTTATACTAACCTCTCCTTCGGCGTGGTCCTGCGGCGCGACCCTATATAGCCCTCTCGCTCCAACGTTGTATCTCACCCACTTATGCTTGCCAAGGTCCGGTATTACCACTGAAATAAATATATTTCTTATCACCAATCGCTCATCATAGCTAATATATACGTGATTATATTTATCTAATGCAATGATATTTTATGTTAAATGCAATAAAATAAAAACAAAAAATTTGAATTAAATGTTTGAAAAAACAATTTTGAACAATTGATGGCCTTGACTCTGCGAAGTGACAAGGTCAAAGATGCCGACTAAATTTATTGTTTTATTACCATTGAGTTACAATACCTATAGAGTCACAAACAGACAAATAAAATGTCCGCGCCAAAACTCGGCGCACGCTGCGAAGTGCGCAGAGTTTTTGTTTAGTTGTAAGGCGACCACAATCCTCGTACAACGTCCGCGATGCCAAAGTGTTCGGTGATTTCCTGCCCAAATAACAGCAGACACGTGCGAAAAAAGGATGGTGTTTCATATTTTAGGTAAGTATCATACCAAATTTACGTATTTATGTATCCACAGTGCATGTTTTCATTTAAATTTCAATAATTTTCATTTTATTAGCAAACTAAATCACTCACCGCCGACCGCGCGGCGCCGCGATAACGTGCCCTTGAGTGAATGATGATGACATTGCATACGAGCGACTTTGAACATTGTACAAGCAGGTTAACGTCTAAATTCGAGCAAATGTCATTTTGAACTATATAATATCAAAATATATAGGTATATGGAACGGCGCTCGGACATTTTTTGAGTATTGTCAGTTAGAGATTGTGACTCTATAGGTATTGTAACTCAATGTTTATTACCGTTCGTAAAGTTAGTAAGGGATATGATTTGAATTTCCATATATTTTAATTGATTTATTTATTTAATTCAAAATGTTTGTACTCCGTTCACATTAAAGGACATGATTTGAATTTCCATATATTTTAATTAATTTATTTATTTAATTCAAAATGTTTGTACTCCGTTCACATGTTACCCCCTATTTTTGACAGACGGTAAAAAAGGTAATCCAGTATATATACTCGTATATTATTCTTCTGCACATGGTTAGTTCATACCAGGTAGTACTAGGTCACGCAGCGCGGTCCTGAGCCACCTGCACCCATCGACTTCCTGCATGTCTTACTAAGTTGTCACTCCACCTAGTGGAGGGCCGTCCTACACTTCGTCTACCGGTACGAGTCTGCCATTCGAGAACCTTCCTTTCCTAAGGACCTTTTCAACGAGTGCGTTTGCGAGTGTTAAAATATACAACATAAATGACATATATGACGGTATCTTGATTCAGTTGACATAGAAGCTTGAACTTCTTACAACTTTGAGCTACCGTAGACTCTAGTATTTGATTAAATTTCAACTAGATGAATCCATGAAGTAGCAGTGTTAGAATATCCACTACCCCTTATTATCTCGTGGGTGCCGTAAGAGGCGACATAGAGAAAATGAAAATTAGTAGATGGGCAGCCGTGTCTTCCTAATAACAACCAGAAAATAAACTGCGGTTTGCGTTTAAAGGGGATCCTTTAAGAAGTAGGCTTAGACCCATCTGCTCCTGAGAAAGAAGAGTCCTGACAGACGAACATACAGACGGAGGGATGGACGGACAACAAAATGATCCTATAAGGGTTCCGTATTTTTCTTTTGAGCAATGGAACCCCACTAACCATGCAGTCGAATTGTCAAATTGAGACTTAGAGTTTTAACAATATTCAGATTTCACACTTACTTTCAGTTTCATTCATCCAAATCAGATGAGTTACATTCTCGGCCCACTTTGAGACGCGTTGATTTTTAGTCTCGTTGTTTATGTCGTACCTAAAAACATAACGTTCCCTTTTTTATGTGGTAGCTTAGGGGCTTAGCGCACGTTGTAAATTTCACAGTACCCAAATAACTCGGGTTCGATCTTCACCAGCACAAATGAAATTGTTGATTGCAATTTTAAGTGCTCATCTATCACGTGAAGGAAAACATAGTGAGAAAACCTGCATGTCTGAGTAAAAAAAATCTTACACATGTGAAGTCCGATAAAGCGTATTAGGGCAGCATGGCGGACAATTCCTTGACTCTGAAATAATCTTAGAAGTTAGAGGAGGCCTGTGCCAACAGTGGGACGTAAGAGTATACAGGCTCTAACTGTATATAAATAATGTTATACCGTTGTTGCAGTGATTTATGGGCAACAACTACATTGTCTATAGGAAGACGCGCGACAAGGTATCTAAATTTGTAACCGAGTGACCCTTAACGAATGTAAAGTGTACGTACGTGCGTAGTTAAATGGTAGGCGTTAGATATTTATGAATTATAATCACTTTTTTATAGAATATGAGTAACAAAATCTAGTCCAGTTTAACCCCCAGAAGACACAAGTTTGCGCGTTAACCGCTAAAAATTTTTTGCGGTTAACGCGCAAACTTGTCGTATCCCCTCAGTTTCAAGGCACTCCCCTTGTTGCCTCAGCCAGTATCGGAATCCTCGGCGTCGACATATCGAGTGACGTGCAGTTTCGTGGTCACTTGGAAGGGAAGGCCAAATTGGCCTCTAAAAAGCTTGGCGTGCTCAGCAGAGCGGGACAGTATTTCATGCCGGCACACCGCCTGCAACTTTACAAGGCGCAGGTTCGGCCGCACATGGAATACTGTTCCCATCTCAAGGCTGGGGCTCCCCAGTACCAGCTCCTTCCACTTGACCGCATCCAGCGCAGAGCGGCTCGAATCGTCGACGACCGAGTACTTTCCGATCGGCTCGATTCACTGGCGCTGCGAAGAGATGTTGCATCACTTTGCGTATTTTATCGCATCTATCACGGGGAGTGCTCTGAGGAATTGTTCGGATTAATCCCAGCCGCCAAATTTCGTGAACGCACTACACGGCAAACGTCCCGATACCATCCACACCATCTGGATGCTTGGCGGTCCACCACTGTACGTTTCACAAGGAGTTTTCTTCCACGTACAACCTCTCTGTGGAATAGTTTACCACCGGCGATTTTTCCGGACCGATACGACCTGGAGACCTTCAAGAAAAGAGCTTACTCCTTTCTAAAGGGCCGGCAACGCACCCGCAATTCTCTTGGTGTTGCGGTTGATCATGGGCGGCGGTAGTCACTTAACATCAGGTGAGCCGCATGCTTGTTTGCCCCCTCTTCTATAAAAAAAAAAAAACAAACGAGCACACAGTCCACCTGATGGTAAGTGGATGCTATAGCCCATAGACATCTACATTTATCCTCGATTAAGAATCAAAACGCAGACGCTTTGCAACCCTTGAGGATTAAGATGGAATGCCTCGTTTCCAGCAAAAAAGGGTCACTGGATCTCTACACTCACCACATGAAACACAGCAGTATTAAGCTGCTATTTTTTATGCTGGTATTCTGTGAGAGCGTGGTCCTTCCTCGGTCGAGCCGACCCATTCGTGCTACAACCATAATATAGCTGCAGAGTGGCTCCACCACGTATAAAATGTATAAACATATATAATGTTCGCAACTACACATTACGAATGTAAAAGATAAAAGGGACACAATGTTTTAGATTTTTTTTTTATTAATTTTTTCGCCACCATTCTCCTGTATTACTACTTATTCTGAATCTTCTCCGAAAATTTGTTCTTACATTGCAAAGTAATCCTGTATATTATACATAATATACAGGATTACTTTGCAATGTAAGAACAAACACACACAAAGTAATACTGTATATTACTATAGTCTGTTTCTGGGGCAGGTGGAAAAACGTTCAAAAACACATCGTATTATATTTTCGTCAATAGAAAACGATAATTGTCTCTATACATACATTTCTTTATCGTTAACACTTAGCAAAGCGTTTATTGCTGCGTGTGCGGTGAGAAATGCAGTCATCAGAGATTTAAAAAAAAACGGTTTAAATATGTCGATTAAATATGAAGATTACCTCGTCATTAAAGAACGACAGTGAAAATGAAGATTAAATTGAATTAAATTATTCTAAGGCATGCGCTTTTTCACTTTAAGATCTTCTTCAGACTCAGGAAACAATAAAAATATTCATAATATGATTTATATGCAATTATTATAAATAAAAATGTGAAATAATATGTATTTTTTTATTTTTCTGGCATTAATATGATTGATAGATTAATATGACTTTGAATTTTATAGAACTACACCAAAAAAGGTTGATTACCCCTGCTGGCGTAAATATCACTACCCTTTTTCCGCCTGCCCTAGAAACAGACTGTATAAACATGAACTTTATAAATGCCGTGTAGTAGTTGAAATAGTTGCGAGTTTAACATGCTGGTAGCTTTTTATTTTTAGTAGTTATCAAAAGACGCTGTCCACCTCTTGGCTTGTTTCTCTCTATCTGCAATATAGATTTTTATTATCTTAATTTTTTCATTTTTTATTCCTTTCAGTTTTATTGGACGGAATCCGCTGAGCAAAGCGTAGCGGGCGTAGTCCATATGACTGCCTGATGCAATTTTTAAATATTGACAATAAATTATACTATGATATAAATAATCATAAAAAAAAATTATAAACCGATACAGTTACAGCCTGTTAAAGTCCACCGCTGAACATAAGCCTCCCCCATAGATTGGCTCATAGGGGATCCCCCTATAGTTGCAATATTTCCTATAGTTGCAACACTCGGCAACCGTAGTTGTTTATCTTTGGTTAGTACGAAGACGCTGCCATCTTTAGATTTGTTTCCCTCTATAGTCCCTTACGACACCCACTGATATACATTATATGGTAGTGAATATATTCTTACACCCACATATACGGTCGTATATTGTGACATTATGGCAAAAATCTCCATGTGAGGCACTCTATGGCATAGGCGTTATTTAGTAGTGGTCTTTTGATATGTTGTAACGATAACAGTAACGGTGGAAGTTGAAGAGAACCGAACATTCCATTTCCTCATGGGTTGTCGTAAGAGGCGACTATGCAGAGTGCCATAGTCATCCCCTACGGCCGCCTGCCTCCTCTAATTTTTGAGAGGGCTGTGTAGCCCGTCATTTTGCGTGTTGGCGAAATGCAGTCCTACGAAATATTTTATAACCGAGACATGTAGGTTTCTTTACTATGATAATAATAGCATTAATGAATATATAAACGTAGTACAAATATGTATTTTAAATAACAATTTTTCAAAATATAAGTTTTTTACTACAATTTACCAAAAATTTTACAATTTTTCAAAATCTTGCAACACCGCTGTCGGTGACGGTATAAACGTGTGGCGGTGTCGTAAACCGACGGCCGCCATGTAATTGGCATTATAAGTTACCACGTTTATTTAAATTTTATTTTTTGTGGGGAATCTTTTTTATTCATTCTCTGAAAAGGTTTACAGGAATAAAATCATATCACGATACCTAAAAGCACCCGTACAGATCAAGCAGGGTTTTTTTAAGGTATGTATATTTTTGAAGTAAATCTTCTTAACGCATGCTTGATTTGGGGAGTAAGCTGGCAAACGCATGGCGAAAGCGTTACGAAAAGTGTGATCGAGCGAGGTGAACGGGAGTTGAGTGGAGGATATAAGCAAGAGAGAGCAGTGCGCGCGCATATTTTCTCTCTCTCTTTCTCTCATAGTCAGTTATTTTTCGAATTTCGAAATTAATTTTATGAATTAATATTTTGTTCAATACATTAAATATTCTACGTTTAAAGTGAATAAAATTGTAAATTCATTTTAAAGTTCATGTTTTGTGAATTTTCGGGTGAATAATAACAAATTATGGAAGGAAGCCGATAGTAAATTTAAATATTTGTAGAAAATTAATATTTGTATATATATATATATATATATATATATATATATATATATATATATATATATATATACATACAGATGGAGCTATGGAACTTTTACTTCAGTCTTGTGGTCATAAGCACACTAGATTCTTATTTTATTTGCAGGTATGAATATCCGGAGAAATATTTTTGAACTCACCAAGTCCCGTTATGAATACCCTCTGTAGAATTCCTCCAAATCTTCGTGATATTCTCCTGCTCTTCTGCATCATCTGTTTCAAGAGGACCAACAGAAAAAGTCACTGGAATCACCCATTTGGGTGGCGGCGGCGCTTTGGTTGTTTTTACCGATGGTTTTTTGGTAGTGGTAGTGGGTTGTGGTGTTGTTGTGGTCGCGTTCACGTCATCTTCAAGGGTCTCCGTAAAATTTTCTGTAATGAAAATATTCAAATTGTAATTATATATTTTTGGTTACGAAATATGTGTGACAAAGTAGTCAAGAAATTCTAGTAGAATTCTAGTAGTAACCCGGCGTCAGGAAGTTGGCGGTGTCTCACCCCCGTGCCTCGGAAAGCACGTAAAGCCGTTGGTCCTGCGCCTGATCTCTCTCCGGTCGTGTCGGTTTACTGTCCCATCGGATTATGAGAGTGAGGAAATAGAGAGTGCACCTGTGCTTGCGCATACACATGTGCACTACAATCCAGTCCTGTGCCGATGGCTAGCCTCCGTTGAGGCAGGCCGCCGTGGCCGAAATTCGGTCTGGAGGACATTATTATTACTGTGGCCTATAGATATCTACGTTTATCCTGGATTAAGAATGTAGATGCGTTGTCATCCCTAACCGACCGAATAAGATTAAATGCCTAGTTTTTTGTAAAAAGAGTCTTCGGATCTCTACGCTCACCATATGAAATATAGCGACTGCTATTTTACTCTAGTATTCTGTCAAAGCATGACCCTACCCCAATCGAGTTGAACCATTCGTACTACAACCATAATATAGCTGAACCGTGGCTCTACTTTCTAAGTAAGTAAAATTATAATCCTCCAACGAGGCAATTCATATGTATAGGCCTACGTTTAGAAGTGGGCTTTTGATTGGCTTCTAAAAAATACAATTATATGACAATAATCAAATAATCATAATGTAACGCTATATTTAAATTGTTGACTAGAAATGTTTCAAACATATAAATTTATTCAGATTTTAAAGATTTTTTTTTGCAGTAGAAGCCCTATTGTACCATGTTATGTAAGTGTATCATTTTAAAGAAAATTATACACTTACATAACAGATTGAAGAATGTAGATTTTCGAATAAGTATCTTGTTATTTTTAGAGGTCTTCCATATTGCAAATAAACTGAAAAAAGAGCCTATGGATTTATAATTTTGGCCACTTTGTGTTTTGGATAATTGCTGCACAATACGCTACATCGTAAAACAATTCTTGGATAGTAAAAATTAGATTATGTATCTAATAATATTTATTGTAAAAATTTTCATTTAATTATTATTGTTGTAATATAGTTACAGTATATCTTTAAGTTATACGAATTTTTACTAGGTGTTGAAATTGACGATGCTCAGAATTGACATTTAACCAAAAATGATATTATTATTTCTCTATACTTTATTTTTAACTAAATCCTGTTACTCATTATATTTCAAACAACTAAGGAAATATTTTACACTGAATAAAAAATATTTGCATGCTATGTACATATTAAGCAAAACATGAGCGCTCGTTCTTACATATTAACAACATTACCACGTTTAACGCAAATAAAGATTATTATTATTAATACGGTCCAGTAACTATTAATCACACCCTTAATGAATATTTAAGTGACGAATCATTGAGTCTATTGTAACAACATTATATACTCCTATGTTATAGGATATATTGTGACAATCTATTCTACCAAATATTGTAAATACAATAACTAAATAATATATAATTTAGTTACATCATTGTAAAATAAATAACATTACAGTATAATTTAAGTGAATATATAATAATATAATGAGAGAATTAAATTGCAGAAGTGTAGTAGATTTGTTTATAGTACACGGTGACTTATATCCACGTTTAAGTGACACTAATGCAGGACTTAACTAGCCGATTATTGTACGGTATGTTTTACTTTTTAAGTCATGCAGAAATTAATAATATTATATAATATTTAAAATTTAAACACTTATTGAAACATAATAATAAATAAAGAACAATAGAACTTTAATTAGTAACATCTAATAGAATACTTTAAATTACAAACAAAACATTAAATCATTTGATCAAGAAATTTAAATAAAAATACTTGACAAATTCACTGTACATTTTTAGCTTGAACTGTATTTTTTAAAGTACAATTATTAAAAACATAATTAATATTAGTACCATTTACCGTCAAATTACAATTGCTAAAAAAATCAATACCTCTGTGAATTCAGGTTCGATAAATAATTTACAATACCTATGAGTAAACAATTAGAGCCTACTTTGCAATTTTTTTCTATCGAGAAAATTACATGATATCGTGTTTTCCTTTTATGCAATCCAAGGTCATATAGTCAAAAATTATATACCAGAATTTCGGTTTATAATCTATATAACTTTAAAAAATATATTAAATAGAAAGACCACCAAATTTTCGAGGTATCATCACCTAAATCATCCGTTACGTCTCGAATTCGAACCTTGCATTATACGATAGTACCTGGATGACCTGATGATGATATTTTTTTAATCGTGTGTTTTGGAAATTATATTTAGATACAAATTACATACTGATGAAATACGAATAATATTTTTTGATCTTACAGACATAATTGAAAAACTGAACTGGTTATTTGAATAAAAAATCATGAGTGCAATTAGTTTAATTTTAAATTTTCGTGTTTTTATAAAAATACTAAAAAAGGGCTGGAAAGAATAGATTTTCTTACAAAAGAAGGGAAATTGAAAAAAATGACAGACCGGATATTTCATTTGAACAATTATAAACATAAACGTGCTACCCAAATTTACCTTCTTATTCTAATAATATTGTTGCAGTTTTTCATTGCCTGAAAACACGGATAAAATGACATTTCCTAAAAATTAATCCTAGCTAGATCGATTTATTGCCCCCGAAACCCTCTGGACACTAAATTTTATGAAAATCGTAATAATCGTATATATAAGAATTGCACATTTAAAGATTTAAGATTATGTGCAGTTTGTGAAGAACATGTCCTTGACCAGGAGAAATTCCTATAGTGCCCCCCACAATACGAAATTCTCCTGTATTGTTAACATTATATAATAATATAAACTTAAGTTTATAATGTATCGTGTATCTTACCGGGCTCGTAGAATAGTTCTTCGAGGTCTGCTCGGAGTTCCATGGTGAGGAGATGGTTCATCATTGGCGGTTCAGGATCGGGCGGTTCCGCTGACATCACGAAGCTATAATCATATTAATAGTTGATTTTAACTATCCACATATTAGTTACAGCCGGTTACAGAGGGTTTTAGGTCAATGAAGCGACCGCCGCGCTGCCCCAATGCGTGTTGGCGAACTTCACATGTCTCTGATATTTTTTTTATTTGATTCCCCACGATGTTTTCCTTCACCGCCGAGCGCGTGGTAAATCAGTACTTAAAATTGCAATTACCGATTTCATTGGTGCCGGCGGGGATCGAACCCGGTTTGCTCGAGTACTGTGTACTAAATTTACAGAGAGCGCTAAGCCCTTGAGTTAACACAGTTCCTAGCAACATCTTTTTTTATAGAATAGTAGTGACAAACGAGCACACAGTCCACCTGATGGTAAGTGGATGCTGTGGCCCATAGGCAACCATATTTATTTCCAGCTAAGAATCAAAATTCAGATGCGTTGTCATCCGTGAGGATTGAGATGGAATGCCTCGTTTCCAGTAAAAAAGGTTCTCTGGATCTCTACACTCACCATACGAAACACAGCAGTACTAAGCTGCTATTTTACGCTAGAATTCTGTGAGAGCGTGGTCTTTCCCCGGTTATAGCACGAATAGGTCGGCTCAACCGGGGAAGGACCACGCTCTCCCAGTGTTTCGTATTGTGAGTGTAGAGAACCGGAGACCCTTTTTACTGGAATCGAGACATTCCATCTAAGTCCTCACGGGTGATAACGCATCTGCATTTTGATTCGTAATTAAGGATAGATGTTGAAGTCTATGGACCACAGCAACCACTTACCATCAGATGGACTGGGTGCTCGTTTGTCACTACTATTCTATAAAAAAAAGTGATAAAATTAAAAATTTGTACAACCGACGTCAATATAAATAAAATGAGAACATCATCAATGTATTCGAAGTCAATTAATACGCATTATTAAATATAACTCAAAAACTGCTGGTTAGATCATGATAAAATTTATATGGGACCACGAGAAGCGCCAGCTTTCAAATAAAAAAAGATTCATTAAAATTGGTTCACCCAGAAAAAAGTTCTGAGGTACCTTACACATAAAAAACATACAGTGGGATTGAGTGTCTCCTCCTTTTGGAAGTCTGTTGAAAATATATAATTTAACTTACCGTTCCTGCTTCACTATTACGTCGGATCCAGATATCCGCGCGGACAACAGCGGATATCCGGCTCTTTCACACCATCCGTCCCACGCGTGGGCTGGTGCGTCATCAGAGCCGTCTCTTTGCAAGGCGCGCCATAGGTCTCTGAAATAAAATAATATGTATTTTTATAAAAATAAGGGCCACAGTCCATCTGATGATAAGCGAATTCTGTGGCCTATAGGCACCTACAGGAGTTCGGGCGGGAAATTGAGCAACGGAAAATCGTTACTCCTGTATTGATCTTTAAATATATAGAATGGCTAGGAGGACTAGGAGGTTACAAGTCGGTTTTAGCATTTTAAAACCCCAACTTGATCAACTAAACATGATCATGTTTTGTTATGTTTGTTGAGAAAGACCTTCGTTCAGCAATGTAAATGAGGAGGTGGATAAAATAATGATAATGATAAGCTTTAACCTGCTGTACCGATGTCTTTTCGGTAATTTTCGGTAATGTTTTGTAATTAATTTCAAAAGCATTTGATGTCATCCGATTGAGCTGAATTTTTGCATACTTATGTAACTTCAATAACAATGTAATGTGGTAATATGGAGCTGATTGATCTGATAATGGACCCGGATGCAAGCTAGTCATAGCAATGCCTATAAAGTCTTGTATCCAAGGAATTTATATTTGATATAAGTGACAAAGCCATGCTGGAAATCAATTACGGTTGTAGTATGGATAAGTTGGTTCGATCGAAGAAGGACCAAGATCTAAATACTGTTGTTTTTCGTACGGTGAGTACATGACCTGAGATCCTTTACAATGGAATACAAGTCATTCCATCTTAAGTCATCAGAGGTGACTTTCGTTAGGTTTTTAATTGTAATATGCTTTATAATGTACTATTCATTGTAGCTTTTTCTGTCACTACTAGCTTATTTAATCTGCGGCTCTACGCATTATATATTCCTTTAATAGACCAATCTGTTATTATTTCAAAATTTGGGTTAAAATAGTTTTTAAAAAAAAATAAGAGTGACAAAGGAGCACACAGTCGATTTGATGGTAAGTGGATCCTATGGCCCATAGCCATCTAAATCTATCTTTAATAAAGATTCGAAATGCAGATACGTTGTTACGCTTGTGGTTTAAGGTAAAATGCCTCATTTCAGTAATAAACGTCTCCAGTTCTCTACACTCATCATACGAAACACAGCAGCATTAAGCGGCTATTGTAGGCTGATATTCTACGAGAGCGAGGTCTTACCCTGGTTGAGCCGACCCATTAGTGCTACAACCAAAACGCTGGAGCGTGGCTCTACCACGTAAAGTATAGTATACCATGGAAAGTATAGTTCGAGTAGCTCTCTACTGTTAGGACTCTGTCAATTCCCAGCGTGATTACAGGCGTGACGCTACGTATGTATGTATCTGTGACATGACGGTGACGTGTGGATAATGAACGGTACCTGGCGTCGCTGCTGGCGAAGCGATGCTCGCGCAGTAATCGCGCGAGCGCAGCGCGCCCCGCCGCCTCACCGGCCGCCTCGATCGCCATGCTTACAATCGCCGCTCCCTGCACAATGCAAACACAAACATAACACCAGCCCCTTAGTACTTTCCCGCCAGATTAGAATAGAATAAAAGAGTTAATTAGAATAGAATAGAATAGAAAATAATAGAGTAGTTAAGTTATTGTGCTAGTTGTAGGTATTGGTGTTTAATATGTAGTGGTGGTGTTAGTAAATCCGGTACCCCGTAGCATCCCATGGGTGTCGTAAGACGCGCGAAGGTCAACAAACCAGGAGATGGGCAGCAACGTCTTCCAAATTACGATTGAAAAAAATACGGTTGTCAACTCGCTTGCCAAGCGTAGCAACTATGGCAAATATCCCCCTAAGAATAAATCTATGAGGAAGACCTACGTTCAGCAGTGGACTTTTATAGGTTGTAGTGGAACTTCTTTTTTAAGAGGAAGTGCAAACGAGCATACGGCTCACCTGTTGGTAAGTGACTACCGCCGCCCATGAACAACCGTAATACCAATGGCAGGTGCGTTGCCGGCCTTTTAGAAAGGAGTAAGCACTTTTCTTGAAGGTCACTAAGCCGTGTCGGTCCGAGGAGTCACACAGAGAAGTTCTACGAAGAAGAAAACTCCTAGTAAAACGTGCAGTGGTGGACCGCCAAGCATCCAGATGGTGTGGATGGTATCGTGAGTTCTGTCGCGATGTATGTTCGTAATATTTGGTTGCTGGCATTAAAATTGATAGACACTAATCAGCTGGTACACCTCAAGGTACCACATGAAATGGTTGATGACGAAAAACCTGTAGTTGAACGGATCAAAGCGTTTACCATTTTTACGGATTGGGTGACTAGGAATTCGAGACCACTCCTAGGGAGTAGGATTACCGAAAAAAAACGTTAGAACCGGTGCCAACTCTAGAGCACAAGTCTTCAGCACAATTGGGGGGTTCCGTCAGACCCACTCGACTTATGGATGTCCAGGGAGAGGAGTGCTTTACGTACTGAGCACTGTGTGAATCGCACGTCAGGCATAGATTACTCGCACCACGGGATGGCCAGTGGTGTGTTCCCCCCGTCATCGAGAGTCAAGTTGAACGTAAAAAGAAAGCCCAAGAGATCAGCTTTCTCTTTTACGGCGGGAGCCAGTGAGTCTTCCTCCTTTTGCAGAGATGGTAGTAATGGTTTACAGAAATTCCCTTGGACAACCTTGGCGAGATACCAGAATGCACGTGTTCCCGAAGGAATTTCTTGCCAATTCTGCCTGCGCTCGTACTTTTCCTTGGCAATAACTCTTTTTAAGGACCTAGAGATGAAATTATACTTCTTTTTAAGCTTGCCGGTGTTTACATCCCTTGCCGCCGAGGCTTAAGTCCAGGTCTGATAACACTGCTGTTTACTGCGTAATGCAGTCTTACAGGAACGATCAATAATATGATGGTATAAATATTTCCATACCCTGTAGCACCACAACAGTGACAGAGTCATCATCCAGCGAAAAGCAAACCCCCCCCCCCCATGGGTAGGATGCAAAGAAAGACCGCATTCTATCCCAATCCGCCGACCTGTAATGCCAAACACGGCGGCAGCGTGCAGAACGCAACCGCGATGGGAGCGTCAGTAGCCAGTGGCACCACACTCTGGATTAGACAACGGTCCGAGGAGCCAAGAGGGGCGTCGACGGTACCTTGATATCCATTCGGGTCCGAGGTCAGCAGATGGTCCAACAGGAAAGACGCATGATTCTTCACATCTGGAATCCGCGTAGGCGAACCAGTTGTGTCTGATCATATGCCAAAGCAAAGTCATAATCAATCTCTCCGCATGATCGGTTAGACGTGAACCAAGGTTTTCAACGGGATAGGCGTTGAAATAGCCAAGATTCACGATTTATGCAGATGGGATCTGCTGTAAGCAAGGAATCTGCAGCTATTTGGACGTGTGTTTCAGTAGTCAGTCTGTTTCAGCATTACTGTTATAGGACCTATAGAGGCACCCGTAGGCTCGCGGATGGTCGTCGCTGCCTACTCGTAGCCAAAGGATGGACAGGTCAAATGTCCTCTCTGACGTATGTATACGCAAACTCCAGCCCGAGGCACAAAGGAGTGTTCCAATTTGTACCTCGGGTAGGAGAGATACGAAGTATTAGCTGGAAGGGACACTTGCGTTTCGGTCAGAAAGAGCAAGGCCGGCTTCGCCGTCTCCAGATAGTAGTGGATGGCGTTTAGGTTCGAGTGAATCCCAGAGCCTTAATCTTTTGGTCAGTTTGCCCCGAGCAGTTTTTGAGCGGATTTCCCCCCCTCCCCCAATAATACGCGGACCCACGCTCAGGAGTGGAGTTATTAGAAAGAAAATTTTTGACGTGACAACATCTAATAAATCTAATAAAGCGATGAACGCCGTCTGCACGCATGAAAAAGTATGACTCATTGTAACGTTACGCTCATTGTAATGTTACGATCGGAGCGAGAGCGCTGCACGAGCGAGCGAAAGGCACAAGCGGCTTTAGCATTCGGCATGCGCCGTATCTATCTCTCTTCCACTCGATTGGCCTATGCGTCCGAGTAGAAGAAAGACATCGGTAGCACACAACTTACATCTACTTCATCAATGTTTTGTTATGACGTTGTCACGTTAAACTATCGTCCGTAAGCCAACTTTACTGACAACCAATTTTTTAACAAAACATTAAAATGGATAACTTCTTATATAAAATGAAGAAACAAAGAGAATCACTTTACCTATCCATCCATTGCAACCTATTAAAGTCCACTGCTGAATTTACCACTTCACTGCGGTTTACTAATGCAACTATGTCGTTTTGCCACTTTATGTTGCTGCCCATATTCTGATTCAGTTACCCCATGTAGACTCTTACGACACCATAGGGTAGTTGATATTCTTATGCAGCCACTACATACGGTTAAAGAGAATATCTTATTCTAATCTATTCAATATATTTATTGAAACAACTATAAACTAAGATCTATGTACCTTATGAAAGGAGAGTTCCTCTGCCGTAGAATCAATATCAGCTCGCTCCAGTCGCGGCGAAGCCACCGCTCTTACGGAATAGCTTGAATCCAGCCTGAAATAAAAAAAAGCTATCATTAATTTGAACTTTGAACTATGAGGTTGTTTGAATTTAGTTTTTTAAATAGAACCGAAGACCCAATTTACTGGAAACTAGGCATTCCATCTTAGTCCTCAGGGGTGACAACACATCTATATTTTATTTCTCAATACAGGTTAGATGTAGATATCTAAGGTGCACAGCATCTACTTACCGTCATTATTAACATCATCGTGTATTATAGTTGTAATAAAAATATTAATTACTTCACCACCTTCCGCTAACTAAATACAATTATGTGTCTTACCTGGATTGAAGACCAATTTCTCAATCAATTTCAAATTCTTTAATCCAGGTAAGACACATCATTGTATTTAGTTAGCGGAAGGTTGCGAAATAATTAATATTTTTATTATAATGGATTTCCGCAAAGTAACGCCTGATTCTATCAATTATTATAGTTGTAGCATGAATGGATCGGCTCAATCGAAGGAGGGCCATGCTTTTACAGAATAAAGTAAAGTAAAGTAAAGTAAAGTTACAGCCTATATACGTCCCACTGCTGGGCACAGTCCTCCCCTCATTTCTGAGAGGGTTTTAGGGCAAAGAAGTGTCCGCCGCGCTGCCCCATGCGTGTTGGCGAACTTCACATGTCTTCGAAATATTTTTTTTCTTATTCCTCAGACATGCAGATTTCCTCACGATGTTTTCCTTCACCGACGAGCACGTGGTAAATCAGCACTTAAAATTACAATTAACAATTTCATTGGTGCCGGCGGGGATCGAACCCGGTTTGCTCGCGTACTGTGAAATTTACAGCGAGCACTAACCATCTGAGCTACCAAGGCTTTTTACAGAATACCATCGTAAAATCTTTTTACAGATTACCAGCGTAAAATAACAGCTTTAAGATGCTGTGTTTCGTATGGTGAGTGTTGAGAACCGGAGATCAGTTTTAATGGAAACGAGACATTCCGTCTTAGTCTTCGGGGCGACAACATTAATCGAGGATAAATGTGTATATCTATAGGTCACAGCATCAATTGCCATCAGGTGAACTATGTGCTCATTTGTTATTCTTATTCTATAAAAAAATATAGTCTGCAATCACCTAAGAGCAGGAAGCACATGGTCTAGAAGAAGTGCATCCTCTTCTCTCTCAGCGCGGGCGTCGCTTAACGGTGTAGCCTTCTCGCTCAACACTGAGGTCAGCGCCTCCATCAACCACTGAGAACTCCACCAGCGTGGAGACACCAACCCACCGAACCACTGAAAACATCCAACAACCAACCATTATCAACCACGAAGACCTTTTACTGGAAACGAGGCATTCCATCTATGTCCTCACGGGTGACAACGCATCTGCATTTTGATTTGTAATGGACGATAGATCTTCATCTATCATCGATTACAAATCAATATGTCTATGGACTACAGCATCCACTTACCATCAGGTGGACTGTGTGCTCGTTTGTCACCCTATCCTATTAAAAAAAATTGTTTATTTTACATTTATTTGAATAAAACTGTTATTTACGGATTTTATCGCGTTTAATTACTTTAATTTATTTTTATTATTATCCCGATGTTTCGGGTGCTTTACAGCACCCATGGTCACGGGGGGACTGAGATGTTTGATGTCCCAATGTCATAGTTAGTCCAGCTACCTTCAGTTTTTTTTAATATTAATTTTTGGTCTGATTTAATATTTAAAAAAAAACTGAAGGTAGCCAGACTAACTATGACATTGGGACGTCAAACATCTCAATCCCCCCGTGACCATGGGTGCTGTAAAGCACCAGAAACGTCGGGATAATAATAAAAATAAATTAAAGTAATTAAACGCGATAAAATCCGTAAATAATAGTTTTATTCAATGTGTAGTGTTCGCTTAAATTTAAGAAATAATTACATTTATTTGTTAAAAGTTATTTGTGAAATAAATCATTTATTAGCATTATTATTATACGTTTCACAGCTGGGAACCGGCCTTTTTTACCAGAGGGTATTAGAGCAAGGAAGTGTCCGCCGCGCTTTCCCACTGCGAGTTGTCAAATTTCACATGTCTTGAACTCCCTCACAATTGAATAAAACGATTTATACGGATTTTATCGCGTTTAATTAACTTATTTTTAGCTTAATTTCCGACGTTTCAAGTGCTTTACAGCACCCATGGTCACGGGGAGACAGATGTTTCACGTCCAAATATCATAGTTAGCCCGGCTACCTTCAGTGTTTGAATATTAATTTTTAGTCCGTTCTACGCGGAAGGAGTTTACAGTATATTGAAGTCTTGTAGTGGTATGCTTGGGTTTGAATTTGATTTTGTTAATTATAGGATCCCAAGCAGGCATTATGGCAGCACCCATCCATATTCTCTATTGAAATTAGGATGTTTTTTAATTTAAATAGCCTCGTGTAAATAGCATACTTGGTAGGAATCGGTGTTCTTTTGCGAGGATTTATGGTTTATCAAATCTAATGTAATGGTGGGGACGATCTTCAACATCTTCACAGACTGCAGACTACCCTGAGTCTCGGTGCTAACGTCAGCTATATGTTCTTTTACGATGTCTTCATTTATTATGGAGCACATGGTGAATCAGCATGTAAAATTGCATATAATAATTTTATTGTGGCGAAATTTTGATTAGTCGGGATCAAACCCTGGTTGCTCGCGTAATGTGAAATTAACGGCGGCTTGGCACATGACCCACAGCTACGACGACCACGGCTCCCATCAGCCTTACTGGTTATTTATGGAATACTTTGCTCCGAAAGCATCAAAACTCGTAAAAGTTTTAAATGATTTCAAGATTAAAAATTCAGCGCAAGTATTTTAGGGTAATTAGAGTGGTTAACTTGGTAATTACTAATGTTAAAAGGGTTGTAAATATGGCTTAAAATCATTTACTACATGGCACAAGAGAATCCATTCCCCTATCACATCCTGAAGATTACGTAAGAGACGACAAAGGGAAACTAAACAGGAGAAAGTTTTTGAAGTGAAAACTTCTTTAGCGGCGTTGTACACTTTTTTGTAATGGGTAAAAAATGTTAAACTCGCGTCAGGACACGTGACCCTGATCGAAAATGCGTAAGACGGATGGAGAGAGAAACAGCCGGCGCGCCGTAGGAGAAGAAGTATCCCCTCTCTTTCAAAATGATTTTTTGTTATAGGTACCGTATAGATTTTCGTACCTATGCTTTTAGTAAAAATCTGTCATTTTAACATTACAAACACACACTTCAATTTTATTTGTTTGTATAGATATAGATATTATAAGATAAGGTATAGTGTATCCAGCATTTAACAGACATTCCCTTTTAATAGTATTATGAGCATATATCTTACTTGTTGCGCTATGAGTTTGGCGATAATCTTCGTATCGGAGAGAGCAGAAGGATTTAGAATTATCAGGCCCCAACCTTCGGAGTACTGGTTCCCTCCGTCAACGACGACGATGTCTGCAAATAAAATATTGGAATATTTAAAAGTGCACGCCTCATGAGTGTTTTTATTATTTTATATAAATGTTAAAATTTTGATAAAAAAATAATTTACTTTTAAACGTCTATGATAAGAAAAAAAAACACTTTTTAACGTCTATGATAAGGCAATAGGGATCATCCTGAGAATAAATGGAAACTTATTTAGAAAGATTTAATTTCATTACGTATATTTTTACACAAACTAACTGACAGCCGCATTAATAATGTTTTAACTATATTTTTTTGTAAATATAACTAAACAAAGGAATAAAAAATACGCAGACTTTATAACTTAATATAATATCTACTTTTCAAAACATCCCGTTCTTACTGATTCGGTGTCTAAATTAAAACATACCAACAATTTTATATTGCAAAACCAACACACAGCGGCATGCCGATTGCTGACACATGCCGTTTTGAGACGTACGATAGTTTATTAGGCAGATCAAATGTCATATTTAAACTTTAAAAAAGCCTGTATAAATTTAACGCTTACAAGCTTTTTCAGCAATAAAAGAGCTCTGGGGCACTGTTGGGTTCTTCCTACTCCCATGAGTCAAGAGCCCACACCTGATGACTACAATACACTATATTCCGCTATTAGGAACATAGACATCAGGGAAATCACGGTAGTAGCACGCAAACTGCGCGCTGCGAAGTCCCCCCAAGAACGTCTCCTCGCTCTTGCAGAGCATAATAACCTCCTGTTAGCGTTGTAAGTTAAGTTAACTTAATTAACTTAACTTCAATGTCAGTGCAAACTACTCTACCAAAATCTCACGGTCGTATCAAACCTAAGGGTTTATCGCTTGTAGCATTTAATATTCGCGGTTTGCAAAATCACGCCCCCGATGTACTAGATTTTGCGTTACTCCAAGGAGTTTCTCTCAACCTCAGAGCAATCGAGACACTAGACGATCTAGGATCCGATCACCGACCGGTCTCCCTCATTCTTGGCCATCAGCCACCTCCCCCAACACACACGAAAACCTTCACTAACTGGAAGGGATTCAAGGAGTCCCTAGCTAAAGCTCTGGATTCACAGGACTCTACCATCTCCCTACCGTCGGACTTAGACAGTCCCGAAAAAATCGACACCGCGGTCGATTCACTCTCCACCCTTATTAAATCCTCCCTTAAGGAGAACGAAAGGGTCGTCCCGGTTGCTAACAATAGTGGGCTTCCCCTACATATTAGCAACCTATTAAAAGCCAAAAAAGCTGCTTTCCGGAGAGCAGCAAAATATCCTACCCCCGAATTTAGGCGCGCGGCCAATCGTCTTCAACAAGAACTCCGTTTCCGCCTCTCTGAATTTCGAGACCTCGAAAAGAGTAAACTTATGGAGAATATCTCTCCATCTCATACAGCGTACCATCAGATGACCAGAGCCCTCCACATAGACGCTATCACCCACACTCCCTCTCTCTCCCGTCCCGACGGTACGGTTGCCTTCGAGGACGAGGAAAAGGCTGAGTGCTTTGCAGATAGCATTGCCTCTCAATGCTCTCCTACCTCTCAACCCGTCGACCCCTCACACGTCCAGGCAGTGGAGGATGAGGTCCGCCGCCGGAACTCACCCCCACGGCCTCCGAACCTATCTCTGTGTCCAATGATGAGATTTCATCCCTCATCAAAGGACTTAAGCCTAAAAAGGCTCCGGGCACGGGTGGCATCTCCAACCAAGCCCTAAAACACTTTCCTGAGCAGGAACCTTTTTATCTATTATCTTCAACGCCTGCTTCAACCTTAGTTACTTTTCCACTACGTGGAAAGAGGCAACTGTGATTGGAATTCCCAAGCCAGGCAAGCCTCTCAACCTCCCCTCCAGTCATCGCCCCATTAGCCTCCTCAAGGCAATGGGCAAGCTCTTCGAAAGAGTCATCCAAACACGTATGAGGCGCTATCTGTTTCCCACAGACGGTGACCCTCTCATCATTCCCCATCAATTCGGCTTCCGAGCCCAACACTCATGTCCCCAACAAGTTCACCGCATTGTGGAATATATCCTCAGCGGTTTCTATCCTCGTCGTCATAAGACCATCGCGGTCTTTTTCGACATAGCTAAAGCTTTCGATAGAGTCTGGCATACAGGCCTTATCTACAAGCTCTACAAAATAGGTCTCCCCGATCGTCTAGTACGTCTCGTGGCCTCCTACTTAAAGCATCGTACCTTTCGCTTTAGACATCAAGGCAGGTGTCCCTCAGGGCTCAGAACTTGCTCCTCTGCTGTACATCCTGTTCACCAACGACATTTCCATCCCGTCGAAAGGTGTTCAGCTCTCCCTCTTCGCAGACGACACTACTATCTACTGCAAAGGCATCTCACTACCTTTCATATCGAACAAGATCCAAAAGTCAGTCGATGACCTAGGAGCTTGGTTCAAAAAATGGCGCATCGATGTGAACCCGGAGAAGAGCTCCGCCGTTCACTTCGATTATAAACGACGCCGTCTTAAAAACAATCCACCAATACGTATGCTAGGGACCCCTGTCCCCTGGCATGTGACCGCCAAATATTTAGGTGTCACTCTAGACACAGGACTCACTTTTAGGACCCACGTCAAAAGAGTAACCCGTCACGCACGGTTCTATCTGAGTAGGCTCAACAGTATGTTGGGCCGACACAGTAAAATGTCCCTTAGAAACAAGCGTACCCTTTATAAGGTCTGTATACGACCAGTCATGTCATACGCGGGCCCCGTTTTTGCCCACTCCAACCCTTAAATCATTAATGAACTCCAAATAGTTCAAAACCTTTTCTATCGTCGAGCTGCGAACGCACCCTGGTACGTCCGTAATGCTGACCTTCATCGGGACCTAGAGCTCCCCACAATCCAACAATTTTTCCAAAAACTCTCTGAGAACTTCTTCAAAGCCTTAGAGTCGCAATAAAATCATTTAATTCGTGAGGCAGCTACTTATGCAGCCCCACCCCCCTCTCGCTATCGAGTCCGCAGGCCGAGAAACTCTCTCTCGGACCCGCCTAATAAACTGTCAAACGACCTGAACTGCCTCCTGGCGGCTCAGGCCAACTCTAATTAAATTAAATCATTGTATTAACTAACATTAATTTGCCTTCGTAGGCACTCCCTCAGCAGCTCGTAGCCGCCTGCGCTCTCTTTTCCCAAAAGAGGGTCGCTCACGATAAGGCACAATACAGCTTAATCAGCCGGCTGCCTGTCCCCAAAGGCGGTTTCTAGAGGGTATCACTTAGGGTCCCCGGTAGGACAGTGAGTCCCTCATAACCACGATAGACCGGCTATCGTGGTATGCGTAATGCATTTTCCGCCTCCCTACGTATAGGGTAGCCCTTTAATTGCTTCGGGCGCAAAAAAAAATGTTGGGTTCTGTTCTAAAAGGTATGGAGAGCCAGCTTAACTTTGGACATAGAATGAAGATAATTGCAGGTTTTAAGGCATTCCATCTTAGTACTCAGAAGCAATGACCTCTATATATACAAGTACACTGGACTGGCTATACAATACAAAATGTCTATGTCAATTTAAAGTGCTACTATAGGTCGTCTTGGGAACTAAAATTGACATAATATGCCAGTCTGTTGTCTTGTTTAAATTGTCTTATTTAAAAAAATCTGTATTTTGAACTTTTAAACTGAAAACGATAGTATGTTGTTTGGTTGTCTATAATTTTAGTTACATAATAAGAATTATTTTTAATAAAATGAGAGTTTGCGTAATCTGTAAAACTAGTTACCAAAAGGAAAGCGGTATAACATTCGCGAGTAAGTGAATTTGCAGCTAATATTAATGAAATTAAAACTATTTGATAATATATGTACGAGTTAAAAGTTTGTTACTAATCTTAATATCATAATTACCAACATGTTAGGCTGATTTTTGATAAACAATAAAATTAAATAGGGTTGTCGAGTTACTTGTCTATAATAGTTATACATGTTATTTCTGACATATATCTGATAACAAACAAAGTCGCCAACAACAAATAATTATCAAATGTTTATTAATAAAGAGGTTTCCAACTGAACCTAGACCTAAATTATGCGATTGTTTTATTAGACACGAGAACCGCACTACTTTGAAAAAGTGCTGTATACCGACAATATTTTCTGGTAGAACCAGTACCAGTAAGTATAAAAATATCAGAATATTATTTCGAATGTTTTTTTTTTATTTCTTCTCTTCTTATTTTCCCCCAAACTCCAGGGCCATAGCCAAGTGTAGAAAGGTCACTTGATGTCGAGCCACGTTGGATGTGTGTTAGTGGGCTGCGGCTAGAGAAGATTCCTCTCACTGTATCGAGATGGAGTCTTAAGGGAAGAGGAGACTCGACTATCCTCCGCGCCTTTCGTGAGGCTGCACTACTTTACGAGGTTTTTCATCATGTTAATCACTGGATTAGTAAGCTGAAGTGGTCTTTCGGGTTATATGGCCGGCAAAAGGCCCGAAAAACCGATAATCGATGGGGATAAAGAAATGTTCTCGAGTGGCAGCCTCGTACCGGCAGGTGAAGTGTAGGACGTCCCCCCACTAGATGGAGTGACAATCTGGTAAGACATGCAGGAAATTGATCGATGCAGGTGGCTCAGGACCGTGCTCTGTGGTATTCGTTGGGGTAGGCCTATGTTCAGCAGTGGACTTGTAAAGGGCTTTAATGATGATGAATGATAATGGCATTATATTAATACGATACATAAATAGAATTGATGTTACCGGTATAGGCCATATATCTATAGAGTCCATTCTATTTATTTAGGTATAATTCGGGTATCGTTATATTTTGTCACATTGTCTTATCCTATTAGTTACGTGGACGTTCACTTCTGTCAGTCAGTGCCAAAATGGCGCAAATCAAATCGCCTCATCATGTCACGGTGTATAGCGATTCCAGCGTACTTGTGTATATATAGAGGTCAGTGACTCAGAAGTCACAACGCATAAGCAACCTTTTAAAGTAGGGGTGCATGTGACCATGGGCTGCAGAAGCTATATATCATCTAGTGGGTTATAAATTTGTTTGTCACTTCAATTTTGTTAAAATTGGTCGACATTTTTCCATAGTATCTGTCAGCTTTTCTCCAATAAAACCACGACAACTCACTTAGTTAACTGCTGAACCACTGTGTTCGTTGTTTAATTTCACTCTTAAATTGTATATAATACTTTATAACACACTATACTTTACTTTCACAAAGAAGACCATATATTAATTTAACTTTACTCACAACTTTTAGAATCACCTTATTTTACAATAGACTATTATAACCTTTACAGCACCACTGTTCGTAATCAACTGCCGCGAGCGTCAAGTGTACGCGCTTTTATATTGTGACTCAATTCTAGAATTAATGTAGGTAGTTTGAAATAGATTCACATTAATATTAATTGTGAAGATTGCTAAGTAATATTGCATAATGATCATTTATCTAACATATCCTTTTATGGTACTCACACGAAGTAATGGAGTAGCAAGTTAGAATAATTTGCGTAACTATTCAAGTGTAAGGAATTCGTTCGCCGCTGCTATATGACATAAGCATTCTCACAACTTTTCTGATCCTCGAAATTAGAAAATATAAACACATATAACGCTCCCCACTACCTGATATTAATTAAATAAGATTAATATTTTTTATATAGAGATAAGCGTGACAAACGAGTACACAATCTATCTGATGATAACTGGATGCTGTGGCCTATAGAAATCTATATTTATCCTAGACTAAGAATCAAACCAGAAATGGGCTGCGGTAGTCAGTAAACATCAGATGAACCGTATGCTCGATTGCCCCCTCTTCTATAAAAAAAAACCGCAGATGCGTTATCATCCCTGAGGATTAAGATGGAATACCTCGTTTCCAGTTAAAAAGGGTTCTCCGGTTCTCTTCATCCGCTATACGAAGAAACATTGCAACATTAAGCTGTTATTTTACACTGGTATGTGGCTGTGTTTACATGGCTGTGAGAGCGTGGAACTACCTCGGTCAAGCCAACCCATTCGTGCTACAACCATAATATAGCTGCAGCGTGGCTTGATACATTAAACTATTGTAACTCACCGAATTTAGGTAGAGGATAAGACGTGTTTAATTCATATGCAAACAGTTGAACCGTTCTCTGCACCCATTCCAGTAGCGGTCTGCGAAAAAAATGCCTAAGTTGAAAGATTCACTTTTACATTAGGATAAGGTAGCAGTTGTTATTAAAACCACGTTGGATTTCTATTACATTATATTAGAATAATTCATTTAAATTATATTTAAATATTTTTATTAACCATTCCATTTTTTTAGTAATTATTATGAAAAAAAAAACTACTAGTGATTGGTTATTATATCCGTTGAGGCTGTGAATCAATCGCAATCATTCTATACTTTTGTATGTTCTATATTCGGATTACCATGTGTCATAAAAAACATAATATATAACACATTAGATAACCTGTATTATGCAATGACATTTTTTTATAATTTTAACAACGTAAACATGAGTGTTTTATCTTTTCACCATACGGTGGCGTTACCTAAGCGATATAATGACGTCACTAGCGTTTGAATTCACATTTTATAAAAGCCATTTTTATTTGTAAAATTACTTTTTATTTTTTTATTAATTAATTTTTAGTAATCTTTCAAAAATAAATTAAATTAAAAAACATGCAACTTCTCTATTCAAAGGAAATGAATAAATCAATTAAACAAATATCGAAAATATGACGACTGTTAGCGACGCATTGTTTCATATGTAATATTAATATTATTTTATATCTTAGGTTAAGGTTTCTATTTGCATAGTAAGTAGTATATAATATTAACAGCAATTTTATAAATCATATGTTTAGGTAGACTTGGAGTTTGATATATGATTTTAAGGTAGGTATCAATAAAGTTAAAAATTTCATAAAATAAAAACTTATTTATTATTTACATTATTATATCGTTGTAGTTATATAGGGTTATTGGTACCCCAGTGAATGTGATGATGCTACCATTCTGGTTTTATTATAATTTTTATAACATTTAATGTATATAATATTATTGTTAAATTATAAATTTAAAATTTTCCCGCACGTTTTCTTACTGGTTGTTCCTAGAGCATAGTTATTTCCCGATCCAGTGGTAAATAAAATAAATAACCATCAATAGGTATTATTAATCTTTATGTGAGCCGTAGTAGATTAGAGGCTAAGCGCTTACTGTAAATTTCACAGTATACGAGCAACCCGGGTTCGATCCCCGCTGACTCCATAGAAATGATTGTTAATTGTAATTTTAAGTGATAATTTACCACGTGCCAGGCATTGAATGAAAACATCGTGAGGAAACCTGCATGTCTAAGAAATAAGAAAAAAGAAACCTATATTTCCAAGTCGTGAAGTTGGCCAACACGCATTGGGAGAGCGCGACGGACAATTCCTTGTACTAAAACCCTCTCAAAAATGAGGTGAAGTCTATGCCCAGCAGTGGGATGTATATAGTCTGTAAGCATAACTTTTTAATCTATATTTAGTTGAGCTGATTCAAAATAATGTGATCTATATACTATTGTGTGAGGTGTGAGAGCCGTGGTAGTTCAGATGGTTAACGCTCGCTGTAAATATGCGCGGTGAAGGAAAACATCGTGAGGAAACCTGCATGTCTGAGGAATAAAAAAAGAATATATTTCGAAGACATGGAAAGTTCGCCAACGCGCATTGAGGGGAGGCCTGTTCCCAGCAGTGGGACGTATATAGGCTGTAACTTTGAGGTGTAAAGAATATATCTTTAAAATCTTACCCAGACTCATCTAAAATTGACTTCTGATCACTGTACAAGCTGATTTCAGGCGGCGCATTAACATCCTCTTCGGGTGTTTCCGTATTCACTTCGGGTGCGTTCGTCAGGTCAGTTACGTTATTCGCTTCTGTAGGAGGCACCGGTGCAGCGCGCCGTTGTAAACGACAAACTGCTAGCGACATCATATGTGTGGACATTGGTGGAGATTGAGCGAACTCGTCTTGTAGCTGTAATAAAATAAGTGATAGTTACCGTTACCACCTATCAAAAGTTCACTTCTGATTAGTGGTTTGATCCGATCCACTGGTCTCCCTTATTGATTCCCTCATAGGGGCTTAATTGCAATATAGTTGTCTCACTTAGCAGGCAGGTTGTAGACCACAGTTTTAAATTTTTTAGTTGTTATTAGGAAAACGCTGCTGCCCATTCCCGCTTTTATTTCCCTTTGGCGTTCGACGTTCGATAAAAATAATTTATCAATTTTGAAGAAACATTAACTTAGAATTTTTATACGTTTTCTCTTCTTTATCATGCTCATACAGCTGTAAGTCTACTGCTAAGAAAGGCCATGGTCCTGAGTCACCTGCATAGATTGATTTCTTGCAATTTTTCCATTATAAGATAAAACAAAATATTTTCTTTTTTTATTTTTATAAATATTGCTTTTTGGTCTTAAAAATGCACTTTGTACATTTCACGTATCCAATCTCATCACCAATATCACTAAAATTGTTTTAAATTTAAGTATTGATTTACGTGCTCGGGGTGAAGGAAAATATCGTGAGAATATCGGCATGGCATAAATATTAAAACACGTGTATTAAATGCCGTACCGTGTAGTTATTGTATAATAATTAGTAATATCTACTACATCATATTATCCCATGGGTGTCCTTACAGGTAACACAGGGGAAACAAATCAGAAGCTGGGCAGCAGCGTTTCTCTAACAACGGCTAAAAATAAAAAACTGAGGTTGCCAATCTGCTTGCCAAGCGTGGCAACCATGGTAAATACGCCCTCTATGAGGCAATCTATGGGAGAGGCCTATATTTAGCAGTGGACTTTAATAGGCTGTAACCATAACGGAATATTAAAACATTTTAAAAACAGCCTGAAGTGCATTGTTGTAGTTTCAAATTATACGATTCTCATTACACAAGAGAAGAGGTCTGTTTGTGTTCAGCTGTAGGACTTATGTAGGCTGTGAGTTTACTATTTTATAATTATTATAAACAAAAACTAATAACTTTCTTACCAATCTATGCCCCAAATAGAAACCAGCTTCTTCTGTTGCAACTATGGGCATATTCGTCAAAGATACGTGAAACCTGAAACCATTATTTTTGTTCAAGTTAGTGTAATGAACGAGCACTCAGTCCACCTGATGGTAAGTGGATCTTGTGTTCAGTAGACACCAATCAAGTCGCAAATGCGTTGCTGTAGCCCATAAGGACTAATATGGAATACAGAATATGGAACACAGCAACATTTTTTCCGAGGTCAAGACATCCCACTTGTGCTGCAGCTATAAAATAGTACGTGAGGGTAATATGGTCACTTTCTTATTACTCAAATTCTACAGTCTTGTTTGCATAGATGGCTATATAATACGATAGCTCTTCATCGGACAATCAAATAATAAAGGGTCAAAAGTGCGCTTTTAGTAGATTTTAGTATGGTGTAGTTTAGTCAGTTTTTTTTAAAATTGATTTTTCGTATTATTCATAATTATTGCCAACCCTTGTTTGTTTCTTCTTAATCCATTTCCCAGGATCACACAAGACTTCAGCCTTGAATTCTTTCAGAGCCCTACGAATGTCTTGTAATGAGGACTGGCTTAGGGCTGAAAAGATAATAAGGCCAAACCTGGTGCAGTGGGCTGTTGACTCCTTTGAACCATTTAAATCAAGCGGGAAGAATGGAATAATTCCCATCTAACTACAGAAGGGTATCGACATTCTTCTTCCTTATCTGGTGGAAATCTTCAGAGCTGGCTTTGCATGGGGATATATTACAGAACGATGGACAATTGTCAAGGTTCTACAAAAAGTCCAGTGGTGTAAGATCCGGACTTCTAGGAGGCCATTCAATGACACCTCGGCGCGATATCAGTTTCTCACCAAACATCTCGTTTACGACCGTCAAAGAGGCATTAGCTGTGTGGCATGTCGCGCCATCTTGTTGAAACCATGTCGCACGATTATAGGCTTCAAACTGTTGCAGTTGTGGAAAGAAAAAATCCCTTAACATGGCTATGTATCGGTCAGAATTTACAGTGACAGATTGGCCTTGTCGATTTTCGAAGAAGTGGGGTCCGATAATTCCGTGCGCTGACATGGCCGCCCAAACGGTTACTTTCGGCAAATGTAGAGGCTTTTGATGTTTTGCACGTGGGTTCTCTGCAGCACAGTAACGGCAATTCTGATTATTCACCTGCCCATTTATGTGAAAATGGGCTTTGTCGGAGAACAGAATATTGTTGAAACTCCGAAAGCGTTCCAGCATCGTTTCAACAAAAGCTCTCCTTAACCTGTACGCCAAGCCATGCTCACTTTCGATCGCGCAATACCAACCTTACGCCCGCCAAGTAGTGATCGAATTAGATCAGAATTATGTAAACATGTCTACCTATGAAAAAACTATTTTTTCGTTTTAAACAAAACCAAAGACACTATGCAATAGATATTAGTATCAAAGACAAAGATATGCTCTTTTATTTTAAACCATAACCTGGCAATGTTTCTTAGAAAAAAAAAAAAAGAAATCACTCTGAACTTCCGGCGTTCCACGTGTCACTTTGATGAAGGTCCGTCCGTCTTTTTTATAGAATTTTATATTTGTGTCTGGACTAAAAACGAAAGTATTATACTTTTTTATATTCCTTGTAATATAGTCAACACGTAGATATGTAATTTGTGGTATAAAAAGTGAAAAGTAAATTGCCAAAAGTACTTCAAATTCCGAAAGGCCTGTTTTGGCGGGCGGGTTATAAATGTGTTATTTTTCAAATTCTCATTTATTTTTAGTGTAAAATGTAAGTAAAAATAGTTTTCCTACATATTTTGAAATAACATGACGTTGTATTTATTTCAAATTCACACGAACATATTTTAGAAATATTGTTCGAAATGTCACAGATAAAATATTATTTTATTTTTTTTTTTTAATTTTTTAATATTTTAATATTTTGGTATGAGTAACGAATGGAAACACATAAAACATAAAATATACATATTTCCAAACAATTTCATATAAATTTCTCCAAAAACAAAGGTGTAGAATTCAAATTAGTAGTAATTTTGTCACTAAAATTGAAGTTTATACTACTATTATGCTATACAGTGTAATTTATATACTTTATTACAATTTCTAGCAACCAAAAATAATTTTATTCGATAGTTTATACATTCAACAAGACTTCCTGTAAGTTTTATCCATAAATATTGTCTCAAAGTGAAAATATAGCAAAATTTGCAATATTGCAAAAAATTTCCTAACCTAGAAATTTTCCCGCCAAAAAGGTCCCGAGTGAACGGGAGTGTAACATGGCGCGCGCTCGCTTGGCGTACAGGTTAAAATTGGATCAATTGGCTGTAATTCCTGCACAAGTTGAATTTTATACGGATGCAATTTAGTTCTTTCAACAAAATGCGACGCAAAGATGTTCTGGACACCACAAGTTCGGCTGAACGCTTTCGAGTCGATAGAACAGGATTACGTTGAACTGAAGCTCTAACTTGTTCAATTGTGTCTTTCGTTCTTGTTGACCTTGGGCGTCCCGCAGGCTTCTGTTTGAGAGTCGAACCAGTAGCTTCGAACTTTCTGACCCACGATCGAATCACGCTTTCCTTCGGACACTGATTTAGGTCATGAAATCCAAACTCACGTCGAAATAAACGCCGAACAATAGCGCACGAATCGTGATTTTTATAATAATGTTTAACGCAGAAAGCACGTTGCGCTCCCGTGAAGTGATTCATCGCGACTAAATTTCCGAGAACCGAGCTACTTAACCCCACCACCCGCGCAGTCCCCTCTCTAAAGCTTCAAACGCAAGAGTGTTTTTAAAATCGTACTCCTTTCTGGCCCACCCGTTATTTATACCTAAGGCTGGTAGAAAGGTAAGTAGTTTGTGTTTTTGTCTCTGTCATCCTCTTAGTTTTGGTTTTATAAGGCGGCAAAGCTTAAGATGACCATATGACTCTCACGCACCTTACAGCTATAACGAAAACTTTATCAGCCCGTAAAAGGCCACTGTTGGGTATGAGCATCGCATGCTGCAGGGATTTGTCTTAATCACCACGTTCGGTAGGTGGATTGTCGTTCGCAGTTCCAACGTGAGCAAATTTCACGCCGCTGCCTATCGCTGGTCTGCTTAATATTCGTTTGGTATAAACCATCTGATTATACCGCAATGTGTCGAAAGCCATAAGATCTATTTTGAATTTTCAAGTGTCGCCTCATACTCCATCTAGAGGTAGGGTTTGCTCGATTGATTGTTCAACGCCACCACTATGATAGCAAATCTCTACCTGTTCTATAATATATTAAGGAAATAGAAATTGCAGTTATTTTAAACAGGAATATATTAAAAAAATTATGTAGTTGTATACCTGTCTCTGACGATTGTAAGTTTGAAAGTAGCTCTTAAATGTGGTTCATCCAAACATGGGAATGTGGAACGTGCATGCGTTAACCAGAAACGGGACACTGCACATCGCCTGGAAAAAGTACTAACCAGTCAAACTAATGACAATGAAAAATATTTATTGCAACAAACTCAACAACAATAATAATGTCCTCCAGACCGAATTTCGGCCACGACGGCCTGCCTCAACGGAGGCTAACCATCGGCGCAGGACAGGATTATAGTGCACGAGTGTGCGCAAGCACAGATGCACTCTCTATTGCCTCAATCTCATAATCCGATAGTACGGTAAACCTACACGACCGGAGAGATATCAGGCGCAGGACCAACGGCTTTACGTGCTTTTCGAGGCAAGGGGATGAGACACCGCCAACTTCCTGACTCCGGGCAGCTACTGAGAATTTCTTGACATAAAAACTCAATAATTGATTTTTTGCCCGACTCGGGATTCGAACCCAGGACCTCATGATCAGCAGTCGCACAACTACAACCGCTAGACCAACGAGGCAGTTGCCTAGCGATTGTAGTAGTGTGGGTATTAACAATTTATACTAATAGTTATGTGATTGTGACCCTTGTTCCTGTAAAAGGTTAACCTCAGTAACCGAAACCAGTTCCTTCCCATATTTGATAAGCTTTTCTTGAATAAAAATAAACTATTTGTTGGTTTTTTTTTTATTGTTGTAACACAAAGTTATTTAAGAGTACTTAAAATTTTAAAATATTTAAATGTAACAACTTAATGTTAAGGGTACATAGTATGTTTATCTAGGACGGATTTGTCCGACTATGCAAGTCCAACGTTGATCAGTGGTTTTCCGTGGATCCAGCTTAGCTGGTCAGCGTTTATGAGATTTCGACACATCTTCTCGTCACGTATTCCTCAAAATTTAAAAACAAGAGTGTGCTACCAGTGTATATTGCCAGTAATGACACATTGGGTGCGTTTGGCAGAAAAAAGCGCTAGCAAGCGCTTGTAAGCAAAATGGCGATCGTAAGCGGTAAGCGCTGTCAAATCGTAAGTAGCTATTTTCCTGTAGGACACGATGTTAGTTTTAACCGGGGAACCTAACCTAATTTAAATACATTTTTGTGAAGTATTCATATTAAAACTTACCAATTATGGATTTATTAATAACATGTATATGTCTATTCATGTCATTATATTATTTAAAACTAATATTGCACAAAACAACTTATAAACTCTACTTCAAAACAAACAAATTAAATAAGCATAATGGCGGATTGTGTCAGCGCTACTGAAGTAGCAATCGTGTCCTGGCCGAAAACTATTTTAGCGCTAGTAAGCGCTTGCTAGCGCTTTTTTTCTGCCAAACGCACCCATTGATCTAAGATGTGGCTGTTCACTTCTACTCGTATGGGAAAGATTAAGGTCGCTCAACGAACTACGGAGAAGTCTATTTTGGGTATTTTTGTGGGTTTTTTTCTATAGCATTGGGTGACAAACGAGCGCAAAGTCCACCTGATGGTAAGTGGATGCTGTGGCCCATAGATGTCCACATTTATCCTCAACTAAGGATTAAAACGCGAATGCGTTGTCACCCCAGAGGATTAAGATGGAATGCCTCGATTCCAGTAAAAAGAGTATCCGGTTGTAAACTCACCATACGAAACACAGCAGTATTAAGCTGCTATTTTACGCTGGTATTCTGTGAGAGCATGGTCCTGCTCCGGTCGAGCCGACCCATTCGTGCTACAACCATAATATAACTGCAGCATGGCTCTACCACGTAAAATTGTAAATTGTGTGATAGAATCTGTAAAGAAGATATCCGCAGTAGAACCAAAGTAATGGTTACCATAAAGTTAGTCGTCTTAAAATGTAGACGTAACACGGAGGACAGGATTTTACGGTGCATTCTTCTTTCGTTGGCCATCTTCATTTTAAATAATTTTACTTGCCTTCTATGTGTCCCGGTCAAGAAAAATCCTCTCTGCTTGTCATTTCTCCCGAGCTTTGTGATGAAACGAAGGCTCAAGGTGTAGTTGAATTTACGACGGAGCTTTTCCTTAAAACGAAATAAAAAAATCAATACCTCCATATGTATAAAAATCAATTTATGTGTGTTAGTCTCGCTGAAACTCAAAAACGGCTCGACCGATTTATACGAAACTTTTTGTGTGTTTTTGAATAAGTCCCTGGATGGTTTGGTAAAAGGTCATTCAGTATATAAAGTTAAAGTAAAGTTACAGTCTATATACGTCCCACTGCTGGACACAGGCCTCCCCTCATTTCTGAGAGGGTTTTAGGGCAAGGAAGTGTCCGCCGCGCAGCCCCAATGCGTGTTGGCGAACTTCACGTCTTAGAAATATTTTTTTTCGTATTCCTCAGACATGCAGGTTTCCTTACGATGTTTTCCTTCACCGACGAGCACGTGGTAAATCAGCACTTAAAATTGCAATTAACAATTTCATAGGTGCCGGCGGGGATCGAACCCGGGTCACTCGCATTCGGTTATATTTACAGCGAGTGTTAACTATCTGAGCTACCACGGCTCATCCAGTATATTATGTATAGCAACAGTATGTGTTGTAACCTTGTACCTCTGTAACTCTGATGCAGAGTCATAAGAGAGCTGCGCTATGAATCCTCAATAATTGACTATAAACAGTATACTGTAGATATTTCATTATTGAAAACTAGCGATCTGCCCCAGCTTCACATGCGTAAATTCTGGATCTCGATCACTGCGCTATCTAGCTGGTCCAATTGTGAATCTATCATACAAAAAAGTTTAATCAAAATTGGTCGAGCCATTTTTGAGTTTTTGCGGAGCGCAATTGATGTTTACATATAGTTAGCCAGTGCTAATTACGCTTTATTTAAGCTTAAGCTCATTATTGACAGGAAAACTCGTATATCCGTCTACTTTGCACATTGTCACTCAATTATTAGCTACGCGATTACGATATGGGGAAATGCTACACAAATTGAAAGAGTACTGATATGAAAAGGTCGATTAGAATTATACACGGATTGCAAAGATTGACATCAGCTAGAGCCTACTTCCAAATAGCGAAAATCATGACTGTCGTGTCGTTATATACTTATTTATAGTTTACTTCTAGAAGTGCACCAGGAAACAAGAGAACTACCAATGAAGATGCAAAGTCAAAGTCAAAGTGTTCAAGCAAGGTTTTGCAATAAAAATTAAAATGTACAATAAATTGTCAACAGAAATAACAAGACTTCCACCGACAAGTGATAAAAACATTCATATTAAATCACGTTTTTTACAACATAGAAGAATATATGCAATGTTCATTTTCTGACTTGTTTGACACATAAAGTAATGTAATGTAAATGAGATGTATTTTAATTTGTACTTAATTTTAATTATATTATTTTAATTGTATAATTTGTAATTTTAATTATATTATTGTATTTATATAATTGTAATTGTAATTTTGACGTACCAATGTTATAATGTAACGTAATGGCAAATAAATAAATGTCTAAACAGAGATTTTCAACATTCATAGCATTACATACATACAAGCTGACAGTCCACCAAGTGGCTACAGCGGGCTATAGACACCTGCAATGGAATCAAAACGAGTGGTAAAATAAAAATAAAAAAGCGGCCAAGAGCGTGTCGGGCCACGCTCAGTGTAGGGTTTCGTAGTTTCCCGTCCGTCACAATAAGTGTTCACACTTATGAGTTTAAAGGTGGGTATCCATTATGTTCGCGCTCCTGCAACTGCTCCCGGTAGTGGGTACGTGCGCGAACATGGAGCGTGCAGTGTTGCACGCTCCGCGGCAGGCGCTCCGACCTTCCATCCAAGTTCAAAATAATTTTCCTAGAAAGTCCTTATAAAGTTCTACTTTTCAGATTTTTTTCATATTTTCTAAACTTATGGTTCAAAAGTTAGAGGGGAGGGGGGACACATTGTTTTTTACTTTTGGAGCGATTATTTCCGAAATTATTGACATTATCAAAAAATGATCTCAGTAAACCCCTATTCATTTTTAAATACCTTTTCAACAATATATCACACGTTAGGGTTGAAATTAAAAAAAAATCACTTCCCACTTTACATATAGGAGGGTTACCCTAATAAAACGTTTTTGTTCCAATTTTTATTTTACCACTTTGTCGGCGTGATTGATACACATATTGGTACCAAATTTCAGCTTTCTAGTGCTAACGGACACAGAGATTAAGCGAGGACGGACAGACGGACAGACAGACATGGCGAAACTATAAGGGTTCCTAGTTGACTACGGAACCCTAAAAATTGTACAACCGACTTCAATATAAATAAAATGAGAACATCATCAATGTATTCGAAGTCAATTAAACACGCATTATTAATGATAACTCAAAAACTACTTGTCAGATCTTGATCCAATTTATATAGGACTACATGCACCATTATATGCGACCACATGCACCATTATATGCGACCACATGAGAAGCACCAGATTTCAAATAAAAAAAGAATCATCAAAATCGGATCACATAAAAAAGTTCTGAGGTAACACACATAAATAAATACATCCGAAGTCAAAAAGTTGAATTCTAAAAAGAAAAAAGCTTATCCATTATTTATTTTGTGCTTGTGGTAAGAAAGAGACCGGAAACATTAGAATAATATTATCGCAAACGACCACATAAAATATAGTCGAATTGAGAACGTCCTAACTATTTCTTAAATTTATGCAAACATTACATATTGAATAAAACTATATATACGGCTTTTATTCCGTTTAATTAACTTATTTTTAATTCCCGACATTTCGGGTGCTTTACAGCAATATAATAGAATTAAAAATAAGTTAATTAAACGCGATAAAATCCGTATAAGTAGTTTTATTCAATGAGAACGTCCTCCATATTTTGACGTCGGTAGAAAAAAACAGGCAACAGATGCGTTGTCATATTTGAGATGTATTTGAGGGCTCACATTGAACGCATACAACCTTCCGAAACACAGTAGGTAGGTAACTACTTCGTACACTACGAAGTAGAGTTACCTACCTACTTCGTTAAAAATATGTAAATATGTACAAAAATAATTTTCAACCTTATTACAATTAGTTTTATTTTAATTTCGAACGTACTTCGAAATACACTTACTTTGAATTCGATGTAAGTCTGGTCTGCAGCGGGATAATCCAAGGCCTTTGCCACTTTTGGGCCAAGAGATCCACCACTCTTGAAGAGAGCCCGTTCCGTGACATTCATATCGCGGACGTTAAGGACTACGAAGCTCGTGTCCCGGTCCACTTTAAAATCAATTGATACTTCACCTGTTAAAGATAAAATAATACAAAATTTAAACAAAAAAAACTAAAGCAATACATATTGTCAGTAGTCCTAAAAAGTTAAATTTACAGCCTACATACGTCCCACTCCTGGGCCCAGTTCTCCGCTCATTTCTGTGAGGGTTTTAGGGCAAGGAAATGTCCGTCGCGCTGCAACAAAGCGTATTTGCGAACTTCACATGTTTTCGGAATATTTTTTTTCTTATTCCTTAGACGTGCAGGTTTCCTCACGATGTTTTCCTTCACCGTAGAGCACGTGGTAAATCAGCACTTAAAATTGCAATTAACAATTTCATTGGTGCCGGCGGGGATCGAACCCGAGTTGCTCGCGTAATGTGAAATTAGCAACGAGCGCTAACCATCTGAGCTACCACAACCTAATAAGAAATCGCAATAAGAATACTAAATTATAATTCTTTTAATAATTAAAAAAAGCACTAGCAATGTTATTTACATTACTCATATACTCTTTAAGGGGAAATATAATCTCAAATGGCTTAGCAAGATCCTTCGTTATGCCGAAAATATTGCAGCATTAATTTTGAAATAAATATATGGTAAAGTTGAGGATTAATGTTAAGGATTATGTTAGACGAAAACACGATTTCGTAAAATTTTCTCGATAGAAAAAAAAATCCAAAGTTACCTCCAAAATAAACAATAAACCGCTGTTATTCATAAAATACTTTAAATAAGATCATGAAACTTTGCATACTAACTGAACTAACTATAAAGCAGTGCTTATGTTATTTACTTTTTTTTAAATACCATTATTTTCACCGTAAAAAGAAATTACCTAAACTATCGGCCTCTTGAAGCGTGATACCTGCGGCACGGTGACTTCGCCTCGGCCTTTGAACGGGGAGGTTGTGTCGCTTAATATCAGAATATGCATTACGCAACAGGACGACGTAAAATTAAAATGGGAAAAAACCGTAATAAAAATAAGAAGCGACTGGCTTGGCGTTAAGAAACAGGCATAAATATAATAAACCTAATGAAATAAGTGTCTAACGACCTTTCTACTTACAGTATTAGTGATTACAAACATGTCGGTACATAGCATACTACGCGCGGGCATGTGGGGACGAAATTAGAATTTGAGCTGACTTACTCTATCCCCTTGACCACTCCTGGGAAGCTTAAAATGCTTGTGTTAGTAGTGGCTTACGACAGCAGTCGAATGGCGGATTTGAACCACGACCTTTTGAATTTGCGGTCGGTACCCTACAATTACGCTACTGTCGCTATGGGATAAGGTTAGAGCCGTGAAGTTTCTATAAAATTGCCTCCGGTTAAAATTGTTCTGCAAAATTTCGGATTAAGATGTAAGGAAGTTGGTGAAAACTGAATTGAAAAATCCCATTACATTGTTTCATATGTTAGCGGCCATACTTAATAGATTTCAGTCCAAACTATTCGTCCTAGGCCAAACTGGTCGATCCGACGCGTGTCCAGACATACTAGTGTAGCCCAGGGTGAGATCACATTACAAAGTTTGGCTTAAATACTTTCGGTTTAACTAGTTTGGCCTTGGCAAAATTGATTAAATCATTGCATAATCTAATCTAACCTAACCTACTTTTGACCTAAATTTACTTCTGCAACAATTTCGGCCTCCTCGCCCTTGCGTAGTAAATCGCAGGCACCCATACTCACTTCCGCAGTTTTGGCTTATTGATCGCCTTCGGTAACCTGCGATTTGCTACGGCAGGTGGGGTCTGCTCTCCCTCCGTGCCTACGGCTTTACAAAAACACTCTAGGGGTAGGGCAGACAAGACTACGTGGAGTCCGGGTGTGCTCATTCGGTTTAAGAGCAGATTCGACTGATCTTATCAAAACATATATTGCTAGGCCAAAATAATTGAGCCAAAATATTTAAGCCAAGCTGGATTGTCTTGAGCTAAACTAGTATGTCTGTCTGATAAACCGATTTGGCCTAGGACAAACTAGTTTAGCCTGAAATCGGGTTTGCTCGGTAATATATGCATTAAATATAGGTCTAATTAATAGAATATGTCTAATTAATAAAAAGCGCATTAACAACTTGTTAGTTCCAGTAATAGGTACGATATTTGAATAGGTTCTCATTTCAACAAATCTCCAAGTTTTGAGATTCAAAGTATTCGAATTGCAGTGAGGGTGAAGGATGGCTGCGTTTTGGCGTGTTTGTTTGCTTGCGTGCAATCAACAAAAATTGAATTAAAAAATCTTAGCGGCCTGATCTGAGGAGGGTATATGGGAAAATAACGTAACAATTAGGAAATTCCTTCAAAGTGATATTACACTTAGTAGCTATTGGAAAGGTATCGTTGACGTTTGTATGAACTGTTTTTATCGAAGAGATCTGGGGGCACGGCAGTGCTCCCACAAAGTCGAGCAAAAAGCGGCACGGCCGTACCATCCTTTTTTCGAAGCAGTTCAGGCCATTTTCGACCCCCCTATAACTTCGTTGTGAATAAAACTAGAAATCTGAATTATCAGTAACTAAGCTGGCATTGTATATACACGGTATATTTCAAATTTCATTCAATTTAAACCAATAGTTTAGGAATTATAACCAGTCAAAGTTTCTTAATTTTGCCACTCACTGAGTGACTGACCGATCATCAAAACTCTAAGGCATTTTTGCAGACGTAGAAGCTTCAAATTTACAATACAATTAATGTGTAGTGTATAAATTAAGGAAAAACTAAAATATTTTGCAATTTCGGTCCAGTTTTCTAGATACATCAACTGCATAAATAACTTTGTAATCCCATATAAACATATGGGATTATAATGTTACATTTGCAATGAATGAATCAGTGTACCAGTATATTATGTATAATATAATGGAATTGTTGGTATTCAAGAAGTAGAAAGCACCGGAAAGGAAAGAAAGTAGGACTATCTACAAAAACACATGAGATGCCATCAAAAACATAACTTGTAAAAAAAAACGTGTCTCACAACTCTGTTCTTCTAACGAACAACACTCTAAACAATCTAATTTAATATAATATGTATTACTTGTGAGATACATTGTGTTTTCATGCGACGGCCAAGTCAATCTATTTATTTAAAACATAAAAGATTTTAATATTGATATGGTCACTATAAGATGTTATGTTTGCTAATTAGGTAATAACTTAAAACAGAGGGACCCTTAAGTAGGGACAGAATAAATTAACCGACTTGGTATTACATGGATCTCACAACTTTTTACGTTAGAAGAATTGAGTTGCGAGACTTGTTTTCTTTTTACAAGTTATGTTTTTGATTGCATTTAAGTATACTTAAAATGTCTTTGGTGTTTATCCTGTGTCCAGGAGAAATGATAATTTCGTTTCCTAAACGCTCAAAATTTTGAGTCCAATACAATAAAATTTACAATAAATTTATTGTTGATTATAGATTATAAGTAATTATATTAATGACCTCTAGACAGAATTTCGGTCATGGCGACCAGTTTCAGCAGAGACTAGCCATTACGTAAAAGGACACAGAAAGGGACACAGAAAAGGATTATAGTGCCCAATTATATGCGCGCAAGCACAGGTGCACTCTCTATTCCCTCACTCTCATATCATCCGATGGGACGGTAAACCGACACGACCGGAGAGAGATCAGGCGCAAGACCAACGGCTTTACGTGCTTTCCGAGGCGCGGGGGTGAGACACCGCCAACTTCCTGACTACGGAGAATTTCTTGACAGAAAATCCAATTTCGGCCCGACCTGGGACTTGAACCCAGGGCCAATGCGGCAGTTGTTATGAAAAAAACAAAAACGAATGTGCATATGAAAACACGACTGAAGTAAAACTTCTTTAGCTCCATCTGTATGTATATATAAATTTACTATCGGCTTCCTTCCATAATTTGTTATTATTCACCCGAAAATTTACAAAACATGAACTTTAAAATGATTTTACAATTACTTCCCAAGTAAAGCGTTCATAAAGAAATTTTACTTCAATAAATAGTCGTTATAAGTACTCGTTATACATAGATATTGTAAGTAATTTATTCCATCCCACAAAAAGTGGGATTATCAGTTCTCTTACGCCGTTATCACACGGCTAGATTATGTGAAAGTTACTTATGTTAGTTTTTTTAATAAGGTATAGCTAGTTGCTTAAAATAAGCATTGAAACAAAGAAATGTAAGAACCTTTGTTTACAATATTACCTCTCAGTTCGCCCGTTGTTAAATTAGGATGCAACCAGAGACTGTAGTGCTTCGGTAAGATGAAGGTAGGAAGCCGAGCCCCTCGCCATGGGAACACGACGCCATTGGTCGCGATCCGATCCCTGGAAACATGGACCACTGTAACGGAAATCATAAATATACAGAGATACATACATAACCTATCACGCCTGTCACCCATTTGGCACGAACCTGTTCCTGTGACACCTTTTTCGCTCCTATCACTTCTATATACTCGTATCTACACAAACATGCTTATCGGTTAAGGGTACTCCTAATATCATATATATGTATAATATACAACATGTAACATAATTAACGCACTTTGAGAAAGTAGTTTGTTCAGAATCGTTTACTGAATCGATTCCTATCATTTTTAATATAGGTAATTTTTTATCCCAAAAATAATGAAAACTACGTAAATTACAGTCACGCTAAATCTGTACAGTCAAAACAAACTGAAATGGACCGTAACTTAAGGCAATAAGACTTTTAAGAGTGCAGTTTTATTTGTATTATTACTAATTCTGTCATTCAATAAAAATAAAGAAAAATGAACATTATTTCAAGCACGTTAAAGTCTATGCGTTCGTGGATTTGTACTGTGACCACAACATTCTTCCGGAATTAGTATAACTAATTTGATAAATAATCAGTGCATAAAAATGTTTAACTAAAAATTCAGTGTATGTATTATGATTATAACTTATATTGGGATGTCTGAGGGTGTGCGTTAATTAAGTTACACATTATATATAAAAATTAAAACAATCAACGAACTTACAGTCCATCTATTGGTAAGTGGATATTACAATCTTGAAGCAGAAACTTTTTTTATTCAATATATTATACATACATTTTAAATAATACTTATTGAAACGTATTCTAAGTGAATATTCGAACCCCACATGAAAAGCAGTCGCGTTTAAGCTCAAAACTTACTTGTTAGCAGCAGCCACACTAGTTTCAACCTCCGTCGGCGGTTGTCCTAGTATCATGGGATTATCTCCATTACACGGGCAATCTGTAACAAATATTTAAGAAAAAATGTTTTCAATTTTTCTTTTATTATAATTTTTCTTTCGTGATAATGACTCTTCTTTAAGCCTAATGCTTTTTATGTGGTAGAGTTATGTTTCAGTTATATTAAAAATAGTTGCAGCACGAATGGGTCGGCTTAACCGGGGCAGGATAACGCTCTCTCAGAAAACCAGTAAAATAGTAGCTTAATACTGCTGTGTTTCGTATGGTGAGTGTAGATAACCGGAGACCCTTTTTACTGGACACGAGGCATTCCATCTTATACATTAGGGCCGAGAACGCATTTGTATTTTGATTCTTAATCTAGTATAAATTTAGATGTCTATGGGCCACATTATACATATAATAATAATATTTATCCAGCCCAACCAGATGTGATTACTCTATTAATAACCCAATAATAATAATAATAATAGTAGGAAAGTGACAACCCCATCGCCCGCTGACGAAACAGTTAAGTGACAAAACTGCTACGTCGGTGCAGTCAGTCAGCGCCTTGCCAAGAGGCGTGAGCGCCGTGCCTCGGCAGTACTCAGGGTGCGAAGGCCCGTTTATGCTTACGGCCGTACAATGATACAATGAAACGGTGCCGGGCCTGGGCGTCTCCCGTTAATTGGCGCCCAAAAATGGATGATGGATATGATTAGAAAGCGTATAGGGCCGCTGCCTGGGGGTCGCCGGGGCGCATCTGGAGCTGGCGCTGGACGCGGCAGCATGCGGGCCACCAGCTGAGCGCGAGGAGCTGCAAGATCACCTAGCAGCTCCCCGCATCCATCATCCCCACCAGACGGCTTGATTTCGGCAGGGTCCTCTCGGACTCGGCAAGCGGCATCCGCCGCTGTTGGAGTGCGCCGCATGCGTTGGACAAGAGATATGAACGCAAACGCATTGCGGGCGTACTATAGAGCGAAAGGGGAAGAAACTAAGGGGATAGCGTATCGGGCTCGGATGCATTGCTTTTTTGCTGAGCTGGAGCCGTCTATTCCCGTCACGGAACAAAACCTGGCAGACCGAGTTCGGTACATCATGCGCTCGAAAATATTTGATGATGCCGAGCTCGAACGACTACTACGTGAGGCCATTCCCTCATCGAATGAATTGGCTACGGCTGGGGATGCGCCTCCTCAGGCGACAGACCAGCTGCATCGCGTAGAAGCCGCCATGGATCTTCCAGTTGTGGTTGATTCAGACGATGATGAAATGGTCTCCCACGAACTAGAGCAAATGAGGAGTATATTGGAAGAGGCGATTTTGGAAACGCGCAGCATGCCTCTCGAAAATCGACCACGACTTCCCCGCATACCCCTAAGCAAGCGAAATCGGGCTGTCGTGCGGGCTCTTAACCCTATGCTGGTAACCTATTTGGAAGCCAGCCGGGACCTTTGCGAGACGGACTCAGTTCTTTTTGGCGCCGCAGTGGCAGCTTGCCGTATTATTAGCACCAAACTTCCCATGGCTGGATGCGCTACTAAACAAAGTAGCGCCATCCCAGCCTGGAGAAAAAGAATTGAGGACCGTATCGCAAAGGCAAGGGCCCTTATCGGCAGACTGATAACCTTCAGGTCGGGTAATAATAGACAGAGGGTTGTGCGCACCGTTAGAATAGCGTTTGCTGAAACAAATATCAGTTTGTCCCAGCCGGATATCACGCAGAAACTAACGGAGCGCATAGACGACCTGAAGCAAAAGATTGCTGCTTGGGGGAAGCGGATTCGCCGATTTACCGAGAGGTCAAGGCGTTTCAACCAGAATCGTCTCTTCCAGAGTGATCAGAAGAGGCTCTACAAATCATTGGAGCGACCAGAGGTATGTGGAGCGGGCCCAGGACCGTATCAGGCTAACACTGTCGCATTTTGGCGTGGCCTGTGGTCAGAGCCCGTAAAACACAGCGAGGGCCCTTGGACGGAAGTTATGGCGAGTCAGTGTGCGAGTATTACGCCCATGGACCCCGTCATCATAACGCCGGATGACGTGGCTGAGGCGGTCCGTAGAGCCCCGAACTGGAAAAGTCCGGGACTCGACGGACTGCATCACTACTGGCTGAAGGGGTTCATGGTGTGTCACGCTGTGCTCGCCCGTCAGTTTCAAGAGGCTCTCAACCAGAAGTCGCTCCCTAGCCTCTTCACTACTGGGATCACTCATTTGGTTCCTAAAGACCGGGTTACCACAGACCCGAGCAAATACCGCCCCATTACGTGTCTACCCACCATATATAAGACACTGACATCCATTTTGAGCGCGAGAATCACTCGTCTCCTGGAGCTAAATCAGGTGATGTCACGCGCTCAAAATGGATGTCGGGGCGGTGGGCGTGGAACTAAGGAACTACTCCTCATAGACGCGGTCATTGGCAAAGTGGTGAAACGCAACCGTCGGAACTTCTCCGCCGCCTGGATAGACTACAGAAAGGCATTCGACTTGGTGCCCCATAGGCTAAAGAGAGTTCTCGAGCTGTACAAGATAGACTGTACAGTGAGAGACTTCCTCGAGCAGTGTATGGGGCAGTGGAGTACGATCCTTTGTCATCTGGGTGAGCGGATGATGGCTGCGGAGAACCACATAAGGATAAGAAGGGGTATCTGGGCGATTGTCTGAGCCCAATCTGGTTCTGCCTCTCCCTGAACCCTCTCAGTACCTTACTGGAGGGATCCGGGAGAGGATTTCAGCTACGGAAAAGAGGGACAAAAGTGACCCACCTTTTCTATATGGATGACCTCAAGTTGTTCGCCTCCAGTCGCTCCCATCTTATGGAATTGCTAAAAATCACTTGTGAATTTAGCAATTCCATTGGAATGGAGCTGGGGACGGATAAGTGTGCGGTCCTCCATGTTGAAAGGGGAAGGGTTGCTAACTCTGAGGGCATAGATTTATCCATGCCCGTCAACTTAAGGGTACACTAGTCGCTTATTCTTCCATACAAACGTAGTCCGGCGATAACTCCACTGTTTGATGGTGTACGTTCAAAATAAAAAATGATTTCAATTTGTCTCATCATTATCTAGCCCTGTACGGAAACAAAAAAGTAAAAAAAGAATGTATTTAAAAGTTATAAGCGTCGAAAATTCCGAATTTCAACACTATTTTAACACATCTTTGGGCGGAAATAAATACCATAAGAAGAACGAAAATTGCAAAACAGTTACCATGCAGGGATAGATTAGTTGCTCAAAAATGCAAATAATTTTATTTTAAACAGATACATTCAATAGATTTTTCGTGACATCCAGACTACCAAAGGTCTGTTTATAAAATTTCGCGCGCCCGTTTTTGTTATAAAACATCTTGCCTTTCGCTACAAATTCTTTCCCCGATCAGTGGGATGGACGGAGGGGGACGCAGCGCGCACTCACACATACTCACTAGGTTAGCCGCTGCTATCTATTTATGGTTGTAATACCTACATATCTACACCTTTATTTAGAAAAATTGCTTCCTTTTTTTGTTCGTGTCCATTGCTGAAGCCGGTATGAATATAGCTGCTAAAATGTTCCCATAAGTTTGTTGAAGCACATTTAGTTAAAATTGAAAACAGGTAGATACATAATAATGAACTTTCGATACAGGTAGTACATTAGGTACGTACTTAACTACTTTAATTTGCTAACTAACGAAAACATCTCATAGATAAGCACGATTACCGAAAATATTAAAATTATCTATTAATTTAATTAGAATAGGTAATTTTTAGATTTTCGATAATCGTGCTTACGTATAGGAATCTCATATCCTAATGTTGAAATTAAAGGATTTTTTACTAGAAAAAGAAACGTGTATTTTTGGCTTTTTTTGATCGATAATAATATGTATAGGTATTTAAATCTTGTAATCTCGGAAGCTCGGAAGTCCGATTCGCACTTGGCAAAATATTTGTTTATATTTTTACCTTACCTCAGACATACTCATATTTTTTTATAGTATATAATTTACTATACTACTATATAAGCTACTACTAAATAAAATAGTAGTAGCTTTGCTATGGTATTATAGTACCTATATTTTGGATTAGATTTAATTGATTACAGAGCCGTGGTAGCTCAGTGGTTAACGCTCGCTGTAAATATAAGAAGAACGCAAGTAGCCCGGGTTCGATCCCCGCCGGCACCAATGAAATTGTTAATTGCAATGTTAAGTGCTGATTTACCACGTGCTCGGCGGTGAAGGAAAACATCGTGAGGAAACCTGCATGTCTGAGGAATAAGAAAAAAAAATATTTCGAAGACATGTGAAGTTCGTCAACACGCATTTGGGCAGCGCGGCGGACACTTCCTTGCCCTAAACCCTCTCAGAAATGAGGGGAGGCCTGAGCCCAGCAGTGTGACGTATATAGGCTGTAACTTTACTTTTATTACAGAATAACCTACCTTAGATATTGGGTTATGAATAAAGATAAGTACACATAGGATTTAGTTTCTAAGTTATACCTACATATTTATAACCTTCGTTATGACTAGCATAAACAGGCCTTGCCCCCTAGCCTACAAACGTTTCGTAACGAATTTCTTTCTACAATCGCGCCTTTTATTTGTTTGGACTGACCACCTGACTCGTTCAGTGATGCCATTCCCATACAGTGTTTAGTTTTCAACTAGCGTTATCTATCATAAAATAAATAAAAATTTTATTCATATTTCGCTAATTGTGTCTGTACTGTGAATTTGATTTACAATCGATCTCTAAATTGTAGTTTTCTTCTAATTACTTACCTTGCCTAGACGTGTTCTTTGGACTTCTGTAAGGAAGTCTATGCTGTTAGTATTCCGTTTATATACGTTACTATTTTGATAGACGTTTGTGCTTGTCCCTGCAGTGACACAATGCCTATTGTTAATAACTTTCTAAGTACTAAGAGAATATTTCAAACCGCTATTGAACACAAACAATCAATAAACAATTTACAAACTAACATTTTTTTTCGTTTAATTTACCTATATAAAAGCCACACTCACATCAAAATCGCGCTGTCGAAAAAGCAGTTATCCCGACACTGGCTGACATATACTTCGGGGTCGGGGAGTTGCCTGCGGGCTATTATAGCTAACTAGCTATGGAAAGTAATTACCTATTTAGAATACATAGTACCCACAGTAATATTTGCATAACCTACAGTAAAATACAAAAACATACAGAAAACATAATTATGTTACACTTTTTTTGTGTTTGCTTTAGAAATTGTTATATTTTTTTAAAAAAAAGTTTTTTATATTACCGTTTTTAGTTTAGAGTTATGTCCCTTTAGTGAGTACAGGCGTGATATTATATTGTGTGATTGCGTAAAGAGTGCATAGATAGGCGATAGCAGCAATCGCGGTTGATTTGCTGTCATTTATTGAAGAGTGTCCCCGATTTCTCCAAGATCCCACCATCAGATCCTGATCTGATCATCATCGATTACCGTGGGATTATCTGGAAAATATATCCTTTCAAACAAAAAAAATAATTTTCCAAATCGGTTCAGGCATATTCGAGAAATCGGGGGACAGAACATACATAAACAAAAACCAACGAATTGAGAACCACCTTCTTTTTTCGAAGTCAGTTAAAAAGTAGGTAAAAACAAATCAATTGAATTATAATATAATAACAACATCTACTTAAGTTCACATAATAACTTTCATCATAACAACTAAGTACATAAATTGGGTTCATAATAATTACGTTTCACACAGCAGATCCTAAGTTACAATAACACCAATTTGCTTTCTCTCTTCTTTCTCTTTTTAAAATACGTTATCCCCACAGTAGGATTTTCTCCAGTATCGTGGAGGCAATTTACAAATATAAATTGCACAAGAACAAACATCCAGACCCGGAACAACTATTTGTAGTCCATACAAAATATTTGTTCCGTGGGGGATTCGAACCCGCGGCACCCAGCGCAGCTACTCATTGCTAAGCCATTGCGGCACGAAGCTCACAATTGCCGTTTGAGTTTATGTTATTATTCTAAAATGAATCGCATAGGTACCTAGGTACGCGATGATGTCGTCGCGCATTGCGTCACTCGAGTGCGTATGTGTGTGCGCACTAGCTTCTTACTGCTCATCACAGCGTCTATCCCTTTCGCACGAGATGTCGGCTGAGATAGCATGCATTTTTGCCCCGCCCACCACTTAGTTCGTGCCATCGACTAGGGCAACCTTAAGGACCCTTTCCGAGGCTGAAACATACCGATACCTGGGTATGTCACAGAACATCGGTATCGATGAGGCTGGTATGAAACAGTCAGTTTGCGACGTGTTTTATCCACGCTTGACCTAAGTGCTTAATAGCCTTTTGTCCGGTGTGAATAAGACACACGCATATAACGGTTGGGTCATACCTGTCCTTATGTATACCTTTGGCATACTCAGGTGCAGTCAGACTGAACTTAACGCCCTGGATAGAAAAGTCCGCACTACCATGACGTCCCATAGGATGCATCATCCGAGATCGTCGGTAATGAGGCTGTACTTGCCGCGAAAGCATGGTGGGCGTGGCTTTCTGAGCGCGCTCACCATGCATAATCGTGAAGTGTGCAGCCTCCGTCATTACTTCCTGGCGAGATCGGATGATCCATTCGATAAGGACGTCATTTCTTGTGATAAAGGACTTACCCCTCTATCCTTAGCCAACGAGCAATGGCAAGACCCGGCATTGCAGACAATTTCCGACCGGGAGACCGTATGGAAGGAGAAGGAGCTCCACGGGAGGTTCTACAAGTCTGTACATGGGCCTTTCGTAGACACAGTAACCTCCCTCCACTGGCTACGCTTTGGTGACCTCTTCGGGGAAACCGAGGGTTTTGTCTGTGCAATACAGGATCAGGTTATTAAGACCAACAACTATCTGAGATACATCCTAAAGGATGGCACCATCGACATCTGTCGAGCTTGTCGCCATCCCGGTGAGTCACTTAGGCATGTCATCTCCGGTTGTTCGGCACTTTCTAACTCTGAGTACTTGCACAGGCACAACCTAGTAGCCAGAATTCTACACCAGGAGCTCGCTCTGAAATACGGTTTCGTGGATCGGAAATTGCCGTATTACAAGTACTTGCCGGAAGCCGTGCTCGAAAATGATCGCGCCAGGCTCTATTGGGACCGGGCCATCATCACAGAGAGGACTATACTTGCGAATAAGCCTGATATTGTGTTGATGGAAAATATCTGGACCTGGCTCACGAGGTGACTGACATGTGGGGTGGTATGCCGACCGAAATTATTCCTGTAGTCGTGTGTGCAAACAGGTTAATCCCAGCCAGCCTCTCGGGCCATCTGAGGCGACTGGGACTCCGTGACGGACCGCTCCGGGCTCAAATGCAGAAGGCGGTGCTCCTCGATACTTTCCCCCTAACCCTCGGCCGTTTGGTCTCCCCTGCCGAGGGCTTCCATCTGGCTGGGCTTTTATTTATTTATGTATTATTTATTTATTTATGTTAGTATATTAGATATATATTTAAGTATATTTATTTTTCCATTTATATATTTATCCAGCCCAACCAGATGTGATTACTCTATCAATAACCCATAATAATAATAATAATAATAATTTATTGTATTATACATATATATATATATATATATATATATATATATATATATATATATATATATATATATATATATATATATATATATTTATATATATATATATTTATATATATATATATATATAATGCTACGTAGAGACCGATGAAAGGTAACATGCAATAAACGTAAATGGAGAATTTCATTACTGTGGAGGCTAGCTTGTAATGAAAGAGAAAAATTTTATTTTATATTGTAAAGACGCAGGTGTGTACAAGCTAGATTGTGAATGTGGTCTCTCTTACATAGGTCAAACAAAGAGATCTATAAAAACCCGCGTGAGAACATATAGCTGATGTGAAGCACCGACGCTCCGGGAAGTCTGCAGTCTGCGAACATGTTCAAGATCGTCCCCACCATTACATTAGATTTGATAAACCACAAATTCTCGCAAAAGAACACCGATTCCTACCAAGGATGATACGCGAGGCTATTGAAATTAAAAACATCCAAATTTCAATAGAGAAGATGGTTGGGTGCTACCATCTGCTTGGGATCCTATAATTAACAAAATTAAACCCAAACCCAAGCATACCACTGCAAGACTTCATGATACTATAAGCTCGTTTTGCGTAAATCGGACCAAAAATTAATATTAAAAAACTGAAGGTAGCCGGACTAACTATGACATTGGGACGTCAAACATCTCAGTCCCCCCCGTGACCATGGGCGCTGTAAAGCACCCGAAACGTCGGGATAATAATAAAAATAAATTAATGTAATTAAACGCGATAAAATCCGTAAATAATAGTTTGATCAATTTTGTTGACTGAAGGAGAGCATTGAGTTCCGATTGTATATATACCATAAAAGAAAAACGTTGCCTACTTCACAGTACTGAAGACTTATTCTTAGATCTCTAATAAATATAAAACAAATAGAAACAAAAACAAAAAACAATTTTTGAACTTGTGATATACATTCAAAATAAGCCGTCCTATAAATATGACACTGGGAACCTGTCTGTACAATTTGCCGCGAAAGCGTATTCGATCCTGTCACGCTAAGTACAGATTCAAACTGGTCAATTGTTTGTTTTTTGGGGTCTTGCTTTTGTTTACATTAGTCGATTATCTACGCCGAATACATTACATCTTGTCACACGAAACGATTGTGATTATTTATTATATTATTATAGGTAAGTAAAAATATTTTATTTTTGTTCTTTATCTAATTGTAAACAATATACCTGTCTATAGGATTATAAGTATTCGTGTGGCTATATATTTATATTTTCTATTTTTCATTATTTATAGATCATGGATCCAGTGCAAAAAAAGTATAAAAAAGCTTTGAAGGTGTCCGAAATCGTAGACTGTCTTCAAGATATTGAAGATTCTAGTGATGAGGAGTTGAGGTAGATGAAATGACTGACATAGAAGAAGGTCATGACGACGATATGGGAGTTTTGCCAGTGTCTGATGTAGCTGGTCAAGTGGAATTTTCGTGCATGATCGATAACGTCGCGGAAAATCATCCTACTCAAACCACATCTCGGACAAGCAAGACAGTCACTTGGCGTAAGTGTGAACCAGTATAATCTGAAATACAGCCGGAATCTAATACTGCTAAACAATGTTTGGAAAATATGATTACGGAGTTGGAAGGAAAATCAGCGGTGGAAATATTCGAAAACCTGTTGTGTGACGAGATTCGAGAATATATTGATTGTGCACGAAACTGTAACCTACGCCAAACATTATAAAAATGATTTGAACTTCAATCTAATTATAAATGAGTTAAAAGTCTTTATAGGATTTTTTTTCTCGCAAAATAAACTTTATTGGTTAGAGATGAAGATGTACATATTCCACTTGTTGAACAGGCAATGTCCCGTAATCGTTTACATAAAATTAAATCCTATTTACATTTCAATGACAACTCACAAATTGATAATACTGACAAAGCTTTCAAAATTCGCCCACTTATCGAAAAAGCTAACGAATCATTCCGAAAGTTTGGTATATTTGAATCCAATTTAGCTGTTGACGAAATGATCGTCAAATACTTCGGTCACCATGGAATCAAACAATTTATAAAAGGTAAACCAGTAAGGTTCGGATATAAGCTTTGGGCACTGTGAGGAGTCAGCGGATATTGTTACAACGTTTCGCTTTACACGGGCAAGGATGCTCAAACCTCTGCTAGTAGTAACGACGGCTTGGGTGCAAATAATGGTAAAGAAGTTGCTTGCAGTTTGTACAGATCCCGAAGTACATGTAGTCTACTTCGATAACTTTTTCAGCAGCATGCAATTGTTGATTGATTTGAAATCTCAAGGGTTCAGAGCTACAGGGACAGTCAGAGAAAATAGGACTAAAAATATCCTATCATGACCAAACAGGAGATGAAAAAGAAAGACCGAGGTTTTTCCGATTATCGTTTTGATAAAAATTATGAAATTTTGTGTTTAAAATGGCATGACAACAATGTTGTTTGTCCTGTGGCGAATTTTGATTCTGTTCAACCTTTGGTAAAAACGAATAGGTACTCAAAGAAAGAAAAGGCAAAGTAGCCGTGAATCAGCCAATGCTTATTCATAATTATAATAAAAATATGGGAGGAGTGGATAAACATGATTGGCTGATTTATAAATATCCAATCTGCTTCAGAGGTAAAAAATGGTATTGGCCTTTAGTCATCCGTGTTTTAGACATGTCCCTTGTGAATGCATGGATTATCTACAACCAGATAAATAAAGATGAGACCATCCCACTGCTAGATTTCAGAGGAAGTGTTTGTTTTGCTTGGACGAAAAAATCGAAAGGCAAGGCAAGTAAACCGACACCCGGTTCTTCAGAAGTTCTTTTACAACCAGTCAGGTTTGATAATGTTGGTCACTATATGACAAAGAGGCAACAAACAGAGGCGTTGTCAAGGACAAGGTTGTAAGAAAAAACCTCTAACCTTTTGTGCTAAATGTGAAAAAACACTTTGCACTGTTTGTTTCATACCTTATCATACAAAATAAGCTCATAATATTTTATTTTTAAGACTGTTTATTGACATAATTTTCAAATAAAGCAGATTTTCTTATAATTGTTAACTTGTATTATTTCTGATCACATGTTCCCATTGTCATATTTATAAGACAAGCTGAAACAGGGATGGAGGTATATTTTTTATTATTTTTTGTCGTATTCTTTTTTCTTAATGTATTATGAACTTAATTTAAAGAATTGATCAAAAAATTCCAATGTTTTCGAAGCTTGGGAAGTAATGGGACTCACACTAACTGCCATGATATAGTGCCGGCGCAAGATAATCCACAACGTCATATCATCCCGCGGGTGCCGTAAAAGGCGACAGGGGGAAACTTAAACCAGTTTGGACAACAGTATTTTCCTGTCATCAACTCAAAGTAATAAAATACTGCGGCGCCAAACCGCCTGCAAAGCATTATAACTATATCATCATCATCACCATCATTACAGGCCTTCACAAGTCCACTGCTGAACATAGGCCTCTCCCAAGTAATGCCACAAAGAACGGTGCACCTGCATCATGCAACGACACAAACAAATATATACGAGTAAATAATTAACGTAATTTCCTACACTTATCTAAATTGCGTAATTGCGTCAACATAAAGCTAACCATAACATAATATTACATTGTGGGCATTGGTGTGAGGTACACGTCAAGTGCTCCGAGTATAAATTAACTGTCTTGTATTACATTTAGTGGCAATGGGCCGGCCACATAGCTCGAAGAATCGACAACCGATAGGGAAGAAAGGTTATCGAATGGTAGCCACATACCGGTAGGCGAAGTGTAGGGCTGCCCCACTAGATGATGGAGTGATCTGGTAAGACCGGACCTGATAAGAAGTACCGTGCTTTTCATTTGGCATTCCTCAGGGGCGGCCTATGTTCAGCAGTGGACTGGTGTCATGCAACGACACAAACATTGGCTGTAATGATAATCATGATGACTTTTTGTCTTTTGTAACAATTAAATAAAATTAAAATAAATTATGATAAATCAACGACTGGGCAGCGCTCGGGAGATTGCGATCTCGTCAGGCATATCTTAAAATCTCAAAACTAGATTGTACAACGAGCCTGTTGCTCCAGTAATGGACCTACGGATCTGAGACATGGTCCTTTACTGCCGGCTGTATGAGGAAGCTCAAAGATAAAGTTAGGAATGAGGATATTCGCAGTAGAACCAGAGTAACCGACATAGCCCAACGGATTAGTAAACAAGTGGCAATGGGCTGGCCACATAGCTCGAAGAACCGATAACCGATGGGGATAAAAGGTTCTCGGTGGCAGCCCGGTACGAGGCGAAAGGCGAAGTTTAGAACGTCTCCCCAATAGATGGAGTGACGACCTGGTAAGACATTCAGGAAGTCGATGGATGCAGGTGGCTCAGGTCCGTACATTGTGGCACTCCTTGGGGGAGGCCTATGTTCACCAGTGGACTTGTGAAGCGCTGTAATGATGATAACAAATCCCCCTAACGAATATGACAAATCTATGGTAGAGCGTTGATCTTTAATAGTCTAATGATGATTATAACAAAGGACTTACCATGCTGTGGAGTAGCGTACACTATGATAAGCGCTGTAGCAAACATCGCCGAGAACACGAGACCAGTGAGACAGAGCGCCCGTCTTTGTGAGCATACTGCTACAGGCGCCTCGCCCAACTCCCTCGCTTCTCTTGCTTTGTCCGTGTCTGGAAAAGATATAGCAGCAGATGAGCAGAGTATTAGTGTATATAACTGTACTACTGTATATAACTGCTGGTTGGGGGCCTGACGTCTAAAAATGTTGAACCCCCGACCACCAGGTAGGTGCGGGGAACGTTATGCGTACCAATGCGTCGTTGAAATCACCTTACGTAGATACATAGTTGTTGTATCCAGGCCTCGAAGAGCGGCAGGATTGTAATGTAAATTTCTGAATGTTATGAATTAGAATAGGTAAAAATAAATTAAATTAAAAAAACGACGGGTTGTATTCCCCGGGGGTGCCGGCAGAAGTGGAAACTTGAACATTAACGTTATGCATTTTTGATATTTTGTAATGGTTAGGGAATAATTTTGCACGAATTGCTTTAATTATCAGTATAAAAGTACTATCATTTATGTTGTAGAATACAATATTTATTTATTGCTCTATCGTACACAAACATGGCAATTTATATTACATTAAAAAGTTCTCATCTCTCAGAAAAATCAACTTCCATCCATAATTTCGACGACGTCTTACGCATTTTCGATCAGGGTCACGTGTCCTGACGCGAGTTTAACATTTTTTACCCATTATAAAAAAGTGTACAACGCCGCTAAAGAAGTTTTCACTTCAAAAATCATTTGCTAGCCTACCGCCCTCCCTCAATTGCGTCCCCGTTACCACTTATCTCAGTACCACTACTGCCAACACCACTATTCTAGGAAAGACACACCATCGATGATAATACGACACGTGTTTCGCCTCTACACGAGACTTATTCGGGTGAAATAGACTAGGTGGCTGACACAAATTAAACGCGAAAATTAATTTTAATCAGCGTGCATTATTCGTGTAAATATAAGAAATCTTTATGCAGATAACGTTCAAAATCACTTCAATATTTAAAAAAAAACATACAAGTGCATCTCAAGCCACGTTTTGAAGTCAAAGAAATCTTTAAGACTCTTAAAACTTGGCATGCATTCAGTTTTAAAACGTCAAGTGAGTTACACTCATTTTTCTAAAATTCAGAAGTACTTAGGCTATAAATTTTTTTATTTTACTTTCTTGGCCTATACATATCGACAAATTTTAAAAATCAATTTACAATCCATCTGTGTTCCAGCCTCTTCTTTATTGTGAAACGGACGTTTTACACAAACTTCACCAAATATTTGACAAACAAGAACTTAGTTTTATGGCGGACTGACTTTTGGTTTATTTTTATTTTTATTGATATTTAACCTTTTTAATGATTGTTCTTTTTGCCACTAAGCTCTATATATACAAGTTTTTGCCTTTGTTTTTTCTTTCAACGTCATATCTTTTAAACCGACTGCAAAAAATAGGAGAATGTTCTCAATACTACTGTATAATTTATGTGTGTTATCTCTAGAACTTTTTTCAAAGTGAATCGAATTTGTTAATTCTTTTTTATGTATTTATTTGCTTCGCATATTGTCCCATTTAAATTTGTTCATGATCTGGCCATTAGTTTTAGTTATCCTTAATAATGCGTCTTTAATTGAGTTCGACTACATTGATGATGTTCTTTAGTCGAGGGAAGCCCGGCCGATGGGGCTCCTACTTTTGAGTGGTTTGTACAAAATATCCGCGAAGGAGATCTTATTCTAACCTAACCTGTCTGAGTCGAGATACCTAACTCCCATCCCACCTTCAAAATACAATTTCAATCTCAATCATCGTTCACACAATCAAGATTCAATCAATTGTTCGCAATATTACCAATTCATCTTTCAATAATTCACTAATCTGGTATTTTGACTGCCTCGATGGTCTAGTGGTTATAGTAGTGCGACTGCTAATCGTGAGGTCCTGGGTTCGAATCCCGTGTCAGGCCAAAATCAATTATTGAGTTTTTCTGTCGAGAAATTCTCAGTAGCTGCCTGGAGTCAGGAAGTTGGTGGTGTCTCACCCCCGTGCCTCGGAAAGCACGCAAAGCCGTTGGTCCTGCGCCTGATCTCTCTCCGGTCGTGTCGGTTTACCGTCCCATTGGACTATGAGAGCGAGAGAATAGAGAGGGCATCTGTGTGATACCATTATTATTAATATTTAATTATTTAAAAGCACACTTATCTCAAACACTGCACAGTGGAAAAAACAAACAAATGTGACTGGCGAAGTGGCGAGACGGGAGCGAAGTATACTATATCGCCTTGAACACGTGTTTAGTAGAACTGTTGGCATGGCACACAAACCCGTGTGCGATTGGAGGACACGTGCCTTGAATTGAACACGAGTTTGTAAAGGCAGTTACCGCGACAAATCCGTGCGTGTTTCAAAGCAGTACTGCCTCCTAGTGAACACGGAAATGTAAATATCATAGAATACTGTAATACATACATAATAGAACGGGGGAGTGGGCGGAGCTCGTGTAGCCACTAAAATATCACTAACGTGTCAATTCACACGTATAAATGTCAACACGAGATGTGTTTTGACGTTACAATCGTTTCCAAATTTCGCATGCAAATTACAAATTGCACACTATTTACAAATAAATATGTATTAAAACTTAAACGTTTTTTTAAATGATGACCTTGAACATTAACCAAGTCTAAAATGTGTAAATTTACTCAGTCTGTCAACATAGCGAGTCGGGTTTGTATTAGTGATAATAAGACATAATTACTTGTATGTGTGCTCCCGGCGACGCAGAACCTCGTACAAAATAAGGTTGACAGCCATTCTATTGTGTATTAGGCTCGACTGATTTTGATCAAATTTTTTGTGTGTGTATGAGTGGGCAGTTTAGATTCACAATTGGACCAGGTAGATAGCGCTGTTGTCGAAATCCAGCAATCACTTGATCACTTGCGGCGGATCACTTGTATTAATTTATATATAATTAAAGTATCTTATGAAATATCGAAATAACTGCTTTTACACTATTAGGACATGAAAAGCTATATGTATTTTTTGTCTGCTATCTGCTAGCGAAAGTCCCGTTAAAATCAGTCCAGCCACTTTTTTTATAGGATGGGTTGATGGTAAGTGGTTGCTGCGGTCCATCTACATCTATCCTCGATTGCGAATCATAATGCAGATGCGTTTTCACCGGCGAGAACTAAGATGGAATGCCTCGTTTCCAGTGAAATGGATCTCCGGTTCTCTACACTCACCGTACGAAACACAGCAGCATTAAGCTACTATTTCACGCTGGTTTTTTGTGAGAGCGTGGTCCTTCCCCGGTCGAGTCGACCCATTCGTGCTACAACTATACTACTAATATAATTGCAGCATGGCTATACCACGTATAAGACATTAGCCGGAACAAACGGACATACTGACAGACAACATTTTTGAAAACTGTGTTTTTGTTATAAATACCGTATATACTTTCATTAGCATTTAATAAAAAGCTGTTACTTTGACATTACAAACGGACACTTCAATTTTATTTATTTGTATATTAGTATTGGATCCGGTAGTGCCTCGTTGGTCCAGTGGTTGTAGTAGTGCGACTGCTGATCATGAGGTCCTGGGTTAGAATCCCGAGTCGGACCAACAAAATCAATTATTGAGTTTTTCCGTCAAGAAATTCTCAGTAACTGTCCGGAGTCAGGAAGTTGGCGGTGTCTCACCCCCGTGCCTTGGAAAGCACGTAAAGCCGTTGGTCCTGCGCCTGATCTCTATCCGGTCGTGTCGGTTTACCGTCCCATCGGATTATGAGATTGAGGGAATAGAGAGTGCACCTGTGCTTGCGCATACACTTGGGCACTATAATCCTGTCCTGCGCTGGTTAGCCTCCGTTGAGGTAGACCACCGTTGCCGAAATTCGGTCTGGAGGACATTACCCTATATACATTCATACGCATTTGATAAAAAGTTGTTATTACGACATTACAAACCGACGCTTCAATTATATTTATTTGTATTGGATCCGGTAGGTGAGTTTGTTGTCTAGATCCAGAAACCACTCGTGCGAAGCCGGGGCGGATCGCTTTTATTCATTTAAATATAAGTACCCGGATGACCGAGCTTTGCTCGGTTTTTATTTTGAAATTACATTTAGATACAAATTACATACTGATGAATAATATTTTTGGTCTTATTGACATAATAGAAAAAACTGAACTGGTTATTTGTTAGTGACAATTTAGAGTGCAATTAGTTTAATTAAAATTTTCGTATTTTTATAAAATACAAAAAAGTGCTCCAAGTAATAGATTTACTCGCAAAAGAAGGTAACTTTAAAAAAAAGGAAAAAAAACCGGACCGAAGACGGGACGCGAACCAAGGCATTTAGATTTTGCCGCCGCTCGATAACCACTTGAGCTATTAAGATCATTAACTGGATGTCAAAATTTACCTTCTTATATTGTAGCAGTTTTTCATTGCCTGAAAACACGGACAAAAAGATATTTTCTAAAAATAAATCCTTGCTTGATCGATTTATTGACCCCGAAACTCCCTGGACACTAAATTTTATGAAAGTCGTTGGAGCCGTTTCCGAGATTCCGATTATATATATATATATATATATATATATATATATATATATATATATATATATATATATATATATACAAGAATTGCTCGTTTAAAGGTATAGGATTGAAGTTTCTGTCTTTAATATCGAACTAACTGCTGTTATGCTGTTAAGACATGAAAAGTCATACGTAAAATTTATGTCTGTCTGTGTAGGCTTCGTAATAACAGTTGAACCATAGAATACTATAATACAGAATAGAATGGCTGTCAACCTTATTTTGTACGTGGATTGGCTTCACCGGGAGCACACATACAAGCAATTACGTCGTATTATCAGTTAATCACTACTGCAAACCCGATTCGCTGTATTGACAGACGGATATAATACATATTTATTTGTACATAGCGTGCAATTTGGCATTTTATAAATTTGCATGCCAAATTTGGAAACGATTGTAACGTCAAAACACATCTCGTGTTGACATTTATACGTGTGAATTGACGTGTTAGCGGCATTTTAATGGCTACACGGGCTCCGCCCACTCCACTGTTCCATTATGTATGTATTATAGTATTCTATGGGTTGAACAGATTGTGATGAAACTTTATGGACAGATATAGAGCAATGCCAGGATGGATCTTAAACATTGGAGTTTTTTTTTGAAAAAAAAACTAAATTTGAAAAAGTTTTTGATTATCTCAAATATTAATAACACTACTATTCAGACAAATCTGGGGCGGATCGCTAATAAGTAATAAAAAAAAGAATGTCCTTTTTATGGTAGCCACCTATGTATTTTAACATCTGTTTACGGTGTACGAGTATGTACATAAGTATGTATGTATTTTTCTTATCTTTGTTTTTATATACCATTCTATATAGTACGTGAGGGTAATACAGTCATCCGGGTAATATGGTCACTTTCTTATAACTCATAAACTACAGCCTTGTTTGCATAGATAACTTTGTGATACGATAGCTCTTCATCGGTCAATCAAATAGTAAAGGGTCAAAGGGGCGCTGCTTTATCGACGCCATTTTGACAGTTGCCATTATAGACCGGGAGCTACTGACAGGTGACGTTCCACAATTTTGTCGTGCATGCCTTTTTAAAGCTTGATAACTAACCCTAAAATATCAAAGATTGTCGGGGCTCTAGCCCCCCCCCCCCGCGCGTCCTCTTCATGCTTTTCTTTGTGTAGCGAATTTTCGTGTTTTCCGTGATAGTATACTGCATGCCCTTGTAATATACGGAAGTTCAAGCAAATTGAAGCTCTAACAATTGATGGCATGCACCCCGCAGCGGCCCAAGATAATCAAAGGGTTCTGAAGACCTGAAAAAAATTAAAGGGCAATTCCGTGTTTTCAAATTGCATGCCGACGTAAAGAAGTTTTTGTAATAAAAACGCTCTGGAAAAATTCGCATGCACCCCTCGTATGAACATGGTATGCAGTTTGGAATCACGCAAAATCGGAGTTCAATTTTTACAGACTTTTCCGGAAATTTTCCACCGTTGGTCAAACGAGGGGTGCATGCCAATTTTTCCAGAGTGTTTTTATTACAAAAACTTCCATTCTTTACATCGGCATGCAATTTGAAGACACGGAATTGCCCTTTAATTTTTTTCAGGTTTTCAGAACCCTTTGATCATCTTAGGCCGCTGCGGGGTGCATGCCATCAATTATTAGAGCTTCAATTTGCTTGAACTTCCATATATTACAAGGGCATGCAGTATACTATCACGGAAAAACACGAAAATTCGCTTCACAAAGAAAAGCGCTTTTCCTTATGAAGAGGACGCGAGGGGGGGCTAAAGCCCCGACAATCTTTGATATTTTAGGGTTAGTTATCAAGCCTTAAAAAGGCATGCACGACAAAATCGTGGAACGTCTCCTGTCACCAGCTCCCGGTCTATTACAGTAAATACCTTAGTCGATTTTAGTATGGCGTAATGTAGTTAGTTTTTATAAAGTTGATTTTTCGAAGTGTTCCCAATTGTTTCCAACGCTTGTTTGCTATTTTTTTATTGATACATTAGTTATAGTATACGACTTTGTGTTTTTGTACCTATCCTCCACCTAGTATTGGTTTTATAGGACGGCAAAGTTTAAGGTGACCATATTGCTTTGTCATGTACCTTATTATGCATCTTTATTTCTATTTTATGGATTATAATAAAAATAAAAATAATATTTTTGTTGTTTCCTTGCGATACTGTCCATCCAAAGGTTGTCTGGAATAGATCGCTCGTTGCGATAAGACCGCGCATTGTACCACATTTATTTCCCTCCTTTTTTGTTATTATTTATTTAATATTATATACAACATAATTTTGGCGTGCAATAAAGCGTTATCTATCTATCTACATAAGTAAACCTAACGATTAAAAGTACATTAGACATAAGTAATTATAAAAAAAGTAATTCTAACTTATATTTATAGCTTAACTTAACCCTATTTGAACACCTAAGCGCTCTAATGAGACACTCGGATACGTTTTCCCCACCTACGCCTCGCTCCTAAATTTTGTACCGTCAGCATAAAAACGTTTAATATATTTTTAAATTAAATTTTAAAATACATTTACCGTTACAGCCTATTCTACTGCTGAACGTAGGCCTCCCCAAAGATTGCCTTATAAGGGGGATATTTGCCATAGCTGGCACGCCTGACAGGTGGGTTGGCAACCGCAGTTTTTTATTTTAGTCTTTATTAGGAAGGTAATACTGCTCATCTCCTAAATTATTTCCCTCTGTCGCCTCTTACGACTTCCAAGCGATGATATGGGGTAGTGAAAATTCTTACACCGCCACTATACGTTAAAATAATAAACGAGTAAATATTCACTTATTCCTCCTATTCTTCTTCCTCATCAGTCAAGTCAAGTATATTGCTGGATAGAGGATTCGTCTTAATCTTCGATTGACCATCTCAGTACCACACGTGAGCACCTTTGATGCTGCTGACGGTCGCCAAGCTATTTTACGACTTAAACTAAGATCTTTATACTGCCATTTATCGAAAGTCACAACATATTTATGATATGTCCCATAGTCACCTTTTACGGCATCCTCGGGATATAATGTGGTGATCGGCGATAAATGACGTCATCGGCTATATCAAATTGTGTAGCTATCATTCATATAACAAAATCAACTCATTTAAAGCGTTATAATAAATAGCTCCGCGTAATTAAAAATAAAATGATATCAGTCACTGCAACGTTTATTTCGCCTATGACTAGGGCCACTTTCGAAACTACCTGGCCATTTGCAATGATTTTTTTTATATAGTAGGAGGGCAAACGGGCATACGGCTCACCTGATGGTAAGTGGCTACCGCCGTCCATGAACAACTGCAACACCAGGGGAATTACAGATACGTTGCCGGCTTTTTCAAAAGGATTTTCTTGAAGCTCCTTAAGTAGTATCGGTCCGAAAAAATGCCTAGCGGTAGTCGATTCCACAAGGAGGTTGTGCGAGGAAGAAAACTTCTTTTAAATCCCACGGTGATGGACCGCCAGTCATCCAGATGGTATTGGTATCGCGAGTTTTGTGTAGTTAATTGTAAAACTTAACACAAATGTGTACTTTCCTTTTTTTATAAAACAATTCCTTCATGTTTTTTGCTGGTTATACCCAGGATAGGTATACAGAGTAGTTGCAAAAAATTGCTAATTAATCTTAAAAGTAACTTTCAATATGTGTTATTTATTTTAAATATTAAATTAAAAAAAACATTACTCCTGAAATAAATTTATCCAGTATCGTGGTGGCAGTTTATGTATTAAGGTACGTGATTGTAATGTGGTCACCTTAACCTTTGCCGCTCTATAAAACCAGAACTAGGTGAAGGACAAAGACAAAAACATAGAGTCGTATACAATAACTATAATATACTAAGCAAAAAAAGCAAACAAGCTTTGGCATTATTAGGAACACCTAGAAAAAGCAACTTAAAAAACTAACTACACTACACTATACTAAAATCAATTACAATATTAAAAAAGGCGATAAAGCAGCGCCCTTTTGATTCTTTATTATTTGAACCGATGAAGAGCTAGCGTATCACAGAGCCATCTATGCAAACAAGACTGTAGTTTTTGAGTTATAAGAAAGTAACCATATTAACCGAATGAACGTATTACCCTCACCTACTATATTTGAAGGCCATACAAATATTTGTTCCGTGCGGGTTCCGAACCCGTGGTCCTCAGCACTGTTTATTTTTAAATCAAATAGTGTTTCAAATTCATTGTTAAATCATTCTATTCTTAAATCAAACTTTTATGTAGAACATTAAATTTCTTTGCACACCGTACAAAATTATACCCGTGACGAAGTAGCGACGCGCGTAAGCCGCAACTTCGTTATATAACCACTCATATAGAAAAGGAATACTTTAATAGAAAAAAACTGCGACCAAAACCAACCAAAATACATCATCATCACGTAGTTTTACTCAGTTGTATGTGGTAGAGCCATGCTGCAGTTATATTAGTAGTATAGTTGTAGCACATAAGGGTCGGCTCGACCGGGGAAGGACCAAGCTCTCATAGAATACCAGCGTAAGATAGTAGCTTAATGCTGCTGTGTTTCGTATGGTGACTATAGAGTTTCGGAGACCATTTTTACTGGAAACGAGGCATTCCATCTTAGTCCTCATGGGTGACAACGCGTCTGTATTTTTAATCGTAAACGAGGACAAATATAGATCTAGTCGAGTCTATGGGCCACAGCAACCACTTACCATTAGGTGGGCTGTGTGCTCGTTTGTCACAGTATCCTATTAAAAAAAACTTGGGATAGCAAAAAAAAGCAATGTTACAGCCTATTAACGTCCCACAGCTGGACGCAGGAATCTTCTCATTAATTAAAAACTTAAGGGGCAGTTAGACTGCCTTTCTGCTTCTATGCGTGTTGGCGATCTAAAAATGTCTTCGAAATATTATTAGGCTTGTCTACGGTGTTTTTAACATTACAGCCGATAAAAGTCGACTGCAGAACATAGGCCTCCCTATAGATCACCTCATCAAGATCAAGTTATACGTGGTAGAGTCACGCTGCAGCTATAGTATGGTTGTAGCACGAATGGGTCGGCTCGACCGGGGAAGGACCACGCTCTCACAGAATACCAGCGTAAAATAGCAGCTTAATGCCGCTGTGTTTCGTATGATGAGTGTAGAGAATTAGAAACGCTTTGGCTTCTGGAAATCGTTCGTCACCCTTATTCTATAAAAAAAAGTTGCCACGCTTGGCAGGTAGATTGGCGACCACAGTTTTGACTATTTTGAGTTATTATCAGAAAGAAATAGCAGAAAGATGCTGCTGCCCGTAATCTTTTTTAATTTCCCTCTGTCGCCTCTAACATCGCCTCTACCAAAGAATATATACACTACGCGAACCTCTACACAGTTAACTTTTTCGAGATCCTAAGTTATATTAATACAGAAAAAAGCTTATAATAATTCAAAAATTAAAATTGTAATTTACAATTGTATAATAATTTTGCTTATGTACGAATTGATATTAAGCTTTCTATTAAAATATTTTATGTTCGTTTTTTTATAGCATTAGATGACAAACGAGCGCACAGTCCACCTGATGGTAAGTGAATTCGGTGACCCATAAACATTATTATCCTCAATTAAGAATCAAAATGCAAAAGCGTTGTCACCCCTGAGGACTAAAATGGAATGCCTCGATTGCAGTAAAAAGGTTATCCGGTTCTCTACACCGACATACGAAACACAGCAGCATTACGCTGTTATTTTACGCTGGTATTCTGTGCGAGTGTGGTCCTGCCCCGATTGGGCCGATCAATTCGTGCTACAACTATAGAGATGCAACTTGGATCTACAACGTGCAAGAGTTCGTATGTAGATATGCTTAAAATATGCCTATTATGTATTATTTAAACATATGCACATGCTATTTTTGTATAAGGTATAGACTATATCATGTAGATTATTTGTAGCAATATATATTAATAAGTCTATTCATATACTTTTAACGTGATGATTGATAGTGAGTGTCTTACCAGTTCTTCATTTCATTTAATGAATAATGAAGATTTGCCTTAAATTTCTTTTTTTTTTGCTATAACACACAAGAACCCTTTTTCCCCATCAATTGTCGAAACTTCGAGCTATATGGCCAGGCCATTGCTCCTTAATCTTACTAATTAATTTTTCTTCAGATTTTTCTCGATACTTTGCATATAAGGTAGACAACAATTTTACATCATTTATTCAGAAAAGTATAACTAAATAATTATATACTAATAAATTCTAAGCGTATATGAATAACCAGTTTTTAAAAATATTTGCAATATATGTTTTTTAAACTTCCCTTTTTACGTTGCAAAATTAAAACCATAAGTTGAAGTGTCTTAATTTTACGCGGTTTTTGCCGTGGTGTGACGGGTTTTGAGGATATTGTAATGGCTACTATACGTACATAACGGTATGATCTTTTTAATCTATTTAATCTTTATCGTACACGCCCTATGCTAAGCAGTGGCGGCAATTTGGGTACGTGCCCAGTTGCGCAAGGTTCCATAGAGAGGGGGGGGGGGTGGCATAAGTTAACACATGTAGGTGTGTAGGTACTTACATAATATATAAAAATATAGTTTCTATTGAGTTAGAGCTTCCAAAGCGCGTCCTATCTACTTGATTATTTCTACAACACCCTCATTCTTTCACCACGTTTCTAATTTTTTTTAAAACAAAACTATATTATTAACTATAATGTAAAGTACATATGTATTTATATGTATGTATGTATATGTTTGTATATATGTATAAATAGGAGATATTTCTACAGTTTATTTATTTTATATATCAGTAAAATGTATATATTACGTAGTTAATTATCATTTTTATTTTGTTTTTTATTCTATATTAGTACACCTACGTCAAATTCTCACCACACCATGGGTTGCCTGGTAGGGAATGCCTCAAGGCATTAAATCCATCCTTGTATATTAAGGAATGCAATAAAGAATAAATAACTAAATAAAAAATAGTTTCATTTAGTTTTTCTTTTTTGCAAAATAAGTAGTTATAACTAGCTGCCTAGTCTAGGTCGCTGACGATATTTAATCTGCCTCTGATGTTAAGGACTATAAAGTGCAGATTAAATGCTTTATGAAAGTCTCTAGTAGATTATATCCTATTTTATTGTTTACACCAGACGTAATTATCCCTATTGGAAAAGGCCAATGCCCAATACTGCAATTATACGAGCTGAAGATGAAGAAAACCATCGTTATCACGTTGTTTTTTTTTTATTTTCAACGTTTCCTTAAGGTGATGTTGGTGCCAAAAGCATATTTTTCACACTTTAAAAGTAAAATTTTTTGTCAATAAAAACTACGAATTCACATTTTTTTAAATTAATTATGAAAGTTAAAGATTTTTCTTAGTGAATTAAGGTGGCCAAAACACGATTGACAAAATTTGCCTCAAAATATACAATATTAGGGACTGGTCCACTAAGTGAAAAAGTAGTTTCATTCGAATGTAATGAAATCAATTTTAATTAAATTCGGGCATGTGTTCATCAGTAAATACGTGAGTGCATTATGGGTTTATTTTTGAATAAAAGAGTATATATCATTTTAAAAAGAAATATCAAATAAATATTGTGCGATTAAATAGCGCGCGGGCCGACCAAACAGTCCATATAAAGCATGAAAAACCTGCTTTTGACGCCCACTTCACCTTAAGAGGATAACTTAATAATGAATCAAAGTTTTGGGGGTGTGGCTTATTCCTTTGTCGGTGAAGCTAACGGACGACTACGGGAGTGTCAAAATGAAAGTGATGCAATGACTTCATAGTACGTAAATTACAAGATAGCCATACCGAGCAAGCGCTCGGAAAAAAACTGACTAAGTGCTAAACAACATTTTTATTTATTTTAACAAAACTTCGTTATGGATTCAAAAACTGGTTTATGAGAACTTAGATATGATTATTTATTATGTCTTAAAAATAATTCCATGAAATTATTCGTAAGAATATTGTGTTTTCTTTTTATGCAATATGCATATAGTCAAAAATCATATACCAAAATTTTGGTTTGTAATCTATAAAACTTAAAAAAATATGTTAAATAGAAAAACCACCAAATTTTCGAGGTATCATCACCTTAAAGTTGGTCTACGCTAGATGAGCTGAGCACGAGTGGCGCATGAGCCGAGCACAAATTCGTGTAGTGTGGACCGACTTACAAGCCTCGCACGAGCGCGCTTCGAGCGTTTAGTTCGTGCTCGACTGTGCTCCGCCTATTGTCGTTTATTCAAGAACATAAAGGAATTTGCGTCGAATGCATCGATTTGTATATTGTAGGCTCGTTGTACACACTTGACAGCGCAAGGAGAGCGGCTCAGCTTATGCTCAGTTCGTGCTCGGCTCCTCTAGCGTAGACCCACCTTTAGATTATCACGCGAGCAATTGGAGTAGGATAACTGGATGGCGTAGTACCACCATGACAAATAAAGCCTGTAACTTAACAAACTTGTCGAGTATCGATGAGATCTCAAAACCAAATAAACCAAAATTGGAGTTAATTTTTTATTGGTTTTGTTTTAAATGTATGACCGATCATTAGGTCCTGGGTTCGAATCTTGGGTCGAGCCAAAATCAATTATTGGTTTTTTTTGTCAAGAAGTTCCCAGTAGCAACCCTGAGTCAGGAACTTGGTGGTAGCCGTGCGCCTGATGTCTCGTGTCAATTTCCCGTCTCATAGGACTTTGATCGTGAGGGGATAGAGAGTGCACCTTTGTTTGTTCGCACATTCGAACGTTTTAATCCTGCCCTGCGCCGATTGTAAGACTCGATTGTTGGTCTTCTTGATCGAAATTTGGTCTGAGGGACATTATTATTATTATTTAAATGAAGTTAAAGTTACAGTCTATATACGTCAAACTGCTGGGCACGGGTCTCCTCTCATTTCTGAAAGGGTTTTAGGGCAGGGGGGCCTCCGCGGTCCTAATGCGTATCGGAGAATTTCTCCGAAATATTTTTTCTTATTCCTCAGACATACAGGTTTCCTCACGATGTTTCCTTCGCCGTCGAGCACGTGGTAATTCAGCACTTAAAATTGCAATTAATAATTTCATTGAAATATAATATCAATTGAAATATACAGTGAGCGCTTATCCCCTGAGCTACCATGGCACGGTACTACCACGGCTCATTATTTAAATGGTACAACATATTTTAAAACATTATAATTTACCTGCGAGAAAGGCCACGTCATCCAGATCCTGATCCACCATGTTTCGCCAAGCAGCTGTTAAAAAAATAACGAAATATATCATTATATATATTGATGTTAACTGATAGACGACTGGTATTTCATTTTACAAAACGCTATGTTTTATGGTAATAATCAACAAACAAACAATTAGACTAATAGTCCACCTGATGGCATTTGCATTTAGTAGCCCATAGACGTCAGTAGAATATTATATTGAAAAATTGGACAAAAATAGTTATTATAATGTCAAAGTATACATAAATGAAAATAACCCCTTGCCAACATGCTGGTTCTATCGAAATTCATTTAAAACTTGTAAAAACAAAATCATTGTAAAGTGAAATATGCTTAAAAAAAGTCCCGCTGGGTTTCTTGCTGGTTCATCCTAGGACTGAGGTATTTTCTGAACCAGTGGTAAATAAAAAATGACTTTCAATAAGTAGGTATTATGTAATAATCTATATTGAATAAAAGAAAATCATTCATTTCAAAAAAATCATCCATCATTCATTATATCAAAGAAGCATAATTCCGCTGTTTCTTTTTTCTTAAACTGAGGTGGCAAACAAACTTACAGTCCACCTGATGTTAAGTGGCTACCTGGCCTGGTAGCCCATGAACACCTGCTAGCAACATTAAACCAACAAGACTACAGATGCATCGTCTCCTCTGAAGACTAAGATGGAATGGCATTCCATCTTAGTTCCATCTTAAAGATAATTACAATTAAACTGACTCTAATACCCTTCAGACACAGCAGTGGACGTTTACGACAGTAGCAAATGAGTTTTATTAAATGTGTAGAGTTCTCTTAAATATTACTAGAAGAATAATAAGGTTGCATATATTATGATATAAAAATCTAAACCCGAAAAAAAAACAATTAAAAACCCGATGTTGAGAAATAAATTGCCTAAAAATATTTGAATTTAGAATTCAAAATCAAACCATATATAGCTATTAGAGTTCAAAGTGGCGAGTGCAAAAAATGGCTATTTTATAGTTTAAGACCTAATATTATAGCGTTCAAAGTCTTGTTGAATATCCATGTGCAATTTATTAATGTAAAATATCTTTATGTTGCAGGAGAAATTCCAGCTTTCAATGAATTTTAATTTTTTTTATAGAATAATGGTGACTAACGAGCACACAGTCCACCTGATGGTAGAGCGATGCTGCAGCTATATTATGGTTGTAGTACGAATGAGTCGAGACGACCGGGGAAGGACCAAGCTCTCACAGAATACCAACGTAAAATAGCAGCTTAATACTGCTGTGTTTCGTATGGTGAGTGTACATCCGGAGACCCTTTTGTACTGGAAACGAAGCATTCCATCTTAGTCCTCAGGGGTGGCAACGCATCTGCGTTTTGATTCACAGCATCCACTTACCATCGTTTGTCACCTTTATTCTATAAAAAATGAGAAAATATGTGCAAGTAAGGGTTTAAAAAAATATTAAATTCGATAAGATTCTTCATCACGCTCTTATCTTTCTCTGCCTCTGTCTTTTCCTGCACATTTAGCATGACACGCAACTTACCTTTGGCTGAACCGTTCCTGTCGGCCTTATATTTGCCGATCGGCTCCATTTGTATGCCGTCCATTTCACACCGACAACGCCATGCCGACGTTTAACTGTTAACAAAAACATCCATGTAAAGACAAAACGTTTTTTTAATCTACTGTAGTTACTAAATAACATAGGACTTTATGGATAATACCATAGTGAATGTGTAAGAGAATTGTTCATCATCTCATTTAGACGCCTCATTTAGAGGCAGTGGCCGAACGTTCTGCTGCAACTTTGCGGGGCCCCGGGCTCGAATCACACGGAAAAAGTATTTTTTTGGCTTACAAATAATTGTTTCGGGTCTGGCTGATTGTCGTGGTAGAGCCAAGTTACAGCTATATTATGGGTGTAGCACGGATAGGTCGGCTTATCTAAGAAAAGAACACGCTCTTACAGTATACGAGTGTAGAGAACCCGAGACCCTTTTAAATGAAAACGAAGCCTTCTATGTTAGTCCTCCGGGGTGACAACGCATTTGCATTTCGATTCTTAACCGAGGATAAATGTAGTATCTATTGGCCACAGCATCCACTCACTATTAGAATGACTATGTGTTCATATGTCATCCTTACTTCTATTAAAGAATCTCTCACATTTTTTTTTAAAACGCGCGAATAAATGCGCAAAAGATGCAAAGTGCACAAACCATTCAGCCTAGCTTGTTATACAAACTGAACCAACCCTAGGGGACTTTGCAAATGCTCTATTGGAGCTTTTGTCTTTACCCTCCAAACGCATTTTTCCACTCTGTCGGAGATTTACATATGCTATACGTTAGAAGCGTAATTATTAAATGTTCCATGAAAAATAAGGCAAAAATGTTTTACGAATCACTTTAGTGTTTATCCATCTGTATGTGAATACTGCAAGTTTGTAAATACTGCAGGTGCATTATGGCTGCAGTACAACTGGACCAGGATAGGACCTTGCTTTCGAAGAATAATCATCATCGTCATCATCACAACCCTTCCTAAGTCCACTGATAAACAAAAACCCCCAAAAAATGCAGATCGAAGAATACAACTATAAAATAGCAGCATAACGCTGCTGTGTTCCGTATAGTTACCGTGGAATATAATATTTAATTTCTATCTTATCTTACCCTACTAAAGATAGCGAAACACATCTTTATTGTTTAGTCTCAATTAAATTACGGCCGTATGTTCAAACTATCTCTTGTTTTTACATTCTAAACATAGCAAAACTTTCATTTTTTTATAGAATACGGGTAACAAACGAGCACACAGTCCACCTGATGGTAAGTGGATGCTGAGGCCCATAGACATATACATATATCCTCGATTAAGATTCGTAATGTAGATATGTTGTCATCCCTGAGGGCTAAGATATCGTAAAATATCGTATCCAGTAAAAAGGGTCTTCGGTTTTCTATACTCACCATACGAAACACAGCAGCATTTAACTGCAATTTTACGCTGGTATTTTGTGAGAGCGTGATCCTAACAGGATCGAGCCAACCCATTCGTGTTACAACGATAAAATAGCTGCAGCATAGCTCTACTACCACGTTAAAATTCTCTTTCATAATTTCTTTCATTTTTTCGTCTCAATAACTCACTGACGTTAGGCGACTCAATATCTGTGTGCAAAAATACGTTGTCACCCATGAGGACTAAGATGGAATGCCTCATTTCCAGTAAAAAGGGTCTCCAGTTCTCTACACTCACCATACGAAGCACAGAAGCATTAAGCTATTATTTCACGCTGGTATTCTGTGAGAGCGTGGTCCTTCCCCGGTCGAGCCGACCCATTCGTGCTACAACCATACTACTAATATAACTGCCGCATGGCTCTACCACGTATCATTTACTTAAAATGAAATTAAAATAATAACGGGCTCGAGTTCCTGTAAGAATTCATGTGATATCGATCTTTTTAAACAGATAGGTAACTAGGAATCAGGCCAGGTCAATGTGCCGTGTAGTGGCGGTGTGAAAATATCCACTACCCCCATATCTTCCCGTGGGTGTCGTAAGAGACGACAGATGGAAATAAATCAGGAGATGTGCAGCAGCTTCTTCTTTACAACTTAAATAAGGGAAACTGCGGTTGCCAACTCATTCACCAAGCTTGTTAACTATGGCTAATATCCCCCCCATGAGGCTAACTATGGGGGAGGCCTATGTTCCACAGTGGACTTTCATGTGCCGTAATGCTGATAATGATTATATGCTTGGTAAAATACGAGCAAACTATAAAGAGCGTGTTAATTATAATGTGTAAATATACATATATAGTACGTGAGGGCAATATGGTTTTCCGGTTAATATAGTCGCTTTCTTATAACTCAAAAACTACAGCCTTGTTTGCATAGATGGCTTTGTGATACGATAGCTCTTCATCGGTCAATCAAATAATAAAGGGTCAAAAGGGCGATGCTTATTAAAATCGATATAATTTTGACAGTTTTTTTTTATAGAAGAGGCGGCAAACAAGCATGCGGCTCACCTGATGTTAAGTGACTACCGCCACCCATGGTCAACTGCAACACCAGGGGAATTGCAGGTGCGTTGCCGGCCCTTTAGAAAGGAGTAAGCTCTTTTCTTGAAGGACCCCAGGTCGTATCGGTCCAGAAAAATCGCCGATGGTAATTCACAGAGAGGTCGTACGCGAAAGAAAACTTCTAATGTTTAATGTTTAAAGACATTTTATACGCTACTTACATGAGAACATAAATAAAAGTACATCTAAATAACAAAATTCATTGTCGTACCTATGTTGTTGAAAAATAAATAACATCAAAAACAGCTATTGACGGGAAAAATCTATACAAATAAAAGAAAAGTTAAATTCTAGTATACACTATCACCTTAGCACCACAATACTAAGACCAGGAACAATCCAGTCCAACTCACTCAAATAGATATGTTTGTGATTATATGATTCGCTAGTCGCTTTTTGAATACATTGAACGAGTCTACATTTTTTATTTCCGAGGGTATCTTATTAAAAAAGCGCGAACCTTCGCATGTAATTGTGGTCTGGCCGTACTTTGTTCGAGTTTTGGGCAAAACAATAAAGCTTGCGCGTCGAGTGCAGATGCGCCCAACTTTTTTTCGCTTGGTGAATTGCAGATCCGTGCGGACCTTCTTGTACATGGATTTGCGAATAAAGATACATGTGCTGTAAATGTATAATTGTTTGATATTCATCAGATTCGTCTCTCGGAAAATTTTTGAAGTTGACGTTCGGGAATTGTAGTTGAATAACATTTTTATGATTTTATTTTGTAGGACTTGTAATTTGTTTAATCTAGTACTGACAGCGCTTCCCCAGACCTCGATGAGATATAACAGGTGTGGTTTAACTAGGGCATTATATATTGTGAAACGTAGTTTCTGTGGTATGTATCGAAAATTGATCCGAAGTAAGGCGTGAAGTGACATTAATTTGGTTATTAAATATTTAATGTGAACTTTCCATGTTAAATAGGTATCCAAATGAAGGCCAAGATATTTTTCATTAGTTTCTTCTTGCAATGGTGTATTGTGTATTTTAAGAGGTGAAAAATTAGGTATAGGTTTATTTTTTGCTTTAAATATTATGTAGCTAGTTTTGGAAATGTTGATAGTTAGTAAATTGTATTGTAACCAATCGCGAAGAATGTCAAGGTCCTGCTGGGCTTGAGAGACAAGATCATGAATTGAAGAGCCAAAGTAAAAGAGACAAGTGTCATCGGCGTAAAGTGTGATATTGCCATTCAAGCCCAACTCATGCATATTGTTAATATAGACTAAAAAGAGCAGAGGACCCAATATTGAACCTTGTGGAACTCCATAGGTTATGGGTTGTGGGGGACTTTAAGAACTACTGTCTATTTTAACGACCTGGGATCTATTCGTGAGGTAAGACTCAAACATTTTTAAGGCTATGCCAGTAATACCAATGACTTCCAGATTTTTTAAGAGCAGTTAATGACTTACGGTGTCAAACGCCTTTTTTAAATCGATGAATACTCCTAGTGCGATGTTTTTCTTATCAATGTTTTGTCTGATTTTAGTTACCAAATCAATTGTAGCTGTGAGTGTATTACTTTTAGAACGAAATCCGTACTGTCTATCAAAAAAGAAATCTATAGAATCTAAGTAGTTTTGTAGCCGTGTATGTAAGACTTTTTCGAGAAGTTTTGATAATACTGGCAGTACGGAAATTGGTCGATAGTTGCCCGGTTCTGTTTTTGGTCCCGATTTGTAAATAGGTGTTACTTTGGCTATTTTAAGTGAGTCTGGAAATGATCCGTTTTGTAAAAGTTTGTTAAAGATTTTCGTTAATTAATTTATTATTAAGTCCTTCACACACTTGATAACCTTTGTACTAATACCATCTAGACCGACACTACTGTTTGAGTCAAGTTTGTTAACAATATTAAGGATTTCTTCTTCAGTGCATGGCTCTAAACTATTCATTTGCAAATTTTGTAAAAGTGGTTTTGGTAGTGCGTGAGTATAATTTACATGGAACTGAATAGGTATTTCGTCAGCTAAATATGGTCCTATAGTAGCGAAAAAGTTATTAAATATTGTTACGAGCTTGAGGTTCATGACAATAAAAATTGCTGATAAAATTACCTAAATTAACACTTTAATTTACTTTACACAAATTAAAACTAAAAACACTAATAATTAAACACACTAATTCACTTTATTCCGCTTCGAAGCTTCGCTTGTGTCGCCGAGTTCAACTCTGCCCCAATCGCATCTTGCAGCGCCTATTTATTTAAATTAGCAAAGAAGCATCCCGAATATTCAAGTAAATGCGCGCAAAGGGACGAGTGTGCTACTCGCAGATTTTTTTTTTTTTAGAAAAAAAAAATATTAGTAATCCTATTAATTAACATTACTAATATTCCCTTTAACCACTCCTGGTAAGCTGAAAATGCTTGTGTTAGGAGTGGTTCACGACAGTAGTCGAATGGTGGATTCGAACCCGCGACCTTTTAAGTTCGCGGTCCGCGCCCTGCCACTAGGCTACTGTCGTCTCGAAAGATTTTAGATTTTCTAGAAACTTAGTTCTTCGGATGGCGCTGTTGGTTGAGAGATTTGTGATGTCATTTTCTGCAAAGCTCCCCTCGCTCTCGTTCCTGACACTAGATGGCGCTAGTTGACTTATTCACGCAACACTGCCCCCTCCTAAGACATGCTCGTCCGGAGCATTATCGGTCCCATAATAACGCGCCAAGCGATCCACATGGACGATCTTAGGAGTCCCTCTTGCGCCTTTCTGTATCCGGTAGGTCACATCGTTGATCCCGGTTACAATCCGGTACGGGCCGTCCCATTTAGCTTGAAGCTTAGGAGATTTCCCTTTGCTGCGGACTGGATTGTGCAACCACACTAATGAACCTTCGTTGAACCCTTTATTGTTCATTTTGCGGTCGTACCGGGTTTTCATTTTCTCAGACACTTGCTGGCCCGATTGTCTGACGTGCTCATAAATGTCATTCATTTTGTTCCGCAAGTCATTTGCATAATCGGTTATACTGCGTGGGGCATCAGGTGGTATCCCGGTGATCAGGTCTGCAGGCAGCCGTAATTCTCTTCCAAAGTTTGCAAAAGCTGGTGTCACTGCTGTATTTTCGTGAACAGAACTTCGATATGACAACAAAAACGGTTGTATGTGCTTGTCCCAATCTCGTTGCCGATTGTCTACAACTTTTGCTAGGTACCTCTCCAATGTCTGATTAAATCGTTCCACCATTCCATCAGATTGCGGGTGATAAGAAGTCGTTCATGTTTTATGAGTACCCATAACTCGGCAAGTTTCCTGGAATATTTGAGACTCAAAATTCCTTCCTTGATCGCTGTGAATCTCTAAAGGTACTCCAAAACGACAGAAGACTTCATGAACTAGTTTATCTGCAACTGTTGAAGCTTCTTGATTTGACTTCTGGCCACTTAGTGAAGTAATCCATCACAACCATGAAATACTTGTTACCGCTTTCACTCTCCGGAAACGGCCCCGCCACGTCAATGGCTATTCTCTCCCATGGTGCACCAACATTGTACAACTTCAATGCACCTCTACTACGAGTCTGAGCTCCCTTTACAGCCGCACAACTTGTACATTTACGACACCAGTCCTCGACATCGTTTCGACAGTGGACCCAATAAAACCGTTCTCGGATCTTCAGTAGAGTTCGTTTAACTCCCAGATGGCCTCTGGAACAATGATTATGGTACAGCTGTAGAACATCCGGTACTTTAGCTTTAGGGACAACCATTCGCAAATGACAGCTGTCTCCCCTAACATTTTCCCATTTACGGCACAGAACTCCATCCTGAAGCAGCAAGCTGGGCCGAATAGCTTTTAGTGGTCGAACTCATTGCTGAGACGTCGCTCCACTTAGGCTTGGGAGCACTGGCCTTTATCCATTCCAGAATCGGCTTGATGTCCGGATCTTCCTGCTGTGCATGTTGTAAGCTGTCCTTCCATTCGCTGCCGAGGTGGTCTGTCCTGAGCTTCCTCACGGATACCTCTTCCTTACTCTCTTGCCTAGTACAATGGTTGCAATCTTCAGGACAAGGTCTTCTTGACAATGCATCTGCGTTGCCGTGAGATTTTCCGCTGCGATGTTCGATCTCAAAGTTGTATTCCTGCAGTAGTTCAATCCATCTCGCAACTTGTCCTTCTGGATTTTTAAACTGCAATAGCCATTTTAGTGCAGCATGGTCAGTTATTAAGTGAAATTTTCGTCCCAGAAGATACAGATAAGATATTGCCACTAAAATGTCACTAACACGTCAATTCACACGTATAAATGTCAACACGAGATGTGTTTTGACGTAACAATCGTTTCCAAATTTCGAATGAAAATTATTTAGAAAATACCAAATTGCACGCTATTTACAAATAAATATGTACTAAAATTTAAACGACATTTTTAGTGATGATTTTGAACATTAATCATAAGTCTAAAATATGTAAATTTACTCAGTCTATCAAAACAGCGAATCGGGTTTGTAATAGTGATAATACGACGTAATTGCTTGTATGTGTGCTCCCGGCGACGCGGAATCTCGTACAAAATAAGTTTGACAGCCATTCCATTGTGTATTATAATATTCTATGGTGGATATCTTCATTATCATTACAGCCCCTCACAAGTCCACTGCTGAATATAAGCTTCCATTGAGCAATGCCACTAAACACGGTTGAACGACCAGCATGCATCACTTCCTGCATGCCTTACCAACCAGGTCGTCACTCCAATTTACTCAGTCTATCAAAACAGTGAATCGGGTTTGAACAGTGAGGGGGCTGCCCTCCATTTCGCTACCCGTTTCCATGGCTGTCACTCGAGAATTGTAAAATTGGTTATGAATCTATACAATTTTACGTGGTAGAGCTACGCTGCAGCTATATTATAGTTGTAGCACGAATGGGTCGGCTCGACCGGGGAGGGACCACGCTCTCACAGAATACCAGCGTGAATTAATACTGCCGTGTTTCGTATGGTGAGTGTAGAGATCCGGAGACCCTTTTTTAATGGAATCGAGGCATTCCATCTTAGCTCTCACGGGCGACATCGCTTCTGCGTTTTGATTTTTAATCGAGGATGTCTATGGTCCACAGCATTCACTTACCATCAGGTGGACTGTGTGCTCGTTTGTTACCCTTATTATATAAAAAAATATAATCTAGTAAAAATATGACTGTAGCACGAGGTTACTTTCGTAACACAAATAAACACAAAACTTTATATCAAAATTTGCACGTAATCAAAAACGAAACTTCGAGGCGGTGTCAATGTGAATCACAGAAATCGTAATTTACTATTTCGGTGTTGTGAATAGATTTTAGCAAAGAGAATAATAAAATTATTTAATGCGTTATCTTAAAATACTGTATCCTTGTTCCTACATTTACGAGACTCGAACACCCTCCCTATTACTAGCTCCTAGTGACTTCGACCTCTTTCCTCGGCTCAAGGAACGCCTCCGAGGCAAGAAATTCGAAGACGATAGCGAAGTAATGGCCGCTGTTGAAGCGTTTTGGAAGGGTCAAGACAAAGAATTTTTTTCAAAGGGAATCCTGGGTTTAGAAAAAAGATGGACTAAATGTATTGATTTGTGAGAAGAATATGTAGAAAAATAAATTATTATTTTAACTTTAAATACCGTGTTTTATTTTCATTATCATTACTTTTGGATCACCCCTCGTACATATTTACTCCGCTCGAGTCCAGTTTGGATATGTTTGGATATTTTAAAAGAAATTGATAATAATCTTAAAATAGCTATTGATTTTTATTATTATTATTAAATACAACAGCCTGGGCTCAAGCCACTTTACCTATAAAACTTGGAGGTATCTGTGTAAGAGAACTTTCTAGCGCTGCATTGCCCGTTTTAGTTGTTTCCAGGCATAGTGGCAGTGACTTATATAACAACATGTTAAATAATAAAGTAGACTTTTCCTTTGCTACGAAAGCGAGGACGCTCTCGTTCCCAGCGAAAATCTTGCATTGGAAGTTAACAAACAAAAACTGTGAGATATTCCGGTAACAGTGGTAGAGCCATGCGGCAGCTTTGCTGTTGCACGTATGGGCCGGCTCAAACCACGACCTCACAGAATACCGGCGTGAAGTGGAAGTTCTGCTTCCGCGTTTCGTCTGGTGAGTGCAGGTGGCCGGAGGCCCAAATCCCCCCCCCCCATCAACATGGTAGCGGAATTAAATAAAGATAGACTACCCCAGGAGGGTACCAGCACCCCTGGAGAATCCCTCGCTGAGCATCCACGACCATGTTTCTCCACTTCTGAGCGTGGGTGCTCAGGCTGCCCCGCGTATTCTGGGGGGGGGGGCGAAATTCCGCTCAAGACTACAACAGCTCGGGGCAAACGGAGCAACAAGACCAAGGCGACCCCTGCCACGCTGTCCGTGAATTTCTGCAATATCAGGGGACTTCACTCCAACCTAAACGCCGTCCACTACCATCTCGAGACGGCGAGGCCGGCTCTGCTCTTTCTGACCGAGACGCAGGTGTCCTCTCCGGCTGATGTTTCGTATCTCTCCTACCCGGGGTACAAACTGGAACACTCCTTTGTGCCTCGGGCTGGAGTTTGCGTTTACGTCAGAGTGGACATCTGTTCTCGACGCCTCGGCAGACTTGAAGGTTCGGACCTGTCCATCCTTTGGCTACGCGTAGACAGCGACGACCATCCGCGCGTCTACGGGTGCCTCTATAGGTCCCACAGCGGTAATGCCGAAACAGACCGACTCTTCGACCACGTCCAAATGGCTGCAGATTCGTTGCTACAGCAGATCCCCTCCGCAGAGATCGTGATCCTCGGCGACTTTAACACCCATCACGCCGAATGGCTCGGTTCACGTTTAACCGATCATGCGGGGAGATCTGTTCATGATTTTGCCTTGGCATATGGTCTGACACAACTGGTTACTTCGCCTACGCGGATTCCAGATGTGGAGGATCATGCACCTTCCCTGTTGGACCTTCTGCTGACCTCTCACCCGGACGGATATCAGATTTCCGTCGACGCCCCTTTAGGCTCCTCGGACCATTGTCTGATCCGGAGTGTTGTGCCACTCACGCTGAAATCGCGGTTGCATTCTGCAGGCTGCCGCCGTGTTTGGCACTATAGGTCAGCCGATTGGGATGGGATGCGGTCTTTCTTTGCATCCTACCCTTGGGGGCGGGTTTGCTTCTCGCCGGATGATCCCAACGTTGTTGCGGATTCTGTTACTGATGTGGTACTTCAGGGTATGGAACTTTTTATTCCTTCCTCTGTGGTGCCCATTGGAGGCAAATCTCAGCCATGGTTTGGTTGCTCCTGTAAAATAGCATCATGCTATAAGCAGGAGTGCTACCAAGCCTGGGTTGATGCATCAGCGTCCCGGGATGTAAACACCAGCGCTCTAAAAAAGAAGTATAATTCCGCCTCTAGGTCCTTCAAAAGAGTCATTGCCAAGGCAAAGTCAGAGCACATAGGCAGAATTGGCGAGAAACTAGTTCGCCTTCCTTCTGAAACCCGTGCATTCTGGTCTCTCGCCAAGGCTGTCCAGGGGAATTTCTGTCAGCCATCTCTTCCATCTCTGCACAGGGAGGACGACTCACTGGCCCATACTGCAAAGGAGAAAGCCGATCTTCTAGGCTCCTTCTTTGCGTCTAACTCGACTCTCGATGACGGGGGGAGTACGCCGCCGACCATCCCGCGGTGTGAGTGCTCCATGCCGGAAGTGCAGTTCACACAGCGCTCGGTTCGCAAAGCACTCCTCTCCCTGGACATCCACAAGTCGAGTGGGCCTGACGGAATCCCCCCAATTGTGCTGAGGACGTGTGCTCCAGAGTTAGCACCGGTTTTAACGCGTCTTTTCCGGTACTCCTACTCCCTAGGCGTAGTCCCAAAATCGTGGAAGACGGCTTTCGTCCACCCGATCCCTAAAAAAGGCGACCGCTCAGATCCGTCCAACTACCGGCCAATCGCCATCACCTCCTTGTTCTCCAAACAATGGAGTCCATTGTAAACTGCCAGCTCATGAGGTACCTTGAGGATCGCCAGCTGATTAGTGACCGCCAATACGGTTTTCGCCGTGGTCGGTCAGCTGGTGATCTTCTGGACTACCTCACTCACAGATGGGCGGAGGCAGTAGAGTTCAAGGGGGAGGCATTGGCCGTTAGTTTGGACATTGCGAAGGCCTTCGATCGGGTTTGGCACAAAGCGCTTCTTTCGAAGCTCCCTTCCTGTGGGCTTCCCGAGAAATTGTGCAATTGGATCACCAGCTTTCTTGCAGATCGGAGCATCAAGGTCGTTGTAGACGGTGCAAGCTCCGATTGCAAGCCTATTAATGCTGGTGTTCCACAGGGCTGCGTGCTATCGCCAACGCTGTTTCTTCTGCATATCAATGATATGTTGCATACCCGTAACATTCATTGCTATGCAGATGACAGCACTGGTGATGCTCTTTACACCGGCCGAGCCAATATTTCTCGGGAAAACGTCTCCGAGTGCCGGGACAAACTTGTGTCTGAAGTCGAGTCTTTGCTGAACAGAGTCTCGGATTGGGGACGACTAAATCTAGTCCAGTTTAACCCCCAGAAGACACAAGTTTGCGCGTTAACCGCTAAAAAGAACCCCTTTGTCGTATCCCCTCAGTTTCAAGGCACTCCCCTTGTTGCCTCAGCCAGTATCGGAATCCTCGCCGTCGACATATCGAGTGACGTGCAGTTTCGTGGTCACTTGGAAGGGAAGGCCAAATTGGCCTCTAAAAAGCTTGGCGTGCTCAGCAGAGCGGGACAGTATTTCATGCCGGCACACCGCCTGCAACTTTACAAGGCGCAGGTTCGGCCGCACATGGAATACTGTTCCCATCTCTGGGCTGGGGCTCACCAGTGCCAGCTCCTTCCACTGGACCGCATCCAGCGCAGAGCGGCTCCAATCGTCGATGACCGAGTGCTTTCCGATCAGCTCGATTCACTGGCGCTGCGAAGAGATGTTGCATCTCTTTGCGTATTTTATCGCATCTATCACGGGGAGTGCTCTGAGGAATTGTTCGGATTAATCCCAGCCGCCAAATTTCGTGAACGCACGACACGGCAAACGTCCCGATACCATCCACACCATCTGGATGCTTGACGGTCCACCACTGTACGTTTCACAAGGAGTTTTCTTCCACGTACAACCTCTCTGTGGAATAGTTTATCATCGGCGATTTTTCCGGACCGATACGACCTGGGGACCTTCAAGAAAAGAGCTTACTCCTTTCTAAAGGGCCGGCAACGCACCCGCAATTCTCCTGGTGTTGCGGTTGATCATGGGCGGCGGTAGTCACTTAACATCAGGTGAGCCGCATGCTCGTTTGCCCCCTCTTCTACTTCTGTATAAAAAAAAAAAAAAAAAAAATCCGGATCAAAGAAAATATAATCACTACGTTTAAGGCGGTACCCTGACCAAAATCTGGCAAAAGTGCGTTTTTCAGAGACTATTATCTCATTAGTTATGAGAAATAAGCTACATCTAAAAGCACATTATTAATGTTCGATATCCTATCATCACATTCCACGTTCTAATTTGTTTTTATGTGTTATGAATACATTTAAAATCTACTTTTAAAAAATAACTAAAATTATTGATTACATGCATCTGTTGCTAAACGAAATGCTCTAATCATTTGAGAATTACACTAAGGGATAGATAATTTAAAAATCTATATTCTACACGTTTTATTTAATTTCTTAAGTTCGCTTATCTTTTTTAATTGAAATAATTCCAAATATTCGGGCGTATTTTTACGTGATATATTGTAGCGAGAGCGCGTGGATTGTATGGGACCGAACGCTCAAGGTCTCTCGCTAGGCGAACCGTCTTAAGAGGCGGGACTTTCCTTTTTTTTCCTAGTTTGGCAACTACCAATGGATTTTGTGACCGTCCAGAATAAGAGGCGTGACTTCCTCAGTAAAAGGAAATATATAAAAGGGCACCTAACTGCTCCAGCAACATACAGACATGACATTTAATTTTTTACAAACAGTGCTGACAACATAGGCGAATTATATGGCTGTAGATATCTACCCTCGAATAATTTTATCGATATAATTTTTATCGATATTTTTATATAGATTATAAAAGTTAGATCTCTATACTGTATGATTTATAAGAAGTAAAAGTTTTTACGTGATTATGTATTAAGTAAAATGCCAATGACGAAAAGAACTCAATATATTTAACACACTGCAATTTGTAATAATATTTTTTTATAGAAGAGGGAGCAAACGAGCATACGGTTCACCCGATGTTAAGTGATTACCGCCCCCCATGAACATCCACAACACCAGGAAAATTGCTGGTGCGTTACCGGCCCTTTAGAAAGGAGTAAGCTCTTTCCTTGAAGGTCCCCAGGTCGTATCGGTCCGGAAAAATCGCCGGTGGTAAACGCGGGAGAAATCTCCTAGTGAAACGTACAGTGATGCACCGGCAAGCATCCAGATGGTGTGGATGGTATCGGGAGGTTTAGCGCGTAGTGCGTTCATGAAATTTGGCGGCTGGAATTAATCCAAACAATTCCTCAGAGCACTCCCCGTTATAGATGCGATAAAATACGCAAAGAGATGCAACATCTCTTCGCAGCGCCAGTGAATCGAGCTGATCGGAAAGCACTCGGTCATCGACGATTGGAGCCGCTCTGCGCTGGATGCGGTCCAGTGGAAGGAGCTGGCACTGGTGAGCCCTAGCTCATAGAGGGGAATAGTATTCCATGTGCGGCCGAACCTGCGCCTTGTAAAGTTGCAGGCGGTGTGCCGACATGAAATACTGTCCCGCTCTGCTGAGCACGCCAAGCTTTTTAGACGCCCATTTAACCTTCTCTTCCAGGTGACCGCGAAACTGCATGTTGCTCGATATGTCGACGCCGAGGGTTCCGATACTGGCTGAGGCAACAAGGGTAATGTCTTGAAATTGAGAAGGTATAGAGGAATACCAGCATTAGTAGGCTTGTAATTGGAGCTTGCACCGTCTCTCACCGTCCGTTTTCCCGAGAAATATTGGCATGGTTGGTGTACAGAGCATCACCAGTGCTGTCATTCACATAGCAATGAATGTTACCAGCTTGCAACATATCATTGATATGCAGAAGAAACAGCATTGGTGATAGCACGCAGCCTTGTGGAACACCAGCATTAATAGGCTTGCAATCGGAGCTTGCACCGTCTACAACGACCTTGATGCTCCGATCTGCAGGAAAGCTGGTGATCCAATCGCACAATTTCTCGAGAAGCCCGTAGGAAGGGAGCTTCGAAAGAAGCGCTTTGTGCCAAACCCGATCGAAGGCCTTCGCAATGTCCAAACTAACGGCCGATGCCTCTCCCTTGGACTCTACTGCCTCCGCCCATCGATCACCAGCTGATCGACCCCGACGAAATCCGTATTGGCGTATATTAATTAGTTGTTGATCCTCAAGGTACTTCATGAGCTGGCAGTTTATAATGGATTCCATTATTTTGGAGAACAAGGAGGTGATGGCGATAGGCCTGTAGTTTGACGGATTTGAGCGGTCGCCTTTTTTAGGGATCGGGTGGACGAAAACCGTCTTCCATAATTTTGATGCTTAGGGAGTAGGAGTACCGGAAACGACGCGTTAGAACCGGTGCCAACTCTGGAATACACGTCCTCCTTGGAGGAATTCCGTCAGGCTCACTCGACTTGTGGATGTCCAGGGAGAGGAGTGCTCCGTGAACCGAGCGCTGTGCGAACCGCACCTCCGGCATGGAGCACTCATACCGCGGGATGGTCGGCGGCGTGCTCCCCCGGTCATCGAGAGTCGAGTTGGACGAAAAGAAAGAGCCTAGCAGATCAGCTTTCTCCTTTTCGGCATGGGCCAGTGAGTCTTCCTCCCTGTGCAGAGATGGAAGATGTCTATCCTCAATTAATTTTATCGTTATATTGTTTATCGATATTTTCGTATAGATAATAAAAGTTATATCCCTATACTGAATGATTTATAAGAAAATAAAAGTTTTTACTTGAGAATGAGTAAAAATGCCGATGAGGATAAGAAATTAATGTACTATTATACACACAGCAATTTGTAATTATATCTTTACAATTATTAGCTATAAAAATGTGTATAAAAGAAACAAAAACAACGCACAATTACACTATTAATAATTTATTAAGGCGACACCGCGAAAAAATGGTACCACCTTTTATCGAATAGTATAGGACTATTACACTACTAACGAAAGTGGAATTTTGATATAGGTAAATTCATGTCTTTATCTTGAATTTGATTGTTCAAAAACACGACTCGATCATAATTATTTGCGAATATACCTCCGCGGCCGATGCTCCGTCCTGTCCTGGCATCCAAGCTACCGATCAAAACCACAATCAATATACACAAGATTTAGCATTTCAAAAATCATGATTTCGCGTTTAGTGGCAGGTTATTTCATAAGTACCATTTAACAAATATATATGGATAACTAATGTGTATATAGTACAATGTAAAATGTAATATATTTTTAAGTGCGAATGTGTATATGCACGTGTATGTATATGTATGTTTTTTTACACTTATGTTTGTTGTTAAAAACATATTCTTTGAGTGAATGGTTGATTTTTTTTAAATATAATGTTAGCTCCGATAACGACGCGGGCGCAATATCGAATTAATACTATTCATGGCTGAAAACCAGCGCTGCTGCAGCACCTGTAGTAGCATATGCTGTGACGGAATCCTTTTTGGCATCACATCACTCACTCTTGCTGTGACTTACTTTTAATTATGTTTACCATCTTGTACCTTGTGTGTTTTTATGTTCTTTTTTACTTTTAAATGTATATTTGTGAGTGTATTGATGCTAATAAAACCTAAGCCAATGCCTATGCCTAAGATGTATATCCGACCACTGCTAACATATGCTGCTCCGGCCTGGTACGCGATTCTGAGCGATCGACAGAAGCTGCGACTGCAGGCCCAGCAGAATTTGTTACTACGGAACATCGTCGGTGCGGGTCGCTACGTCCGGAATGACGTAACAGCGACCAACCGGAAAATAGACAGCCTGCAGGAATTTGCGGTCCGGCTGGCGCGTGGTTTGTTTGACTACGCTGACAACGGGCCACACCCACATCTCAACAACTTTGCGCCGCTACACGTACGGCCCCCAGGACGGGCGACCCTATCCAAGAGAACTCTTCAATGTATAGATTAGTGAGTCGAGTAAAACCCCCAATGCCACAGAAAGTCCAACATAGACATAACCATCCTTTGTTTCAATCTACCCGACTGTGACGAATTTAACCGACTGCGGCAAAAAAACCACTTGTAAATTGACATCGCCTTGTGCATAGGCGCCCAGGACCGGCCCAATACAGTGGGCCGTGAAAAGAGAGAATGTCCGGGTAAAGAGGTGTACCCCGAGGACCGAAACCTGCTTGAAAGAAAGCCCACGCAAAGGACCACAAGCTAGTAGTAAACTCAAAAAAGCGTCACCTTCAATAAGTATTGTTACGCGCCTAGTATTGTTTTCCACTAGCGACAACAGATGGCGCTGTCGGTTGAAAGATTAGTGATGTCATTTTCTGGAAAGCTCTCTCCTCGCTCTGTTACCCGACACTAGATGGCGCTAGTGCCAGATGTCAACTTAGCCGCGCAACAGTATTACTTAAAATCTGTATTACATAAAAAAAATCTGTTTCTGTTTTTTTGTCTCCAACCGGATCATAGCAGTGCACGCATTGCTTGTCGGCAGACATAGGTAATAGGGCGAAACTCACCCAGATGGACTGTTACGTAGAAAACAAGTCCTACCACCTTTATAAATACCTATTTTTGGCTATCTGCCTTAACTTGAAAAATAACTGAAACAATGATCTCCTCTCACTCTCATCGCTTCTATGAGAGATTATTATCCAACCGTTGAGTGTTTACAGGCTTTTAAAATGAAACAACGAACGATATAAAATTCACAAGGGCTTGATCAACTATAAATTCTATATAAGAAACTTTATATAAAGATTATTTCATTGACAAAACAGTTATTTGTAGATTGCACAAGGTGAAATAAACGTATTAATGGTTTCAGTATATCATACTGGAATCTCTGCACCTCATTAGTTGTATTCGTAGTTACTCTATTTGTTGTGTGTAGACACAATTATTGAGTTTTCCATCAAGAGACACCTCAATGACGAAGATGACGGAAAACTCAACAATTGTGTCTCACCCCCGTGCCTCGGAAAGCACGTAAAGCCGTTGGTCCTGCGCCTGATCTCTCTCCGATCGTGTCGGTATACCGTCCCATCGGATTATGAGAGTGAGGGAATAGAGAGTGCAGCTGTGCTTGCGCATACACTTGGGCACTATAATCCTGTCCTGCGCCGATGGCTAGCCTCCGTTGAGGCCGGCCGTCGGGACCGAAATTCGGTCGGGAGGACATTATTTATTAGTTGTATGATTCCGTCAAACACTCGATGGATACCACAATAACCAGGGTTGATCAGGTACCTAATACTTATCTACTGAATAGGATCTTCATCACTATCAAATAGGTGAAGGGAAAATTACTCAAGTCCATGTAATAGCGAGTACATCACTCACCTTCGATTTGCCGACGATATAGTCCTTATGGCAGAATCGCTGGAGGACTTTAGCACTATGCTCAATGACCTCAATAGTGCCTCCCAACGGATAGGTCTTAAGATGAACATGGACAAAACAAAGATCATGTTTAATGTCCATGTCACACCTATGCCGGTAGTTGTTGGGAGCACTATGCTCGAAGTTGTTGACGAGTACGTTTACCTGGGACAAATAGTCCGACTAGGTAAGTCCAACTTCGACCGAGAGGTCATTCGACGGATTCAACTCGGCTGGGCAGCGTTCGGGAAATTACGACATATCTTCTCGTCAGGTATACCTCAATCTCTAAAAACTAGATTGTACAACCAGTGCGTGTTGCCAGTGATGACTTACGGATCTGAGACGTGGTCCTTCACTGCTGGCCGTATGAGGACGCTCAAGGTCGCTCAGCGAGCTATGGAGAGGGCTATGCTCGGAGTTTCTCTGCGTGATAGACTCAGAAATGAGGATATCCGCAGTAAAACCAGAGTGACCGACATAGCCCAACGGATTAGTAAGCTGAAGTGGCAATGGGCCAGCCATATAGCTCGAAGAACCGGTAACCGATGGGGAAGAAAGGTTCTCGAGTGGCAGCCTCGTACCGGTAGGCGTAGTGTAGGGCGACCCCCCGCTAGATGGAGTGACGACCTGGTAAGATATGCAGGAAGTCGATGGATGCAGGTGGCTCAGGACCGTGCTTTGTGGCATTGCTTGGGGGAGGCCTATGTTCAGCAGTGGACTTGTGAAGGGCTGTAATGATGATGATGATGATGATGCATCTGTTGCTAAAGGAAATGCTCTATTCATTTGAGAATTACACTAATGGATAGATAATTTAAAAATCTATATTCAACACGTTTTATTTAATTTCTTAAGTTCGCTTATCTCTTTTAATTGAAATAATTCCAAATATTCGGGTGTATTTTTCCGTGATATATTGTAGCGAGAGCGCGTGGATTGTATGGGAGCGAACGCTCAAGGTCTCTCGCTAGGGGAACCGTCTTAAGAGGCAGGACTTTCCTTTTTTTCCTAGTTTGGCAACTACCAATGGATTCTGTAACCGTCCAGAATAAGAGGCGTGACTTCCTCAATAAAAGGAAATATATGAAAGGGCACCTAACTGCTCCAGCAACATCAAGACACGACATTTAATTTTTTACAAACAGTGCTGACAACATAGGCGAATTATATGGCTGTAGATATCTACCCTCGAATAATTTTATCGATATTTTTATATAGATAATAAAAGTTAGATCTCTATACTGTATGGTTTATAAGAAGTAAAAGTTTTTACGTGATTACGGATTAAGTAAAATGCCAATGACGAAAAGAACTCAATATATTTAACACATTGCAATTTGTAATTATATTTTTTTTATAGAAGAGGGAGCAAACGAGCATACGGTTCACCGGATGTTAAGTGATTACCGCCCCCCATGAACATCCACAACACCAGGAAAATTGCTGGTGCGTTACCGGCCCTTTAGAAAGGAGTAAGCTCTTTCCTTGAAGGTCCCCAGGTCGTATCGGTCCGGAAAAATCGCCGGTGGTAAACGCGGGAGAAATCTCCTAGTGAAACGTACAGTGATGCACCGGCAAGCATCCAGATGGTGTGGATGGTATCGGGAGGTTTAGCGCGTAGTGCGTTCATGAAATTTGGCGGCTGGAATTAATCCGAACAATTCCTCAGAGCGCTCCCCGTTATAGATGCGATAAAATACGCAAAGAGATGCAACATCTCTTCGCAGCGCCAGTGAATCGAGCTGATCGGAAAGCACTCGGTCGTCGACGATTGGAGCCGCTCTGCGCTGGATGCGGTCCAGTGGAAGGAGCTGGCACTGGTGAGCCCTAGCTCATAGAGGGGAATAGTATTCCATGTGCGGCCGAACCTGCGCCTTGTAAAGTTGCAGGCGGTGTGCCGACATGAAATACTGTCCCGCTCTGCTGAGCACGCCAAGCTTTTTAGACGCCAATTTAACCTTCTCTTCCAGGTGACCGCGAAACTGCATGTTGCTCGATATGTCGACGCCGAGGGTTCCGATACTGGCTGAGGCAACAAGGGTAATGTCTTGAAATTGAGAAGATATAGAGGAATACCAGCATTAATAGGCTTGTAATCGGAGCTTGCACCGTCTCTCACCGTCCGTTTTCCCGAGAAATATTGGCATGGTTGGTGTACAGAGCATCACCAGTGCTGTCATTCACATAGCAATGAATGTTACCAGCTTGCAACATATCATTGATATGCAGAAGAAACAGCATTGGTGATAGCACGCAGCCTTGTGGAACACCAGCATTAATAGGCTTGCAATCGGAGCTTGCACCGTCTACAACGACCTTGATGCTCCGATCTGCAGGAAAGCTGGTGATCCAATCGCACAATTTCTCGAGAAGTCCGTAGGAAGGGAGCTTCGAAAGAAGCGCTTTGTGCCAAACCCGATCGAAGGCCTTCGCAATGTCCAAACTAACGGCCGATGCCTCTCCCTTGGACTCTACTGCCTCCGCCCATCGATCACCAGCTGATCGACCCCGACGAAAACCGTATTGGCGTATATTAATTAGTTGTTGATCCTCAAGGTACTCCATGAGCTGGCAGTTTATAATGGATTCCATTATTTTGGAGAACAAGGAGGTGATGGCGATAGGCCTGTAGTTTGACGGATTTGAGCGGTCGCCTTTTTTAGGGATCGGGTGGACGAAAACCGTCTTCCATAATTTTGATGCTTAGGGAGTAGGAGTACCGGAAACGACGCGTTAGAACCGGTGCCAACTCTGGAATACACGTCCTCCTTGGAGGAATTCCGTCAGGCTCACTCGACTTGTGGATGTCCAGGGAGAGGAGTGCTCCGTGAACCGAGCGCTGTGCGAACCGCACCTCCGGCATGGAGCACTCACACCGCGGGATGGTCAGCGGCGTGCTCCCCCGGTCATCGAGAGTCGAGTTGGACAAAAAAAAAGAGCCTAGCAGATCAGCTTTCTCCTTTTCGGCATGGGCTAGTGAGTCTTCCTCCCTGTGCAGAGATGGAAGATGTCTATCCTCAATTAATTTTATCGATATATTGTTTATCGATATTTTCGTATAGATAATAAAAGTTATATCCCTATACTGAATGATTTATAAGAAAATAAAAGTTTTTACTTGAGGATGAGTAAAAATGCCGATGAAGATAAGAAATTAATGTACTATTATACACACAGCAATTTGTAATTATATCTTTACAATTATTAGCTATAAAAATGTGTATAAAAGAAACAAAAACAACGCACAGTTACACTATTAATAATTTATTAAGCCGACACCGCGAGAAAATGGCACCACCTTTTATCGAATAGTATAGGACTATTACACTACTAACGAAAGTGGAATTTTGATATAGGTAAATTCATGTCTTTGTCTTGAATTTGATTGTTCAAAAACACGATTGTATCATTTTGACTCGATCATAATTATTTGCGAATATACCTCCGCGGCCGATGCTCCGTCCTGTCCTGGCATCCAAGCTACCGATCAAAACCAAGACCAATATACACAAGATTTAGCATTTCAAAAATCATAATTTCACGTTTAGTGGCAGGTTATTTCATAAGTACCATTTAACAAATACATATGGATAACTAATGTGTATATAGTACAATGTAAAATGTAATATATTTTTATGTGCGAATGTGTATATGCACGTGCATGTATATGTATGTTTTTGACACTTATGTTTATTGTTAAAAACATATACTTTGAGTGAATGGTTGATTTTTTTTAAAATATAATGTTAGCACCGATAACGACGCGGGCGTAATATCGAATTAATACTATTCAGGGCTGAAAATCAGCGCTGCTGCAGCACCTGTAGTAGCATAAGTAGTTAGGTTGTACCAGTTCTGGCGCACTTGTAGAAAGGTTGTGCCAGTTCTGGCGCACTGAGTCAGAAGTGGTACAAGTAGGACGTTCGTCGACTCACGATCCGAAAAAAAAAAAAAAAGGTTTTGGCATGCTCTGATCACGAATCTGCGGTCCATTTTTGCGTAGGATGCACGGTTCCGGAGATGTGCAGATCAATTAACTCTTATCTAATTGATATCCGCTACGAGCCTCCACCGTCATTAGCGCTCCATTGTTCTTATCTACTTATCTATTGTTCATTCAATACCGTCATTATCTATCCTTCCTCAGCGTGGTGCTATTGTATTATGCTCCTTTGTTCCTATCTACACTAATCTGACTCATTAATAAAACACATTACCCAATTTTGTTAAAATTTTTATTTATAAAATACAAAATCTTATTACTTATTATCTATAAAATAGGAGCGAAACATCTCATCCACTAAAATATCGTTGTACAATGTGTTCCCTGTAAATATACTCGTAAAACTATGCATTGAACATCCCTGAAACTTATATAGCAAATACATTAAGCAATATTCGCCACAAACTGAAGTCCACTCATTCTGAATCCTATCAACATTCCAGTTCCATCTTTTACAATTTCTTTTAAAAAACTCTAGATGATATCGTACAGGTGCCCGTCCGAATGAATCAAAATATTGACCGACGTCATTCGTATCGATATATAAAGCTACCCAATGTGACCCTGGTTTATCATCTTTAATTGCATATTATATACGTTGGTACGTGGGTGTACATGGGTAGTTTATTGGCAGCATAAACATTATTTTCTAGAGTGGGGTGAATCTTTTTCAGATGTTGTTGTACATCTAGTGTATCCATAATATTACTGCTATTAGTAGATTATTACAGTACCAATCTACTCAATGACTAATATAGGAGTGATCAATTATAGTGATTTCTAAATATTAAATTGCATTCTTTGTGTTATACAAATCGTATTTGAGTCACCAATACACTGAACAAGACACGACAGGAAGGACGTAGGAATGTAGAGATAAGCAACAGAATGTAAGGTAAGCTTGTTGACGCATAAAGATACTATCAATTCTACTGCAGAAATTCTTTAGATTAGAATTATTACTCACTGGTACTATATAAGACCAAGCAACTGCAGTCATTGAGTTAGTGTATGGTCGTTTGACCGCAGTGGATCTATCAATACTACGTTTGTGTTACTTCAACGCATCAAAGGCCATGGATGTAAGTGTTTATTCTATTGACAAACTTACTTTTCTTTCTGTTAATTTCTTACGTGTGTATGATTTAGTGTTAACAAATTATTTTAAATATTATGTGTGTGTATATGGTTAAGCCGTGGTAGCTCAGATGGTTAGCGCAAAATGTAAAATTCACAGTACGCGACCCGGGTTCGATCCCCGCCGGCACCAATTAAATTGTTAATTACAATTTTAAGTGCTGATTTACCACGTGCTCAGCGGTGAAGGAAAACATCGTGAGGAATGCATGTCTGAGAAAATTTCGAAGGCATGTGAAGTTTGCCAACACGCATTGAGGTATCGCAGCGAACATTTCCTAGCCCTAAAACCCTCTCAGAAATGAGAGGAGGCCTATGTTCAGCAGTGGACTTTAATAGGTTGTAACTTTAGCTTTTTTAACTTTTATGATTAAGTGTTAACAAATTGATATTAACATGATAACTGTGTTGTTGCAGAAATCATTGAGCTTCGATGAAAATACCTATAAACAGTATTACTACTCGCCACTCTCCCCTCAAGAAGAGAGTGATGACATCGTCATTAATAATAACACATGCGATGGTGGAAAAAGAAAATCGCAATCGATTGATCATTTTTTTGAAGCTGAATCAAAAATAAAAAAAGAGGAAGCTGTTATCATCAACCGTAGCACGAGCCGCTAGAGATGGTGTATCATACATTTCTACTAATTCTGACAACGGAGACCAAGCGACGCATCTCATCAAAATTGAAATGTACGATATGAAGAAGCTATCCAAGATTCCAACTACTGATCATTGGAAACATGCTTCCACGAGGATTAAATATTACGTAAAGACTAATAAGGATAGCATCTACGACAACACAAACGCCCTCGTATACAATATTACAAAGACAATAGCAGAAAGTGAAAAAGTTAAAAAATACTTTTTTAACAATGACAATCATTAGCTGATCATTAGTGAATGTGATTCTGTTTACTTAAATTACAGGAAGACAAGAGCAGAAGAAAGAGATGAGTGTGGCATACGTGTACAGAACACATCATTGAAGAACAAAACTACAACACTGAGTGGAGATGAAAACGAGAAGAATATGCAGTACTCAAGAGCTGAATATCCATTCTTCAGTTCAAAATCTAGCCAGTTGCTCAGTTTCGAAAACTGGCCTCTCGTTATGCGACAGAAACCTGAAGATCTTGCAGAAGCCGGTTTCTTTTATACTGGCCATGCAGACAGGACCAAGTGTTTCCATTGTGGTGGTGGCTTAAAAGATTGGGAAGATGATGATGATCCTTGGCAGCAGCATGTTCAGTGGTTTAGTCAGTGTGCTTATGTAAAATTTAAACTCAAACAGAGTTTTTTATTAGATTAAATAGAATATTTATAAAGAAATAAAAAATAATATATTGCATACAATTTGTTTTATTTAATTTTATAATGTTTCACATAGTTACATACACACAAAATGCATTACACATAACTCATAAAATCTAACACACAACACATATTATAACCTTAACTACTATAGTCTACAGTAACATTTCTGTTTTTATCTATCTCAATAATATTATCAAACTCAGCATAAACTATACAGTTAATTGTTTGTGTTAGTGAGGATTCAAATCGTACTTCTAACCTTACACTACCATACTTTATGAGATTCCAATGAGCTGATGAGTTGGCTGATAAATCAGGAGTTAAGTCAAATGCTAATAGACAGTAACCTCTGGCATACTGTTCACAAGAGATTCCATTTCCTTCATTAAGAAAGTGAATACCAGTTCCCGAGAATAGAGTAGGATATGCTGATGTAAATATGATATTATTAAAAGATGGTTGCAAAGCTTTTGAAGGTATTTGTTGACCATCAATATATAAGCTGAAAGAATTAATACCATAGTTTTCAAAGTTAAATGGATTTTTAGTAAGGGAACCATTAAATGCAGAATTGTTCACAAATCCAATTATACATCTTTTGGGTACCTGCCCTAAAAATATATTATCAAGAGTTTTTCCTTGAACACCCGATGGAATTGTTAAAACTTTTACTTCAGCTCGAGTAGTAGGATATTTAGCAGTGGTAGAAGCTAAAACTTTTTGATGTGCGTGTAATAAATACACTTGGATTAATTCGTGTTCGTCGAACAATAAGAGTTGCGTCCGTAATGCAAACTTTAAACTTTACATCGTTTGACCCAGCAATTAAATTAAAGCTCTCTCTCGATCGAACCAATTTAACACTCATTTCAACACCATTAATTAAAAATTTATCTTGGTTGAAAATGTCACCGTGAAGATGACCAATCATTTCTATTTCCTTACTTTCACTAATCAATTCCTGTCTTTTAACAAATCCTATGTTTTTACCATCCGTAGAATCCATTTTTCCTGCTGTATCATCATACCAAAGACTACAAGTAAGATGAGATTGTTTAGCAGCAGGAGCATAGTTTAAAAGGGTTTCCATGTATGCTCGATATGCATAGGTATTATTAGGTGGTGATACAAGTTTTTGGTTTAAATAAACATCAAGTTGACTAAAAAGTGAATGCAGCCAATTATTTACAGGTGCTACTATTGTAGTAGATATCAAGTTAGTTGAATCTTGATTTAATACTTTTGCCTTTATGTGGAGTAATGTATGAGACAAATCTATGTAGTCATCGCCTGTCCCAGGAACTTGAAACTCGATAGGTCCATCATCACCAAGAGATGAAATTGGTTTATAATGAATCCACAATCCATTTTCAATGCTAGTTTGTGTAAACGGTAGTGCAAACAAATCCAATTCTGACTTAACGCACTCGCAAGAATGATTATGAAGGAAAGACATATTTAATTTGAAAATATATCTTTGTTATTTTTTGGTTTTAGACCAAGTTTTTTCGCAGCTTTCACTTTAGCAGTTAATGGTGGAATGAACGAGGTCAATCGTTTTCTTTTAGTTTTATACCCAGATCCTGTCATGTTAAATTGATCAATTTTCTCATCAGCCTTTCGTTTCAAATTCGTACTAACTTGCTTTAGACGATCTTTTATTGAGGCTTCCATAGGACGCGCTTGAACCATATCCGATAAAAGTCCTACTCCAGCGCTTAATGCCTCCTTACCAATCACTCGAGCACCACTTGAAAGTAAAGGTAAAACTGATCTAAATAACCCCCCTAAGAAGCTCCCAATACCATGACCGCGTTGGTATGGTGCACCCTTATAAATTACTCCAACTCCTGACCCAGCTTGATGTGTATAATAATTTTTATATGGACAATTATGATGATCACGAAGAGAATTCATTATTATAATTTTCGGAAATGTAGTTTAATACACACGGTTCCAAACTGGAATGGTATTTTTTGTCCTGTGCTCGATATTATAACTATTTCCAGCGTATCGAACTCTCTTCGCATAACAGGTAAGTAGTGAGGTTGAGAGAAAACGTGCATTTTATTTGCACCATAAATGTATTTTGTAGGATCTAATGAAATGACTCTTAGTAAAGGAGTCATAACATCACCCACAATCTGAGGATCGATAATGTCACAATATAGAAAGAGTTGAGATGGTAACCCTAAGTGTAAATTAGCAGGACACTTTCCAAAATTTCTCTCTAGGAGATTTTTATTTGGTTCATAACCTAGATGTAAACTTAATTTGGGTGATAATGTTACGGATGTTATATTTTTATCCAAAACAGAAATAGACAAAAATTTTGTTATTTCATCATAGCGAAATTTCAAGTTCTCTCCGATACCATTTAACACTCTTAAAATATGCTCAACGTTATCATAGTTGGTAGCTGGAATATGTTTTTTGTAGTACACTGTGGATGGTTTATCTTCATTAGGCATTAACATAGATTTTGTAATGTATATAACATTTTCATGATCTTGAACAGTAAACATGGTACATGGATATTGAAACTCGACAACTCCAACCGACCATTCACCTTCTAATTTAATAGCTTTCGGTAATTTCGTTGAAAAATTTGTGGTCTTGTTATCAGGAAAGTATTCCATTGAACTATTGCTGAGCAAAGTTAAATAAAAACTTTCTTTATTCATATTTCTTTTAAACTAGAAGCTAAAATCCAACTGTTAAATTTATCTGGATAACCTTTCCACTTCACTAATACTTCTTTTCTGTTACCTGAGTAACGAGTGTCAATTATTTTATCTATTTTATATTGTGAGGTGGGGTTGTAAGTGATTTTCTGTAATTCTCTTTCATAAAAAGTACCAACTATTGGTTCATTTTGTAAATCTGTTATTGTATAAACAACCCATGGAGATCTATCAATTATTGAAGATATAATAAATATTTCATCACTCCAATTTGATTCATATCCTTTTTGGAAAGCATGTTTATATTTAGTTATTCGAACATAGTCACCCACATTGAAATTTGGTTTAGGATTTTCTAAAGAAAGTTTGTTTGACCGTCTATCATAAAGATTAGTCCAAACTGTCATAATATTGTTGGAATTTACATCACATGGGCACATCTTAATACTAGAGTGAAAGCTGTGATTGTAAGAGTATATTAAATCTTGTAAAACATCTATATATCTATAAGTATTATTATGAGTGAAATAACGCCACATTTTCATTTTTAGTGTTCTTTGAAATCGTTCAACAATACTGGCCTTAATGTCAGGATTGTTAGTGGTATAGTAATTAATCTTTTTGGATTTGAAGTATTTTTGTACATCTTTTGAAACAAATTCTGTACCTTTATCAGATTGTATGTGAGTAGGTGTTAAATTACTTTCAGTAAATATACTTTCAAAACATTCTTTAGTTGTTTCTGAGTTTTTCTTTTTCATTGGTCTTGCAAAAGCATATTTACTAAATACATCAATAACACAAAGTATATACTTGAAACCATCATTATATTGAGAATAAGTTCGCATCACTTAAATCAGCTTGCCACAGTTCATTAATATTTGATAGAATGTACCTATTACGCGGGAATTTTTTTCGAATGGGTTTATGTAATGTGTATGTTTCTTGTGATTTTAACCATTCCTTTACTTGCTTTTTATTCATTTTACCCTTCATGGCTTTTGATAATTTATCAATACTACTAAAACCAGCGGGATTAGATGGATCATAATAAATCCTGTTAATTTCTTCTAGTACGGGGTCCATTTTTCCCACTCAAGCCTTTTACGTATTTTAGTTGTAGACTTTTTATCTCTACTGCTCGGTGTAGAAAACTCTTGAAATTCAATCTCAGAGGGTTTGTTCAGATCTTTTACTTGAAGTTGGTTAATAAACTCACATCTCTTTGGATTTCCAATATAAGTAAGTGGTACTTTAATATCTTTTAATGCTTCAGCAAATCTATCCCACCCTACTGGATCACTTCTTTTTAAGGGTCTTAGTGAATCATTTATTAAATCAACAATATTACTTCCAGGAATTTTTTCATTATCAATTATGACTGTACCTTCATTATCCCAATGAATTTTACCTTTACTTGTTTCAACTAAGTTTAATAATAACTGTCCTTCTTTGTTATAAGTTTTTGGTATTAAACTGAGTATTTGAGCTGGTGTGTAAAGTGGATTTTCAACATTTTCTTTACTTTTGATGGATCGATTCTCCTCCAACAAAGATTTAGCATCAACTGAAGTTTTTAGACCTCTATTTTTATATTTAAAACCAATTTTAGACTCGTTTGAATCTTTATTAGATGTATCAGAATAAATTGGTAATCTGAGTGGTTGACGATCCTCTTCGGTAAAATGAAGGTATCTTTGCAGTGTTTGTAAATATAACATCCATTTCTTTCGGTCTTCCGTCTTACTATTCATAATATTTTGCATTTCAATATCTAATCGAGATAAACTACTACTCGTATTAACCTTATTTTCTTGTTTTAATTTTTCAATCAATCCAGGTTCGATAAGTATCATTTTCTTTGCATTTTACATGTTAACTGGCTAGTCCACTCACTAATCCACTCAATATTGCACCTAATATTATTGGTAAGAAAGCCCTCCTTTTTGTATAATTATATTTTTTCTTAGTTTATGTTTGCACTTACGCACTAGTTGACGGAGTATATTTTTGTGTTTATTCAATTTTTGTTTATCTTGATCTTTAAGAGGTACTTTTCCTTGTAAAACGTTATGAATACACTCACAAATACAGTTAATTTCTTCTTCATCACACGTTTTAAGTAATGCTCTTTGATATTTTGGTTTAAGCGTATGCAAAGCGTTTAGCAAATGTTTATGCGTTGTGAGTCGACGATGCATCATTTAGCAATGATTTGAAATGTTTGATTCTTGGTGTATTTAAACTCTTTTGTGGGGACGTAGACTGTGCAGAAATCATTAAATGGGAAGACATTTGTCTTGATACGACAAAAATCATTGGTATTCTGTTTTAAATCTACCATTAAATATCCATGCGCCTCTAGAGTTGCATCCCTGTAGGCATCTTCAATAAATTTTGGGTTATCTGGTGACACTTGTCGTGCTAAATATCTTATTTGAGTTTTATCTCGAGGGTTTTTAAAATATATTATATAACTTGAGTTTAAGGATATGTCTCTTTGCCCTTTACCCTGATGAAATAAATTTTGTGTTAAATAAAATACACTAAGATTCCTGTGATGACTACCTTTTGTAAATATATCCACAATTCTTCCATCGGACTCTCTCATTAGATCATCAATAATAACAAGATGTGGGTTTTCACCGTCAAACATATTAACATTTGGAATTCCTTGATGGTAGTTAACATTTGGTAAATTATATAAAGGTTGCATTTCATCAAAGCACCATGTGATCTGATTAAAATCAAAATTACATATTTCTGTAACTGATTTTATGAAATTTGTTACAAAATTTGACTTCCCACACACACTTGGCCCCGCCACAATAGCAGTAAACGGATGGATAAAGTGAAACATTACACACGTCTAAAGTTCTAAGGGGTGAAATAAAAAATGAAAGTGTTAAGTCAAGTCAATAAATATATATTGCAAACATTATATAAAACACAATGATCTGTATACTATTTCTAACACAATTAGTACATCATAATTTTACAATCAACTCAACCTCAAATAAATGCACACACACACGCAAATATAAACAACAATTAACTTAAATTATTTACAATAAAACAACGATTAAATATGTAATAAACTCTGCGTCATATTATACTATTATCATTATTTTACAATCAATACAAATTTTATTTACATGCAGACATAAAATTAAAAACTATCAACACTTAACGCAGTTTATAATGACCCCAAGCTAATGTTTCAATATTATTATCTAAAATATGCCTCTTTGTGTCATTATATGATAAACCAATCTTATTTAATTTTTGTGTAAAAATTGTGTGTTTAATTGATTTAAATCTAAGCATACTATAATATTGCACTTTTTTATTAAATAGAGAAGACTTATAATTATCCATGGTCATCTTTTTAGTGATACATTTATTTACCCCTTTTGCCTTGGCTATAGTCTTATTCTCTAAGTTAAAAGCGTACATTTTGGATCGTAAACCCACAAATTCTTTCATGATTTTACCATTATTTTCATCTTTAAAAAAACCTAATTTCTTTTTATTTAATTTTGGATATTCAAAAATATTATTTGCATCATAAGCTGAGGTATCAAAGTATGATGAAAGGTCAGGTTTTATATCAGAGTAAAAATCATCTGTAAATATATGATATATTAAACTATCCGTATCTGTATACAATAATTTGATTTTACTAAACTTTTTAACCATATAGTTATAATGAAAATCATACATTAATGTTTTTGAAACATCTAAAATGCAAAACCCTAAATAAATTGGTTTGTTATATATTAACTTTGTTTTTCGCAACTGAACCGCAACTAGGTTTTCCGAAAATACTGAAAGACTATGAAATTGTGGTTTAGCGATTAGATCTTGAGCACCTAAAGCTTTGCCCTGGTTCTCCCAGTGTGTAACTAATTTTATGTTAACCCTTTTTTCAATATTCTCCATAGTCTTTCCGAAGACTGAATTATTCATTAATTTATAAAAATCTTTTTCGAAATCTGATTTTGCTAACGTTCTTAATTTTGTGTTTAGATCTATGTACATTTTCAACCAGCGAGACTGTTTAAATTTTAAAACTCTATGAATTTTAGTTAATTTAACCCCCATTTCTATGCACTGCTTTAAATTTCTGTAATGAATTACATATTTATATTTATTATTTAAATTTGGGACTAGTTTATTTTCATTAATATTGCCTGCACAAATGTTTTCGGGGTATAAAGGAAAGTCCGAATGTAAATCATGAAGTTCATCTGGATATTCCAAATCAACTTCTAAAATAAAACCGAAGTTCGATGTCTCAGACACATTAAATTCTGTATTCGGATTTACCCATTCGAATCCACCAGTAGGAAGACATTGAGACATAGCCCAACCATATAAATTGTTGGCATCAAAATATGTGATATATGAATTTGGTTTCCCTGCATCATAATCCCCCATATATTTGTTATTAGCTCTAGCATAACGATTACTACATTGAGATACACCACCCCTGAAACCTGATCTAATAAATGCAATTTTCTCATAATCTGTTAAAAGTTCTAATTCTATTTTTGTATATTTTAACATTGCATCCCAACTTAAACCGGGTGCTGTGTAATAATGGGCAGGGTCTAAATCATAAGTATTAATACATAACTACATCGGTTAAAAGTAAAACGTCTGTTTTTAAATACATGTTTGAATAATCTAGCATATTACAACACCCAAAGTGTTCCCAAACATCTTTAGCAATCTTGTAATCATCATTTGAAATATGGGAATCTGTGAGCGAGCTATAAAAAATTTTTTGTTCGGGGAGCGATGTTAGGCTTAAACTATCATAATTAGTCATAAGTTCATATGGATAAACGCCTTTCCGTTTTAAACGAAAGAAATCTTCATCATTAGGATAATTTCTACGTAATTCTTGAAATTGATCATTACTGAGATTTTTGGCCAATTCTTCTAATTTACATGATAAAAACTTAAATGAATCTATGAATCTTAATATAATTTCGTGGTTATTCATTTTTAATTTTTTGGAAAAGGATATATATTTTTCTTTATTTGGAGGGATAACTTCGACTTCACCATCACAAAAGTTTAACGCGTGAACAATAAAATGAGCATCATAGTGACTAAGATTGTGTAAAAATATTGGTATATAACGAGGTTTTCTGAACTTCGAGCTACATGATTCGTGAGCAACACCTATAAAACTACCGGTGTACCAATCAAAATCATAAAAATGTTCTGCTAACTCTGTTTCACAAATATGACAAATGGTTGCATTTGAAATTTGATTTTTGTCTTCATTTGTTAGCGGAAGTGGAGGATATTTTTGAAGTCTATTTATTTCTTTGAGATTGTTAGATAAACTTTCCATAAACACTTGTGCACAGTTGGGTCCGCAATACGTTACATATTTTGATAATTTATCATCATATGAACATTTTATATAATAACCAAAACTATGTACTTCATGTTTCTGAATATTGTGTGTGAAAGGTTTGGAAGGATCGTTAGAACATGATTCTATTGGTTTTAAAAATGCTTCAAAATCAGCATAAACTACGAATGGTATCTTTAACTTTTTTCATAACTATCAAATTTAATTTTATTATTTGAAATAGGTTGACCAAACCAATTCTTTTTTTTAAAAGTTTCACTGTTTGGTAATTCTGTACAAATGTGGGCACAATCGTATTGTTCATGGTTATTTAAACTTTCCTTAGATGGAAAGTGAAGTAGACATGCTTCGCAAATGTACATGATGTGACCGTCTTTTGAAATTTGTTTACTAACTAACCGCGATAAATTTTTTATGTAACAATAATGATTTTTTGTATCCTTGGAAAAAAATAATAAATTGATATGTCTATCTTTACGACACTTTGTTAAAAATAATGGACCTACTTTTACAATTCATTATTAATAATAATAATATTAATGAATTACATCGTTTTTCTTTATTATATTCTAACCCAAAAACATTAATACTAATATCATTTAATTTCTCTACTTTTGCTGTGTCAGAAATTTTAACTGGAAAGGAAATACCATCAAATTTAAGTTTATTTGCATGTTTAACGTACGATGATACACGATCCTCGTCTTTGTTTACGGGATATAACGCCGAGAGTAACGCCCATTTAAAACAAAAATAATCCTTGTTTTTTACATTTATAACAGCCTTTTTTAATTTTATGTCACGAGGAAGATCTATGTATGAAGTACCGCGTAGGGGGTTAAATTTATTAACATTCATGTCTATAGATTTTATGTTTTTTAGACTCATCTTTAAATGATACTTAATTGTATCATTTAAAGATGAAAAAAAATATTTAAGTCATCTCCTTGACAAATAATATAGTTAAGCGTTTGAAAATCGAACGTATCATGAATATCTTTAGTTTGTTGAACAAAATCAGCATGCAATATGAAATTTACTTTAAAAATTATGTGTTGATGAATACACTCTTGTATTAAAAATAAAATATCATCTTTAATAGAATTTAAAAATAGTTCAGGAGTTTCAAAATTTACCAATGTCGAACTATCTACTCTACTCTTGATTTTATAAGTTAAAATCCTATTTCCAAAAGCAGATTCAATAACACTAACGTTTGATAAAGAATTATGTGAATTTAAAAGATTATTTTTGTGAACATTACTTTTAAAATGATTAGATAAATACCGTTTCTTGATAAATATATGACACGTTAGACATTCCACTTGATCATCGTTACTGATACTGTTCCCTGCAGAGGTAGGCGCTTCTGCTTCCGTTGTTGGTTTTTTGATGATCTTGGGTTCTTTGCTGCTCGTTCGCTTCGTTCCTCTTCCAAGTTGTAGTGGTTGACTACTAAAATGTTCAAATTTATTAAAAACTGTACAAGACATTGTGGAAATTATGATCGAAATGAATGTTTATTTTACGTACTTAAACTGTGTTTCAACCATCGCACAGTGATTATACAACTCATCATCATACGATGAATCGAACAGTTGATCCTTCTCCATTTCATCACAAACTTTAGACAACTCCTGATTTAATTCGCTGTTGAATAGTTCCGTATTCTCTTCCATGGTTGTGGAGAAGAAAGCACTGGTGCACACTTCTTTAAACAGTTCAGTGTTGGCAGACCAACTGATACCCAAATTTCAAATAATGTCCGATATTTAAGTCTAACAAAGGATTAGAAATAGAATATAATGAGTACACGGAAGTAATTTAAGTAAACAGAATCACATTCACTAATGATCAGCTAATGACTGTCATTGTTAAAAAGTATTTTTTAACTTTTTCACTTTCTGCTATTGTCTTTGTAATATTGTATACGAGGGCGTTTGTGTTGTCGTAGATGCTATCCTTATTAGTCTTTACGTAATATTTAATCCTCGTGGAAGCATGTTTCCAATGATCAGTAGTTGGAATCTTGGATAGCTTCTTCATATCGTACATTTCAATTTTGATGAGATGCGTCGCTAGGTCTCCGTCGTCAGAATTAGTAGAAATGTATGATACACCATCTCTAGCGGCTCGTGCTACGGTTGATGATAACAGCTTCCTCTTTTTTATTTTTGATTCAGCTTCAAAAAAATAATCAATCGATTGCGATTTTCTTTTTCCCCCATCGCATGTGTTATTATTAATGACGATGTCATCACTCTCTTCTTGAGGGGAGAGTGGCGAGTAGTAATACTGTTTATAGGTATTTTCATCGAAGCTCAATGATTTCTGCAACAACACAGTTATCATGTTAATATCAATTTGTTAACACTTAATCATAAAAGTGAAAAAAAGCTAAAGTTACAACCTATTAAAGTCCAGTGCTGAACATAGACCTCCCCTCATTTCTGAGAGGGTTTTAGGGCTAGGAAATGTTCGCTGCGATACCTCAATGCGTGTTGGCAAACTTCACATGCCTTCGAAATTTTCTCAGACATGCATTCCTCACGATGTTTTCCTTCACCGCTGAGCACGTGGTAAATCAGCACTTAAAATTGTAATCAACAGTTTAATTGGTGCCGGCGGGGATCGAACCCGGGTCGCGTACTGTGAATTTTACATTTTGCGCTAACCATCTGAGCTACCACGGCTTAACCATATACACACACATAATATTTAAAATAATTTGTTAACACTAAATCATATACACGTAAGAAAATAACAGAAAGAAAAGTAAGTTTGTCAATAGAATAAACACTTACATCCATGGCCTTTGATGCGTTGAAGTAACACAAACGTAGTATTGATAGATCCACTGCGGTCAAACGACCATACACTAACTCCATGACTGCAGTTGCTTGGTCTTATATAGTACCAGTGAGTAATAATTCTAATCTAAAGAATTTCTGCAGTAGAATTGATAGTATCTTTATGCGTCAACAAGCTTACCTTACATTCTGTTGCTTATCTCTACATTCCTACGTCCTTCCTGTCGTGTCTTGTTCAGTGTATTGGTGACTCAAATACGATTTGTATAACACAAAGAATGCAATTTAATATTTAGAAATCACTATAATTGATCACTCCTATATTAGTCATTGAGTAGATTGGTACTGTAATAATCTACTAATAGCAGTAATATTATGGATACACTAGATGTACAACAACATCTGAAAAAGATTCACCCCACTCTAGAAAATAATGTTTATGCTGCCAATAAACTACCCATGTACACCCACGTACCAACGTATATAATATGCAATTAAAGATGATAAACCAGGGTCACATTGGGTAGCTTTATATATCGATACGAATGACGTCGGTCAATATTTTGATTCATTCGGACGGGCACCTGTACGATATCATCTAGAGTTTTTTAAAAGAAATTGTAAAAGATGGAACTGGAATGTTGATAGGATTCAGAATGAGTGGACTTCAGTTTGTGGCGAATATTGCTTAATGTATTTGCTATATAAGTTTCAGGGATGTTCAATGCATAGTTTTACGAGTATATTTACAGGGAACACATTGTACAACGATATTTTAGTGGATGAGATGTTTCGCTCCTATTTTATAGATAATAAGTAATAAGATTTTGTATTTTATAAATAAAAATTTTAACAAAATTGGGTAATGTGTTTTATTAATGAGTCAGATTAGTGTAGATAGGAACAAAGGAGCATAATACAATAGCACCACGCTGAGGAAGGATAGATAATGACGGTATTGAATGAACAATAGATAAGTAGATAAGAACAATGGAGCGCTAATGACGGTGGAGGCTCGTAGCGGATATCAATTAGATAAGAGTTAATTGATCTGCACATCTCCGGAACCGTGCATCCTACGCAAAAATGGACCGCAGATTCGTGATCAGAGCTTGCCAAAACCTTTTTTTTTTTTTCGGATCGTGAGTCGACGAACGTCGTACTTGTACCACTTCTGACTCAGTGCACCAGAACTGGTACAACCTAACTACTAGCATATGCTGTGACGGAATCCTTTCTGGCATCACATCACTCACTCTTGCTGAGACTTATTTTTAATTATGTTTACCATCTTGTACCTTGTGTGTTTTTATGTTCTTTTTTACTTTTAAATGTATACTCGTATTTGTGAGTGTATTGATGCTAATAAAACCTAAGCCAATGCCTATGCCTAAGATGTATATCCGACCACTGCTAACATATGCTGCTCCAGCCTGGTACGCGATTCTGAGCGATCGACAGAAGCTGCGACTGCAGGCGCAGCAGAATTTGTTACTAAGGAACATCGTCGGTGCGCGTCGCTACGTCCGGAATGACGTAACAGCGACCAACCGGAAAATAGACAGCCTGCAGGAATTTGCGGTCCGGCTGGCGCGTGGTTTGTTTGACTACGCTGACAACGGGCCACACCCACATCTCAACAACTTTGCGCCGCTACACGCACGGCCCCCAGGACGGGCGACCCTATCCAAGAGAACTCTTCACTGTATACATTAGTGAGTCGAGTAAAACCCCAATGCCACAGAAAGTCCAACATAAACATAACCACCCTTTTTTTACAATCTACCAGACTGTGACGAATTTAACCGACTGCGGCAAAAAACCGCTTGTAAATTGACATCGCCTTGTGCATAGGCGCCCAGAACCGGCCCAATACAGTGGGCCGTGAAAAGAGAGAATGTCCGGGTAAAGAGGTGTACCCCGAGGACCGAAACCTGCTTGAAAGAAAGCCCACGCAAAGGACCACAAGCTAGTAGTAAACTCAAAAAAGCGTCACCTTCAATAAGTATTGTTACGCGCCTAGTATTGTTTTCCACTAGCGACAACAGATGGCGCTGTCGGTTGAAAGATTAGTGATGTCATTTTCTGGAAAGCTCTCTCCTCGCTCTGTTACCCGACACTAGATGGCGCTAGTGCCAGATGTCAACTTAGCCGCGCAACAGTATTACTTAAAATCTGTATTACATAAAAAAATTCTGTTTCTGTATCTCTGTCTCCAACCGGAACATAGCAGTGCACGCATTGCTTGTCGGCAGACATAGGTGATAGGGCGAAACTCACCCAGATGGACTGTTACGTAGAAAACAAGTCCTACCACCTTTATAAATACCTTCTGTGTACTAAATATCGGGAATTTGTCAATAAAACAAAAAATACAAATTATTCATCTAAATTTATTTTATCGACTTCAAAGTAGGCCCCATCGCTTGCAATACAACATCTCCAACGCTTCACCCAGTCTTCCATACATTTTTCATAGGCTATTTGCGGTATGGCCTTTAGCTCATTCAGCGAATTTTTTGTTATGGCTTCTATCGACTCAAAACGTTTTCCTCGAAGTGGTAATTTTAACTTGGGAAATAAAAAAAAGTCAGACAGAGCCATATCAGGTGAATACGGTGCTTGGTCGAGAACTTTTGTTGAATTTTTCGCTAAAAACTCTTTCACTATAATGGCTGTGTGTGATGGTGCATTATCATGGTGCAGCATCCATGAGTTGTGTTGCCACAAATCTGGACGTTTACGGCGGATACTCTCACGCAAACGCTTCATGACGCCTAAATAATATTCTTTATTCACTGTTTCTCCCTTTGGAAGGAATTCGGAGTGAACCACACCACGGTAGTCAAAAAAAACTGTCAGCATCACCTTGATTTTGGAGCGACTTTGCCGCGGTTTTTTGGGTTTCGGCTCTTTTTCGAGACGCCATTCTGAAGACTGTTGGCTTGTTTGCATGTCGTACTCATAAACCCATGTCTCGTCGCCAGTTATTATACGTTTCATAAAGGTCGGATCTGTAGAAGCTCGGGAAACCATGTCTTCAGCGACATGCTTTCGCTGCGCTCTTTGAACAAAATTGAGCTCTTTTGGAACCAGTCGAGCGGCGACGCGTTTCATGCCTAAAATGTCAATGAGAATGTTGTGGACGGACTTAAAAGATATGTTCACCTCACTAGCCAACTCTCTCAGACTCATACGTCGATTTTCGAGCACTAGCTTCTTGATTTTGTCGATGTTTTCTTTGGTCGTAGCGGTTAAAGGTCTACCAGAACGAGGCAAGTCTACTACTACTTCTCGGCCTTCTTTAAAAGCCTTATACCATTCATAAGCCCTTGATTTCGATATACACGATTCGCCGTAGGTATTTCGCAACATTTTTAGTGATTCACCACATGAAATATCATTCGAAACACAAAATTTAAGGCACACTCTTTGTTCAACAATATTTTCCATTGTAAAAATCGCCGAGAACTCAAAACTATGACCAACAAAAAGTGTAGTTTAAAACAAATTAAATGACAGATCCCGCTCAAACTGTGCGCGCTAAATCAGTACAGTGCTACCAACATGCAGTAACAAAATTAGAACCACCTCTTTTACGCGGGTCTTTTTATTGACATATTCCCGATACTTTTTACACAGAGTAGTATTTTTGGCTATCTGCCTTAACCTGAAAAATAACTGAAACAATGATCTCCTCTCACTCTCATCGCTTCTATGAGAGATTAATATCCAACCGTTGAGTGTTTACAGGCTTTTAAAATGAAACAACGAACGATATAAAATTCACAAGGGCTTGATCAACTATAAATTCTATATAAGAAACTTTATATAAAGATTATTTCATTGACAATACAGTTATTTGTAGATTGCACAAGGTGAAATGAACGTATTAATGGTTTCAGTATATCATACTGGAATCTCTGCACCTCATTAGTTGTATTCGTAGTTACTCTATTTGTTGTGTGTAGACACAATTATTGAGTTTTCCATCAAGAGACACCTCAATGACGAAGATGACGGAAAACTCAACAATTGTGTCTCACCCCCGTGCCTCGGAAAGCACGTAAAGCCGTTGGTCCTGCGCCTGATCTCTCTCCGATCGTGTCGGTATACCGTCCCATCGGATTATGAGAGTGAGGGAATAGAGAGTGCACCTGTGCTTGCGCATACACTTGGGCACTATAATCCTGTCCTACGCCGATGGCTAGCCTCCGTTGAGGCCGGCCGTCGGGACCGAAATTCGGTCGGGAGGACATTATTTATTAGTTGTATGATTCCGTCAAACACTCGATGGATACCACAATAACCAGGGTTGATCAGGTACCTAATACTTATCTACTGAATAGGATCTTCATCACTATCAAATAGGTGAAGGGAAAATTACTCAAGTCCATGTAATAGGCAAGTTGTTTAATTGAAATAAGCGTGATAAACGAATACACAAACTGCCTTCGTATTATAAAATTATATAATATATGGTATTATCTTTTATTATAGGATAAGGGTCACAAACGAGCACACAGATTACCTGATGGTAAGTGGTTGCTGTAGCCCATAGACATCTACATCTATCCTCCATTACGAATCAAAGTGCAGATGCGTTGTCACTCGTGAGGACCAAGATAAAATACCTCGTTTCCAATAAAAAGAGTTAACTTTCTACACTCACCACACGAAATACAACATCGTTATGCTGATATTCTGTGAGAGCGTGGTCTTTCCCCGATCGAGCCGACCCATTCGTTTTATAACTATATACTAATAATATAGCGGCAGCGTGACTCTACTACGTAGAAAATATTTATGAACTACTTGTTTTTTTATTGTTAATTTTGTATGTGATCAACATTCGTTACTATAACCAAATAGTTTAACTAGTAATTACAACGTCACTACGGTTTAGTCCATAGATACAATACACAATAGAATGGCTGTCAACCTTATTTTGTACCGAGGTTCAGCGTCTCCGGGAGCACACATACAAGCGATTACGTCGTATTATCAGTTAATCACTACTACAAACCCGATTCGCTGTGTTGAAAGACGGATTTTAATACATATTTATTTGTAAATAGCGTGCAATTTGGCATTTTCTAAATAATTTGCATGGGAAATTTGGAAACGATTGTAACGTTAAAACACATCTCGTGTTGACGTTTATACGTGTGAATTGACGTGTTAGTGACATTTTAGTGGCCAGACGGGCTCCGCCCACTCCCCCGTTCTATTATGTATGTAATCATAGTATTCTATGATTTAGTCATAGCAATGTGAATAAGTAGTGGAATTAAAAAAAATTGTACAACCGTCTTCAATATAAATAAGATGAGAACATCAATGTAATCGAAATAAATCAAATGTGTATTATTAAAGATAACTCAAAAACCACTGGTCAGATCTTGATCAAATGAAAATTGACCATATGCAGCTTTCAAATAAAAACGGTTCACCTAGAGAAAACTTATGAGGAAACACACATTAAAAACGTACTTGAGAACCTCCTACTTTTTTGAAGTTGGTTGGAAGAATAAGATATAAACAAAATACAAATTGTCATATTTTGTCTAAGAACAAAATTGTAAAACATCAGAACCCAAAACTGACCAGTACAAGAATTAAAGAATGGCTTAATTTTTTTTCGTAGGTTGGCAACTGTTTTGCAACTACCATATATCATACATCATATATCATATACGTGGTAGAGCCATGTTGCAGTTATATTAGTAGTATAGTTGTAGCACGAATGGGTCGGCTCAACAGGGGAAGGACCACGCTTTCACAGAATACCAGCGCCAAATAGTAGCTTCATGCTGCTGTGTTTCGTAAGTAGTTAGGTTGTACCAGTTCTGGCGCACTTGTAGAAAGGTTGTACCAGTTCTGGCGCACGGAGTCAGAAGTGGTACAAGTACGACGTTCGTCGACTCACGATCCTAAAAAAAAAAAAAAAACAAACAAAGGCTTTGGCATGCTCTGATCACGAATCTGCGGTCCATTTTTGCGTAGGATGCATGGTTCCGGAGATGTGCAGATCAATTAACTCTTATCTAATTGATATCCGGTGTAGCCTCAACCGTCATTAGCACTCCATTGTCCTTATCTACTTATCTATTGTTGATTGACTACCGTCATTATCTATTATTCGTCAGCGTGTGGGTCGGCTTATGCTATTGTATTATACTCCTTTGTTCCTATCTACAACACTAATCTGAATCATCAATAAAACACATTACCTAATTTTGTTAAAATTTTTATTTATAAAATACAAAATCTTATTACTTATTATCTATAAAATAGGAGCGAAACATCTCATCCACTAAAATATCGTTGTACAATGTGTTCTCTGTAAATATACCCGTAAAACTATGCATTGAACATCCCTGAAACTTATATAGCAAATACATTAAGCAATATTCGCCACAAACTGAAGTCCACTCATTCTGAATCCTATCAACATTCCAGTTCCATCTTTTACTAAGTAAGAAAGTTTATCTAACAATCTCAAAGAAATAAATAGACTTCAAAAATATCCTCCACTTCCGCTAACAAATGAAGACAAAAACCAAATTTCAAATGCAACCATTTGCATATTTGTGAAACAGAGTTAGCAGAACATTTTTATGATTTTGATTGGTACACCGGTAGTTTTATAGGTGTTGCTCACGAATCATGTAGCTCGAAGTTCAGAAAACCTCGTTATATACCAATATTTTTACACAACCTTAGTCACTATGATGCTCATTTTATTGTTCACGCGTTAAACTTTTGTGATGGTGAAGTCGAAGTTATCCCTCAAAATAAAGAAAAATATATATCCTTTTCCAAAAAATTAAAAATGAATAACCACGAAATTATATTAAGATTCATAGATTCATTTAAGTTTTTATCATGTAAATTAGAAGAATTGGCCAAAAATCTCAGTAATGATCAATTTCAAGAATTACGTAGAAATTATCCTAATGATGAAGATTTCTTTCGTTTAAAACGGAAAGGCGTTTATCCATATGAACTTATGACTAATTATGATAGTTTAAGCCTAACATCGCTCCCCGAACAAAAAATTTTTTATAGCTCGCTCACAGATTCCCATATTTCAAATGATGATTACAAGATTGCTAAAGATGTTTGGGAACACTTTGGGTGTTGTAATATGCTAGATTATTCAAACATGTATTTAAAAACAGACGTTTTACTTTTAACCGATGTATTTGAAAACTTTAGAAAGTTATGTATTAATACTTATGATTTAGACCCTGCCCATTATTACACAGCACCCGGTTTAAGTTGGGATGCAATGTTAAAATATACAAAAATAGAATTAGAACTTTTAACAGATTATGAGAAAATTGCATTTATTAGATCAGGTATCAGGGGTGGTGTATCTCAATGTAGTAATCGTTATGCTAGAGCTAATAACAAATATATGGGGGATTATGATGCAGGGAAACCAAATTCATATATCACATATTTTGATGCCAACAATTTATATGGTTGGGCTATGTCTCAATGTCTTCCTATTGGTGGATTCGAATGGGTAAATCCGAATACAGAATTTAATGTGTCTGAGACATCGAACTTCGGTTTTATTTTAGAAGTTGATTTGGAATATCCAGATGAACTTCATGATTTACATTCGGACTTTCCTTTATGCCCCGAAAACATTTGTGCAGGCAATATTAATGAAAATAAACTAGTCCCAAATTTAAATAATAAAGATAAATATGTAATTCATTACAGAAATTTAAAGCAGTGCATAGAAATGGGGGTTAAATTAACTAAAATTCATAGAGTTTTAAAATTTAAACAGTCTCGCTGGTTGAAGATGTACATAGATCTAAACACAAAATTAAGAACGTTAGCAAAATCAGATTTCGAAAAAGATTTTTATAAATTAATGAATAATTCAGTCTTCGGAAAGACTATGGAGAATATTGAAAAAAGGGTTAACATAAAATTAGTTACACACTGGGAGAACCAGGGCAAAGCTTTAGGTGCCCAAGATCTAATCGCTAAACCACAATTTTATAGTCTTTCAGTATTTTCGGAAAACCTAGTTGCGGTTCAGTTGCGAAAAACAAAGTTAATATATAACAAACCAATTTATTTAGGGTTTTGCATTTTAGATATTTCAAAAACATTAATGTATGATTTTCATTATAACTATATGGTTAAAAAGTTTAGTAAAATCAAATTATTGTATACAGATACGGATAGTTTAATATATCATATATTTACAGATGATTTTTACTCTGATATAAAACCTGACCTTTCATCATACTTTGATACCTCAGCTTATGATACAAATAATATTTTTGAATATCCAAAATTAAATAAAAAGAAATTAGGTTTTTTTAAAGATGAAAATAATGGTAAAATCATGAAAGAATTTGTGGGTTTACGATCCAAAATGTACGCTTTTAACTTAGAGAATAAGACTATAGCCAAGGCAAAAGGGGTAAATAAATGTATCACTAAAAAGATGACCACGGATAAGTATAAGTCTTCTCTATTTAATAAAAAAGTGCAATATTATAGTATGCTTAGATTTAAATCAATTAAACACACAATTTTTACACAAAAATTAAATAAAATTGGTTTATCATATAATGACACAAAGAGGCATATTTTAGATAATAATATTGAAACATTAGCTTGGGGTCATTATGAACTGCGTTAAGTGTTGATAGTTTTTAATTTTATGTCTGCATGTTAATAAAATTTGTATTGATTGTAAAATATTGATAATAGTATAATATGACGTAGAGTTTATTACATATTTAATCGTTGTTTTATTGTAAATAATTTAAGTTAATTGTTGTTTATATTTGCGTGTGTGTGTGCATTTATTTGAGGTTGAGTTGATTGTAAAATTATGATGTACTAATTGTGTTAGAAATAGTATACAGATCATTCTGTTTTATATAATGTTTGCAATATATATTAATTGTTAACACCAACACTTTCATTTTTTATTTCACCCCTTAGAACTTTAGACGTGTGTAATGTTTCACTTTATCCATCCGTTTACTGCTATTGTGGCGGGGCCAAGTGGATGTGGGAAGTCAAATTTTGTAACAAATTTCATAAAATCAGTTACAGAAATATGTAATTGTGATTTTAATCAGATCACATGGTGCTTTGATGAAATGCAACCTTTATATAATTTACCAAATGTTAACTACCATCAAGGTACCAAGGTACCAAATGTTAATATGTTTGACGGTGAAAACCCACATCTTGTTATTATTGATGATCTAATGAGAGAGTCCGATGGAAGAATTGTGGATATATTTACAAAAGGTAGTCATCACAGGAATCTTAGTGTATTTTATTTAACGCAAAATTTATTTCATCAGGGTAAAGGACAAAGAGACATATCCTTAAACTCAAGTTATATAATATATTTTAAAAACCCTCGAGATAAAACTCAAATAAGATATTTAGCACGACAAGTGTCACCAGATAACCCAAAATTTATTGAAGATGCCTACAGGGATGCAACTCTAGAGGCGCATGGATATTTAATGGTAGATTTAAAACAGAATACCAATGATTTTTGTCGTATCAAGACAAATGTCTTCCCATTTAATGATTTCTGCACAGTCTACGTCCCCACAAAAGAGTTTAAATACACCAAGAATCAAACATTTCAAATCATTGCTAAATGATGCATCGTCGACTCACAACGCATAAACATTTGCTAAACGCTTTGCATACGCTTAAACCAAAATATCAAAGAGCATTACTTAAAACGTGTGATGAAGAAGAAATTAACTGTATTTGTGAGTGTATTCATAACGTTTTACAAGGAAAAGTACCTCTTAAAGATCAAGATAAACAAAAATTGAATAAACACAAAAATATACTCCGTCAACTAGTGCGTAAGTGTAAACATAAACTAAGAAAAAATATAATTATACAAAAAGGAGGGGCTTTCTTACCAATAATATTAGGTGCAATATTGAGTGGATTAGTGAGTGGACTAGCCAGTTAACATGTAAAATGCAAAGAAAATGATACTTATCGAACCTGGATTGATTGAAAAATTAAAACAAGAAAATAAGGTTAATACGAGTAGTAGTTTATCTCGATTAGATATTGAAATGCAAAATATTATGAATAGTAAGACGGAAGACCGAAAGAAATGGATGTTATATTTACAAACACTGCAAAGATACCTTCATTTTACCGAAGAGGATCGTCAACCACTCAGATTACCAATTTATTCTGATACATCTAATAAAGATTCAAACGAGTCTAAAATTGGTTTTAAATATAAAAATAGAGGTCTAAAAACTTCAGTTGATGCTGAATCTTTGTTGGAGGAGAATCGATCCATCAAAAGTAAAGAAAATGTTGAAAATCCACTTAACACACCAGCTCAAATACTCAGTTTAATACCAAAAACTTATAACAAAGAAGGACAGTTATTATTAAACTTAGTTGAAACAAGTAAAGGTAAAATTCATTGGGATAATGAAGGTACAGTCATAATTGATAATGAAAAAATTCCTGGAAGTAATATTGTTGATTTAATAAATGATTCACTAAGACCCTTAAAAAGAAGTGATCCAGTAGGGTGGGATAGATTTGCTGAAGCATTAAAAGATATTAAAGTACCACTTACTTATATTGGAAATCCAAAGAGATGTGAGTTTATTAACCAACTTCAAGTAAAAGATCTGAACAAACCCTCTGAGATTGAATTTCAAGAGTTTTCTACACCGAGCAGTAGAGATAAAAAGTCTACAACTAAAATACGTAAAAGGCTTGAGTGGGAAAAATGGACCCCGTACTAGAAGAAATTAACAGGATTTATTATGATCCATCTAATCCCGCTGGTTTTAGTAGTATTGATAAATTATCAAAAGCCATGAAGGGTAAAATGAATAAAAAGCAAGTAAAGGAATGGTTAAAATCACAAGAAACATACACATTACATAAACCCATTCGAAAAAAATTCCCGCGTAATAGGTACATTCTATCAAATATTAATGAACTGTGGCAAGCTGATTTAAGTGATATGCGAACTTATTCTCAATATAATGATGGTTTCAAGTATATACTTTGTGTTATTGATGTATTTAGTAAATATGCTTTTGCAAGACCAATGAAAAAGAAAAACTCAGAAACAACTAAAGAATGTTTTGAAAGTATATTTACTGAAAGTAATTTAACACCTACTCACATACAATCTGATAAAGGTACAGAATTTGTTTCAAAAGATGTACAAAAATACTTCAAATCCAAAAAGATTAATTACTATACCACTAACAATCCTGACATTAAGGCCAGTATTGTTGAACGATTTCAAAGAACACTAAAAATGAAAATGTGGCGTTATTTCACTCATAATAATACTTATAGATATATAGATGTTTTACAAGATTTAATATACTCTTACAATCACAGCTTTCACTCTAGTATTAAGATGTGCCCATGTGATGTAAATTCCAACAATATTATGACAGTTTGGACTAATCTTTATGATAGACGGTCAAACAAACTTTCTTTAGAAAATCTTAAACCAAATTTCAATGTGGGTGACTATGTTCGAATAACTAAATATAAACATGCTTTCCAAAAAGGATATGAATCAAATTGGAGTGATGAAATATTTATTATATCTTCAATAATTGATAGATCTCCATGGGTTGTTTACAATTACAATAACAGATTTACAAAATGAACCAATAGTTGGTACTTTTTATGAAAGAGAATTACAGAAAATCACTTACAACCCCACCTCACAATATAAAATAGATAAAATAATTGACACTCGTTACTCAGGTAACAGAAAAGAAGTATTAGTGAAGTGGAAAGGTTATCCAGATAAATTTAACAGTTGGATTTTAGCTTCTAGTTTAAAAGAAATATGAATAAAGAAAGTTTTTATTTAACTTTGCTCAGCAATAGTTCAATGGAATACTTTCCTGATAACAAGACCACAAATTTTTCAACGAAATTACCGAAAGCTATTAAATTAGAAGGTGAATGGTCGGTTGGAGTTGTCGAGTTTCAATATCCATGTACCATGTTTACTGTTCAAGATCATGAAAATGTTATATACATTACAAAATCTATGTTAATGCCTAATGAAGATAAACCATCCACAGTGTACTACAAAAAACATATTCCAGCTACCAACTATGATAACGTTGAGCATATTTTAAGAGTGTTAAATGGTATCGGAGAGAACTTGAAATTTCGCTATGATGAAATAACAAAATTTGTGTTTATTTCTGTTTCGGATAAAAATATAACATCCGTAACATTATCACCCAAATTAAGTTTACAACTAGGTTATGAACCAAATAAAAATCTCCTAGAGAGAAATTTTGGAAAGTGTCCTGCTAATTTACACTTAGGGTTACCATCTCAACTCTTTCTATATTGTGACATTATCGATCCTCAGATTGTGGGTGATGTTATGACTCCTTTACTAAGAGTCATTTCATTAGATCCTACAAAATACATTTATGGTGCAAATAAAATGCACGTTTTCTCTCAACCTCACTACTTACCTGTTATGCGAAGAGAGTTCGATACGCTGGAAATAGTTATAAGATCGAGCACAGGACAAAAAATACCATTCCAGTTTGGAACCGTGTGTATTAAACTACATTTCCGAAAATTATAATAATGAATTCTCTTCGTGATCATCATAAATGTCCATATAAAAATTATTATACACATCAAGCTGGGTCAGGAGTTGGAGTAATTTATAAGGGTGCACCATACCAACGCGGTCATGGTATTGGGAGCTTCTTAGGGGGGTTATTTAGATCAGTTTTACCTTTACTTTCAAGTGGTGCTCGAGTGATTGGTAAGGAGGCATTAAGCGCTGGAGTAGGACTTTTATCGGATATGGTTCAAGCGCGTCCTATGGAAGCCTCAATAAAAGATCGTCTAAAGCAAGTTAGTACGAATTTGAAACGAAAGGCTGATGAGAAAATTGATCAATTTAACATGACAGGATCTGGGTATAAAACTAAAAGAAAACGATTGACCTCGTTCATTCCACCATTAACTGCTAAAGTGAAAGCTGCGAAAAAACTTGGTCTAAAACCAAAAAATAACAAAGATATATTTTCAAATTAAATATGTCTTTCCTTCATAATCATTCTTGCGAGTGCGTTAAGTCAGAATTGGATTTGTTTGCACTACCGTCTACACAAACTAGCATTGAAAATGGATTGTGGATTCATTATAAACCAATTTCATCTCTTGGTGATGATGGACCTATCGAGTTTCAAGTTCCTGGGACAGGCGATGACTACATAGATTTGTCTCATACATTACTCCACATAAAGGCAAAAGTATTAAATCAAGATTCAACTAACTTGATATCTACTACAATAGTAGCACCTGTAAATAATTGGCTGCATTCACTTTTTAGTCAACTTGATGTTTATTTAAACCAAAAACTTGTATCACCACCTAATAATACCTATGCATGAAATAATATACATGCAATGAAACCCTTTTAAACTATGCTCCTGCTGCTAAACAATCTCATCTTACTTGTAGTCTTTGGTATGATGATACAGCAGGAAAAATGGATTCTACGGATGGTAAAAACATAGGATTTGTTAAAAGACAGGAATTGATTAGTGAAAGTAAGGAAATAGAAATGATTGGTCATCTTCACGGTGACATTTTCAACCAAGATAAATTTTTAATTAATGGTGTTGAAATGAGTGTTAAATTGGTTCGATCGAGAGAGAGCTTTAATTTAATTGCTGGGTCAAACGATGTAAAGTTTAAAGTTTGCATTACGGACGCAACTCTTATTGTTCGACGAGCACGAATTAATCCAAGTGTATTTATTACACGCACATCAAAAAGTTTTAGCTTCTACCACTGCTAAATATCCTACTACTCGAGCTGAAGTAAAAGTTTTAACAATTCCATCGGGTGTTCAAGGAAAAACTCTTGATAATATATTTTTAGGGCAGGTACCCAAAAGATGTATAATTGGATTTGTGAACAATTCTGCATTTAATGGTTCCCTTACTAAAAATCCATTTAACTTTGAAAACTATGGTATTAATTCTTTCAGCTTATATATTGATGGTCAACAAATACCTTCAAAAGCTTTGCAACCATCTTTTAATAATAGCATATTTACATCAGCATATCATACTCTATTCTCGGGAACTGGTATTCACTTTCTTAATGAAGGAAATGGAATCTCTTGTGAACAGTATGCCAAAGGTTACTGTCTATTAGCATTTGACTTAACTCCTGATTTATCAGCCAACTCATCAGCTCATTGGAATCTCATAAAGCATGGTAGTGTAAGATTAGAAGTACGATTTGAATCCTCACTAATACAAACAATTAACTGTATAGTTTATGCTGAGTTTGATAATATTATTGAGATAGATAAAAACAGAAATGTTACTGTAGACTATAGTAGTTAAGGTTATAATATGTGTTGTGTGTTAGATTTTATGAGTTATGTGTAATGCATTTTGTGTGTATGTAACTATGTGAAACATTATAAAATTAAATAAAACAAATTGTATGCAATATATTATTTTTTATTTCTTTATAAATATTCTATTTAATCTAATAAAAAACTCTGTTTGAGTTTAAATTTTACATAAGCACACTGACTAAACCACTGAACATGCTGCTGCCAAGGATCATCATCATCTTCCCAATCTTTTAAGCCACCACCACAATGGAAACACTTGGTCCTGTCTGCATGGCCAGTATAAAAGAAACCGGCTTCTGCAAGATCTTCAGGTTTCTGTCGCATAACGAGAGGCCAGTTTTCGAAACTGAGCAACCGGCTAGATTTTGAACTGAAGAATGGATATTCAGCTCTTGAGTACTGCATATTCTTCTCGTTTTCATCTCCACTCAGTGTTGTAGTTTTGTTCTTCAATGATGTGTTCTGTACACGTATGCCACACTCATCTCTTTCTTCTGCTCTTGTCTTCCTGTAATTTAAGTAAACAGAATCACATTCACTAATGATCAGCTAATGACTGTCATTGTTAAAAAAGTATTTTTTAACTTTTTCACTTTCTGCTATTGTCTTTGTAATATTGTATACGAGGGCGTTTGTGTTGTCGTAGATGCTATCCTTATTAGTCTTTACGTAATATTTAATCCTCGTGGAAGCATGTTTCCAATGATCAGTAGTTGGAATCTTGGATAGCTTCTTCATATCGTACATTTCAATTTTGATGAGATGCGTCGCTTGGTCTCCGTCGTCAGAATTAGTAGAAATGTATGATACACCATCTCTAGCGGCTCGTGCTACGGTTGATGATAACAGCTTCCTCTTTTTTATTTTTGATTCAGCTTCAAAAAAATGATCAATCGATTGCGATTTTCTTTTTCCACCATCGCATGTGTTATTATTAATGACGATGTCATCACTCTCTTCTTGGGGGGAGAGTGGCGAGTAGTAATACTGTTTATAGGTATTTTCATCGAAGCTCCATGATTTCTGCAACAATACAGTTATCATGTTAATATCAATTTGTTAACACTTAATCATAAAAGTTAAAAAAGCTAAAGTTACAACCTATTAAAGTCCACTGCTGTAATTAACAATTTAATTGGTGCCGGCGGGGATCGAACCCGGGTCGCGTACTGTGAATTTTACATTTTGCGCTAACCATCTGAGCTACCACGGCTTAACCATATACACACACATAATATTTAAATATAATTTGTTAACACTAAATCATACACACGTAAGAAAATAACAGAAAGAAAAGTAAGTTTGTCAATAGAATAAACACTTACATCCATGGCCTTTGATGCGTTGAAGTAACACAAACGTAGTATTGATAGATCCACTGCGGTCAAACGACCATACACTAACTCCATGACTGCAGTTGCTTGGTCTTATATAGTACCAGTGAGTAATAATTCTAATCTAAAGAATTTCTGCAGTAGAATTGATAGTATCTTTATGCGTCAACAAGCTTACCTTACATTCTGTTGCTTATCTCTACATTCCTATGTCCTTCCTGTCGCGTCTTGTTCAGTGTATTGGTGACTCAAATACGATTTGTATAACACAAAGAATGCAATTTTAATATTTAGAAATCACTATAATTGATCACTCCTATATTAGTCATTGAGTAGATTGGTACTGTAATAATCTACTAATAGCAGTAATATTATGGATACACTAGATGTACAACAACATCTGAAAAAGATTCACCCCACTCTAGAAAATAATGTTTATGCTGCCAATAAACTACCCATGTACACCCACGTACCAACGTATATAATATGCAATTTGGATACAGATGATAAACCAGGGTCACATTGGGTAGCTTTATATATCGATACGAATGACGTTGGTCAATATTTTGATTCATTCGGACGGGCACCTGTACGATATCATCTAGAGTTTTTTAAAAGAAATTGTAAAAGATGGAACTGGAATGTTGATAGGATTCAGAATGAGTGGACTTCAGTTTGTGGCGAATATTGCTTAATGTATTTGCTATATAAGTTTCAGGGATGTTCAATGCATAGTTTTACTAGTATATTTACAGGGAACACATTGTACAACGATATTTTAGTGGATGAGATGTTTCGCTCCTATTTTATAGATAATAATTAATAAGATTTTGTATTTTATAAATAAAAATTTTAACAAAATTAGGTAATGTGTTTTATTGATGATTCAGATTAGTGTTGTAGATAGGAACAAAGGAGTATAATACAATAGCATAAGCCGACCCACACGCTGACGAATAATAGATAATGACGGTAGTCAATCAACAATAGATAAGTAGATAAGGACAATGGAGTGCTAATGACGGTTGAGGCTACACCGGATATCAATTAGATAAGAGTTAATTGATCTGCACATCTCCGGAACCGTGCATCCTACGCAAAAATGGACCGCAGATTCGTGATCAGAGCATGCCAAAACTTTTTTTTTTTTTTTTAGGATCGTGAGTCGACGAACGTCGTACTTGTACCACTTCTGACTCAGTGCGCCAAAACTGGTACAACCTTTCTACAAGTGCGCCAGAACTGGTACAACCTAACTACTTTCGTATAGTGAGTGTAGAGAACCGGAGACCCTTTTTACTGGAAACGAGGCATTCCACCTAAGTCTTCACGGATGAAAACGCATCTGCATTTTGAGTCGTAATCGAGGATAGATGTAGATGTCTATGGGCCACAGAATCCACTTACCATCAGGTGGACTGTATGCTCGTTTGTCATCCTATCCTATAAAAAAAAACTAATGGATTCTACCAACGTTCCAATGTAAAGTACCAGGATTTCAGAAACGGCACACAGACACACACAAGTTTACACAGTATGAGCCAACAGGCTAAACTTTGCTTCGAAGTTTCCGTAGATGGGTTTCCTTTATTCTACGTATACTTATACTCGTATGTTACGGAGGAACTAGTTATTTTCAGAGGAATTCAAACACAGATTTACATAATTACTTAAGAAAGTGTAATAAAATGGATGTACCTAAGTGAAAAAAGTAATATAGTTTTGTGTTATGCAAACTCTATTTGTTACGAATCAAATAGTTTTTGTACAAAAGGAGTGTAAACTAAATGGAACAAAGACTTTAGATAAATAGAACGAGGAATGTAACTTTGAAAAAAATTATACAGTGAATGTGAAAGGTTAGGGCCGTTAAAAATTTTTGATTGATTGAACCTTCGTCTAGCCTGCACAAATTGTTGAATTGTTTCATGTTGGCCGGGTTCCGATATACACTGCAAGCACTGTTCATTGCTCTCTCTGGTGAAAAATTCGTTCCGTGTTGAACTGCCAGTACACTGCTGCAGTACCCTATGTTTTTTTTTTTATATAGAAGAGGAGGCAAACGAGCATGCGGCTCACCTGATGTTAAGTGACTACCGCCGCTCATGATCAACCGCAACACCAGGAGAATTGCGTGTGCGTTGCCGGCCCTTTAGAAAGGAGTAAGCTCTTTTCTTGAAGGTCCCCAGGTCGTATAGGTCCGGAAAAATCGCCGGTGGTAAACTATTCCACAGAGAGGTTGTACGTGGAAGAAAACTCCTTGTGAAACGTACAGTGGTGGACCGCCAAGCATCCAGATGGTGTGGATGGTATCGGGACGTTTGCCGTGTAGTGCGTTCACGAAATTTGGCGGCTGGGATTAATCCGAACAATTCCTCAGAGCACTCCCAGTGATAGATGCGATGCCCTCGGTCGTCGACGATTCGAGCCGCTCTGCGCTGGATGCGGTCAAGTGGAAGGAGCTGGTACTGGGGAGCCCCAGCCCAGAGATGGGAACAGTATTCCATGTGCGGCCGAACCTGCGCTTTGTAAAGTTGCAGGCGGTGTGCCGGCATGAAATACTGTCCCGCTCTGCTGAGCACGCCAAGCTTTTTAGAGGCCAATTTGGCCTTCCCTTCCAAGTGACCATGAAACTGCACGTCACTCGATATGTCAACGCCGAGGATTCCGATACTGGCTGAGGCAACAAGGGGAGTGCCTTGAAACTGAGGGGATACGACAAAGGGGTTCTTTTTAGCGGTTAACGCGCAAACTTGTGTCTTCTGGGGGTTAAACTGGACTAGATTTAGTCGTCCCCAATCCGAGACTCTGTTCAGCAAAGACTCGACTTCAGACACAAGTTTGTCCCGGCACTCGGAGACGTTTTCCCGAGAAATATTGGCTCGGCCGGTGTAAAGAGCATCACCAGTGCTGTCATCTGCATAGCAATGAATGTTACGGGTATGCAACATATCATTGATATGCAGAAGAAACAGCGTTGGCGATAGCACGCAGCCCTGTGGAACACCAGCATTAATAGGCTTGCAATCGGAGCTTGCACCGTCTACAACGACCTTGATGCTCCGATCTGCAAGAAAGCTGGTGATCCAATCGCACAATTTCTCGGGAAGCCCATAGGAAAGGAGCTTCGAAAGAAGCGCTTTGTGCCAAACCCGATCGAAGGCCTTCGCAATGTCCAAACGAACGGCCAATGCCTCCCCCTTGAACTCTACTGCCTCCGCCCATCTGTGAGTGAGGTAGACCAGAAGATCACCAGCTAACCGACCACGGCGAAAACCGTATTGGCGGTCACTAATCAGCTGGTGATGCTCAAGGTACTAAACAAGGTACAAGGTGCTTAAGGTACTCATGAGCTGGCAGTTTACAATGGAGAATTGAATTTGGAGAACAAAGTGGTGATGGCAATAGGCCGGTAGTTGGACGGGTCTGAGCGGTCGCCTTTTTTAGGGATCGGGTGGACGAAAGCCGTCTTCCATGATTTTGGGACTACGCCTAGGGAGTAGGAGTACCGGAAAAGACGCGTTGAAACCGGTGCCAACTCTGGAGCACACGTCCTCAGCACAATTGGGGGGATTCCGTCAGGCCCACTCGACTTGTGGATGTCCAGGGAGAGGAGTGCTTTGCGAACCGAGCGCTGTGTGAACTGCACTTCCAGCATGGAGCACTCACACCGCGGGATGGTCGGCGGGGTACTCCCCCCGTCATCGAGAGTCGAGTTAGACGCAAAGAAAGAGCCTAGAAGATCGGCTTTCTCCTTTGCAGTATGGGCCAGTGAGTCGTCCTCCCTGTGCAGAGATGGAAGAGATGGCTGACAGAAATTCCCCTGGACAGCCTTGGCGAGAGACCAGAATGCACGGGTTCCAGAAGGAAGGCGAACTAGTTTCTCGCCAATTCTGCCTATGTGCTCTGACTTTGCCTTGGCAATGACTCTTTTGAAGGACCTAGAGGCGGAATTATACTTCTTTTTTAGAGCGCTGGTGTTTACATCCTGGGACGCTGATGCATCAACCCAGGCTTGGTAGCACTCCTGCTTATAGCATGATGCTATTTTACAGGAGCGACCAAACCATGGCTGAGATTTGCCTCCAATGGGCACCACAGAGGAAGGAATAAAAAGTTCCATACCCTGAAGTACCACATCAGTAACAGAATCCGCAACAACGTTGGGATCATCCGGCGAGAAGCAAACCCGCCCCCAAGGGTAGGATGCAAAGAAAGACCGCATCCCATCCCAATCGGCTGACCTATAGTGCCAAACACGGCGGCAGCCTGCAGAATGCAACCGCGATTTCAGCGTGAGTGGCACAACACTCCGGACCAGACAATGGTCCGAGGAGCCTAAAGGGGCGTCGACGGAAATCTGATATCCGTCCGGGTGAGAGGTCAGCAGAAGGTCCAACAGGGAAGGTGCATGATCCTCCACATCTGGAATCCGCGTAGGCGAAGTAACCAGTTGTGTCAGACCATATGCCAAGGCAAAATCATGAACAGATCTCCCCGCATGATCGGTTAAACGTGAACCAAGCCATTCGGCGTGATGGGCGTTGAAGTCGCCGAGGATCACGATCTCTGCGGAGGGGATCTGCTGTAGCAACGAATCTGCAGCCATTTGGACGTGGTCGAAGAGTCGGTCTGTTTCAGTATTACCGCTATGGGACTAAAGAGGCACCCGTAGACGCGCGGATGGTCGTCGCTGTCTACGCGTAGCCAAAGGATGGACAGGTCCTTCAAGTCTGCCGAGGCGTCGAGAACAGATGTCCTCTCTGACGTAAAGGCAAACTCCAGCCCGAGGCACAAAGGAGTGTTCCAGTTTGTACCCCGGGTAGGAGAGATACGAGATATCAGCCGGAGAGGACACCTGCGTCTCGGTCAGAAAGAGCAGAGCCGGCCTCGCCGTCTCGAGATGGTAGTGGACGGCGTTTAGGTTAGAGTGAAGTCCCCTGATATTGCAGAAATTCACGGACAGCGTGGCAGGGGTCGCCTTGGTCTTGTTGCTCCGTTTGCCCCGAGCAGTTGTAGTCTTGAGCAGAATTTTGCCCCCCCCCCCCCAGAATACGCGGGGCAGCCTGAGCACCCACGCTCAGAAGTGGAGAAACATGGTCGTGGATGCTCAGCGAGGGATTCTCCAGGGGTGCTGGTACCCTCCTGGGGTAGTCTATCATTATTTAATTCCGCTACCATGTTGATGGGGGGGGGGGGATTTGGGCCTCCGGCCACCTGCACTCACCAGACGAAAAGCGGAAGCAGAGCTTCCGCGGTACCACCCCGGTTTGAGCCGGCCCATACGTGCAACAGCAAAGCTGCCGCGTGGCTGTACCACTGTTAAATATATGACGTCATAAACCGCCGCCGTGTTTCTACTGTGAGTCCAGTACTCGCTTGCGAAGTAAGGTGCTCTCAGTACTTTGATCACGTGATAAAAAAACATTAAACAGCACCTAGAGATTTAACAGCTTCAACGAATGATTGTTATTATTATTAATTAATATTGTTATTCAAATAAACTCGGACATTTTAAAAGCTACAACATTCAAATAATATTTTTTCTTGTTGAACAGAAAACGTATAAATGATTAATATTTTCATTTGAAAAAAAAAGAGTGCCGAAATATTTTTATTTTTTTTATTATATTTTTATTACAAACCAGCACACAGTCTACTTGATGGTAAGTGGATGTTGTGGCCCATAGACATCTACATTTATCTTCAATTAAGAATCAAAATGCAGATGCGTTGCCAGCCCCGAGGACTGAGATGATCACACCGTACAAAACACAGCAGCATTAAGCTGTTATTTTACGCTGTGAGAGCGTGTTCCTACCCCGGTCGAGCCGACCCGTTCATGCTGCAACCACATTGTAGCTATAGCATGGCTCCACCACGTTAAAAAAAACGATGGGTTGCACTCCAGGAGTGCCGGCAGAAGTGAAAACTTGAATATTAACGTTGCGCTTTTTTGATATTTTAGGATGATTAGGAAACACTTTTGAACGGATTACTTTAATTATCACACACGCCCTGCGCCGCCTAAGCGAAACAGCAGGCGTAGGCATACATTTTCGCCGCGCCGTAGAAAGAGAGGGGGATACTTCCTCTCCTACGGTGCGCCGGCTGTCTCTCTCTCTCCATCCGTCTTACGAATTTTCGATCAGGGTCACGTTTCCTGACGCGAGTTTAACATTTTTTACCCATTACAAAAAGTGTACAACGCCGCTAAAGAAGTTTTCACTTCAAAAGTATGTCCTAATCTAATCTATATCTCTACACAAATAAATAGAATTGAAGTGTCTGTTTGTATTGTCAAATTAACATCATTTTACTAAATGCGTATAAAAGTGTATACCGTACTTATAACAAAAAAAAACAATTTAAAAAAATGTTTGCCTGTCTGCCGGTCTGTCTGTCTGTCTGTTTGTTCCGGCTAATCTCCGAAACGGCTGGGTCGATTTTGACGGGACTTTCACCCGCGGATAGCTGGTCTTATAAGGAGTAACTTAGGCTACTTTTATTTTAGAAAAGCAATTAAGGTTCCGCGCGAAAACATTAAAGCTAATGAAGACCAACCGTAATAAATTCCACGCAGACGAAGTCACGGAGTACAGCTGTTTATACATATAACTGATGTAGATCGCTATGTAGCGATAAGGCCGCCAAATTGTACATGTAATCTGCTCTTTGTTATGTTCTTTGTTAATTTGTTTGTGATGTACAATAAAGTATACTCATTCATTCATTCAATTATTCGTTCGTTCGTTAGTTCGTTCATTTATTCATTCATTCATTAATTCTGATGTACTTTTTGTTTCTCGCACTTCTTCAGACTAACAGCTCGATGTTTATTTTTGTTTTTCTACAGATGTTGTGGTAAGTTAATGGTGTGGCCCATTACATGTAAATCTTCGATTAGTTTTTACCCCCGGAATGCCTCGTTACAAGTTAAAGGGGTCTTCGGTTCTTCACACTCACCATCATTACGCTGCTATTTCACGTTGGTACTACGTGTGAACTTGGTCTTTCCCCGGTCGAGCAAGCACCACACGAATTGGTCGGCCATTCGTACCGCAACCATAATATAGCTGCAGCGTTACTCTGCCACGTAAAAAAAATCGGCCAAGTGCGAGTCGGCATCATGAAGGTTTCCGTACCATCGTAAAAACACGTTTTTTTTATAATGTAACCCGCCTTTATTTTTTAATTAATTTTATTTTTATTATTTTGTTGTTATAGCGGCAACAAAAATACACATTCTGTGAAAATTTCAACTGTTTACCTATAAGGGATCATAGATACAGCCCACTGATTACCTTTTGGGGATGGTTTTTATTATATGGAGATTTTGAGACAAGGCTTATATATATATATATATATATATATATATATATATATATATATATATATATATATATATATATATATATATATATGCTGAAGTTGGACCACACAATGTAAATTGCTGGCTAAGACTTAATTTACTCATTCTAAGCCTGTCAAAAACAACTTTTATGCGGTTTAGTATCTAGGAAAACCACACTGAAAATATATTCATCAAGTTACATTGCTGTAACTTACTGAAGGACCGACAATGTTAATGCCAATGCTTCATAAATCTGATGACAGCCCCGTTGGTCAAGTGGTTGTAGTAGTGCGACTGCTGATCATGAGGTCCTTGGTTCGAATCCCGGGTCGAGCTAAAAAATCAATTATTGAGTTTTTCTGTCAAGAAATTCTCAGTAGCTGCCCGGAGTCAGGAAGTTGGCGGTCTCTCACCCCCGTGCCTCTCTCCGGTAGTGTTGGTTTACCGTCCCATCGGATTATGAGAGTGAGGGAATAGAGAGTGCACCTGTGCTTGCGCATACACTTGGGCACTATAATCCTGTCCTGCGCCGATGGCTAGTCTCCATTAAGGCAGGCCGCCGTGGCCGAAATTCGGTCTAAAGGAGATCTGCAAGCCTCTAGGATAAGGATCCCTTTGGGTACGGAACCCTAAAAACGTACTCATGTACGTCGTCTGAAACACTCTTAGAATAAATTGATCCTGTAGCGGCACGAATAATCTTAATACAATATGTAACGTAATTAACGCACACCTTCAGACACCCCAATTAGTATATTATGTTATAATCATAATATATACACTGAATTTTTAGTTAAACATTTTTATGCACTGATTGTTTATCAAATTAGTTATACTAATTCCGGAAGAATGTTGTGGTCACAGTACAAATCCACGAACGCAAAGACTTTAACTGCTTGAAATAAAGTTCATTTTTCTTTATTTTTATTGAATCACAGAATTAGTAATAATACAAATAAAACTGCACTCTTAAAAGTCTTACAGTTTGTTTTGACTGTACAGATTTAGTGTAACTTTAACTTACGTAGTTATAATTATTTTTGTGATAAAAAATTACTTATAATAAAAATGATAGCAATCGATTCAGTAAACGGTTCTGAAGAAACTACTTTCTCAAAGTGCGTTAATTACGTTACATATTGTATATAAAGTACGTGTCACTTTGTTGTTTGTCCGCGATGGACTCATAAAATACTCAACCGATTTTAATCAAATTTGCACACCGTGTGCAGTTTGACCCAACTTGAGAGATAGGATAGTTTTATTGCCGATGAGTGTACCACATTTTTTTTGCGAATTTAAGGATTTTTAATAGGACATGACAAAGGGTCGTCGAAAAGGGCAGAACAACGTCTGCCTGGCAAGCTAGTATAATATATTTTATTTATCAGGGTATTTGATCAGGGTATCAGGGTATTGTGTCACATACCAATTAAAGCAAGCTCGCTACTATTATGGTGAGCATATAAGATTTAATGGTTGCTACTGGATAGAACTCGAGTAGCATTATGGAAGGAATAAACTTAAGCCCTAGCTGATCTTTACTTACGGCTAGAATTGCAAGTCATCACTATTAGTCGTAAAGTGTATTTTATATATATTTTAATTAGTGGCAATGGTTCTGAAGTAGAAGTGCAATTAAAAAATACTGTCGGCCGTCGAACTGTTGGATGCTGTGCCCATGTTATGACAGTAATATGGTATTTGGGTTGGGCACGGCATCAGACTAATATTTTGCTTCCTGCTCAGTTCCTGAATAAACTCTAAAAAATTCTAACAACACCATAGGTCACACTGTGTATAGAAAACAATGAACCTCACCATCATCCTTCACAGTTAGTTACCGTGAGCAAATCTTTGTTACAGAGAGCACAAGGGATCTGTGGCAGCAAACATCTGGCTGTCGAGCTTCAGCACGTCAAGCAGGTTCTGCACGTCAACAAGCTTCGGGCCCGCGCTTACGTCACAGTGACCGAGTGAAGCCGGCCACAGTCAAACGTGTGCAGTACTAGCATTTGTCAGGGGTGTCACAGACAAGATTGGCTACATCTTGAAGCGAGCTGACGTGAAGCATCAAAGTTCAGGGAAGTTTGCAGTTTGTGATCATATCCTAGACGGGCCCAACCAGATAGACATCAAAAAAAGATTTGATAGACCACAAATCCTCTAAAAGGACGATACATGAGACTATTGAAATAAAAAATTCTTTTTTCAATAGAGAAGGAGGCTTGGTACTACCACCTGCTTAGGACCCTGTAATTAATGAAATTAAAATTAAACCCAAGCATACCACTGTAAGACTTCAAGACACAGTAAGTTCATTCCATAGATCGGACCATAAATAAAAATTAAAAATCTGAAGGTACTCCGGATTAACACTGACATTGGGACGTCAGTCACCTCAGTCTGCCGTAACCATGGGTGCTGGAAAGCACCCAAAACGTCTGGAATTAAAAATCAAAGAAATAACATGTGATAAAATCGATAAAAATAGTTGTTAAAAAACTGCATTTGTGAAAATAAAAACTTCTATATTTTCAAAACCCCGATGTTTTTTAAAGCAATTCCTTTACCATTTCATTGTTTTAATTGCATATTATCATATCTATATGCTTTTATATGTGGGCACTCATAGCCGAAGTGTCTATGAAGAGTGGACATTCCCCTTTAAAAATGTTCTATAATTTGGCCGGCTTCAACTAGGTGCAGCCGTTAGAGGTTGGTTGAAGTTAGGTGTATTCAATTTATTCGTATTTAAAAGTAGCTTGCAATCTCTACGACGACTAACTCTTCGATAAAACGGCGTTAACGTGGCATTCAAAACAAACAATTCTATTAGGAATATTTGTAATAATAAAGATAAGTTTGAAATTAGTCAAGAGTCGGGTATTTATAAACTAGTTTGTGACGAATGTCACGAAATTTAAGTGGGTCAGACGGGTCGCAATTTCGGGACACGTTATAAAGAGCATTTAGCTGCGTACAGAAATTGCAATCCTGATAAATCTCATTTTGCTCAACATTTCTTGGACACTGGACACAACCTAGCCAACTAACACTCTTTTAAAGTCTTACAAACTTGTAATAATGATAACGTTGTACTGCTGAATAAACAAACAAATGTTTCTAATGCACCTCTATTAAACATATTTAAGTCTGCTCTTAAAAGACAGCTTTGCAATATGTTCGTTACACCCACCCTCGCGGCGATCAGCGATTCGTTACGTGGTTGGAGGATAGGCGGATGTTTGGCGGCGGCTCGTTGTTTATCATTTCTACAGCAAGCGGCTGCGAACGTCAGGTGGTGATTGGTCGCATGACGCGGTCGCTCGCTACTTCAGTAGCGAGTGTTTACGTCATCGAGTAGTACAAATAGCAGCTGTTTTGACTCGCCACTCACTCCTAGGCACTCAAGCAGGCTTCTCGGTGACCCACATAACCACGCAGCCGGCTGAGTGGTATGCTTAGAGCATTTGCCACCTCCCTCTCCCGATTCCCGGAGGGTAGCCCTTTACTTTTACTTCTAGGCGCAAAAAAAAACTCGCCGCTCACTTAGCGGTCAGCTACCGTAGAGTCTGCATCTCCTGAATATGTCTCGTGTAGAGGCGAAACACGTGTCGGATTATCATCGATGGTGTCTTTCCTAGTGTAATGGTGTTGGGAGTACTGGTACCAGGATTAGTTGTTACGGGATTAGTACACGCAATTGAGGGAGGGCGGGAATTGAGCGGATATGTGCGAGGTAATTCTTACCAACTTTAGTATAACTGATTTCCGCAAAGGAACGCCTGATTCTATTATTTATCTTAAAAACCGTAGAATACTATAATACACAATAGAATGGCTGTCAACCTTATTTTGTACGAGGATAGGCATCGCCGGGAGCACACATACAAGCAATTACGCCGTATTATCAGTTAATCACTACTACAAACCCGATTCGCTGTGTTAGACGGATTTTAATACATATTTATTTGTACATAGCGTGCAATTTGGCATTTTCTAAATAATTTGCATGCGAAATTTGGAAACGAATGTAACGTCAAAACACATCTCGTGTTGACATTTATACGTGTGAATTGACGTATTAGTGGCATTTTAGTGGTTACACGGGCTCCGCCCACTCCCCCGTTCTATTATGTATGTGTTATAGTATTCTATGTTACAATATTATTTCTCCATGACAGTACCTATGGGTCAAGACCGGATCTTTAGGGCTGAGTGAGCAGCAGACAGATCTTCCCACCTCTCGGCCTTTCCTGTCTATCCAAACGTGAATTCTACTCCCGGTGTTAAAACGTTGTATTAGCTTATGCTTGGAGTTAGAAAAATTAGAAGAAAATCTTGAAAAACAACATATATTTCTCCAACCAACCAATTTAATGTGTAATTACTAGTAACATATTACTGGAAACCATCTTAGTAGTCGTCTTAGTAGGCACTGCATCTGCATTTCGATACTTAATCGAGAGTAAATGTATCCACTGATCATCAGGTGGATTATGTGCCCTTTTGTCACCCTTATTCTATAAAACTCATAAACAGTAATTGTAAACCCTTTCTTAGTTCGTCTCCCGTATCTACAAACTTATACGTATAGCGACGTTACTACACTATGCCACTTAGCTCAGTTTTTCTAATACTACGCGCTAATACTCGGCGCGTTTCAGGCACAGACAAAATAACTGAGAAAATGTCGTTTTAAATTTAAAATAGCTAAACTGTTTAGTTAGGAATGATAATAACATTCATTTAACTTGAATGCTCTGAAATAAATTTGCGCAAGTAGGTACAAGCAATAGGATATTGAACTAAATTGTACTAGCGTACCTAAAAGTATCTCGATGCAATAAATTGACAAAGTTGTTGCCATTGATATACCATGTACTACGCAAAGTACAGCTTAGTTCAGTGGTTGTAGCGCGATCTGGTGAACAGTATGGCGACGCATAAAATACGAACAAACATTAATTATTTATATTAGAAGTTATATTACTGCACGAAACCCGCAGTGTTGTAGTCATCCATGCTCTGGTCTTTTTCTTATTTGCACCTTATCCCCATTTATATATATATATATATATATATATATATATATATATATATATATATATATATATATATATATATATATATATATATATATATATATATATATATATATATATAACGACTGGACCGATTTTGATTAAATGTTTAAACTAGCACTCAGTCCACCTGATGGTAAGTGGTTGCTGTGCCCGTAGATATCTACATCTATCCTCAATTGCGAATCAAAATACAAATGCGTTGTCACCCGTGAGGACTAAGATGGAATGCCTGGTTTCCAGTAAAAAGGGTCTCCGGTTCTCTACACCTACCATACGAAACACAGCAGCATTAAGCTACTATTTCACGCTGTTATTCTGTGGGAGCGTGGTCCTTCCCCGGTCGAGCCGACCCATTCCTACTACAACTATATTACTAATATGCTGCAGTATGGCTCTACTGTGTGTGTGAAATGTGTGTTTTCGAGTAGGTCCCTGGATGGTTTTAATTCGCAATTGAACCCGCTAAGTGGCTTTATTGTCGAGATCCAGAACTTACCCGTGCGGTAAGTCGGGGCAGATCTCTAATCTTATTATATATAAATTACGTGTCACGTTGTTTGTCCGCAACGGGCTCCTAAACTACTTAACCAATATTTAATCAAATTTGCACACCGTGTGCAGTTTGGTCCAACTTGAGAGATAGGATAGTTTTTTGCCCATGAGTGACCCACAATTTTTTTTGCGGAGGATTTTTAATGGGACATGACAAAGGGTTGTCGAAAAGGGCAGAACAACGTCTGCCGGGCAAGCTAGTAAGTACAAATATATCTATATCATTACTATTTCACTTGAATCAGTAGTGTAGTTTATAAAATTAAAATTATCCCCAAAAGTTGTTAGGCTTCCAACCGAACAAATCTAAATTGATCGGTTTTAAAACAATCCAAGAAAATGATTATATGCGAACGAAATCACGTCTAATGTAAATTATATATAAAAGTTTTAAAAGTTGCTAGGATATTTGTTTTGTTAGCTCCTCTCTTGTATTTTATAAGTGTATCTATACTGAATTATTTTTTTACCGTCTGGAAAAAATAAGGTGTAACAGGTAAACGTATTAGAAGCCTATGGCACTGACATTTTACACTTTTTTTTCTTTTACATTAACGTATTATGAAATTGATTTATCAATAAATACCACCAATTATGTAAATAATATTCTAATTTTGTTGATTTATTTATTTAGTTCAAAAATTTTGTAGTTTTTGTTTAGATACCGAACAGGAAGTTTATTTTAAGTTAGTAGTATGTATTTATTGATAGATCAATTTTATATGTAAATGTAAAATAAAAAACGACGACGACGAACGACGGTGAAAAAATCACCCAGTATATACATTACTAAGATTTTTATAATATTGTACGAAACCCGCAGTATCCGAGTCATCCATGAACTTGATCGTAATTTATGGAGAAGTTACACCATTAATAAGTATAAACATATCTATTTTATTACTATTTGAATAGACACAATAGTGTAGCTTACAAAATTAAAATTAGCCACAAAGTAATGCTAATGTTATAGCCTCCAAAGAGTAAAACAAATTAATCTGCTTTAAAAGAATCAAAGAAAATGATTCCATCCGAATGAAGTCGCGGGCACAGCTTATGTAATTTTTTTTTATATAGGAAGATGGATTTATATAGAAACAACTGCAACACTAGGGGAATTGGAGGTGCATTGCCGGCTTTACACATAAAAGTTTCTGAAGTTGCTTAGATATTTACTCTACTCAGTCCCCTATAAAATATTAAATAAATTTTAAGGAGATTAGTCATACAGGTGACTTGTGACTTGACCACTTGTGACTGCCTCGTTGGTGTAGTGGTTGTAGTAGTGCGACTGCTAATCATGAGGTCCAGGGTTCAAATCCCGGGTCGGGCCAAAAAATCAATTATTGAGTTTTTCTGTCAAGAAATTCTCAGTAGCTCCCCGGAGTCAGGAAGTTGGCGGTGTCTCACCCACGTGCCTCGGAAAGCACGTAAAGCCGTTGGTCCTGCGCCTGATCTCTCTCCGGTCGTGTCGGTTTACCGTCCCATCGGATTATGAGATTGAGGCTATAGAAAGAGCACCTGTGCTTGCGCATGCACTTGGGCACTATAATTCTGTCCTGCGCCGATAGCTAGCCTCCATTGAGGCAGGCCGTCGTGGCCGAGATTCGGTCTGGAGGACATTGTTATTATTATTAATACTACTTGTGGCATTTTTAACATCGGGATAATTAAAGTTAACATTAAAATATGAACCTCCCCCACTTATTTCTGTTTCTAAGCAGGCGAAGCCACGGGCGGAAGATAGTTTGTAAAATTACTAGTAAAATATGATGCAAAAACAAAATGCATAAAGCCGATCTCAACCCCTGCAACTGGCGGTCGGTGCAGGGCGTAAAACGTTAGGGATGAACCCCAACTGTCGACGAGGGGAGGGTCGTAAATTATTCGATTATCAGTAGAGGGCGAGCGATTATTTGAGACGGAGGGATGCGTGTTTTCTCTAGACGGTTTTATCGGTTGCGTTAAAGTATTTGTCCAAGTAATGTTAAATATCTTCTTTCAAAACACCAGACTTCAATGTTCGATGACTATAACAATAAACTCAATTAAGGAAAATGCGGGGTGTTGGCAGCGTAGGGGAATCCCCATTTCTTACCGTAGGTGTTTTAAAGTGAGTATAGGATATTCAAAAATATACAATTGCATTCAATAAATATATAACATTTATACATAATCGACGGCTCCATGGCATCGTAGCTTAAGTAGTATAGCCTAGAAATAATTGTTTAGGGTCTCGATGTTTGTCCTAGTGAAATTTATGTATGTGCCTCCACGATACGGAAGAAAATCCTTATGAGGTAACGTTTAAGGCGCTACTCATGGAGCTGGAGTATAGAGGTAAGGAGGACAATCTCACGTAGGAGAATAGTTGAAAATGTGTCCATCTGTATGCAGTAAATAACAGTTCAAAAAACTCTACATAACAGCGCTCGAGTAGCTACAGGGTATTAAAAATCGCCTTAAAATACGTTGAGAGTGATTTTGAAAATAAAACCTTTGAAAACAATAAAATAATTATTACAAAAAGAGTTATGGTGAAAATTTGTGTAATAAAAATTATAAAAAGTTCTTTAAAATTAACACTGTAGCTACAGTGGCGTCACCCTTATTTAGCGCTTTTCTACGAACACTTTTTTATACAGAATTTCTTCTCCTTATCTCTAGGTACACTCCATAGCGCTACTCCTAGCGAACGGCCTTGAGCGTTCGATCCCATACATTCCACGCACTCTAGCTATCATAAATCAATACGCCCAAATTTTAAAATATTTTTTTTATAAAGTCCTCGTAAATAGTCCTTTGAAAAAATTGAATAGATCAAAATGTTCATTAAAACATTGCCTATCCATATACATTTTATAACAATATATCCATACACATAACAAGATATATCTTTTTAATAACAAGTATATTGCTCCTAAAAACCTCACAAATAACGACATGCGTAGCATTCTACTCAAACACACACCTTAATAAGCAAAATCAATTTAAAAACAAAAAAATCTAACATCTAGTTTACGCCAGGGATAAATTACGCGGATCGGAGAGTGTAGCGCGTGTAACGTCTTGTTGGGGTCTTCAAACCGCCTGCCAATGTGCCGCATGGTGAATAAGTCAAGTCCTCCCTACAAAGTGTTAGCCCCAAGTCCAGCGGTGAACACTTACAGGCTGCTGTTGATGGTGATCAATCAAATCAATATATTCTTTATTGTCCACCAATAAGAAAAGGAAAATAAAATTAACTAAATTATATGGCACTTGACCTTAATTAGGCTGCTATTTTATATTTTGGTGACGGTGATAATAAAAAGACGATACTACGAGCTTAAAAAACATACAGTCAGTCATCGCATTTGATGTTGTCGGTAAACCCGATATAAACAATAAATTGTTAGGGTTGTCAGAACGAGAAGTAATAAAAATAAAAAACATATTTTATTTTATTCTAGTTTAAACAAATTAAATAACTGGATCGGACAATTAGTGTTCAGAAATAATAAAAATAGGTTATAATAACTTCAATTCCTTATCTTCATATTTTTTTTTCGAATAGAATAAGGATGGCATACGAGCACATAGGCCACCTGATGGTAAGTGGATGCTTAGGCCTATAGACATCTACATTTATCCCATCAAAACGCAGCATCAAATTTCAGAATCAAAACGCATATGAGTTGTCACCCCTGAGGACTAAGATGGAATGTCTCGTTTCCAGTTAAAAAGGTCCCCGGATCTTTATACTCACCAAGCGAAACACAGCAGTATTAAGCTGATATTTTGCGCTGGTATTGCGTGAGAGCGTGGTCCTTCCCCGATCGAGCCGACCCATTCGTGCTACAATCATAATATAGCTGTAGCGTAGCTCAACCACGTATAAATTTAAATGAAGACGACCCACTGCAGCTTTGTACCGCACATGTAGTGGGAACCATTTTAATTTCTTTGAGTGACAGGAAACCCTAGCGGACAGTTCCCGAACGAATAGCGACCGCTCGGGAGCGCTCCGGCCGCGTCTCGCTCGCACCGCACCGCATGATTGCCCGTCTAGACGCCTTCGACGACCGACGTAATTAAACCGTGACTGTATCGTTTTTATTTTTACAAAAATATTGGTTCTCATTAGTATTCAAACATTTACCCCGCAATAGTTAGGTTGTTGGCCTATGACACATAACCAATCTTATTTTTTTTTAAATAAAGAGTAAGAACCGACTTCAAAGAATAAAATAATTTTACATTCTGAAATCGCTACGAAGATATATTGATAGAAGAATTAAAGTTCCGAATTCGGAATATGAAATTATTTTATAGTTTTCAGTTGCTTGAAGTAGGTAACTAACTGACTTGTAGTAACCACTCCCCCTCCTCGGCCTCCGCCCGTAGAATTTATTATTGTGGTGTTATTTAGGTGATAATCACAAAAGAACATTTTGTTTTATCAATTCGAGGATAAAATACAGCCCAGATCACACTTAGCATTCGTTAAGTTTCATTGCAATCAATTATAATCGAAAATAAGCGCGGACAGACAGACAGATTTTATGAATGTTTATTCATTCATAGTTGCATGTAAAGAACCCCTAAGCTGAATAAAATGTTGTTATTTCGATGTTACAAAACATGAGTTATACCAAACAAATTAATGTTACAGACATTTCAATTTTATTTAATACTAGCTGTTCCTCGCGACCTCGTCCGCGTGAAGTTTTCATACGGAACTTTTTGAAAATATTCTATCGCTTATGTTCATCAGGGATATTGTAGGATTCCAATTTTGAAAGAATTTTTCAAATCGGTTTAGTAGTTCCGGAGCCCATTCAATTCAAACAAACAAACAAATCTTTTCTCGTTATGATATTAGTACTGTTTAGCGATCTGTCCCGTCTTCGCATAGATGATATCTGAATTCTACAACAGCGCCACCTACCGGGTCCAACTATGCTTATATCTTTCGCGGAAGTGGAAAGAATATGTTGACAAAGCTTTACCGCAATCTGATGAACGGTATGGCAGCGAATTAAATACGAACAAACAACTATTATTTTTTATATAATACTATAAGATATATTAGTATAATTACTCATATACTTAAATTAAAAGTTATTTTTACAACCCTTCTGAGTAAATTAAGGTTAGGAGTTAATCAATTAACTTCATCTCCTATTTCGTTACCATTAAGGGTGTTTTTTATATGAAACCACCTCTGATATATTACTAGCCTATTTACTAAAAAAGAATCATCAAGATCTGTTCATAATTGACGAAGATATTGCGTGATATACGCGTACCTTGAACGAAACGCGTACGAGTACATACAAAAAAAACCGGCCAAGAGCGTGTCGGGCCACGCTCAGTGTAGGGTTCCGTAGTTTCCCGTCCGTCACAATAAGTGTTCCCACTTATGAGTTTAAAGGTGGGTATCCATTATGTTCGCGCTCCAGCAGCGCTCCGCGCTCCTGCAACTGCTCCCGGTAGTGGTTACTGTTGTTTCCATCCAAGTTCAAAATGATTTTCCTAGAAAGTCCTTATAAAGTTTTACTTTCCAGATTTTTTTCATATTTTCTAAATTTATGGTTCAAAAGTTAGAGGGGGGACACATTGTTTTTTACTTTTGGAGCGATTATTTCCGAAATTATTGACATTATCAAAAATGATTTTATTAAACCCCTATTCATTTTTAAATACCTTTCCAACAATATATCACACGTTAGGGTTGAAATTAAAAAAAATCACTTCCCACTTTACATATAGGGTACTACTAATAAAATATTTATTTCCAATTTTTATTTTACCACTTTGTCGGCGTGATTGATACACATATTGGCACCAAATTTCAGCTTTCTAGTGCTAACGGTCACAGAGATTAAGCGAGGACGGACAGACGGACAGACAGACATGGCGAAACTATAAGGGTTCCTACTTGACTACGGAACCCTAAAAAACGAATGTGCTTATAACCACACGACTGAATTAAAACTTTTGTTATGCATAATAATATGTATAGTGAGCCGTGGTAGCTCAGATGGTTAACGCTCGCTGTAAATATAACAGCTCGCGAGTAACCCTGGTTCAATCCCCGCCGGCACCAATGAAATTGTTAATTGCAATTTTAAGTGCTGATTTACAACGTGCTCGGCGGTGAAGGAAACATCGTGAGGAAACCTGCATGTGTGAGGAATAAGAGAAAAAAATATTTCGAAGACATGTGAAGTTCGCCAACACGCATTGGGGCAGCGCGGCTGACACTTCCTTGCCCTATAACCCTCTCAGAAATGAGGGGAGGCCTGTGCCCAGCAGTGGGACATATATAGGCAGTAACTTTACTTTTATAATATGTATAATATTAATAATATAAATAAATAATAATAATAATATAATATATTAATTTTCTACAAATATTTAAATTTATTATCGGCTTCCTTTCATTATTGGTTATTAAAATCAATTTACAATTTTATTCACTTTAAACGTAGAATATTTAATGTATTGAACAAAATATTAATTCATAAAATTGTTCAATACGAAGTACAATTACGAAACATAACTGGCTATGAGAGAAAGAGAGAAAAAAAATGTGCGCGCGCACTGCTTCTCTTGCTTATATTCCCCACTCAACTCCCGTTCGCTTCGCCCGGTCACACTTTTCGTAACGCTTTAGTCACGTGTTCGCCAGCTTATTCCCCAAGCAAAGCGCCCGTAAAGAAGTTTTACTTCAAAAGGAAAATACAGTCTAATTGAATTAACTCTTTTAAATAAAACTAGTTTTTACGGATTTTATCGCGTATATCAACTAACTTTATATTGCCGACGTTTCGAGCACTTTACAGCACCCATGGTCACGGGGGGATTGAGTTGTTCATCGTCCAGATGTCATAGCTAACCGCAGTTACCCACAGATTAAAATCATTAAGTTTAGTTCCGATATGAACTTATAGTATCATGAAGTCTTGCAGTTTTATGCTTAAGTTTGGACTTAATTTTATTAACTATAGGATCCCAACCAGATGATAACGCCTAGCCATCTTCGCTATTGAAATTGAGGTGTTTTTTGGTATCAATAGCCTCGCGAATCATTCTTGGAAGAAATCGGTGTTCTATAGCGAGGATTTGTGGTCTATCAAATCTGATGTAGTGACGGGGGCGATCCTGTACGTGTTCACAGACTGCAGACTTAATATACGCGATAGAATCCGTAAAAACTAGTTTTATTTAAAATTTTAGTGTTCGCGTTTATATAAGAAATCATTATGAAATACTTGTTCCTTTTAAATTGGCCAAAATACAAAATCTAGACAATTCGAAAAAGTATCGAATCTTGGTTCGAATTGCAATCTCTACATACCCGGGCCACTCAAACGGAAAATTGGCAATTTGGAAGTTAATATCCGGGTCCCATAGTAAGTTTGTAGCGTATATAAGATTGGAACACACACAGCAAGCGGCTAAGCTAAGTACACGGCGCTTGTTGTAAATTTCAAAGTAGGTTACCAACCCGGGTTCGATCCCCGCCGGCGGTAATGAAATTATTAATTGCAATTTTAAGTGCTGATTTACCACGTGCTCGGCGGTGAAGAAAAACATCGGGAGGAAAGCTGTATGTTTCAGAAATAATAAAAAAAATATTTCGACGACATCTGGGGCGTAACTTATGTTAATATACAGCTAATGCGTGCGCGTGACGTAAGTTGTAGCACCGCAGTTATGTACAATATAATATGAACCTGTCTCTGTTCCTCTCCTGTACATACTCCAATATTGACACAGGAATTATTTTATAGAATAAGGTGGACAACACAGTCCACCTGATGGTAAGTGGATACTGAGGCCCATAAATTTGGTTCCTTTGCTGTTTGTTGTCGGTCTAGTTTTTTTTTTTTTTTTTTTTTATAGAAGAGGGGGCAAACGAGCATGCGGCTCACCTGATGTTAAGTGACTACCGCCGCCCATGATCAAACGCAACACCAAAAACAAATCTTTTCTCTTTATGATATTAGTACTGTTTAGCGATCTGTCCCGTCTTCGCATAGATGATATCTGAATTCTACAACAGCGCCACCTACCGAGTCCAACTATGCTTATATCTTTCGCGGAAGTGCAAACAATATGTTGACAAAGCTTTACCGCAATCTGATGAACGATACGGCAGGGCATTAAATACAAACAAACAAATACTATTTTTTATATAACACTATAAGATATATTAGTATAATTACTCATATACTTAAATTAAAAGTTATTTTTACAACCCTTCTGAGTAAATTAAGGTTCATCATCATCATTACAGCCTTTCACAAGTCCACTGCTGAACATAGGCCTCCCCCAAGTAATGCCACAAAGCACGGTCCTGAGCCACCTGCATCCATCGACTTCCTGCATGTCTTACCAGGTCGTCACTCCATCTAGTGGGGGGGTCGCCCTACACTACGCCTACCGGTACGAGGCTGCCACTCGAGAACCTTTCTTCCCCATCGGTTATCGGTTCTTCGAGCTATATGGCCGGCCCATTGCCACTTCAGCTTACTAATCCGTTGGGCTATGTCGGTCACTCTGGTTTTACTGCGGATATCCTCATTTCTGAGTCTATCACGCAGAGAAACTCCGAGCATAGCCCTCTCCATAGCTCGCTGAGCGACCTTAAGCGTCCTCATACGGCCAGCAGTGAAGGACCACGTCTCAGATCCATAAGTCATCACTGGCAACACGCACTGGTTGTACAATCTAGTTTTTAGAGATTGAGGTATACCTGACGAAAAGATATGTCGTAATTTCCCGAACGCTGCCCATCCGAGTTGAATCCGTCGATTGACCTCTCGGTCGAAGTTGGACTTACCTAGTCGGACTATTTGTCCCAGGTAAACGTACTCGTCAACAACTTCGAGCATAGTGCTCCCAACAACTACCGGCATAGGTGTGACATGGACATTGAACATGATCTTTGTTTTGTCCATGTTCATCTTAAGACCTATCCGTTGGGAGGCACTATTGAGGTCATTGAGCATAGTGCTTAAGTCCTCCAGCGATTCTGCCATAAGGACTATATCGTCGGCAAATCGAAGGTGAGTGATGTACTCGCCATTGATGTCAATACCGTATCCTTTCCAGTCCAGTAGCTTGAAAACGTCTTCCAATGCAGCGGTGAAGAGTTTCGGGGATATAACGTCACCCTGTCTTACACCTCTCTGCAGTTGGATAGGTTTCGAGCTCTGGTTCTGTACTCGGATAGCCATCGTAGCCCTACTGTACAAACACTTCAGCACTTCGATATACCGACAGTCAACTTGGCACCGCTGAAGGGACTGTAGCACCGCCCAAATTTCGACGGAATCAAAGGCTTTCTCATAGTCCACATACGCCAGGCAAAGTGGCAGATTGTACTCTTCAGTCTTCTGTACAATCTGCCGCAGGGTATGTATGTGGTCTATGGTACTGAAGCCTTTTCGGAAACCGGCTTGTTCGGGAGGCTGGAAGTCGTCAAGTCTGCGTGCGAGACGATTCGTAATGACTCTCGAAAACAGCACGTAGACGCGGCTCAGAAGGGAAATCGGTCTGTAGTTCTTTAAGAGAGCGTTGTCGCCTTTCTTAAAGAACAAGACCACCGCACTTCTGCTCCACGCCTCTGGAGTAGTGCCACCATGGAGGACGGAATTGAAGAGCTTCTGAAGGACTACAAGTACCGGTGTTCCACCCGCTTTCAGAAGCTCCGCTGTAATTCCATCCTCGCCTGGGGCCCTGCCGTTTTTAAGGTGCTGGAGAGCCATTCTAATCTCGCTTAGACTGACGTCCGGGATATCATCGGAATAGTGTCGGATAAGACTTGCTCTTGGATCGTTACTCACACTTGCGTGTGGCTCCAACGATGATGTGTACAGCTGCCCATAGAACCTCTCAATCTCACTCAAAATCTCAGGTGTCCCGGAAACGATGTTGCCACACTCAGTCTTCAGCTTTGACAGTTGGCTCTTTCTGGCAGACAGATCTCTGGCAAAGACTTTGGAGCCCTGGTTCCGCTCGATCGCTTCTTTAATACGAGAAGTATTAAAGTTGCGTAAGTCTCGCCGCATGCATTTGGAGATCTGTCTGTTCAGTTGCCTGTATGCTGTCAAATCTGTTGACGATTGCAGCCTCATCTCCCGTCTAACAGCCATGAGATTAAGAGTGTGATCGGAGAGTTTTTGTGTTCTTCTGCGGCGGGTCTTGCAGAACTTAGCTCCGACCGCATGGACAGTTTCCACGAGCTTGTCGTTCATATCGTCCACTGCATTGCAATCTTCTAGGCACTGGAAGCGGTTACGTAACTCGAGCTGAAAGGTTTCGGGATTCTGGATTAGAGCACGAGGGGGACGGAGCGTTGACTTCATTAGACGAGACCTCTCCAACTTAACGTTTAGGTTCAGTGTGCCTCTAACCATTCGGTGATCGCTGCCAGTTTTCACCCTTGCGATCACTGAGACATCACTGAACAGTTGGCGTCTGGTCGTCATAATGAAGTCAATCTCATTTTTTGTCGAACCGTCGGGGCTCGACCAGGTCCACTTCCTGTGGGGCCGCTTCTGGAAGAAAGAGTTCATCATAAAGAGTCCCTCTTTCTCCATAAAGTCGGCCAGCTGCTGGCCCCTTCGGTTCCGTTGCCCTACTCCAAATTTCCCTACCTTCAGCTCACCGCTTTCTCTTGTGCCTAGTTTTGCGTTGAAGTCTCCCATCAACACCGTGTAGTGAGTTTTGGAGGAATGTATGGCTCTGGAAATATCCTCATACATTTCCTCCACCTCCTCATCGGGGTGTGCCGAGGTTGGTGCGTAAACCTTAAAATTAAAATTAAGGTTAGGAGTTAATTAATTAACTTCATCTCCTATTTCGTTACCATTAAGGATGTTTTTTATATGAAACCACCTCTGAATAGCCTATTTATTAAAAAAGAACGGTAGTAGAACAATAGATAAGTAGATAAGAACAATGGAGCGCTAATGACGGTGGAGGCTCGCAGCGGATATCAATTAGATAAGAGTTAATTGATCTGCACATCTCCGGAACCGTGCATCCCACGCAAAAATGGACCGCAGATTCGTCATCAGAGCATGCCAAAACCTTCTCTTTTTTTTTTCAGGATCGTGAGTTGACGAACGTCGTACTTGAACCACTTTTGACTCAGTGCGCCAGAACTGGTACAACGTAACTACTAGTATAGTAGTACTGACTCAGTGCGCCAGAACTGGTACAACCTAACTACTGATATAAGAGTGGACACCATTATAGAGAATGAAATTGTCATACAAGTGACTGATAGCGATGACAGCTCTGGCGAATCTGGTTCAGAGTCTAAATAATTGTTTTAATAAATGATAGGTAGTCATTTATTAAAACATCTTGTACCTACTCTATTCATTAAAATGTGTAACAGTGTTTACAAATTTGTTTTATTTTGATATGTCCTCGACCAATTATCTACGCCCATCAAGGATACTCCACCTAATAAAGAACCTGTGTCTTTAACTATTATTGTTTTGATTTTATTTAATTACACACTATACTAGAATATTTAAAAACAAACGTTCTTCTAGTTATTCTACTTCCGGCCTAAACTTCAGTTAATCGAAACCATATGAGATTTGTGACATTTCCAATAGCTGTCTTTTCCGATAGGCTCGAGGTGATACTCTCTCAACAGGTTTGCCCAAAGCGTAGAGATAGCCTCCTCCAAAGACTATAGTGGATATTGTTGTGCAAGTTTACCGGAGACGGAGAGCCTTTTTACAGGAAACGGGGCATTTCATCATAGTCCACAAGCGTGACAACGCATATGCTTTTGATTCTTAATCTAGGATAAATGTAGATGTCTATGGGCCCGGCATCTACTAACCGCAGATGGACTGTGTGCTCGTTTGTTACCCTTATATATAAAAAAAATGTATCTCGGTAAACCTAGCCGCGTTTATACATATCGTATCATTGTAACAACTTCTACGAAAGACTAATCGAGAATGTAACGATGTACTCGTACATCCTAGAACGTACATCGTTGTGAAAGTATATCTCGCTATGTACTTAGCCGCTTTCGACAATACCATAGAGATATCTTTTATCAAAGGCTACTTTAGAATTGTTAGTGTTATGTAAGTTTAATTAGGTACGTTTCTACCCAGCCGTTTTTGACAATACCTTAGAGATATCTTGTTTGAAAAACTACCTTAGAATGAATATTCTGATGCAAGTTAAATAAGTTACGTCCCTAATCCCTACCTAGCTGTTTTCGACCACAGACTTATAATATACTGGCGTACAGTATATTATAAGTCTATGGTTTTCGAAAATACCATAAAGACTACTTTAGAGTTGTTATTGTTATGCGAGTTTAATTAGGTACTTTTCTACCTGGCCGCTTTCGACATATTGTAGAGACAATTTCCACCAAAGGTTGTCTTTGGTAGATACAACTTTAACTATATGTTATCTTTGGCGAAAGTTATTTTAACGATAGACCCTTTTTACTGGAAACGAGGCATTCCATCTTAGTCCTCACGGGTGACTACGCATCTGCATTTTGATTCGTAATCGAGGATAGATGTAGATGTCTATGGGCCACAGGAACCACTTACCATCAGGTGGACTGTGTGCTCGTTTGTCACCCTATCCTATAAAAAAAAAAAGAATGAGTGAAGACCGAATGGTGAAGAAAATATATAGAGCGAAAGTAAATATTAAAAGGTGTCGAGGTAGACTGAGACTAACTTTCGAAGACCATGTGAGCAAATTGCTCGAAGAGGGGAGGGTCAAGAGTACTCGGATACCTAGACGTGCATGTATGAAGAAGTTAACGAACCTGAAAGAAGCGAAAGAGGTATGTAAGGATCGTGACACTTGGCGATCTGTTCTCTCTGGCTACCCCGTTAGGGATTGTGCGTGAAGATAAGTAAGTAAGTAAGTAAGTATCGTGAAGGCAGTTTACATACATAAATTTCACAAGGACAAACATTCAGACCCGCAACAATAATTTGTAGGCCATACATACATATACTTGCTCCGTCTGCGATTCGAACCCGCGGCCATCAGCGCAACAACTCATTGCTAAACCACTGCGCCACGGAGCGATCCTAGTTTTAATAATACAACATCAAATAACGGAACCGCTCTAATTGCAAAATCAACATTCGAGCTTTAAATGAGTACTAAGAAACAAAAGAATACGAAAGACTGAAAGGGAACACGCCAAATATTAAAATGGTGACCCATTTGCGAGCCTGTGAACTTTGTGTTTCGCATTGCTGCTTCAAAAATTCAGTAGCAAAACTTCCGTTTAAAAAAATGTGCACTGTTCTGTAGTCGTAAACTCCACTGCCACCTCCACCCTCTCTCCCCATAACAATATTATATACTAGCTACACTGCTCAGTTTCGCCTGGATAGAATCTTTTAATGTAAACTTCAAATTTAAGATAACCAAAGGCCATGTTATAATTATCGTAAATGTATATGTCGTAGCAGGATAATTAAAGCCGTGATACAGTTATATCCGTAGGAATATAGTTATATGACAGCGGTTCCTAACTATCCGGTTCTTTGAACGAAGTGATGCGAAGGGCTCTTGTCTCCATAAATATCGCCTCGGTTTATATGTGGCCTAAGGGCCACCCAAATGCCACATATATTATAATGATGTAAAGTAGTATTGAAAGAATTAAACTTTTTAATTTAAAAAATTCAAAAAGTATAGATCAAAATTAGTTTTGACTAACATTCTTAGTCAACCAATGCCTATAATTATTTAAAAAAATAGTCTAGTAAAATATTTATATTACTAGATCGGGCTCGTATCATAATTATATACCGGTATATAGCTATATACCTAGGGATATAACTTTATCACGGCCTCAATCATCTTACTGCGACATATACAAGAACTAGATGATACCCTCTCGATTCGCTGTGCGCACGATAATATTTTATTGCGGAACCTAGAACATAAAACATCAATAATTTCTTTCAATTTTGTTTATTGGTATAGATAACATTTTTAAATGTCAACCGATAAGAGAAAATGCTACCGTGATGTAACCCATATTAAAAAGATCTTCGGTCTTTCCTACTAAACAAAACATAATAGAATCCGGCTATTTTACGTTTGTGTTTTGTCCCGAGAATTAAAATTTAACGCCTCGCGACATCGTGAAAAAGTGCACCTCCTTGCATCGAATAGTATAGGACTATGACACGACTAACGAAAGTGGAATTTTGATATAGGTAAATTCATATCTTTATCTTGAATTTGATTGTTCAAAGACACGATTGTATCATTTTGACTCGATCATAATTATCTGCGAATATACCTCTAAAAATCACTATAGTTGAAATTACAACAAAAACAATCACTCAAATATATTCATAACATCAATGTCCATAATTTACTTGCTCATTATTTTGATTACTTAAATCAATAATTTTTAAAAAAATATTTTAAGATTCTGACAATTTATAAACGCTTTTATCGTCGCGGGCGCTACGCAATTTTAGACCTTATGACGGCGTTTTTACAAGTTTTTATAGAAATTATATATTCACTCGGATCAGTACGGCGATAGCCTTTTCGATGTGTCGTCCTAAAACAAATCTCCGGTGTTCGTCACTTACACCATGCGAAACACAAAAGCGTTATGCTGCCATTTTACGTAGGTGATTTGAGTTTTTTTTTTTATAGAAGAGGGGGCAAACGAGCATGCGGCTCACCTGATGTTAAGTGACTACCGCCGCCCATGATCAACCGCAACACCGGGAGAATTGCGGGTGCGTTGCCGGCCCTTTAGAAAGGAGTAAGCTCTTTTCTTGAAGGTCCCCAGGTCGTATCGGTCCGGAAAAATCGCCGGTGATAAACTATTCCACAGAGAGGTTGTACGTGGAAGAAAACTCCTTGTGAAACGTACAGTGGTGGATCGCCAAGCATCCAGATGGTGTGGATGGTATCGGGACGTTTGCCGTGTCGTGCGTTCACGAAATTTGGCGGCTGGGATTAATCCGAACAATTCCTCAGAGCACTCCCCGTGATAGATGCGATAAAATACGCAAAGAGATGCAACATCTCTTCGCAACGCCAGTGAATCGAGCCGATCGGAAAGCACTCGGTCGTCGACGCTCTGCGCTGGATGCGGTCAAGTGGAAGGAGCTGGTACTGGGGAGCCCAAGCCCAGAGATGGGAACAGTATTCCATGTGCGGCCGAACCTGCGCCTTGTAAAGTTGCAGGCGGTGTGCCGGCATGAAATACTGTCCCGCTCTGCTGAGCACGCCAAGCTTTTTAGAGGCCAATTTGGCCTTCCCTTCCAAGTGACCACGAAACTGCACGTCACTCGATATGTCGACGCCGAGGATTCCGATACTGGCTGAGGCAACAAGGGGAGTGCCTTGAAACTGAGGGGATACGACAAAGGGGTTCTTTTTAGCGGTTAACGCGCAAACTTGTGTCTTCTGGGGGTTAAACTGGACTAGATTTAGTCGTCCCCAATCCGAGACTCTGTTCAGCAAAGACTCGACTTCAGACACAAGTTTGTCCCGGCACTCGGAGACGTTTTCCCGAGAAATATTGGCTCGGCCGGTGTAAAGAGCATCACCAGTGCTGTCATCTGCATAGCAATGAATGTTACGGGTATGCAACATATCATTGATATGCAGAAGAAACAGCGTTGGCGACAGCACGCAGCCCTGTGGAACACCAGCATTAATAGGCTTGCAATCGGAGCTTGCACCGTCTACAACGACCTTGATGCTCCGATCTGCAAGAAAGCTGGTGATCCAATCGCACAATTTCTCGGGAAGCCCATAGGAAGGGAGCTTCGAAAGAAGCGCTTTGTGCCAAACCCGATCGAAGGCCTTCGCAATGTCCAAACTAACGGCCAATGCCTCCCCCCTGAACTCTACTGCCTCCGCCCATCTGTGAGTGAGGTAGACCAGAAGATCACCAGCTGACCGACCACGGCGAAAACCGTATTGGCGGTCACTAATCAGCTGGTGATCCTCAAGGTACCTCATGAGCTGGCAGTTTACAATGGATTCCATTGTTTTGGAGAACAAGGAGGTGATGGCGATTGGCCGGTAGTTGGACGGGTCTGAGCGGTCGCCTTTTTTAGGGATCGGGTGGACGAAAGCCGTCTTCCATGATTTTGGGACTACGCCTAGGGAGTAGGAGTACCGGAAAAGACGCGTTAAAACCGGTGCCAACTCTGGAGCACACGTCCTCAGCACAATTGGGGGGATTCCGTCAGGCCCACTCGACTTGTGGATGTCCAGGGAGAGGAGTGCTTTGCGAACCGAGCGCTGTGTGAACTGCACTTCCGGCATGGAGCACTTACACCGCGGGATGGTCGGCGGCGTACTCCCCCCGTCATCGAGAGTCGAGTTAGACGCAAAGAAGGAGCCTAGAAGATCGGCTTTCTCCTTTGCAGTATGGGCCAGTGAGTCGTCCTCCCTGTGCAGAGATGGAAGAGATGGCTGACAGAAATTCCCCTGGACAGCCTTGGCGAGAGACCAGAATGCACGGGTTCCAGAAGGAAGGCGAACTAGTTTCTCGCCAATTCTGCCTATGTGCTCTGACTTTGCCTTGGCAATGACTCTTTTGAAGGACCTAGAGGCGGAATTATACTTCTTTTTTAGAGCGCTGGTGTTTACATCCCGGGACGCTGATGCATCAACCCAGGCTTGATAGCACTCCTGCTTATAGCAAGATGCTATTTTACAGGAGCGACCAAACCATGGCTGAGATTTGCCTCCAATGGGCACCACAGAGGAAGGAATAAAAAGTTCCATACCCTGAAGTACCACATCAGTAACAGAATCCGCAACAACGTTGGGATCATCCGGCGAGAAGCAAACCCGCCCCCAAGGGTAGGATGCAAAGAAAGACCGCATCCCATCCCAATCGGCTGACCTATAGTGCCAAACACGACGGCAGCCTGCAGAATGCAACCGCGATTTCAGCGTGAGTGGCACAACACTCCGGACCAGACAATGGTCCGAGGAGCCTAAAGGGGCGTCGACGGAAATCTGATATCCGTCAAAGCCAGTTTCTATTTCACGCTGGTAATTTTACCAGCAGTGTAAGATATTCACTTTCCCATATCGTCACGTGGGTGTCGTAGGCGACAGAGGGAAACCATCAAAGAGATAGCGGTTTTCTTATAACATTTTTTTTAATTAGAACAATATTGACAAACAATAAACACAGTCCACCTGATGGTAAGTGAATGCTGTGACTCATAGACATCCTCGATTCATCCAACATTTATCCTCGATTATGAATCAAAATGCTGATGCGTCACCCCCGTGGACTAGGACGGAATGCCTCGTTTCTAGTAAAAAAAGGTCTCCGGAACTCTACCCTCATCATACGAAAAACAGCAGTATTAAACTGCTATTTGACGCTGGTATTCTGTGAGAGCGTGGTCCTTCCCCGGTCGAGCCAACCGATTCGTGATAAATCATAATATATCTGTAGCGTGGCTCTACCACGTACATATAACATCTAGCAAATATATAAGTCTACAGTTGCTTACTCGCAATCAGAGCGTGGCAACTATGGCAAGTATCACACTATGAGGTAATCTACAAAGTGGCCTAGAATCGGCTTGGACAGGCTGTAATAATTAAATAAATGAAATTTTGTACAAGCTTGATCCTAACTTGGTCGGAATATTTTTTTTTAATTTATTAGATACTAACCAAGGTAGACAGTCTTTCGGTCAAAATATCAAAGGTTGTTATAATCTGAGGCGTATTTATTCGCAAAGTCTTCACAATATACCGATGCGTCACATTGAGATATTGGCCGATTTTGTAGAGACGTTTACCCAACGAAGAGTTGAAGATGGTAGAACCTCAAGCTGTCCTAGGAGATAAATACATTAATATCACCATCAAAGCATTTTAACGTCGTTTCCTTCAATAGCTCACATGCGCAGACATTCTTCAAACCGAATATACTATAACGACTAGTGATCCCCACGGCCTCGCAAGGGTCATTTCTGTGCCTCGACAACAGTGCCTACCGGGTCCAATTCTGGATGTAAGCCATTGTCGAATTAGTTTAATTACACACACAAAATTTAATTAAAGTCGGTCCAGTTGTTTTGGAAAAGTTCACGTCACATTCACATGGAGTGGGTCTGGGGCTCCCCAGTGCCAGTTTCTTCCACTTGACCACATCCAGCGCAGAGCGGCTCGAATCGTCTGCAACCGAGTACTATCCGATCGGCTTGATTCACTGGCGCTGCGAATAGATGCATCTCTTTGCGTACTTTATCGCATCTATCACGGGGAGTTCTCTGAGGAATTGTTCGGATTAATCCCAGCCGCCAAATTTCATGAACGCACTACGCGGCAAACCTCCCGATATCATCCACACCATCTGGATGCTTGGCGGTCCACCACTCTACGTTTCACTAGGAGTTTTCTGCCGCGTACGATCTCTGTGTGGAATAGTTTACCACCGGCGATTTTTCTGGACCGATACGACTTCGGGACCTTCAAGAAAAGAGCTTACTGCTTTCTAAAAGGCCGGCAACGCACCTGCAATTCCTCTGATGTTGCAATTGTTAATGAGCGGCGGTAGTCACTTAACATCAGGTGAACCGCATATGCTCGTTTGCTCGTTCTCCTATAAAAAAAATGGACAGAACTATCGGTTGGCGGTCAAATTCCCGCCAAAATCGCTCCATCAATAATTAACTGAAGTATTGTTCTACCACGTAAACATATTAAAAACTATAGAGAAATATAAAATAGTATTCAAGATGTACGAGTTTATCCATCGGAATCAAAGAAATTGTCAAATGTATATTTTAAGTGCAGATTTGTCACGTGCTTCGCGGTGAAGGAAAACATTATGAAGATATACAACACGTGAGTTTAACAAACCAGAGGTAAAATATTATACGACACAAAACTTGAAAGTCCTGTTAAAAAATCTATTGTAACCAAAATCCCATCTTTGCCAACATTTGTGCAAAATCGTAAATTGCTAAACTCGAGATTATCGGATTTGAATTATTGTCAAAGGTCTACTGCAACCAAAATTATCTTTGAATTTTATTATTTTCGGTCTACCGCTATGAAAATACCTTCTCACATTTTCAAGTCACATAGCCTAGTGATCCCTAGCTCCTGCGTCACTAGTTCTGGGCTCAAATCCCCGTGAAACCAGCAATTGTGCAGAATCACAAATTACTGGATTCGAGTTGTCGGGTTTGAATATATTGTGGCTTTCCACGACATTTTGACATGCAAACGTCTGAGGAACGATGGAAAGGAACTAGGATTCGATGTCAAAAACTCATTCTAGAAGTTGCACTTTGCCTCGTTTTTTTATTTTATTTTATATAATGAAACTTTTTCCAGGTTAAAGGAAAAACACTTTAATAAACGACAAATAAACGTTAATGTTTTTATTTCTTCTTAATATTCATCCCAGAAGTAGTCCACAACTGGACATGTGAGCCGGCTCTTAACGCAAAGATGGTTTTTCAAAACTGCCACTAAAATAATTATCGGTCTCATGTTGATTTGTAAGTTATAGATACATTATTTTGGCGTATATGTCCCACGCACACATGGGACATCTAAGAAAAAAAATTTGCTAACGGTGACACTCGCTTAGTTTGACGTAAAAGGTGATTAAAGGGATATTTATTGTGTACCTAATGTGGATATGTTATTGCGCAGGCAATTGACTAGCCTCTTATCATATCTTGCACAATTTTCCATCTAAACTCATATTTTTTTGCTGAGCGTGGTTCAAGTAGCACGCTACTCTTTGGACTCTACCGATCCACTCGAGATGTGAATATGTAATAATAGTCAAAAATTACAAAACTTTTCAATAAACTGTATAGTTTTTTTTTAAATTACGCACTTCGTTAAAAATGTTTCTTATCTCTTTTCAACTAATTGGAAGTTCTTAGTTCATTAAGCGCTATATTTAGTCACTCACAAAGGCAAATAAAGCGGAGTCACTAATTACTGACCTTTAATTAAGACCTCTTAAAGGTCGACATACAAACACAAAATCACTCACCTGAAAACAGCACAACACGGTTTTCTTTACTCTAAACGTGAAAAACACACACTGATTTGTTTCGAAAATATACTGCTTATTAGGCAGAACGTTTAAACACTTTTGTCTTTTTTTTAGTACATAAATGTGTTTAAAATACGCATTTTAATAAAACAGCACATTTATCAACAGCCTCGCGTCGTGAAACATAGGAAAATGTGCCGAGAATCACGAAAATCGATTTTGCGAAAAAAGGAGATCCCGTGCATGTACGTCATGTTGAAAGAGAAAGCTATAACGATAGGGATGGAAAAGACAGAGAAGGAATATCATGTTTATGTCCGTGTGAGGGAGAGGGTTGATTATGTTTTGCTTGTGTTGTATTATGTTGAACCTACTAAAATAAGGGCTGTTTAAAACGCTACCATTTGTTCTAGAAACAATTTATATTCAAATAAAAATAAAGTAAAATATTATACATACTCCTTAAGCAAAAGTAACTAGGTATATTCATCTGTTATATACTCGTAAATATATATGTAACCTATTCTAAAATTCTCTCTCACTGTCCACAAGTAAGATTACGTTCATATATAACATTCAACATCGTCATCATCGTCACTATAACAGCCCTTCACAAACCTTCTGCTGAACTTCGAAGGCTACGTGGCGCAGTGGATTAGCAATAAGTTGCAGCTTTGAGGGCCGCTTGTTCGAATACCGCACGAATGAAGTATTTGCATGGACTAAAATAATTTTTTCGAGCCTTGAAAAAATCCTAGAATGGAGGTAACGTTTTTGTAAAAAAAAGGACTAAAGCTCTCAAGGAACGCCACAAAACCACCACTTGTGTTTGTCAATTTCCTGTATATCTTAGCAGGTTATCACGCCATACAGTGGGGGGTCGTCCCGCACTTCGCTTACCGCAATGAGGTTACCACTCGAGAACGTTTCTTCCCTTCTTATAGATTATCAGTTCTTCGAGATACACGGCCGGCCCATTGCCGCCTTATCCTACTAATCCGTTGGGCTATGTCGGTTATACTGGCACACCATCCTCTTACGTATTTCTCCCGCTTAGTAGCACTGTCTGTAATGCTGTATTCCGGTCTGCAGGGTATAGATGTTCAATATAATCACAGGCCATGAGAACTTTCATCTCAGTCCTTTTTTTAATAGGAAAAGGGTGACAAGCGAGCACGCAGTCCACCTGATGGTAAGTGGTTGCTGTGGCCCATAGACATCTACATCTATCCTCGATTACGAATCAAAATGCAGATGCGTTGTCAGCCTTGAGGACTAAGATGGAATGCCTCTTTTCCAGTAAAAAGGTTCTCCGATTCTCTACACTCACCATACGAAACACAACAGTATTAAGCAGCTATTTGACGCTGGTATTCTGTGAGAGCGTGGTCCTTCCCCGGTCGGGCTGACCCGTTTATGCTACAACTATTGACTTCAGCAGCTGTTAGTAGTAGTAAAGATAATAGTTAATGTTCTAAACATACTAATTATAATTGAAATTGTTATTTTATTAAAAATTAATTTTTATATTGTCAGGTGATAGTGATAAACAAATATTTGTATGCCTTTGTAGGCGAAACATAGTGTTACGTATCATACCTATTCCACCAAGCTTGTAACTTTTGACCTATGTTTTACAAATAAATTATTTGATTTGATTTGATTTGATTTGTTTATTATTATTTGGACTATAAGCTTATTAGTTAGCGAATTTGTTCAGAGATTTTGACAGCGAAGAAGCGAAGCAGAAGAAGGAGCCAAACAGTCAAACTTACTTGAGGTTTTAATCAATACAGGAGCACTGATATCATAGTTTCTAATAATAGTTCACATGCGCAAACACTTAAATCTCATTACTGTTTCTACAATTCAAACCATTGCGGTGAAGATCCTGCCAATACTCAAGATTAGGTTACTAGGTAAAATAAAAAGTAAAGTAAAGCTACAGCCTATATACGTCCCACAGCTGGGCACAGGCCTCCCCTCATTTCTGAGAAGGTTTTAGGGCAAGGAAGTGTTCGCCGCGCTGCCCCAATGCGTGTTGGCGAACTTCACATGTCTTTGAAATATTTTTTTTCTTATTCCTCAGACATGCAGGTTTCCTCACGATGTTTTCCTTCACCGTCGACCACATGGTTACTAGGTAGGTACTAGTTTATTAAACAATCTGGTATCTTGAGTGATTATTTCGACTTTGGTTGGTTGGTTACTTCAGTTTTAAAAAAAAAACGTCCGCACTGTAATCGGACGGAATGACAGACGCAAGTAGACATGTCAATCATGAATGATTCGTTCGTTTGAGCTGGAGTAGATTTAAAAGTATTGATGGTTCATTCATCTGTTTTTGAATGTTCCGGTGAAACCAATCACAAACAATTGACGAAACCTTTTTAACACGTGATTGGTGTGAATTGTGAATGAGTTGAAGCCGACCGAATTCCGAATGATCTTAATTAAAAGAAAATTTTCGGTTCCCAATGCATCTCACAGACTTACAGAGTACTGGAGCCCGGAATGATCCTTCTGAATGATCGATCCGAATGTACCGGTACGCGTAACGAAATGTACTAGAATGATTCGGTCACGAGAAATGAATGATTGAAACATGTCTAGACGCAAGCTAATAAATCCATTTTTTACTCCCTCTTTTTTTTCAAAAAAGGAAGAGATATTCAATTCAGCTGAATGCTTTTATGTTTGTTACCTTGGAACTTTTTCCTAGATGAACCGATTTTTATAATATTTTTTATTTGAAAGCTGGTGCTTCTCATGTGGTCCCATATAACTATATTTGATCAAGATCTGACCAGTAGTTTTTGAGTTATCCTTAATAATGCGTATTTAATTGACTTTGTCTACATTAATGATGTTCGCATTTTATTTATATTGAAACTGGTTGTATAAAATTCTTAATTTTACCAGTTGTTTTTCTCATTACTAAAGTCTACGCAAACTGTAGTTAGATTTATATTGAAGCCGTGGTCAAGCTCAGATGGTTAGCGCTCGCTGTAAATTTCACATTACGCGAGCAAATCGGGTTCGATCCCCGCCGACATCAATGAAATTGTTAATTGAAATTTTAAGTGCTGATTTACCACATGCTCGGCGGTGAAGAAAAACATCGTAAGGAAACCTGCATGTCTGAGAAATAAGAAAAAAAATATTTCGAAGAAATGTGAAGTTCGCCAACACGCATTGGGGCAGCGCGGCGGACTATTCCTTGCCCTAAAACCCTCTCAGAAATGAGAGGAGGCCTGTGCCCAGCAGTGGGACGTTATATAGGCTGTAACTTTACTTTACTTTATATGATAGTTAGATTTTGTGAAATGTCGACAACCAAGGGGTGGAGTGGAATCCCCCAAGAGCCAGCTTGAGGAAATAAAACACGTAAATCCTGCATACATTCTGGGGAATGTATAAATGCAATAACGAGAGTCTGGCTGCTCTGCGTCTATGCTCGAGGATGACAAGATCGGTTACGACTTCATACAACAGAGCTAGCATATACATATGAGAATAACAATAATCCCCGGGAACGAGGTGATCGCTACCATGTTGTTTTTGATTCTTTTCAAATTTAATTGTACAAGATATAATGAAAATAAATACGATACAAAATAAATACAAAATCCCACTGCGTTTCTTTTTGGTTCTTCCCTGGAAAAACTTTTTTCGAACCAATGGTAAAAGCTATGACTTTCATTAAATATTCTTATATTCTATATTGAGTATAAATTATTCTCTAAGATCTCAATTTATATTATTATATAAAATCCTAAGCTGTAGGCCATAGATACTAAATTATTCTTTTCTGATTATTAATAGAAGTACACTTTAGAGAATCAATTCGGAGATATCTCCGGGTAATATTATCATGTTTATCACCTAATTTAAAATGAATCACTTTTGAAGCAGTTAGAGAATTCAGCAAAATTAAATAACTTTGAAAACTAATTATATCGACTAGGTTATATCTTTCAATTTTCTATTAAGTGCCTCAGTGTTATTTTGGCAGTCTTCAATAAGATACGACAATCTTCCTTTTTTTTTTGCGCCCGAAGCAAATATGGGCAACCCTCCGGAAAGCGGGGGAGGGAGGTTGGGAATGCTCATAGCATACCACGCAGCCGGCTGCGTGGTTATGTGGTGACTTTTACCCACTAAACCCAACCTTTTAGGAATTGGCTTAACGATCTGACTAGAGATCTCTAAGCCGTATACGAACGCGACCCTCCTTGGCAGAAAGGAGGGCGCAAACATCTACTTACTTAGGAACACTATAAATTGCTTCGATTTTTCAAATTATAGAATTGTTTATTATAACAAAGATTAGAGGTGTATGTAACGATTAATTTATTTGACTAAATAGCAGCTTAACGTTGTTGTATTTCGTATGGTTAGCGGAGAGAACCGGAGTCCCTTTTAACTGGAAACGAGGCATTTCATCTTTGTCCTTAGGGGTTACAACGCATCTGCATTTTGATTACTAATCGAAGAAATATGTAGATATCTACGTGCCGCAGCATCCATTTACCATAAGGTGGACTGAGTGCTTGCTTGTCACCTTTATTATATAAAAAAAGATATCTTAAGAACAGGACAATTCTATTCTCTTTATCGGATTCTGTGAGAGCGTGATTCTTCCTCGGTCAAGCGGACCCATGCTAAAACCAAAATGTAACTGCAACTTGACTCTATCACGCAAAAATTCGCAATACCACAAGCTCAAAGTAAACTATAATGTTATCTTAAAAGTTACAATAAAAATTTCAATCCCTATTTTCGTTCCATGGTATTTGAATTTTTCCTTCAAATTTTGTTGTTGTCCTTGAGGTATTATTAGTCTTTATTGAAATATAATTGTATAATAAAAAAAGAAACGGCTGAAAGTACCGATATACTTTAAGCCGTTTCCTGGGAATCGATAAACATAGGTACATTAAAAAACATTTGTGTCGAATATAGAACCTCCTTCATGTTTGAACTCTGTTTAAACAATTTAATATTTACATGTAATTAGCTAGTATTTAATTTAGGCTTTTTATTTCTTTTTAAATTACATTCGACCTAAATTCGACATCATGCGAATACCACTTCACCAATAGTAGCTCTACCCCGTGTTTTTCTAGACGCATCCTCGACAAGATTCGCTCGAGATATGTAGAGCAGTGGGATATCATGAAGGGTCCATGACAATATGTTAACTAACGTTTAGTATGTGGCGTTCTTTGCTGCCTCTTTTGTAGTTGTTTGTTTTATTTTCAAGGTTTTAGGGCCGGTTTAATGTACGCGTATGACTGTGTTATTTTTTCTTTATACATTTACTTGGTTGCCAGTACGTATTTAAATAAAATAAAGCATTTTTTGTTTGTTTACATAGCTTTTACTGACTCTTGTATCTTTGGTCTAGTGATTTTAAATGCGACTGCGAATCATAAGGTTCTGGGCTCGAATATCGACTCGGGTTAAAAAAATCAGTTATTGAGTTTTCCGTCAAGAAATTTCCAGTAGCTGCCCGGAGTTTTATACGTGGTAGAGCCACGCTGCAGGTATATTACGATTGTAGCACGAATGGGTTGGCTCGACCGGGGAAGGACCACGGTCTCACAGAATACCAGCGTAAAATAGCAGATTAATACAACTGTGTTATGTATGGTAAGTGTAGAGATCCAGTGACCGCTTTTTACTGGAAACGAGGCGTTCCAAATTAGTCCACAGGAGTAACAACTCATCTGCATTTTGATTCTTAATCGAGGATAAATATAGATGTCTATGGGCCACAGCATCCACTTACCATCAGGTGGACTGTGTGCTCGTTTGTCAACCTTATTCCGTAAAAAATCAAGAAATTGGCGGTGTTTCACCCCCGTGCCTCGGAAAGCACTGAAGCCGTTGGTCCTGCGCCTGATCTCTCTCCGGTCGTGTCGGTTTACCGTCCCATCGGATTATGAGAGTGAGGGAATTGAGTGCACCTGTGCTTGCGCATACACTTGTGCATTATAATCCTGTCCTACGCCGATGGCTAGTCTCCGTTGAGGTCGGCCGCCCTGAGCAAAATTCGAACTGGAGGACATTATAGCTTTAACTAGGGTTAGGTACCAACCATCTTACCTATCTCTGCCGGCAAACAACAGTGCGTGGAACACTGTGTTCCAGTCTGAAGGGTATAGAGAACCAGCATAATTACATGCGTGAGACGTTCCATCTTAGTCCTCGGAGGTGACAATGCATCTGTAGCTTTCTTTGTTTGAAGCTGGTTGCAGGTTTCCACAGGCAGCAGTGGCCATTTACCACCAGGTGGGCTGTTATTTATGTTACAGTCAAAACTCTTAACCGGTCAAAACCATTTTTGACTACAAAAATCAGGCAAAAGTAGTTTTGACTAAGGACGTTGGTAAAAACCACTTTTAACTGCACAAATATTGGGTAATAGTGATTTTGACCAAATTTTATCGGTTAAAAGTGGTCTTGACTAAGAATGTTAGTTAAAACTACTTTTGACTTATACTTTTTGAAATTAAAACCGTGAATTCTAAAATTATATTTAATATCACTATAATGTACGCGGATTTAGGGTGGCCGAAGGCCTACCCCAGCCGCCCATTGGCCTACTGTGACTTAGTTTTAATCAGCCAAACCATTTTTGACTAAAACATTAGTCAAATCTGTTTTTTTTTTTTGACCTACTGTGACTTAGTTTTAATCAGCCAAACCATTTTTGACTAAAACATTAGTCAAATCTGTTTTTGACTGAGGGCCTCGTTCGAAACCATTTTTGCCTAATTTTCACAGCCAAAAGTGGTTTTGACTGATTATGAGTTTTGACTGTGACGTATATATAGTTCCTAGCTATCCAGGCAGACTGAGACTTTTCCTGCCCTTTCCGACGACTTTTTGTCCTTTAAAAAAAATTAATTAGCAATAAATAATATTGAGGGTCACTTATCAGGATAAAATCTATCATATCTCTCAAGTTAGAGCAAGCTAACCACATTTACAAGATTTCAGAGTTCATCGGAAAAACAACGCATTGTGCCTTTTAAATTCAAATTGGAGACAGGTTTCCATGAGATGCTGTAGTCGCTCATCATCAGGTTTTTAATCAGGCTCTGATAGCATGTTTCTCAATCTTATATTATAATAATGTTTGGGGTAAAGTTACAGGTCTCCTGTCATTTCTGAGAGGGAACCCGGGTCACTCGGTACTGTAAAATTGACAGCAAGCGCTAAGCACCTGAGCTACCGTGACTTTATAAAAATAATAAAATTTGAGGTAAAAACCTCAAACCAACCAAAAACCAACGAAACGCATTCTGCATGAGCTCTGATGATCACAGAACTTTTACTCATAGTGATAGCATTATTGTTTTGTCACTGGTGCTTAATGAAACTTCTGCGAAATTTCAAATTTTTGAAGTTCCAGAATTGGGTGAAAAATTAAATATTAAAGTTTTATTACATTAATACATACATACATACATATGTCATTTTATGTCAATTGTCAGCTATTATTATATTTTAAATAAATTAAATATATTTAAATAGACCGCGAACTCAAAAGGTCGTGGGTTCGAATCCGCCATTCGACTACTGGCGTGAACCACTCGTAACACAAGCAATTTAAGCTTACCACGAGTGGTTAAGGGGAATATTAGTAACGTTTATAGCATTGTTAATATTCTTTTTTTAAATATAATAATTCCTTACATATGAAATTGGCGTTTTGTAACGGGAGGAATATAAAGTCATTTTTTTTTTGTAAAATATATTTAATTAATCAAAGTATGCACCGTTGTTATCTATTCACTTTTGCCATCTCATAGGAAGTTCATTGATCCCTTTACTAAAAAAACCATGGGGGCGAGAATCAATAAACTCTTTGAAGGCGGTTTGAACTGCTGCATCGGAGTAAAATTTTTTTCCTTGTAAGAAGTTGTCCAAATTCCGGAAAAATGGTAATCTGTTGGAGCAAGGTCCGGGGAGTACGGTGGATGTCGCAGACATTCCAATTGTAGCGCATCTATTTTGGTGGTTGTTTGTTGTGCATTAGTTTAGTAGCAGCTAGTTCTTCCTTTCTGGCTTGCGGTTGCTGACAATAGACATCTGCCGTAATCGTTTGGCCAGATTTTAGAAAGCTGAACGACAGTAGTGAACGACACTGGCGCTAGTCCACCAAACAATCACAAGTAAGGTTTTCTGAGTCAATTTTCGTTTAGAGCGGGATTTAGCTGGGTCTCCAGGGTTCAGCCATTGCGACAAGCGCTTCAGATTATCGTACAGTATCCACTTTTCATCATAAGTATCGATTTGATTTAAAATCCCTTCATTTTGTGTCGATAGAGCAAAGTAACAAGGCAGTCGACGCGTTTTTGCAAGTTCGATTCACTCAATTCATGAGGTACCCATCGTCCAAGTTTTTTTTTTACTTTCCCGATTTGATTCAAGTGGATTAATACAGTTTTATCACTTACCCCGAAGCCCGCAGCCATCTCTGAAGTGCTTTGTGATGGATCCACAATAGCCCTCATTTTTTCACTTTTCACTTTGGTCTCCGTCCGTCCACGGGGTTGGTTATGAAGGTCGAAATTTTCAGAACGAAAATGTTGAAACCAAAAACGTACCGTGCTTTCTTTTGCGACACCAGCGCCGTACACATCATTAATCCTTCGAGCTGTTTCTGCAGCACTGATGCCACGGTAGAACTCGTACTCGTAAATATACCGATATTTTATGTTTTGCATTGTGCGGTAATAAGTGACGCCAAAGAAAAAAATAATAAAGAAAAAGCAAATGAATGACTGTTTTCAAAACTCAAATGTACCAGCTAAATGGATTTATAAATTTGAATTTGGAATTCTTAACCAAAGATATTTCAGATCAAAGTGGTCAGTACGACGAAATGCTAATTTCACATGTAAGGACCCAATATTACAGTTTTAAAAGAACCAGCGCCGTTGCAGCTCAAAGGCTAAGCTCTCTCTGAAAACTTTCACAGTACGCGAGCAACCCGTGTTCGATCCCCGCCGCGCCGGCACCAACGAAATTAATAATTTCATTTTTATTAGTGCTGATCACCACGTGTCCGGCGGTAAAGGGAAACATCACGAGGTAAACTACGTTTTTGAGAGATTAAAAATAACGTAAAGTAAAGTAAAAAGAAACACTCTTAGAAACGAGAAAAGGCCCAGTGTCCAGGAATGAGACTTATATAGGCTGTATCTTTACTTTACATTACTTTCAAAAAGAACTACATCGATCGCGAGAATACTGCATTACATCATAGTTACGAAATTATTGTATTCTGCGAGTATGACTCGCACTCTGGATTCCGTATAAACTTAATTATGTTTTTTACAGAATTAGGATGACAAACGAGCGCACAGTCCACCTGATGGTAAGCGGATGCTGTGGCCCACAGACATCTACATCTATCCTCGATCAAGAACCAAAATGCAGACGCGTTGTCACCCGTGAGGGCTAAGATGGAATACCTCGATTCCAGTAAAACGGGTCTCCGGTTCTCTTTTACTAGAAATGAAGCATTCCATCTTTTATATATATATATATATATATATATATATATATATATATATATATATATATATATATATATATATATGATAGGGTGACAAACGAGCACACAATCCACCTGATGGTAAGTGGTTGCTGTGGCCTATGGACATCTACATCTATGCTCGATTGTAAATCAAATGCAGATGCGTTGTCACCCGTAAGGATTAAGATGGAGTGCCTCGTTTCCAGTAAAAAGGGTCTCCGGTTCTCTATACTCACCATACGAAACACAGCAGCATTAAGCTACTATTTTACGGTGATATACTGTGAGAGCATGGTCCTACCCCGGTCGAGCCGACCCATTCGTGCTACAACTATGCTACTAATATAACTGCTTAGTCCTCAGGGGTGGCAACGCTTCTGCATTTTGGTTCTTAATCGAGGATAAATGTAAATGGGCCACATCATCCACTTACCATCAGGTGGACTGTGCTCTTTGGTCACGCTTATTCTATTAAAAAAAACTGCAAATATGTATGTATGTGTGTGTAGTTATTTTTTGCGATGAAATATGCAATGTCATCGCAAAAAATAACTACAATACTATACTACTACTATATATATATTCATATATATACGTCCACGGAATAGGGATGAGACAGTGTACCAAATTATATCGATACAATTCTATACCCTACCTATACCTAAATACAATGGACTCTATGTATAGATTGACTCTACCCGTAACGTCCATTCTATTTATGTATCATATTAATGTAATGCCATTATCATTCATCATCATTAAAGCCCTTCACCAGTCCACTGCTGAACATAGGCCTCCCCCAAGAAATGCCACAAAGTACGGTCCTGAGCCACCTGCATCCATCAACTTCCTGTATGCCTTACCAGGTTTTGACTCCATCTAGTGCGGGAACGTCCTACACTTCACCTGCCGGTACGAGGCTGCCACTCCAAAACCTTTTTTCTCCATCGATATTCGGTTCTTCGAGCTATATGGCCGGTCAATTGCCACTTCAGCTTACTAATCCATTGGGCGATGTCGGTCACTCTGGTTCTGCTGCAGATATCCTCATTCCTAAGTTTGAACCCCAGAGCAAAGCCTAGCATAGCTCGCTGATCGACTTCGAGCTTCCTCATACGGCCAGCAGTGAAAGACCTCGTCTCAGATCCATAGGTCATCACTGACACTGACCGACGAGAAGATGTGTTGTAATCTCCCGAACGCTGCCCAGCCGAGTTGAATCCGTCGATTGACCTGTTGGTCGAAGTTGAACTTACCTAGTCGGACTATTTGTCCCAGGTAAAAATACTCGTCAACAACTTCAGCTAAGTGCTCCCAAAAACCACCGGCATAGGTGTGACATGGACATTACACATGACTTTTGTTTTGTTCATGTTCATCTTAAGACCTATCCGTTGGGAGACACTATTGAGGTCATTGAACATAGTGCGTAGGTCCTCCAGCAGTTCTGCCATAAGGACTATACTGTCGGCAAATCGAAGGTGAGTGACGTACACGCCATTGACGTTCATACCGTATCCTTTCCAGTCCAGTAGCTTGAAAACGTCTTCCAATGCAGCGGTAAAGTATTCCGGGGATGTTACGTTACCCTGTCTTACACATATCTACAGTTGGATTAGTTTTATACTCTGGTTCTGTACTCGGATAGCCATCGTAGCCCTTAGACCATTCAACTAAAGAGTTATTAATATGAAACTAACTACACAAAATAAAAATAAAAACATAATTTCTAAAATAATTTATTGTCAACCGTTCATTTAGTTCTAGTATTATAAAAAACAAATCAGCTGCTATAATAACGCCTATTCTAATCAGTTGATTAGTTTTATATTTTACTATCTATAGACAGACCTGTAACTACAGGTCTGTCTATAGACAGTAAAATATTTTCTACTATATAAAAATTTATGTTTGTTCGTACTTTCTACGATGCTATACCGTTCATCAGATTGCGGTAAAACTTAGTCAACTTATTGGTTGCACTTGTGCGAAGGTTATACGCATGGTACAATTAACTGACATTAGGTGGCGTGCGTATTATACTGACTAGTTATTTGAAAGTTATAGAAAGTTATATATCATTCTATTTCAATGATTGTATTATCATTACTAATTATACAATATAACTGTTCCACATTTTAACGATATTTCCACAATTACTGTGAATTACAAAGTTATCAGTTATTTACAACGTCATTTTCGAAATTAAAATAACAATATTAAAAAAAATAACAGAAATTATCATACAGTCCTACTTTCCGTGATATCGTCCCAAGAATGCTGGCTACGTGTCATCTCTGAGTGGCTATACTTATAGTTCACAAAAGATAGCCAGATCTCTGCGACAGCTGTCAGTAAAAATCACGCCTATGAAGTCCTGATTTTCTTAGTAGTACAGACAGTACCTGTCAATGTCATACTTTATGGGCATGCCGACCTAATTAGTGCATGCCCATAAAGTACGACTGACAGGTACTGTCTGTACTACTAATAAATTCAGGACTTCATAGGCGTGATTTTTACTAACAGCTGTCGCAGAGATCAAGCTATCTTTTATGAACTATAGCCTTCAAGCGAAGAAACAACAAACTAAACAACTTCTTATTACCAGGAGCGAAGATCAGTTGCAGATACAGTTTTTTAGGAACTACGCCGCACGTGTACCCTACGGACCAATAGTCTCTACAGCAAATTGCACAAATATGTACTCATCTTCTAGATATTCTGGGCTATTTAACTAATTCCAAATTGCTTCTAATGCCACCTCTGCTTTAGACGAGGTACCTCTGAGATGGGATGCTGTGAAAGTGTTCGCAAGTAGTATCCCACACTAAAGCTTTATCTCTCTCTCTCTCTCTCTCTCTCTCTCTCTCTCTCAAGCAACCAAACCCATACCGTCGGGTCTCCTGGTATCGTCTCTAAATATTCTACAAATATCTAAAAACCGAGGAAACATTTATGGAGATACGAGCTCTTCGGATGACATTGTCCAAGAACTAAGGACAACATTATATTAAAGAATACCATAACATTATTACACGGTTATTTAACCGTGTATTAAGGATGGATTCGATCAAATACTATGTTAAACCAGAGTAACTAACCGTCGAATAATTTAACTCTTTGGTCTTACACCAAGATAACTTCATTTTGCGTTTTGTAACACAAACGTAGAGGAGCCAATACTGGCTATTGTTACTCTAGAGTTGGTAGTTGGTGGTAGAGTTAGTCATTGAAACAAGTAAACCAACTTTAAACAAAATACAACTGTTGTAAAGTGCAATCCAAGATTTGAGGTCCACATAATTTGCCGTAAGTGTAAATAATGCTGCCCAATGGCAGCCCCTCCTTAGTAGCTGACTTCTCCCCCCATTTTCATTCTCAGATAAGGAGCACCAGAAACAAGCCACACTGTCCCTTCGCGTCCTCTAATTCTACCTGCACTATGAATGTGAATGGAGCCAGGGAAAACTATCACTTGGAACACTTATCAAGTCGTTCAGCCTCACCAAAGTCGCGAAAGATAGTCGAGTGGCGCATTGCCAATCGCCATACCAACACTCCTCTTCCCTTACGACTCCACCTCGACTACAGCGGTACAGGGAGAGGAATCTCCTCTAGCCGCAGCCCACTAAAACACATACAACGTGGCTCGACATCATCGGGGGACCTTTCGACACTTGGCTGTGGCCCTTGAGTTTGGTGAAAAATGAGGAAAGAAGAAATAAAAAGAACATTCGAAATAATAATCTAATACTTTTATACTTACTGGTACTGGTACTACCAGAAAATATTGTCGGTATACAGCAATTTTTCAAAGTGGTGCAGTTCTCATGTCAAATAAAACAGTCATCTGTGAAATTTTTGGAACAAATATGATGATTTTGTTTCGGACGCCAATTCACAACATTTATGCTTTTAAGCCACAATTTTAATCTAGGTTCAATAGGAAACCTGTTAATTAATAAACATTTGATAATCGTCTGTTGTTGGCATTGAGCTATTATGTACTACGTACTAGAGGCGACACTGCATTCAGCTACTCTGTTTCACTCAACTGTGGTGCATACACCGCACTTTAATCAGTCACTCGCTAGGCGCTTGTAGAGTTGTCACGTGTTGTGTTGATTTAAAAAAATCTCTTGATAAAAATATGCCGTCGTGTGTACTTAGATATTGCACAAATAATTCAAGAAATGTCAGTAAAAACCAAGGAATTACTTTTCATCGGTTAATAAGATACTTAATCAATAAGAAAGTATTAGATTAATAATAAAACAAATTATTCCTAAGACGCCATCTCGTGTCATAGAACATAGATTATGAAATTAATATGTTCAGATGCGACATTTCTGTGGGTACTTAATTATAGGACGAATATATTATTATACACATTTTTTGTAGAAACATATAAGTTATTATAATTAGGCTAAATTTTTCATGTTTAAATTTGCTTATATTATATTATATATTCTTTTATTTTATTTTTAGGTTTCCACATCGTAGTAAAAGTGGAATAAATTCGTCCATTTTAAACTCTCGCGTGCCCAGCATTTATGAACGACTCTTATTCTATTTTAAACAAATATATTTGTAATTTAAATGTTATGTTAATAAATTTTGTTAAACATAAATTAAGTATGTTTTTTTATATTTTACATAGATACATTTTAAAATATTCAGATAAAAATATCATTAAAATGTAATTGTGATATAATATTATGTAATATTGTATTAAATGAGCAAATGTAGTATACAAAATAAATGACAAAATATAAATATTGTTCTCAATATAATTTACCTATTTAACGATACTATCTACTATTACCTACGGGTCATTCTACCTATGTTTATTCTATGATAAAAAACCAACCGCGCGAACACAGAGTAGCGCACATTTTTTGTTTGAGATAGCTATTCTAGTACTTAAGTACATATTACTTCAATGGTTGTTGGCGACTTTGTTTGTTAACAGATATGGGTAGGAAAGAACATCGATAAGTATTATAGACAAGGAACTCGACAACCCTATTGAATTTTATTGTTTATCAAAACTCAGTAATATACAGCCAAAGATGTTGGTATATATGATATTAAGATTAGTAACAAATTTTTAAGTACTTTTATGAAATAGTTTTAATTTGTTTCATATTTGCTGCAAATTCACTTACTTGTGAAATGTTATACCACTTCCCTTTTGGTAACGAGTTTTACAGATTACGCACACTCTCATTATTAATAAAAATAATTCTTATTATGTAACTAATATTATACACAATCAAACAACATAAAGTACTTCCGTTTTTTAGTTTAAAAGTTCAAAATACAGATTTATTAAATAAGACAATTTAAATACGTCAACTTTGGCATATTATGTCAATTTCATTTTTCAAGTCATTTTCTATGGTATAGCCAGTCCAGCGTACTTGTATATATAGAGGTCAGTGGTTGTAGTGCACGAGTGTATGCGCAAACACAGGTGCACTCGCTACTTCCTCACTCTCATAGTCCGATGGGACGGTAAACCGACACGACCGGAGTGCGATCAGGCGCAGGACCAACAGCTTTACATGTTTACCGAGGCATGGGGGTAAGACACCGCCAACTTCCTGACTCCGGGCAGCTACTGAGAATTTCTTGACGGAAAAACTCAATAATTGATCTTTTTAGCTCGATCCGGGATTCGAACCCAGTACCTCATGATCAGCATTCCCACTACTACAACCACTAGACCAACGAGGCAGTCAACAGTATATATAATGTAACGACAAAGTCGATTTTTTTCATTCACTTGTGCTGCGTGAGCTTGTTTTTTTGTTTCAAAATTCATGATTCTAAGTATACGAGAAGTACCCTATTTTTTACACCTCTCTGAGACCGTAGACCCTAGTATTCAAAATACCTAATGACAACTTGTTGTTCCTGAGGAAAAGGGTCTTGTCAGATGGAATGACGGTTGGTTGCGCGGAAAACCATTCGTATTATTATATTTGACGGTAGGGGTGCCAAGTCGCTTGTTCCTTTCCGAAAAACGATATCATTCGTACCCTCCTATCGACACATCGGGGTGGTGGGGTGGGAGGGGCAAGAAGATGATTCTAGAATGTCACGTAAACATCGGGGCCGAGGACATATAAGGCACGCGCGACCATTGCGCGTCCTCTTCCCACCGCGCCAGTCATTGGAACAACAGCTCTCTTCCCACCGCGCCAGTCATTGGAACAACAGCTCTCTTCCCTCCGCGCCAGTCATTGGAACAACAGCTCTCTTCCCACCGCGCCAGTCATTGGAACAACAGCTCTTCCCACCGCGCCAGTCATTGGAACAACAGCTCTTTCCACCGCAGTCGTCGTTGAAACTACAACGCTTCTCTCCCGACGCACAAGTTCCAGAAGTTGCAGCTATAGTGATCTACACAAATAGAAGAAACCCCGGTGAGTCAATATTCCTTTAATTAGTTCCTGCCTTATATAGTTTAACCCGCTCCAATTTTGTTGTTCTCCTAATCAGGCAGGATTCCTTTTCAGCGATTTGGCACAATAATAGTTTTAGTTTTAGGGAAGAGCGAGTACATTATACCGCATGCTATAGTAGTCGCCTTTACGTAAGCGTAGAAGCAACCGCATATACAGTCCACTTTAGTTAATATCTCGCGTAATAGGTTTAAGGTTCGACCGGGGAATTAGACTTCGGCAGCCTTAGACACGTGGCTCCACCATTTTATGGTCACTTCGGCAGGATTTTGGTCGAATTGTTGAATTAATTAATTAGATAATGCACTCTAATTTATGGAATAGACTTAAATAGTGTTCGTTTAAATTTAAAATTTGATTAGGTACTCGCAAACAGAATTATTCGTTTTATAGCGCTCGTATTTGATTAAATTTAAAGCCTATTAAATAATTGAAAAAGTGTAATAGGAACCGTTTGATACGCTTACCCACAATCTTGATAAAATTATTGAGTGCAAATGACGCGGCACCTTGACTCGCTGCGCAGGTGTTCGATTTAATTACGTAATACGGCATACCGAGTGTCCATCCTTCATTGTTTGTGCGTTGTGAGATTAATTGTGATTGATATAACTTTATTATAATAGTTTAAAATGGCAGTTAGTGGAAGTGAAATCAAAATTAAAACGCTTTATGCCAAGAGGGACATACTCTTTTCGCGTATGCAGAATATAAGTGATTATATAAAGAACATTCATATAGAAGCAGTGCGGGAAACCTTTTTGAATGAAATCGAAACGATAGATTCTTTACGGATAGATTACGAAAAAATATTAGACCAAATTAATCATTTGGAATTACAAATCGACCAGAAATACATAGTGAACTACCAACCGCTGCTGGCATTTGAAGATATGTTGTGTCGCGTGAAAAGAACTGCGAGATCCCTACAATCTCAAAACGAAGCAAAGCCGGAAAAACAGGTACGTCCAAGTGACTCGATTAGGTTGCCGCCAATAGATATTCCGGTATTCAATGGTGATATTAAGACGTGGCCCTTCTTCTTCAGTAGTTTTCAGAACAATATACACAATAACCCATCGTTATCGGACGCCGAAAAATTATATTACTTAATTAGTAAACTTAGTGGTAGGGCACAGTCGATCTGCTCTGGTTTTACACCTACAGCAAACAATTACTTATTAATATTCGAAACGCTTAAAACTAAATATGAAGATAGGAGAATGTTAGCTTCCGAATATTTGAACCAGATATTCGATCTTAAACCTATATCATCCGCGAACATCAACGGCTTAGAGCAGTTTCTAGATAAATTTGTGGCATCGGTGGCTGCACTTAAGAATTTGAAATTTAATGATCTTATGGACGTGGTGTTTCTCCATGTTGCATTAAAGAAATTAGACCCCGACACCGTGCGTGCGTTTGAAATGGAGCATCGTAGCTCGGAGATGCCTTCCTTTCATTCATTAGCATCGTTCGTGCGAGATCAAATAAAGGTGATGCAGCGCTCTCCGAACGTTAAACAGGAGATTAAAAGGTGCGTCGACCGTAGACAGACTCAACCATCTAAAATAGCAGGGTCGTTAACTTACGTAACCGCTACGCCAACATCACTCCAGCATACTTGTTTAGTATGTAAAGATAGACACGGTAATTTATATAATTGCGCGACTTTTCGTAAATATTCACCAAGCGAGCGTTATAAATTAGTAAAGACAAACAACCTATGTTTGAACTGCTTAAGCGATAAGCATTTAGTTGCAAAATGCAATTCGAGTTCCGTATGTAGCAAGTGCGCCAGGAAACATCACACGCTATTACATTTTGAAAATAGCAACATAGCGGCGTCAAGTAAAGCGGACAAGGAATTCGCCCCTACTAAGGTCAACGATTCTAGCGGTCGACCCGGTGATGTCGCTCTGTGCTCATTGGCAAATATGGGAGCACAACCTCCTTCAACCGTGTTACTGGGTACGGCACGTATTTTGGTTAGGGATTCGCGTGGAAACGAACAAAGCGTCCGTGCACTGCTGGACAGCGGAGCCCAAAATAGCTTTATAACGCGACAATGTTGTCAGCGCTTAGGCTTAGTAATAAATAGGTCACTTTCATGTCCTGTAGTTAAAGGCATCGGACGTACTAGTAAAGCTACCCAGGGATATATAAATTTAAAATTTTATTCTCGGATAGATCGTAATGTTAACTTTGATATAAATGCACTAGTAGTAGATAGGGTCACTGAACGGCTGCCAACCGTTTCGGTTGACACCTCGGCAATGATTGAATTTAAGAATTTGACTCTAGCGGACGACACTTACGCCGTTCCTGGAAACATAGACATGCTCATTGGAGCATCGCTTTTCCCTCATCTTTTGTTAAACAATAAGGTCAGGGGCAACTCCTCGCATACCGCGCCTTACGCACTGGAAACCGTATTGGGATATGTTATCCTTGGCTCCGCCCCCATCATAGATAGCATTTCGGCAACATCCTGTTGTTGCACCGTCGCTGTCGAACTTCCCGAATTATTGACTCGCAATTTTCGGGAAATAGGGGAGGGGAACATCCCGCGCTCGGGTAATAAATTATGCGAAGGGTCGAGAAGCAAGACGTTAGAGTCTGTTGTTAGTAAACCTGTTGTAGTTTCGTCGCTGCCGAAGGGAACGCCGAGAAGGGATAGCCCTGGAGCTAGGTTTACCGACACCGCGAACAAGGCCCATATTAGCAAGATTAGATCGCCCCGCAACCCGTCAGGTGACATATTCAGTGCTCGAATCGATCTAGTTAGCGGAAGCGCGCGCGGCGCGGATCGAGGTCACGGTCGCGGCGCATGGAGACACCGAGCCGCTGCGACAGAAAGCGTGCCTCACTGGAGGCTACGGAATAGACCTGCTGAGGCCAATCTTGATTGGCGGGAGGAGGTGAGACTTCGCGAGCAACAAGCCATATGCAGTGTTGTTCCGAAGCGTTCATCGCATAGTTTCACCGCTTATTAATAATTATAGCTTAGTCGCTTAGAAATTGCATACTTGTGATTGGATAGTTTTATTATTTAAATATTAGTTTGTCGTTGATAGAATTATATATTGGTATTTCCTTAGTGTTTGTTTAGCTTGTTGGTGTTCCGTAAAATTAAAAATAAAATAGTATAGTTTAGCCGCGCCACAGCAATACGCTGTGTTATATTTAAATCATTTTGTCGTTACAGTGTAGCCTTTGTAGTTTAAAAGTCGATAAGTAGTGTTTGTTCGTATATCGTTACGTCCGATTACAACTATGCCGAGTCGCTAGTATTACGTGAACTTCAACGTGCGCACTTCTCTGAAGAAATTAGAAGATTACAATCGAATAGAGCTTGTAGTCGCGCCTTTCAACGCCTTAAGCCATTTTTACAGGATGGGATTGTAAGGGTAGGTGGACGCTTGTCCAACTCGCAATTGAGTTTCGACCAACGGCACCCTATTGTTTTACCGCGTAAAGACCATATCATGAACTTATTAGTCGATTACCATCATAAATTGAACTCGCACGCTGGCCCCGACTTGTTGATGTCGATTTTGCGTCAGAATTATTGGATTCTTTCTGCACGTAGTTTAATACGCAATCGGGTGCACAGATGTATAGCTTGCTTTCGGGCACGCCCCAAGCCGTCATTTCCGGAAATGGCGGAACTTAGATCTTGTAGAGTAATACAATCAGTAAAGCCCTTCACGCACACCGGGTCTGATTTCGCTGGTCCGTTTAAGGTCACGCTCACTCGCGGGTGTGGTATAAGATCCACAAAGGCTTACGTCTGCATTTTCGTATGTCTAACTACTCGAGCGGTGCATATAGAACTCGTTGGTGATCTAAGCACAGCAGGCTTTATGGGTGCATTTAAAAGATTTCTTTCCCGCCGTGGCCCTGTAAGTAGATTGTATTCGGATAACGGTACGAACTACGTCGGTGCGAAACGTATTCTATCGGAACTACATGAGCTCTTAGCTAGCAAGTATTATAATTCGGAGTTCGCTCACATTCTAGCCGAGAACCGCATTGAGTGGTCTCTGAACGTCCCAGCCGCGAGTCATTTTGGGGGCAATTGGGAGACTAATATCAAGAGTTTAAAGAGTCATTTATACCGAGTAATAGGAGATCAAATTTTGTCCTTCGAAGAGCTAAGTACGGTGCTCGCTCAAATTGAATGCGTAATGAATAGTCGCCCACTTTGTCGTACGTTGTCTAGTGACCCCTCGGAACCGCTGGCTTTAACTCCAGCACATTTTTTGAATTTAACGCCTTTAAAGTATTTGCCAGCCGCAGATATGGATGAGAACAGACTTAGCATTTCCGCACGCCACAAATTATTAGATCGGTTAGTGCAATCGTTTTGGAAACGATGGAGGATGGAATACTTGCATACTTTGCAGTCTCGACAAAAATGGAACACAGCAACTGAGCCTTTAGCTGTAGGAACTGTAGTTGTGCTCACCAAAGAGAATACGCCGCCTCTCCACTGGCCGTTAGGAATTGTCGAAGAGGTCTTTCCCGGTTCCGACGGAGTAGTTAGGATAGCTCGCGTTAAGACCACGGTTGGGTCTTACTTGCGTCCGGTTGTTCGTTTGTGCTCCTTGCCTCTTCCATAATTTAAATTAGCTTTCTAGATTAAATTGTAGTTGAATTTAGGTAATCTTAGCGTTAGTTAGTTATTTTGTTAGTTGATCTTAGCTCTAGTTGTATTAGTTAATTTTGAAGGAAATCCTTCAAGGGCGGGGGAGATGGTTGCGCGGAAAACCATTCGTATTTATTTTATATTATATTTGACGGTAGGGGTGCCAAGTCGCTTGTTCCTTTCCGAAAAACGATATCATTCGTACCCTCCTATCGACACATCGGGGTGGTGGGGTGGGAGGGGCAAGAAGATGATTCTAGAATGTCACGTAATCATCGGGGCCGAGGACATATAAGGCACGCGCGACCGTTGCGCGTCCTCTTCCCACCGCGTCAGTCATTGGAACAACAGCTCTCTTCCCACCGCGCCAGTCATTGGAACAACAGCTCTCTTCCCTCCGCGCCAGTCATTGGAACAACAGCTCTCTTCCCACCGCGCCAGTCATTGGAACAACAGCTCTTCCCACCGCGCCAGTCATTGGAACAACAGCTCTTTCCACCGCAGTCGTCGTTGAAACTACAACGCTTCTCTCCCGACGCACCCCTGGGCCCCCAGAGTGTCTGTCTAGAAGAAGTTCCAGAAGTTGCAGCTATAGTGATCTACACAAATAGAAGAAACCCCGGTGAGTCAATATTCCTTTAATTAGTTCCTGCCTTATATAGTTTAACCCGCTCCAATTTTGTTGTTCTCCTAATCAGGCAGGATTCCTTTTCAGCGATTTGGCACAATAATAGTTTTAGTTTTAGGGAAGAGCGAGTACATTATACCGCATGCTATAGTAGTCGCCTTTACGTAAGCGTAGAAGCAACCGCATATACAGTCCACTTTAGTTAATATCTCGCGTAATAGGTTTAAGGTTCGACCGGGGAATTAGACTTCGGCAGCCTTAGACACGTGGCTCCACCACAGCCAAAGATGTTGGTATATATGATATTAAGATTAGTAACAAATTTTTAAGTACTTTTATGAAATAGTTTTAATTTGTTTCATATTTGCTGCAAATTCACTTACTTGTGAAATGTTATACCACTTCCCTTTTGGTAACGAGTTTTACAGATTACGCACACTCTCATTATTAATAAAAATAATTCTTATTATGTAACTAATATTATACACAATCAAACAACATAAAGTACTTCCGTTTTTTAGTTTAAAAGTTCAAAATACAGATTTATTAAATAAGACAATTTAAATACGTCAACTTTGGCATATTATGTCAATTTCATTTTTCAAGTCATTTTCTATGGTATAGCCAGTCCAGCGTACTTGTATATATAGAGGTCAGTGGTTGTAGTGCACGAGTGTATGCGCAAACACAGGTGCACTCGCTACTTCCTCACTCTCATAGTCCGATGGGACGGTAAACCGACACGACCGGAGTGCGATCAGGCGCAGGACCAACAGCTTTACATGTTTACCGAGGCATGGGGGTAAGACACCGCCAACTTCCTGACTCCGGGCAGCTACTGAGAATTTCTTGACGGAAAAACTCAATAATTGATCTTTTTAGCTCGATCCGGGATTCGAACCCAGTACCTCATGATCAGCATTCCCACTACTACAACCACTAGACCAACGAGGCAGTCAACAGTATATATAATGTAACGACAAAGTCGATTTTTTTCATTCACTTGTGCTGCGTGAGCTTGTTTTTTTTGTTTCAAAATTCATGATTCTAAGTATACGAGAAGTACCCTATTTTTTACACCTCTCTGAGACCGTAGACCCTAGTATTCAAAATACCTAATGACAACTTGTTGTTCCTGAGGAAAAGGGTCTTGTCAGACGGAATGACGGACGGACGGAAGGATAGTAAAGTGTAGTCATCCGGAACATCATCGGAATAGTGTCGGATAAGACTTGCTCTTGGATCGTTACTCACACTTGCGTGTGGCTCCAGCGATGACGTGTACAACTGCCCGTAGAACCTCTCAATCTCACTCAAAATTTCAGGTGTCCCGGAAACAATGCTGCCACACTTGGTCTTTAGCTTTGACAGTTGGCTCTTTCTGGCTGACGGATCTCTGGCAAAGACTTTAGAGCCTAGGTTTCAATCGCTTCGTTTCTTCAATACGAGCAGTATTAAAGTTGCGTAAGTCCCGCCGCATGCAATCGGAGATCTGTCTGTTCAGTTGCATGTATGCTGTCAAATCTGATGAAGACCATAAGAGTTCCTTTTCTATGGGGCACGGAAGCCTAAAAAACGTGTTCAAAATGCCTATCCGGTTGTGCCGACCTATTCATAATACATACATACTATTAAAAAAGCGACAAAACAAACCAAGTAGGCAGAAGTGTATACCTACTAACACTAAAAACAACATGGATGGCAAATATCCTCCCTGTGATGCAATGTACTATGTGATTTTTTTTTACCGTAAAAGTCTATGGCACTGATATTTTACAAAAAATAAAAACAAAAATTTTGAATTAAACAGTCCAATATTTTTTTCTTATATTAACGTGAACACTACACATTATATTAAACTAATTTTATCGCGTTTAACTTTTCAAAATTCTAGACATGTCGGGTGCTTTACAGCACCCATGGTCAGGGGCGGAAGGTGTTTGACGTCCCAATGTCATAGTTAGGCCGGCTACCTTCAGTTTTTGAATTAAATAGAATTTAATTTTTTGAACTAAATATATATCTACCCTACTTTACGAAAGGCAATAAAACAATAAATACAGTAGGCATCTCTGAAGTTGTCACTTCGCAGGATCACAGTCTAGGGTGGATATGATAATGCACAAATTTTGTAAAGTTAAAGTTCTTTACATACTGATTGCTTGGTATGATGTCTTTATAGGACCGTTAAAGTTCACTGCTGGGTATAGGCATCTAACATTGCGGGGTGGAATCGCCTTAATGACTTGGTAGATGGTTAGACGATCGCTTCATGCAACTTCGACGCTGCTCCCAGTCTGTCAGGCGTAAATTAGCCACGCTGCAGCTGCATTATGGTAGAAGCACGAATGGGTCGCCTCGACCAGAGAAGGACCACGCTCTCACGGAATACCAGCGTCAAATAGCAGCTTAATACTGCTGTGTTTCGTATGGTGAGTGTAGAGAACCGGAGAACCTTTTTACTGGAAACGAGGCATTCCATCTTAGACGTTTGTCATCCTTATTTTATAAAAGAATATAATTATTAAGTTTAGGTGTACATGAATTATACTTATATTGACTGCGTATTGAATTCAAGTTAGATTTTATTCGAAACTAGTTTATATTCTGTTTGATAAAAATTGAAATTTCTAAAATGTAAATATTAGTAAGAGTGGGATAAACTTTTTATTTGAAAACGTTTCTTAGAGTTTAATCTGTACTTTGTATTGTAAATGATCCGCAGACATTACTTTTGCAGAATTAATTAATGTTGAGTTCACGTTTGTAGAATTACCGCAGAAAATTAAACTATATAATAGACAGCATACCTGGGCGATATATACAGTTCTTGCTACATTTTTTATAGAATTAAAAAATACGTTTTTATATCAACGTAAGTCGTTTTTGCTAATATGGATAATGCGTAACTGTAGCTAGACATTTTGTTCAATGTGAAATTTCCAGTTTAAGTTACAGTCTATGGTAACTCAAAGGAAATTGATGATATCAACTATTTCGATTTGGTTATGTTTATGTGCTAAGTTATTTAAATTGAAAGATTTTGGTCTATTATTTCTGAATTGAATAATTTTTTTTGGATTTACGTTTATATTAACTTGTTTAATCCATTCAACTGCTATTTTTAAGGTGTTATTTATATTATCGGGTATAAAGACAGTTGCATCATCAGCGAACATAACACATCTATTGTAGTGACATTCGGCAAGTCATTCACATAAATTCAGATCAAAGGGTCCAAAATACTCCCTTGTGGTAAACCTAGTGTCATTTTAACCGACTTGGACTGTACTTCTTCGACAGACAGCACTACGTAAAAAACTTAGGAAAACACCTGGAGTTCTAAGATATATTATAAGAAGATAAAAGTTGGAAAAATATTTGAAAAATATAAGTGAGAATGCGGTGCTAACATCGTATAATAGGAAATAAAAAAATACTTTTAAAAATCTCACTACGAACGAGAACTTAGTTCTAGCATTGGAAACGTTAAAGAAACAACCACAAGCAAGCAAACACATACGCACGCTCGTACTTGAACATGATTCAAAATATTCAGGATCATGTAAATAGTTTTCAATTTCAGAGCACTCCACTTGCTGCCTCAGCTAGCATTGGAATTCTCGGCGTCGGTATATCGAATGATGTGCAGTTTCGTGGTCACTTGACACAGTATTTTCTGACGGCACACCGCGTGCAACTATACTAGGCGCAAGTTCGGCCTTACATGAAATACTGTTGTCATCTCTGACCTTGGGCACTCCAATGCCAGCTCCTTCCACTTACCGCATCCAGCGCAGAGCGGCTCGAATCGTCCACGACCGAGTTCCTTATGATCGGCTCGATTCACTGGCGATGTTAAGGGATATTGCAGCCCTTTGCATTTTCTATCGCATCTACCACGGGGACTGTTCTGAGGAATTGTTTGTATTGATTCCAGCCAGCCAAATTTCACGAACGCACAATGCGACATAACTCACAATACCATTAACACCATTTGGATGATTGACGGTCCACCACTGTACGTTTTACTTGCAGTTTTCTTCCTCACACCTCTTTGCGGAATCGATTACCACCGGCGAGTTTTCCGCACCGATACCACTAATGGTCCCCACACCCGGTTAGTTAAAATGATCGGCTAAACTGACGTACATCCAACAACTGACCGTAAGTGTAGAATCTTAAGTTGAAATATTCAACTGACGACAACCCACGGATTTTTTCAAGCGTACTGTCAGTTGAAACGGCTCAGTCGAACAGACATGCATCAAAATACTGATCGTGAGTGGGAAATCTTAAGTTGAAATTTTTAACTGATGACACTCTTTGTAGATTTACGGGCGCACCGTGATCCGCTGGCTTCAGTTCGTTTTAATTACTGGTTATATTTTATGCTGTTTAGATTTTTATTATTTTATATATTAACAGAATTTCGTTTGACGGAGGGTGGAGACTAAGGTGACTGTGATGATGTCACCTTCCTTATGATTGACTCAGAAGGTGGGTAAAGGATCTTAGTGATTCTGCGTAGAACCATCTTGTTAAAACTCATTTTCAAAAAGGTTCATGAAAATCTAGAGGACTGTGATGATATCACCTAGTTGATGGTGGACTCCGAAGGGAGGCTTAGGATCTCAGTGACGTCACACCATAGAATCATTGTGTTTGGACCCATTTGAAAGTTACTCATAAAGACCTAAATGACTGCAATTATTTCACCTTCCTTATGGTGGCATTCGAAGGTAAGTTTAGGATCTCAGTGATGGCACTACATAGAACCACTGTGTTTGGACTCATTTGAAAGGGCTCATAAAGACCTAGGTAACTTTGATAATCTCACATTCCTGATGGCGGACTAAATATCTGGGTAAAGTTTCTCAATTAAATACCACGGTGCCTGTGATGATCTCACCTACCTGATGATGGTAGACTCCGAAGTTGATTATATGATCTCAGTGACGGCACTAGATAGGATGATCGTGTTTCAACCAATTTGAAAGGGCTCATAAACTCCTAGATGACAGTTATGATGTCACATTTTTGATGGTGCAATCTAAAGGTGGGTATAGGATTTCAGTGACGGCACTAGATACGATGATCGTGTTTCAACTCATTTGAAAGGGCTCATAAAGACCTAGGTGACTGTTTTGATCTCACCTTTCTGATGGTGCAATCCGAAGGTGAGTATCCCCCCAAAGGGGGAGAAAACAAGGAAAATAAAGAAAACTAAACTAAACATAGTGTACCTATATGTATTATGTAACTTAATACAATACGAAAAATTTATTATTTTATAAAACTCAACGTATTTGATTATCAAACAAATCAAATAATTATTTTATTGATTCTAGACTTGTTTATTTTATCATTTTTGTACAATCTTATGCTGGGACCACACTAACGAGAAATGCCCTTAATTATCGCGTTGTTGGACGTTGAATGAGGATGACGCCACGACTTAACGCGTTAATTTGACAATGGCATTAACAATGGCGGCACATCAAAGAGATTAACGCACGAAATTATGAGTTGAGGCAGCCACACTACTACGTTTGTCTCACTGTGCACGATGAGCGCAACGGTGTCGCACGTATGGCTATAATGGAGCGGAATAATAAAAAAGTTATTATGTTTCTTGAGATTCTGCAAACATAGCCATGTTTGTGGGATCCGAGACTCAAAAGTTTTAAGAATCCTACACCACAAAATGATGCTTTGCGACGAATTATTCAATTACTACCTTTTAAAACAACTATCGAAGAGTTAGAAAGATGAAGTAACGCCTAATGGGTTTTTATAGAACCATTTTAAATAAATACAAAAAGTCCTTAAGGAACATAAACGCCAACTTTAACGCCGTTCAATGGCATTGAAATTTAATGACGTTGACCGTTCAAGTGACCCACTCACTTTGTCGCGTTAAATTTAAATTGCTGCGTTTATCGGCATCGACGTTTCCCGTTATTGTAGGCCCAGCTTAAGCGCGTCCGCTCGATGACGAAGTGGCGGGGCCGTACCATGGTCCCACGGTGGACTAAACGTTGAAATATGGATATCGTCCCCGTAGAGCGAAAAGTCATTAAGTCTAAAAATGGCTAAAATGACTTATCAATGTCACTAAAATCAACATTTTGTTCGCTAAATATCTGTCTTACCGTCATTTTTGTAGCTGCCCACGCTTTTGTTTTACAAAATATGACAAGTAAGTAAATCTACCCTTTCCCCTTTGGATCTCAAAGCGTAATGGGAGAAATAACTAATTTAGTAAATTATTATACATTTATCGAAAATTTACATCACCCGAAATTAAAACGACTTAATTACTTTTTTCTTGTATTATCAATTGATACATAAGATTTTAGATAGTCTTAAAAGTCATTAAAATTATTTAGTAAGTTTTCAAAGTCAGTAGTTTGCTAAAACACACAAAAGCGATAATTAACTAACTCGACTTAGTGACTATTCACTCTTTTTTTTAAATGATTTGTACAATACTACAAAAGCGAAAAATCATCAATCCGTTTTAATGTCTTATTGTATTTTAAAAATGGAACATAAAATCTATTGCGAATAATAATTAAAGTCTTTTACTTATTATTTATACAACTTCAACGTACTTTGTTACAAATAAGGTACATTTCGCCCACGAGTTAGTGAGTTTGTCGCGGCTACAGTGACGAACGCGACGTGTGGCGATTCATTCGCGAAGTCGAAGTCGACTGACATAAACACGTTTTTCGTTGTTGTTAAAATTACGTAAACAACGCACTGTGTAACAATGAGTCGTGCTAAGTTTATTATTGATTTATTGAATCAAAATGAAAAAAAAATGTTGTAGAGGTAAGTGTGTTAAGTATATTTTTATTTAGTTTATAAGTATCTTTTAGATGTGTATCGTATTTTAAAAGTGTTTCAATTTTATTAATGTACGTTATTTACATACATAAATATTATAATAATGTTATTTTATAGGAATCTGCTGTCCGTATAGATTTCGTGAAGTGATGACTTTGATGAAAGTAATTACTATGATACGTATTATTTGGGTGTTGCTTACCTATTTATTTGACTCTTGGATTACTTGCCTTGTTGTGTGGTTTTTCTTAATGCTTGACTTAAAAGAAATGAGTACACTCAAGTAGCTTCAGAAATTATTAATTAATTATTATTTTCTCGCACCCCGTAATAGAGGTGCTAAGTTGTGTCACTAGGTGTACCTACTGTATTTATAAGGATGCTTTCTGACATTTGTTTGTTTAGTCTAACACGTGGACATTATTTTATTATTTTTATAGTATCAGTATTTATCATGCCTAACGTTCTCCTAATTGCTTATTTCAGGAATCTAAGCTGCTCGACCAGAGGAAATTTGATCTGTTCCAAAACAATAATCTATATAAATCTGCTCCACCATCTGCGTCAATAGTAAGTCCAAAAAGAGATCTACCAAGTATCAATCCACCATACTCCGCTCCTTTATTGGCTGAAACCTACCATGATATTGTTTCCGTTAAGAATTTGATCAGAGAAGAAAATGTATCATGTAAAACACACCAAAGCTACACCGAAATTAGAAAGTCTCGTGAAAGTCCACATTCAGAAATAAGCGGTATCGAAGAGTTGAGTTCTTCTCCTGTTCGAGTGTTTTCTGATTCGAGCGTTTCATGGTTTCCAGATAGTGAAGAGGATAGATGTTTCAAAAAGAAAAGACGAGTGTATGTTGCGAAAACTTCTAGTGAGAGCGATAGTGAAGAAAGTACATTTATTGCGTCGCGCTCGAAGATAGCAGATAGTCGGGGGCTTGAATGTTTTCAGCATATAAACATTAAACATGACTTTCAATCAAGAAATAAACAATATTCCGTGCCTCAACAATCTACTTTACCATCTTCCAACTCTGATTCATCTGGTAATGTCACTGTAGACAATCAAGAATTAACTGAACAACCAGTCCCATTCGTTGTTACTTCAAACAATATTATTGAACCTACGCGTTGGAAAAAAGCGATCCTAGCAAGTGGAAAAAAAAACATAGCTAAATCTAATAAACAAAAAGGTTTGCCTTATTTGGGTAAAAAGGGCTATCTCATGCCTGCAAAGAAACCTAAGCCCGTAAAGTGCTCCGTAAAATGCCGGTATCAGTGCCAAAATCATTTTTCTGAGGATGAAAGACGAAAAATGTGTGAAGCCTACTGGAAAATCACAAATTTCAATGCACAAAAACAATTTTTACTTCAAAAAGTGGTGGCTCAGCCTATAAAAACAATGAAAGTTGGTATCCCTGCTAAAAAAAAACCGGACTGCTACCTATTCTTATTATTTTAATAAAAATGATAATAAAATACGAGTCTGCAAAGAATTTTTTCTAAAAGCTCTAAGCATTTCAAATGGACCGGTAAATGAAGCATTGAAATATAGAGATGAGTTGGGTAACTATACAGGGAAGGATGGGCGTGGTTCTCGAGTCCCAGTAAACAAAACCAGCTTAGAGTCTGAACAGAAGATCATTGACCACATAAACTCTTTTCCCCGGCTCGAATCTCACTACTGCAGGAAGAAAAGTAAGCGACACTACCTGGAGAGCAAACTGACAATCGCTAAAATGTACGAATTGTATAAAGAGCAACTAACAACATTAAATGAAGAACCATGTTCTTTTTACGTCTATAAAACAATATTTGGGTCTAAATTCAATTTGTCATTTTTTACCCCAAAAAAAGACTTATGCATAACATGCACTCGTTATGATAGTGCCGGACGTGCAGAACATTTGAAGGAGGAATATGATTCACATATTGCAAGAAAAATGAAGCACAGCAAGCGAAAGAATTGGACAAACAGCGGTCTATTATTGATGACAATTACCTAGTCGTAACGGCAGACATGCAGTCTACTTTGCATATACCAGTCAGTGGTGTTGGTATTTTATATTACACCAGAAAATTAAACGTACAAAATTAAACAATTTACACGTCAAAACCACCTCATGAAGCATTTTGTATAACTTGGAATGAGATGAATGGTAAAAGGGGCAGTGTGGAAATTGCCAGTGCAATTAACTGGTGGATTAGTCAGATACCAACCAATATTAAAGAAATTACAAATAGAAACCAATTTATCGCGGCATTTTTGGTTCATTTGATTCAAAGGATGGATGGGCAGCTGGAAGTTATTGAGCAAAAATATTTAGAGAGTGGTCAAACTCATATGGAAGTGGACTCCATGCATAGTGCAATAGAAAGACAGCAAAGACATACGCCTGCTTATTCCATGATTGACTGGAAGTCGATCATGGAACGTGCTCGCTCTAAAAGAAACAGGGATTCAGCACCACCTTATACAGTTAAAGAATTAAAATACACGGAAATGGTTGATGTAAGAGCTCTTAATGAAAAAATAGCAAAAAATACAAGCAGAGATAAAGGAGGCAATAAAATTACATGGCTAAAAATTAAGTGTCTTCGTTTCGAGAGAAAATGCCCGGGTCTTGTTAAGTTTAGATATCAACATGATGGTCCCTACCTAGAATTTAATATTTTAGAATGTCCGACAAAATCTACACTTATTACTAGAAAGAGGAGGAAACTAGAAGAACAAACGGATAGACAAGGGACAGAAGAACTGATGCAAGTATTGAAAAATCATAAAATGCCACCAGCTTACCCCTCGCCGCTGCCTATTTCAGAGGCAAAAAAGAAAGACCTCAATAATTTATGTGCAAAGGGGATAATCCCACAAGAGCTCCACTTGTGGTATCAGTCTTACTTAATCATGTTATATTTAAGACAAAACTTAACATACAAGTTTCGAATATTCAGTTAAGTAGTATTTACAATACATGTTTTGTACACCTAATAGTAAGTTCGACTTTACTTAAGTCTAGTTAATTTTCTTCAAAATAATTTAGAACTGAGAGACGAGTCACTAACTACGTTCGAAAATTAACTAATTCGCAACTAAATCATAGATTTGATAGAAAACAATTAATTACTTAAATGTTTTTAGCTTTTCTCAATTATTAGAGATTTTTCACGTGTTATATCTCTTATAGTATATTATTTATTTTATTTCCTTCAAATTAAAGCTAAAAACGTAAAGATATGTAACGACAAGCCAATGTTATAACGATTTTTATTTTCAAAAACTTTAACTCTCATTATCTCGAAACACGATTTTTCGACTTAATGAATTTTCGCTCTACGGGGACGATATTTTTTTTTCAATAAAAGGTTTTAACTTTTTATATTTTCTCGGAAATCATTTAATCTAGTACTACCCAATCTACTGTACTTTATTTATATACACTATATTATGCAAATTTTTCCCCAGTTTATTTATTTGCTTATTATCTTAAAAAGAAATGTAATTTTGTATAGTATATCTCTGTCGTATTAAAATTACTATGATCTACGAAACTTAGTACTACTTTACTTACTGTTTGTTTTGGCGGGAATGTGACGGTCGACGGAATGTTGCTCTTGTTTTATCGTTTAAATAATGGTTTGAAGTGAATTTTGATACGTAGAAGTGATGCCATTTTGTGTATTTAGTGTCTGCGCATGTGAACTAATAGAGAAAACGACGAAACAAGTCCTTCGATGTTAATATAAACCTCAAGTTATTTTGATCGCTTAGGCATCTTACGAACTTGAGTTACTGTCGTCATCGACTGTCCACTGGGTAGACAGTTTACTACTAGTTAAATAGCTGTTAAATATTTGGTTTCTTCAGCTACACCTGTAGCACCTATGCTTCTTAACGTATAAAACAGTTGGCAATATAAAACGAGTATTTTCAAAAACTTTTAATGAAAAATATTGGTAAACATAATCGTCTTATTTTAATTAAAAATAATTAATAAGAACTATACTCTAACATTTTCATACACTTATAATTTAATTTGCATAATAATTACAATAAATGAACTAAACTAAATGACTTACGATTGTTTTTTTTTAATAAAGCCGATATATCGATATTTCTTTCAATATATAAAACTCCGATAATGACTTACTGTATATTAACTCACGATATATAAAACTCCGATATTGATATATTTATAATTACCGATCTATCGAAAATCCGACTTTCTAAAAAATATCAACAACCCTAGTTTGAACTGATCAGTTGGAATAATCAGTTGAACTGACCGTGTGTGTGGTAATTTCTTTGGCTTAAATTCTTTATCCGTTTGAACTGATATAAGTTCAACTGATAACTTAAGCTGACTGTGTGTGGCGTCCATTAGGGAACTTCAAGAAAAGAGTTTACTTCTTTATAAAAGGCCGGCAACGCGCCTGCAATTTAGCCGATGTTGCAGTTGTTCATGGGTAGCGGTAGTCACTTACCGTCAGGTGAGTCACAAGCTCGTTTGCCCCTCTTTAATAACAAAAAAATAAAAAATAATGGAGAAGGCTAAAGAAGAATGTCGAAGACTGGAGAAGAATATCGAAAGCTTGAGAAGCTATTAAAATTATAGAAAAGAATAGCGAATTCTGGAGGAGATTAGTAGAGGCAGGAGAAGAATGGAGAAGGTCTGAGAAACTAGAAGAAGGAGAAAAATGTCAAAAGTAGGAGAAGAAAGGCGATGTGAGAATAATGGAGAACGCTGGAAAAGCTTGGAGAATTATGGAGAATAATGTCGAATTCTAGAAAAGAATGATGTTACGGAGCACCTGCAACCATGCTACTAGCAATTTTTTTCATTCATTCATTCATTACAGCCCTTCACAAGTCCACTGTTGAACATAGGCCTCCCCCAAGCAATGCCACAAAGCACGGTCCTGAGCCACCTGCATCCATCGACTTCCTGCATATCTTACCAGGTCGTCACTCCATCTAGCGGGGGGTCGCCCTACACTACGCCACGCCTACCGGTACGAGGCTGCCACTCGAGAACCTTTCTTCCCCATCGGTTACCGGTTCTTCGAGCTATACGGCTGGCCCATTGCCACTTCAGCTTACTAATCCGTTGGGCTATGTCGGTCACTCTGGTTTTACTGCGGATATCCACATTTCTGAGTCTATCACGCAGAGAAACTCCGAGCATAGCCCTCTCCATAGCTCGCTGAGCGACCTTGAGCGTCCTCATACGGCCAGCAGTGAAGGACCACGTCTCTGATCCGTAAGTCATCACTGGCAACACACACTGGTTGTACACTTTAGTTTTCAGAGATTGAGGTATGCCTGACGAGAAGATGTGTCGTAATTTCCCGAACGCTGCCCAGCCGAGTTGAATCCGTCGATTGACCTCTCGGTTGAAGTTGGACTTACCGTACGTGGTAGAGCCATGCTGCAGTTATATTAGTAGTATAGTTGTGCCACGAATGGGTCGGCTTGACCGGGGAAGGACCACGCTCTCACAGAATACCAGCGTGAAATAGTAGCTTAATGCTGCTGTATTTCGTATGTTGAGTGTAGAGAACCGGAGACCCTTTTTACTGGAAACGAGGCATTCCATCTCAGTTCTCACGGGTGACAACGCATCTGCATTTTGATCTTTAATGGAGGATAGATGTAGATGTCTATGGGCCGCAGCAACCACTTCACACCAGACAAACGAGCACACAGTCCACCATCAGGTGGACTGTGTGCTCGTTTGTCACCCTATTCTATTTAAAAAAAACGGACTATTTGTCCCAGGTAAACGTACTCGTCAACAACTTCGAGCATAGTGCTCCCAACAACTACCGGCACAGGTGTGACTTGGACATTATACCTGATCTTTGTTTTGTTCATGTTCATCTTAAGACCTATCCGTTGGGAGACACCATTGAGGTCATTGAGCATAGTGCTAAGGTCCTCCAGCGATTTTGCCATAAGGACTATATCGTCGGCAAATAGAAGGTGAGTGATGTACTCGCTATTGATGTTAATACCGTATCCTTTCCAGTCCAGTAGCTTGAAAACGTCTTCCAACGCAGCGGTGAAGAGTTTCGGGGATATAAAGTCACCCTGTCTTACACCTCTCTGCAGTTGGATAGTTTTCAACTCTGGCTCTGTATTCGGATAGCCATCGTAGCCCTACTGTACAAACACTTCAGCACTTCGATATACCGACAGTCAACTTGGTACCACTGAAGGGATTGTAGCACCGCCCAAATTTCGACGGAATCAAAGGCTTTCTCATCAATCTTCTTGGCACTGAAAGCGGTTACGTAACTCGAGCTGAAAAGTCTCGGGATTCTGGATTAAAGCACGAGGGGGACGGAGCGTTGACTTCATTAGACGAGACCTCACCAACTTAACGTTTAGGTTTAGTGTGCCTCTAACCATTCGGTGATCGCTGCCGGTTTTCACCCTTGCGATCACTGAGACATCACTGAACGGTTGGCGTCTGGTCATCATAATGAAGTCAATCTCATTTTTTGTTGAACCGTCGGGGCTCGACCAGGTCCACTTCCTGTGGGGCCGCTTCTGGAAGAAAGAGTTCATCATAAAGAGTCCCTCTTGCTCCATAAAGTCAGCCAGCTGCTGGCCCCTACGGTTCCGTTGCCCTACTCCAAATTTCCCTAACTTCAGCTCACCGCCTTCTCTTGTGCCTAGTTTTGCGTTGAAGTCTCCCATCAACACCGTGTAGTGGGGTTTGGAGGAATGCATGGCTCTAGAAATATCCTCATACATTTCCTCCACCTCGTCATCGGGATGTGCCGAGGTTGGTGCATAGACCTGTATGACCTTCAGCGAATACCGTTTGGTGATTCTGAGTATCAGGTACGCGACCCTCGTCGACACACTCCCAATCTATACAACGTTGTTGACGAGAGACTTATGGACGATAAATCCGACACCTCCTTGGGACAGATGGTCGCCCTCCCGGTGATAGAACAAGTTGCCGGACTCGAGGATTACCGTGTTCTCCCCCTCTCTTCGGACCTCAGATAATCCAATAATATGCCAGCCCAACTTGTCTACCTCTTCTTCCAGCTCCAGTATCTTCTCGTCAGTCCTCAGGGTGCGTGCGTTATACGTTGCCAGGTTGAGTCGTCGTAGGTGGCAACCGAATCTCCACCGGAGATTCTTAGCACCCCCTGCCCCGCCGTTACCAAGGTCGCCACCGTAGCCAGGAATAGCGGGGCCGCCGGGGACTGGGAGCCGTTTATTTGCGTCATTGTTCATGGGGGGATATTTGCCATAGTTGCCACGCTTGGCGAGCGGGTTGGCAACCGCAGTTTTTTATTATGTTATTGTTGTTATTAGGAAGATGCTGCTGCCCATCTCCTTACTGTGTCCCTCTGTCGCCTCTTACGACACCCACGGGAAGATATGGGGTAGTGGATATTCTCAACCGCCACTACACGGCACCTTACCATCACGGAATGTGCTTGAAGACCAATTGTTGTGTAATATTTTTGATTTACCTTCCATACATTAATATATATGACTTCAGTGTAACTGTAACGCGTCAACCGAAGTACACGTTTTTAAAGTCCGAAGATATGCACATCATTTTTCACCTAGTAGTATGGAGAAAACTAGAAAATGCAGGAGGAGGATGTAGAAAGATAGAAAAAATTGGAGAATGCAGGAGAATAATAACGAAGGCAGAAAAAGATAGGCACAGACTGTTGTTGATTATCAAGCTCCACATTTGCTGCCGGGCTAGCATGAGCAGGGGATAAAAATTTTATCCACCAATTATATCCACTGACAAGGGATAAAATTGTCTTATCCCTATGTCAAAGCTTTATCCACCCTGCGAGCATGGGCCTATGGTGGATATAATATTGACAGTAGATAAACTTATCCCCGCGCATAGTTAATATACCATAGTATAAAGCTATAAACTATACTAGCTATAAACTAGTTTTAAGATTAAGTAAATTTACATTAACTTATATTTTCTTTTACCTTTTGTTTATTATATTGCTAAACTGTTCATAATTTTTGTTAAACAATATGTCATTTATAATATTTGTTATATTTATTTTAAGCGTATTTCTGCCTCGTTTTTATTTTTTCTATTATTCTAATTCTTTCTTTATTTCCTTTTGTATAATATTTAAGTTAAATATATACTGTTTGTATCAAATCGCAGGTATTACTTCGCTTGTGATAGCATTTATTTAAAAATATGTGTTTAGTATTAAGCTAATTGTGAAACTGGACAATACAGACCCTTTGGAGGTGGTGTAACCTCTTGAAGAAATTAAAAAAATATATCCCCGCAATTACTGCCATTATAAGAAAATTATAAAATACATCAAAATTGATGTCTACTCTAAGTCACAAAGATTTAATTTTAATTGAAAATGATGAAGCATGAAGAATAAAAATGTAATGATTTCAAACAAAACAAGGTATAAATAATTTTATAATCATGAGTATAGTATATTTAGCAAGCCTTGCTAAAGAATTAACATATTTCTTAATTTAAACCTTTAAATTGTAACTTTACTAAGTTTGATAACTTTATTTTAAAACGTTATAATACTTACCTAAAATATAGTATAGACCGATTCTATTATCATTAAATTTGACTTGACCATGGACTCGCCTTGGGTATTGTTGACACAACCTATGTAATTAAATCATGGTATTGAGCTATTGAGACTTTTTTGGACAAGGTGGTTGTAATAGATGCTTACTTCAATATGCACTGGTAGTCCATCCACAGAATTAATAGGCTTTAAAGCCTCATAGAGTTCTTTACACAAATACAAAACAATCTTTAAGCATCCGAAACCGGCGTAGAAATTCGTTGTCGGAGAATTCCAATAGATTAAGTATTCTGATCACGTATCGATCGCTGATGTAATTCTCTTTCTTGTTTTTCAATTTCTGACACGAAAATGTAGTTGCAGTAGGCTCTATACATCTTTTTTGTATTAAAATGGTTTGAAGATAAACTTAAACCCACGTCCGCGAAAGAGGATAAAATTGTCCCTTTCAAATGTCAAAAAGGGATAATTTTTTCTCTTTCCCTTGGCCTCATGCTACGGACGGGGAGATATATGTCCACTCGTTATGTCAAACGGGGATATACTATAGAGATAAGATAATTTTATCTCTTGTCAGTGGATATAATCGGGGGATATAATTTTTGTCTCTTGCCCATGCTCGCAGGGTGGATAAAACTAAGCAAGGGATAAAAATTATATCCTCTCTCCGGGGATATATTCTCTCCGGCTCATGCTAGCCCGGCTGGTGGAATTCTAGAATAAAATAATTCAATTCTATTCTTCAATTCTCTAAACTTTTCTAACCTCTTTCATTCTTCTCCAGATAAAACTTAGTTGCATTTATAACCTAATTTTTTTCAAAGGTTTGCTCTAATTTTCTTTAGATTTTGTTTTTAATTAATTAAAACCAACATTGAATGTGGAAACACTGCTGTTAGATGCCACATCCTGTCTATAATTCTGTCTCAGTCGAAAATTATATAGTTTAGGTCACAGAATACAATTACGCTTAGATATATGTATATAATATAGCACTTCTATTCGGCTGTTTGTTTTTTATTTTCTTACTTACTATTAAAACATAGTGATTATATACTATTTGCTTACTATCATAAACTAATACAGTAGCGTGACCAGATTAAGTGGATTCCTATTTTTTAGTAGATTTGGGCCACTCAACTACATCTATTAGTGATCAGAGTTTTTTTAATATTTTCGATCAATATATATATATAAATATTTAACCTCTCAACTGCGGACGTCTAACCCTTGGACACGAAAATATCTCCGTTGACTGCGGGTGTCCAAGTACTGGACATTTTTCACTCGCTCTTTTAATGTCGAAATAAAGCATTACCCACTACGTCTAACTCATTCTACCATATGTCGATGTGTACAGGATAAAAAAGGTTACCATATAAACCCCACAGCTTATACACTTTGGTAGGATTTTTTATATATACCATCGGATAAAGTCGTCCGTGCCTTGAGTCGGCTATTAGTGTGACTGACGCGCGCTAACAACAAAGTTGTTAGCAATAATTTTGTACTAATTTTTTTTAATTGTGTGGTGAATTGTGTTAAAACAATGCCTGGGTAAGCAACCTCCTTATTTGTAATTTCATTTTCTGTTTTATCTCATTAAGTACGTCTAAAATTGTTTTTTAATTTGTATGAAGCAAACCGCTATCTTAGAACTAACATGCTGGTTGCGGAAATTTTACTTGAAATGTACATAAAATTTTAGTGGTGACTGTCAGTTTTGTGTCACAATACGTGTAATTGTTAATCATTTACAGTTTTAGTACATAAAAATGAGGATAAAGTGCAATATTTTCAAAATTTCAATGTAAATTCGCAATAGGTGCAATAGTGTCAATCTATGAGTCTCCCGCAGTAGTGAATTCTAGTTCTTTGTTTTGCGGGTGTTGAAAAAAGGAACTAAAGTTTGCTATACTGCATGACGTTCAAATTCGATTGAATTGTTAGAATCGTAAAGAATCTAGCGCCCTCGAGCAGATAAACGGAGCTTGGTTGATTCAAATCTCATTCAATGATTTATGCAAAAATTAGATGTGGCATTTGGATATGCCATGTATGTTAACACAAGACTTCGGAATTTTTTAAACAATTTATTAAAACAGAAAAGTAGAAAGTATCTACATGTGCTTTTTAATATTTTTATTATAATATTTAATATTTGAAATTTTTATTTTTTTTTATTCTAATATAAACAGGCTGTGGTTTTTAAGGTCACCTCAGACACATATTTCCTATATCCGTTTTTTTAATGTACATTTTATCTGTATGCACTTTGCAAATTTCAAAAGAATTAAAAAAAATAATTCTTTTTGATTTACTTTTTACGTAGGTTTCAGTTTTGCAAATCGTGTAACGTTGCGTTATGTTTCAACCCGTGCATTCTGGTCTCTCGCCAAGGCTGTCCAGGGGAATTTCTGTCAGCCATCTCTTCCATCTCTGCACAGGGAGGACGACTCACTGGCCCATACTGCTAAGGAGAAAGCCGATCTTCTAGGCTCTTTCTTTGCGTCTAACTCGACTCTCGATGACGGGGGGAGTACGCCGCCGACCATCCCGCAGTGTGAGTGCTCCATGCCGGAAGTGCAGTTCACACAGCGCTCGGTTCGCAAAGCACTCCTCTCCCTGGACATCCACAAGTCGAGTGGGCCTGACGGAATCCCCCCAATTGTGCTGAGGACGTGTGCTCCAGAGTTGGCACCGGTTTTAACGCGTCTTTTCCGGTACTCCTACTCCCTAGGCGTAGTCCCAAAATCATGGAAGACGGCTTTCGTCCACCCGATCCCTAAAAAAGGCGACCGCTCAGACCCGTCCAACTACCGGCCAATCGCCATCACCTCCTTGTTCTCCAAAACAATGGAGTCCATTGTAAACTGCCAGCTCATGAGGTACCTTGAGGATCACCAGCTGATTAGTGACCGCCAATACGGTTTTCGCCGTGGTCGGTCAGCTGGTGATCTTCTGTTCTACCTCACTCACAGATGGGCGGAGGCAGTAGAGTTCAAGGGGGAGGCATTGGCCGTTAGTTTGGACATTGCGAAGGCCTTCGATCGGGTTTGGCACAAAGCGCTTCTTTCGAAGCTCCCTTCCTATGGGCTTCCCGAGAAATTGTGCGATTGGATCACCAGCTTTCTTGCAGATCGGAGCATCAAGGTCGTTGTAGACGGTGCAAGCTCCGATTGCAAGCCTATTAATGCTGGTGTTCCACAGGGCTGCGTGCTATCGCCAACGCTGTTTCTTCTGCATATCAATGATATGTTGCATACCCGTAACATTCATTGCTATGCAGATGACAGCACTGGTGATGCTCTCTACACCGGCCGAGCCAATATTTCTCGGGAAAACGTCTCCGAGTGCCGGGAGAAACTTGTGTCTGAAGTCGAGTCTTTGCTGAACAGAGTCTCGGATTGGGGACGACTAAATCTAGTCCAGTTTAACCCCCAGAAGACACAAGTTTGCGCGTTAACCGCTAAAAAGAACCCCTTTGTCGTATCCCCTCAGTTTCAAGGCACTCCCCTTGTTGCCTCAGCCAGTATCGGAATCCTCGGCGTCGACATATCGAGTGACGTGCAGTTTCGTGGTCACTTGGAAGGGAAGGCCAAATTGGCCTCTAAAAAGCTTGGCGTGCTCAGCAGAGCGGGACAGTATTTCATGCCGGCACACCGCCTGCAACTTTACAAGGCGCAGGTTCGGCCGCACATGGAATACTGTTCCCATCTCTGGGCTGGGGCTCCCCAGTACCAGCTCCTTCCACTTGACCGCATCCAGCGCAGAGCGGCTCGAATCGTCGACGACCGAGTGCTTTCCGATCGGCTCGATTCACTGGCGTTGCGAAGAGATGTTGCATCTCTTTGCGTATTTTATCGCATCTATCACGGGGAGTGCTCTGAGGAATTGTTCGGATTAATCCCAGCCGCCAAATTTCGTGAACGCACGACACGGCAAACGTCCCGATACCATCCACACCATCTGGATGCTTGGCGGTCCACCACTGTACGTTTCACAAGGAGTTTTCTTCCACGTACAACCTCTCTGTGGAATAGTTTATCACCGGCGATTTTTCCGGACCGATACGACCTGGGGACCTTCAAGAAAAGAGCTTACTCCTTTCTAAAGGGCCGGCAACGCACCCGCAATTCTCCTGGTGTTGCGGTTGATCATGGGCGGCGGTAGTCACTTAACATCAGGTGAGCCGCATGCTCGTTTGCCCCCTCTTCTATAAAAAAAAAAAAAACCTAGAGCAAGATTGCTGATACCTACAGTACCATTCGTAAATAATTAGTACTGTAGTTACAGTAAATCGAATAAGTACCAGGAACCTTTTAAAGAAATGAGTACCCATGTTATATATTTATTCAATTTTATACTTATATACATCCATATAGACCTTATTGTTGCCTAGCTATAATTTGTTCATCTGATTATTTCAGAATAGGTATCATCGTTGAAATATATTTTATACGTGGTAGAGCCATGCTACAGTTATATTAGTAGTATAGTTGTAGAACGAATGGGTCGGCTCGACCGGGGAAGGACCACGCTCTCACAGAATACCAGCGTGAAATGGTAGCTTAATGCTGCTCTATTTCGTATGGTGAGTGTAGAGAACCGGAGACCCTTTTTACTGGAAACGAGGCATTCCATCTTAGTCCTCACGGGTGACAACGCATCTGCATTTTGATTCGTAATCGATGATAGATGTAGATGTCTATGGGTCACAGTAACCACTTACCATTAGGTGGACTGTGTGCTCGTTTGTCACCCTATCCTATATAAAAAAAAAAAAAAATAGTTAAGTTACAGCCTGTTTACGTCCCAATGCTGGGCCTTACCTCACTTCTGAGAGGGTTTTAGGGCAAAGAAGTGTCCGCCGCGCTGCCCCTATGCGTGTTGGTGAACTTCACATGTGTTCGAAATATTTTTTCTTATTTTTCAGACAGTCAGACTTTCTCACGATATTTTCCTTCACCGCCGAGCACGTGGTATATCAGCACTTAAAATTGCAATTAACGATTTCATTGACACCAGCGGGGATCAAACCCGGTTTGCTAGCGTACTGTGAAATTTAACGCGAGAGCTAACCATCTGAGCTACCGGGGCTCCTCTGAGCCACCACGGTTCTCATCGTTGAAATGAATACACCTTTTTATTTTGTATGTTTTCTATAGAATAGGGTGACAAACGAGCACACAGTCCACCTGATTGTAAGTAGTTGCTGTGGCCCGTAGATATCTACATCTATCCTCGATTATAAATGAAAATGCAGATGCGTTGTCACCCGTGAGACTAAGATGGAATGCCTCGTTTCCAGTTATGGTGAGTATAGAGAACCGTCTCCGGTTCTATATACTCACCATACGAAACACAGCCAGCATTAAGCTAATATTTCACGCTGGTATTCTGTGAGAGCATGGTCCTTCCCCGGTCGAGCCGACCCATTCGTGCAACAACTATACCATAGATAAATAAATATGTAGCAAGCAACTATACAACTAATATAACTGCAGCATGGCTCTACCTCGTATAAAAAATGTTTTAATGAACTAGTACATAATGCACAAAAGGTGCAAAATCGGACTTTAATTTCGGCATATTTTTGGAGCATAAGAGGTGGGTTCTTTATATCGATATGGTAGTATCGCTATTAATTTGTCCGTCTTATACTCATAACTTTTTCTATATTAATGTATTTAACCTACATGTGTGCATAAAATGTAATAGTGTTGGAGATTTAGATTTGTGTTTGCCTTAGTGACACAAAATTTATTTAGTGGGCGTGCAGTACTGTCTATGTAGTGTTTTTTCTCACGCACTTAAAGTGACAGACTTTTTTGTTCCTAGCATTAGGCGCATTACTCGTCCATTGTGTTGGATGGTCTAAGTACGTAGCTTGTATGTAGTAGTAACTTTTTATTTTTGATAAATCTGATTCACACGAAACTTGATCGAATAAAAATTCAGAGGTTTTTTATCCCCCTACGTAGGGAAACTAGGGGTTTTTTCGAAAAATCTAGGGGGACAGGTGAAAAAAATCTGGCAACACTGAGCTAAAGCTATACTCTTTGGTACATTTTAAGTATAGCTCTCTAGTATATAGTCAGTAATCTATGGTATAGCTGTCTGTTTACTGCCGGGGGGTCAAGTCTCTATGGAGCCGATGCAAACGTCGGGCAAAATAAGCGAAACAGAGACAACGCCATACGCTAGAGCTAGACAGAGAAATCACTATTGATGCTTTGCTTTGCAATATGGTGGATTATTGAAAGCGCTAAACGTACTTTGAAATATTTTTATTTCTATTGTATATTTCTTTGCTTTTATAGCATGTGCCTGAAGATTTTTACGAGATAGAGACTCATTATTTCGTGCTTCTGTGTTTTTGTTTTGTGTGCCCGCTGGACGCTTAGAGATAGAGACTCATTTCCTTATATTATTATTTGGTGTTTGTAATTCTTTTTGCCTGGACAATTTTACGAGATATAGACTCATTTCTTTTTTTGTTTTGTGTACGTGTGTCTGAGCATTATTTGTTAATATGTCACGCCATACGCGCTATGAACGAAAAAGAAAGTGTGCAAAGTGTAACATCACTGCCACAGAAGATGGAAACTTGAGTTTCCACAGATTTCCTCTACCTGGTAGACATACATTTTTAAAGTAAGTAACTAAGCTATTCTAATTTTTTGTTACTTTTTCCCTCATTATCTTATTAAGTACTTAGTACTTAATGTTTTTAACATTCATAATGTCCATAACATAGTAAACATAATGTTCATAACATAAATTTTTCATTGCTGGGCACTGGCCTCCCTCAAGGGTCACCATAACGACCAGACCTGTGCGTCTCGCATCCATCTGCTACCCGTGACCCTTACCAGGTTATTGGTCTTATCTTGTAGAAGGCCTTCCTAACTGTGATCAAAACTACACTTAGATTTTAAAAAATCAATAATTTCAGGGCACGTGTGTGGGCTGAATACTGTTACCCTACTGGAGAGTGGTCAACTGAGAAATCACTAAGAGACTTGCACTCGCAACACAAAATGTTATGCAGTAAGCACTTTGATGATTCCTCATTCACTAACAGTGCGAGGATAAGATTGCACAATTTTGCCATCCCAACTGGGACACAGGATTTAATGGTAAAGATTCGCCAGGAACAATGTGCAACTGCAAGTGAAAGTAAACAAGATACAAATATCTCAGTTGAAAAACCTCAAGTAAGTAAACATTAATTACTATATTACTCAAAACTCCATCAATCATAAAGCTTGATATGTGGTTGGAATTTATAAGTACAGTCAAACAAATACTTAAGCTAAAACTCACAGAAAGAAATTAATAGGCCTTGTCTAAACTCTATTTTAAATTTCATTTTGTTTTAGAGAAACCAAACAACCAAAAGATTGACTTGTAGAGAATGTCTTGATGCATGAAATCTGCCCTTGTACCACTGTTGTACATAAAATTTAAATAAGTAAATAAATAGACCTCATTAATTTTCATCAGGCATGATTCAGATCAAGAGCAAACTTGTATCAGTAATAATAAAAACAGTTAACTCAACGTCAACCATAGTATTGTTAAAAACCAAAATAAATACACAACCCTCAATCTCAAATAATGGTTTTCATAAAAGTATTACTTACTTACTCTTTTTTATTAGAAGTTCAATCATGAAGTTTTCAACAAGTTGAACACAAAAATGAGGATAATATGGCATTGGAAACATCCTGATAATTTAAATGTAGAAACTGATCATTACCTTTGTTTACAAAATAAAATAAAAAACCAGGAAAATAAAACTGCTTGTCTCTAGTTACTCAATTGGTAATGTAGTTTTGCAAGAGGTACTGGTGATTAAAGACTTAGGAGTAACTATTGACAGAAAGCTAACCTTTAAATCTCATATAAACATTATTGTTTATTAACAAAGCCCTGAAATTCTTAGAATTTATTAAGCGCAATATAAAGGGTGTCAAATTTTTATTATATAATGCTTTTGTAAGAAGACTCCTTGAATTTCGTTAGTGTCATATGGAATCCATCTTCTAGTGTGCACTCCCAACTCATTGAAAGTATACAGCATGCATTTACTCGACATCTTGCCTTTCATGCCAGTGGTATCTCACATAGGCAGCCTTACTATCAGCAACTGGTTAAGTTTAAGATGATGTCTCTCCAAAATAGACGAAATATTCTAGATTTGTGTTTTCTACATAAAATAGTACACCATTAAGTTAAGTGCAGTGACCTCCTTGACAGCATTTCGTTTGCTGTTCTGCATAAATATCCCCGTTGTCGCATCGCAAAAAAAATTTCATATTCCTTTTGTGAAAACTCATCTCGGTAATCATGCTCCATCATGCATGTATGTGGAAAATAGAATGAATTTTCTAAATTGTTCATTGTAATTTTCAGGTGCTAGTGTTGGAACCTTCATTACCTGTTCAGGTGCCAACCATAGCCAACCCTACTACATCTTTACCTGTTCAGGTGCCAACCATATGTGAACCAACTACTGATAGCTTGAAGGTTTGTAGTACTTATAATAATTTTCACTCACATGTACACATTATATATGTACAACATTAAAACTTGTGAAACTTTTGTTCACATTTTTGGTCGTATAGAATGTATGCATTTATTTATTTGCAAAATTAATTAACTATTAGCTCTAGTAAACAATTATGAAATATTTTTTAACGTACCTTCATCAGCGACAATGTTATAAAGCTACAAAGATACCAATTAGAGATGTCCGATAAAGACTATGACGGCAATGTCTGTGCTGACCATACATCTGCCATACAAAACAGCATTTTCGCGAGACGGATAGATATAATTATTTAAAATGGTTGTATCTTGTTTGTTTTTATATCAATTTTGATTCTATTGCCCTGTTAGCATTATGTTTTGTATATTTTTAGATAAACTGTATGGTCTTATGAATATTTTTTCATGCATAGTCCCTATTTCGGGCACAGTGACCAATTTCTCGTATAAATAAGAAACAAACTAATGCTTGCTAATTATGTAGATTAATATCACCATAATGATTCTTACTCAGGTAATGTTGAAACTGATCATCACCTTTGTTCACAAAAATCGTCTCATTGTAATTTTCAGATGCTAGTATTGGAACCTTCATTACCTGTTCAGGTGCCAACCACAGCCAACCCAACTACATCTTTACCTGTTCAGATGCCAACCATATATGAACCAACTACTGATAGCTTGAAGGTTTGTAGTACTTATACTAATTTTCATGAACAATCTTAATCACAGTGACCAATATCTCATAATTAAATAAGTATAATAAACAAGCTTTTGACTTTGGCGCTTGCTCAGGTATCAAGAGTTTTCTTCATTGTTTATTAACTACCTACAAGAGTGACACTGAAAGTTCTTAGAAAATCAAAAACTGAACAAACTAGGAAGTTATATTAATATAACTTAATTTTTAATATATATTATAAAAAATTTATCTTATAATATAACATTAGTTTTTCTATATCTTTTCAAAATAGTGTCCATTTACATCAATACATCGCTGCATCCGATGGAATCACTGATTTCACATTTGACATGTTTTTCTTGAACTTTTTACATTAAATCTTTGAATCATTTCACAACACCAATCAACACGGTGGAGTTTTTGGGCCTCTATCAAATAAATCATATATTATCCATCGGGCACAAAGCTTCCTGACCGCAAAATGTTCATGGAGAATATTTGGTGCACTTGACTTATACTGATTTTTATTTATTTATTTTATTTTTATTATTCACAAAATCCACAGCTTGTAACAATCTATTTACACACAAATCTTATAAAATAGGTCTTGAAGCCAATTACGGATTTACAATATACTTATTTAGCTTAAAAGAACTTCACAGAGTATTCACCACCTTACTTAAAAATAGACATATGAAATATAAACATATTTAAAGGTAAACAAAGCGCACGAAATTTTTATTAAGTGCAGAAGATTGTGTATGTTTGCACACGTATGTGAAAGCGAGTCAAAGTGTGTGTTTGTGTGTGTGTTTGTGTGTGTGTGTGTGTGTGTGTGTGTGTGTGTGTGTGTGTGTGTGTGTGCGTTTTTGTGTGCGTGTGTGTGTGTGTGTTTGTATGTGTGTGTGTGTGTGTGTGTGTGTGTGTGTTTGTGTGTGTGTGTGTGTTGTGTGTGTGTGTGTGTGTTTGTGTGTGAGTTTGTGTCAAAAAACATCCTAATTTCAATAGAGAAGATGGCTGGGTGCTACCATCTGCTTGGGATCCTATAACAAATAAAATTAAATCTCAACCCAAGCATACAACTGCAAGACTTCAAGATACCATAAGTTCGTACTGCATAGATCGGAACAAAAGTTAAATTTTAATCTATGGTAACCGCGGTTAACTATGACATATGGACGTTGAACATCTCAGTCCCGCCCATGACCATGAGTGCTGTAAAGCGTTCGAAAGCAACGTCAGGTATTTAAAAAGTTAAATATACGCGATAAATTCCGTAAAAACTAGTATTATTTCAATGTGTAGTGTTCGCGTAAATATAACAAATCATTAACACTGATGTTATCTTCGGTCGTCGCCGTAGAAGACCGTCCCTCATGCAGATCATCGGTGACATTAGTGCGACCATCTTTAAGCTCATTAAACCAGTTGTAAACAGTGGCACGAGATGCGGCTTCATCGTCGTGAAAGGCCAATCAAAGTCTTATCATAATTTTCTTGTTGACTCTAATAACATCGAAAGTCATAAAAAATCATTGGGTGCGTTTGGCAGAAAAAAGCGCTAGCAAGCGCTTGTGAGCAAAATGGCGATAGTAAGCGGTAAGCGCTGTCAAATCGTAAGTAGCTGTTTTCCTCTAGGACACGATGTTAGTTTTAACCGGGGAACCTAACCTAATTTAAATATATGTTTGTGAAGTATTCATATTAAAAACTTACCAATCATGAATTTTTAATAATATGTATATGTCTATTCATGTCATTATATTACTTAAAACTAATATTGCACAAAACAACTTATAAACTCTACTTCAAAACAAACAAATTAAATAAGCAAAATGGCGTATTGTGTCAGCGCTACTGAAGTAGCAATCGTGTCCTGGCCGAAAACTATTTTAGCGCTAGTAAGCGCTTGCTAGCGCTTTTTTCTGCCAAACGCACCCATTGTACGAAAATTTTCTAGCGTTGAGTTCATGTTGTCGTGACACAGATAATTTTCAATTTGCCGCCAAATCGTAACCAAGTGACAAATTAATAAAATACATACACAATAATATTGGTAAAGAGTTCCACTTTCAAAATTGGAACTTATTTTTTATTATATCGTTTGCAAGTGGCCAGTGCTAAAAACTTTCATTGTTGCCCTCATATGTATAGGTTTCGAACCTACAGTCTGTTTAAGTATTGTTTAAGAAATGAGGATCTATATGATCACAATATTTAACTTATTTCCAGATGCCAAGGACTAAAGGGATTTTGAGGGAGCTAGATTTAAGCAAGTCATTGGAATTGACCCCTAAGAAACTTAAACTGTATAAAAGATGTAGGAGAAATTTGAGCGAAATAATGAGACTTAGAAAAAAAATTAAGAAACAACCACGTGCCCTCTTCAAAACATTAACTACAAATAATAATGTCCAAAGTCTCATGGACAAAAATATATCAGGGCCATTTGCTTTATTGTTGCAAAGTCAACTGCAAAATACTCCCAGAAAACTAACTGGTCGGAGATGGAGTATAGATGACAAAGTTATGGCTTTAAGCATCTATAAAAGGTCTACTGGCTGCTATAGACTGCTGAGGCGACTTTTTTGTCTACCAAGCGAAGGTACGTTAAAAGCATTGCTGAATAAAATTCCGATGAAATGCGGTATAAATAGCCAAATATTCAAAACAATTAAAGATATAACTAAAAATCGAGAACCAGAAGAAAATCTGTGCATTTTGGCATTTGACGAAATGTCAATACGAAAACATTTGCAATATAATAGTAAACAAGATGTAATTGATGGTTATCAAGATCATGGAAATCAAGGCAGAACTATGGAGCCAGCCACACATGCATTGCTTTTTATGGCTATTGGAATCCGAAAAAAGTGGAAGCAGCCTTTAGCTTTCTACTTTTCTGGTGACTGTGTTACGGCTGATAGATTATCTGTTCTTATAAAAGAAGTAAGTATGCAATATAGTTGACTGAAGAAAAAAAACCATTGCATACTCAATATATTATATAATTATATATTTGTATTTACAGGTACTTGATGCAAGCTTCCAAGCTGGGTTGAATGTCACAGCTACTGTATCGGATAACTTTGGTGTAAACATCAAATCACTAAACTCCCTTGGTTCCTCAGTGGCTAAACCATATTTTGAGTTTAAAGGCCATGAAATCGTCACAATTATAGACCCACCTCACCTAATCAAATGCTTCAGAAATAATTTACTGAAGTACGACATTAAATGCCCTCAAGTATTGCAAATTGATGGAAAATCTATACCAGGTAATTTAAATGTTGTAAATAATAGATAATAAGTAGGTATGACATGAGTACATGACTAAGGTCAAAGGTGGCAATTCAAACTTCATAAGATTTATCTTGTCTTCTGCAACCCGCCGCGTGGATGATCATCAGATTAATATAAACTAACACAGAATCAATAAATGTATTTTATTAATACTTCTGTCATTATTTATAATATATTTTACATGTTTATTATTACAGGTGTAGCCAAGTGGAGCCACATTAAATCATTCTTTGAAAAAGACAATGAAAATCCAAATTTTTTTTTTGCACCTGCTTTAACCAAGCAGCATATTGAACCCAATTTTAAACAAAAGATGAAAGTCAGCTTAGCTTGCCAAGTATTCAGCCATTCAGTTGCTGCAGGAATGCTTGCAAAGATTGCGAACAGTAAGTTGTTTTATTGGATAACTTTTAATCATCATCATCATCATCATTACAGCCCTTTACAAGTCCACTGCTGAACATAGGCCTCCCCCAAGGTATGCCACAAAGCACCGTCCTGAGCCACCTGCATCCATCGACTTCCTTCATGTCTTACCAGGTCGTCACTCCATCTAGTGGAGGGTCGCCCTACACTTCGTCTACCGGTATGAGGCTGCCACTCGAGAACCTTTTTTCCCCAACGGTTGTCGGTTCTTCGAGCTATATGGCCACCTATTTCCACTTCAGCTTACTAATCCGTTGGGCTATGTCGGTCACTCTGGTTCTACTGCGGATATACTCATTTCTAAGTTTATTACGCAGAGAAACTCAGAGTAGCCCTCTCCATAGCTCGCTGAGCGACTTTGAGCGTTCTCATAGGGCCAGCAGTGAAGGACCACGTCTCAGTTCCATATGTCATCACTGGTTGTACAACTTAGTTTTCTTAATTATTTTAATAATAACTTTTAATAATCTTCAAAAATAATCGACGTCTCGAAATATAATATAATAGTTTCTGAATATGTCAATCAACTATTATTAGAGCTTATTATTATTCAAATAATCATTCTAATAAGATAAAATTAAGCTACTTCGCGTTGACAGCTTCCTTTTATAATTGAATATTTTTATAAAGATTACTTTATTTAGAGTAATTTTGATTACTTACTTTATTTAATTTTGATTTCATTTCATTTTCCATAACCTTTCACTATAAAATAAAAAAATGAGTGTTTACTTTACAGATGAACTGCCGCAAGAAGCAACGACGACAGCCATGCTGATAGAAAAAATAGACCAGCTGTTCGACACCTTAAATGGCGATACGCCTGACCAGAAAAGAGGAAAAAAATTCCTTACAAATTTTACCCGCAGAAGTCCACATTTAAATTTTTTTAAGGAAATGAAAATCCTGTTCCAAGAATTACAATTTATTGGGGCCAGATGCAAGCCGCCTTCGCAGGAAGGTTTTATTAGAACTATAAATGCAGTTGAGCGTCTATTTTTTAATTTAGAAAGGCAATATGGTATAAAAAGTTTATCAACGCGCAGGCTCAATCAAGATCCATTAGAAAACTGTTTTGGTTGCATCCGCAGCAATTGTGGATGCAACCCGAACCCAAACACCCTACAATTTGTTGCAGCTCTCAAAACCTCCATGATCAACAATTTATTGCATAGCAGTAAAAATAAAAATTGCAAAGAAGACGATAATGTCATATTAAATGATTTAAAATCTTTTTTAAGTCAAGTTGACCAAAATAAAGAAACAAATGTAGCTGTTAAAACATTTGATTTAACAGAAGGTGTAGAAGCATCTAATACTGTAATACCTCAGTGTTCTGGAGAACTGCAAGCTTGCGCATATGTATGTGGCTTCATGATAAAAAAATTAGTACCCATTTGCCATCAGTGCAAAATCACAATGCTTGCAGACCAGAACACAGAGGTAAGTCATTTATTCACAAGCTTTAAAGAATACAGTTGTATGCGCAACAGTCTACATTATGTTAATAATTTTTTTACGGAGACAGTGGAGATTGCTGCAACAATTGTTAATAAATTTTTGGATGAGCATGGGTGTAAAATAAATATAAAAAATGAACTTATAGAAATTTTAAGAAGAAAATTAAATTTCGAATGGTTGCTTGGTTGTTCTGAGCACAATGATAAAAATAAAATGCATATAATTATTTCCACTATATGTATATGTATAAAACGACACTATATTTTAAAAAATAGGCAGTTCACCGATGAAGCTTCGAAAAAAAGCAATGAAAAGAAAAATAAATATTTTAAAACACGCTTACAACTTCGTTTTATTTACCTTTCCATAAATATGTATGCATTATGAAAATAAACCAAAATTCAGGTAATTTTCAAATTAAATACCAGAATTTCGCTTTGTTTTCATGATACATGGCATAAAATAAAATGAAATAAAATCATGAGTCTATCATCAGTTTTGAAATCTGGCGCGAAAATTAGTTCACGGGTCAAAAACTGGCGCGCTAGTGTCGCAAGTTGTTGGCATTTCTTTTGTATGAAGTTTTCGTTCTTCCCGTCAGGGTAAATGTATTCTGTGGTTTACTGTTTAGAGCTTTCAGATTTCATTGCGTTTTATTTAAATTTTACTGAAGCTGAACTTGTTTTCAAGTGCTTATTTATATTATTATAGTGGTCTACGATACGAATTTAATAAATAGAAATGGCTGTAAGTATTTATCTAATTATTTACACATTACTTTGCTGTTTCTATCGTCCTAACCTCTAATATGCAATATTTTAGAACAGTTTATACACTGAAACTGTAGTCTTAAACAAGATTTTAACTTGTAAACAACTATTTTAGTCAATAGCAGCAGCGCAAGTACAAGAGGTGCGTTCTATAACGCGCATCGAAAGAATTGGCGCGCATTCCCATATAAGAGGACTTGGTCTCGATGATTCTTTGGAGCCGAGGGCCGTTTCGCAGGGAATGGTGGGTCAAAAGATGGCCAGAAAAGCCGCTGGTGTCGTCCTGCAGATGATTCGAGAAGGTAGTATTAACATTGAATAAACATTACTGTTGCCATAGTTACCGGCGGTTTTTGAGGTTAATACGTACTTGTAAAATAATTTACTTGATTAGACTTGTGTTCGAGAAAAGATTTATGTAATCTCATTACATTAATAGATGCACTAATACTCTCCATATAAGGTATTATAATATTAAAAATATATACACTTAGACTTACGGACCTTCAAGAAAAGAGCCTAACTCTTTCCTTAAAGGCCGACAATGCATCTGCTTTCCTTGGTGTTACAGTTGTTCATGGGTGACTGTAGTCACTTATCATAAAGAGAGGTGCATGCTCATTTGCCCTATCTTATATAAAAAATAATATTTGTAATAACAATGATAGTTAATCAACTAATGGCAGTGTAAGAATACCCACTGACCCATGCATGTATACATTGAAGTAATATGTACATAACATACTAGAACAGCTATTTCAAACAAAACATGTGCGCTACTCTGTGTTCGCGCGGGTGGTTTTTTTTCATAGAATAAACATAGGTAGAAAGATCAGTAGGTAATAATAGATTGTATTGTTAAATAGGGAAATTATATCGAGAACAATTTTCATATTTTGTCATTTATTTTGTATATTATATTTGCTTATTAAATATAATATTACATAATTTTATATCACAATTACATTTTTATGATATTTTTATATGAATATTTTAAAAGGTATCTATGTCAAATATAAAAAACATACTAAATGTATGTTTAACAAAACTTATTAATATAAAATTTAAATTACAAACATATTTCTTTAAATTAGAATAAGAGTCGTTCATAAATGCTGGGCATTCGAGAGTTAAAAATGGATGAATTTACTCCACTTTGACTGATGTGGAAACCTAAAAATAATATAAAAGAACAATGAGCAGATTTAAATATAAAAAATTGGTATAATTATGATAACTCATATATGTTTCTACAAAAAAAATGTGCATAATAATATAATCATCCTATACATAAGTACCCACAGAAATGTCGCATTTGAACAAATTAATTTCATAATCTATATTACATGACACAAGATGGCGTCTTAGGAATAATTTGTTTTATTATTAATTTATAATACTTTTTATCGATTAAGTATCTTATTAAACGATGAAAAGTAATAACTTGGTTTTTACTGAAATTTCTTGAATTATTTGTGCAATATCAAAGTACACACGACGGCATATTTTTATCAAGAGATTTTTTTTACATCAACACAACACATGACAACCCTACAAGCGCCTAGCGAGTGACTGATTAAAATGCGGTGTATGCACCGCAGTTGAGTGGAACAGAGTAGCTGAATGCAGTGTCGCCTCTAGTATGTAGTACGTAATAGCTCAATGCATGTATACAAGAACTAATTAACCTATGACCTATGTTACTAGGTATTCAAAAATGACTGCCTCCTTGGGTCTAGTGATTGTAAGCGCCACTGCTGGTTATGTGAATCTGGAGATAAAACTTTGGGTCGGGTCAGAATCAGTTATTAAGTTTTTCTGCCAAGAAATTCTCAGTAGCAACTCAGCATCAGGAAGTTGGTAGTGTTTAACCCTCAATCCTCATAAAGTTCTAGTTCCTGTTCCTATCTCTCTCAGGTTGTGTCGGATTACCACGCCATTAAACTGTGAGAATGATGGAAAGAGTGCACCTGTGTTTGTGCATATCCACTTTAATTAGTTCTGTGCAGAAGGCTAGTCTCAGTTGAGCCTCGCTGCCTGGACCGAAATTTGGTCTGGAGGATATAATTATGTTCAAAAATGTAACACCTGTGTAAAATAATTTTACAGAATGGTGCAGGAAAATTAAAAAGAAACATTATAATATATTCAAAGAATATATTTTAATTATTGGCTAAAAAGGAAATATTTCCTACATTGCATATTTTTTTTTTTTTAGTGCGTGTTGCCAGTGATGACTTACGGATCTGAAACATGGTCCATTCACTGCTGGCCGTATGAGGAGCTCAAGGTCACTCAGTGAGCTATGGAGACAGCTATGCTCGGGGTTTCTCTGCATGATAGACTCAGAAATGAGGATATCTGCAGTCGAACCAGAGTGACTGACATAGCCCAACGGATTAGTAAGCTGAAGTGGCAATGGGCCGGCCATATAGCTCGAAGAACCGACAACCGCTGGGGAAAAAGGTTCTTGAGTGGCAGCCTCGTACCGGTAGGCGAAGTGTAGGGTGACCCCCCACTAGATGGAGTGATGACCTGGTAAGACATGTAGGAAGTTGATGGATGCAGTAGCTCAGGATCTTACTTTGTGGCATTGACAACATGACCGGCATTGACCATGAACATGACTTGGGGGAGGCCTATGTTCAGCAGTGGACTTGTGAAAGGCTGTAAATATGGTGATGATATTTATTTACAAAATTAATATAAAACATGAAATCATATTTGTATTTTATTTCCAGGCAAAATAGCAGGCAGAGCTGTACTTCTAGCAGGACAGCCCGGAACGGGTAAAACTGCTATCGCTATGGGACTTGCACAGGCATTAGGCCCTGACACTCCTTTTACGAGTATGGCAGGTAAACTGATTCTTTAATATTTGCTATACTAGCTGGTTCTAGACTTTGTTCTGCCCTTTTGCATAGGTGGTGCGTCAAGTTTCACTCTGGGATTTTCCAGTATAAATATAAAATACAGTTATAACTCAAACAATACAATACCAATATATATTTATTTTTATAAAAATTTTACCCACACACTAGGTTTTTCTTCTGTATTGAGGCTGTTTACATACATTAATTTCACAAGGAACAAACATCTAGGCCCAAAACAATTATTTTCAGGCCATACAAATACTTGTTCTGTGCGAGATTCTAACCTGCAGCCCTCAGCGCCTCATTGCATAGCCACAGAGCTCTCATATTGTTGTGTAAATGAGGAATTTTGGTCTATAAATATAATAACTTAACTACAACACCACCTATCGGATCCTAGCATAGCTATGAACAATTATCTTGACAGACAAATACATTGTGCATCAGTGAAGTAGTTCAAAAGTTACACAATTACTACCAGTTGCACAACTATATTTTACATTATTATATTACAGTAAGAGTGAGGCATGGCATGTTGCATTGGTTGTGTGGTTCTGCTTTGCATTAATGATTGGGTTTTTCCACAATGTAAGGCAATTTTCAGTGTTACTACAGTTACAGTAGATAAGTTCTGCTATTACAGCCTTTAAAAGTCTACTGCTGAACATATATTAGCTCATAGGGAGATATTTTGCTATAGTTGCAACACTTGGAGGGTAGGTCGGCAACTGCACTTTTATTTCTTAGTAGTCTTTAGGAAGACAGCTGCCCATTTCCCATTTTAGTTTCTCTCTGTCGCTTCTTACGACAGCCACAGAATGATATAGATTTGTAGATATTCTTACCTTGTTTACACCAGGCGTAAAATACCCAGACCAGCAACTTGATGTAGTGACAATAGTGTGTGTGTGTGATGCCTGATACTGCAATAATTGTTACAGGTATATTAACGATTAAGGCAAATCCTCCTTGCCTCGCGAGAGGCATTACCTTACGTATGTTGTAAACACATTTCTACAACAGGATGTGTCCATATGTTGTCCCAGTTTTTGCCTTAATTGTCCTGACAGGGATTCGGAGAGGATTAAACTGTGAAGGCATATCCAACCTAGCATCTTCAACGCATGCAACGAGAGAGCTACTCACTGAACATCTGGCGCGATCATATCTAGATCAAGCGGCCACGCCTAAATCAGCTTGCGCGCGAGCGGTTTTCCACCGTCATTCCGCAGCTGCGTCCGGCCTAATGCTTTCGCTCGCTTAATATGTAGTCTAATTGTGCATATCAAGTTCTGTATAAATTCTATATTTTGTTCTGTGCTAATTCTTCCTTTCTTTTGCTGTCACTGTGTATGCTATCCGCCTTTCTAAATTTTCTTTGTGCTTGTCGACAGTAAACGTTTTGTGGTGTTATATGTGGTGACTTTTATTTACATACATCACCAGAAAACTAATTCTCTCTACAACAAAAAGGACTCATTTTAAGTTGTGGACTTTTTTACAGGCTAATGTAGAAGGACCGTGTATGGGCAGTGTTAAAATAATCATTACCCCATATCCTCCCGTGTGTGTCGTAAGAGGCGACCGATGGAACAAATGAGGGGATATGCAGCAACTTCTTCCTAATAACGACTAAAAACAAAAAAAAACTAGGGTTGCCAAGCGTGGCAACTATGGCAAATATCCCCCCCTATGAAGCAATCTATTGGTGCGGGCCTATGTTCAGCAGTGGACTTTAATAGGCTGTAATGGATGGATATATAGAAGATAATCTACCAGGAGCACATGACCCACTGAGAGGTGAAATTATTAGATTACAACTATGTAGAAGATAATCTACCAGGAGCACATGACCCGCTGAGGGGTGAAATTATTAGATCAACAGTAACATTACAACTATGGCAAATATCTACCTTATGAGGCAATCTATGGGGGAGGCCTATGTTCAGCAGTGGACTTTAATAGGCTGTAATGGATGGATGTGTAGAAGATAATCTACCAGGAGCACATGACCCACTGAGAGGTGAAATTATTAGATTACAACTATGTAGAAGATAATCTACCAGGAGCACATGACCCACTGAGGGGTGAAATTATTAGATCAACAGTAACATTACAACTATGGCAAATATCTACCCTATGAGGCAATCTGTGGGGGAGGCCTATGTTCAGCAGTGGACTTTAATAGGCTGTAATGGATGGATGTATAAAAGAGAATCTACCAGGAGCACATGACCCACTGAGAGGTGAAATTATTAAATCAACAGTAACATTACAACTATGGCAAATATCTACCCTATGAGGCAATCTATTGAGGAGGCCTACGATCAGCAGTGGACTTTATTTGGCTGTAACAGTAATAGTAGAAGATATGTTAGTTGTTACCTGCAGTTGCTTGATAACTCTCATGATATATTCATCTCATTTATCTCACTAACATCATTAAATATATTACTTAGAGGTTGTTTTACGTTTGTTTTAGGTTCGGAGATATATTCCCTAGAAATGAGCAAGACTGAAGCACTTACACAAGCCATCAGGAAGTCTATTGGCATTAGAATAAAGTAAGTTTCGCCATAGTGACTGCATAAGAGAATTCACTAACCCATACCATCCCGTGGATGTCGTAAGAGGTGATGGAGGGAAATATAGGAGGGATATAGGAGTTTGGCAGCAGCATCTTACTCATAAAATTGTAAATAAAACCGCAGTTGCCTTTCAAGCTGGGCCCCTTTCTTATTATAGAATAAGGGTCACTAACAAGCAGACAATCCGCCTGTTGGTAAGTGGATGCTGTAGCCCGTAGACATCTACATTTATCCTCAATTAAGAATCAAAATGTAGATGCGTTGTCACCCCTGAGAACTAAGATGGAATGATATGCTTCCAGTAAAAGTGCTCTCCGGTTCTATACAGTCACCATACGTAACAGCAGCATTATACTGCTATTTTACGCTGGTATTCTGTGAGAGTTCCTACCTCAGTCAAGCCAACTAATTTGTGCTACGACCATAGTATAGCTGCAGTGTGGCTCTACCACGTGTGAAAACCTATCATAAATACCTATGGCAATCCCCTACAATTCAATCTATAGGGGCAGCATAGGCCTGAATATAGATTCAGTATTTAACTTTAGATAGGTGATTATGAAAAAAAGGCAGTCAACTTTTACTCAATGTTTTAAAATTGTTATACTCTAGGTGAGTATAAAATATTTAAAAGATTGCACTCACTCAACACTCGACATAGAGTGTCGAGTGAGTGTACTAGTGACTAGGCATCAGACTGATATATCAAAACATAACTAATAGCGTTATACTATCAAAATGCATATCATATCAATAAACCTAAGTACATAATCGTTATCACATATCCAACCCAAAACAACTACCTAACCAACATACGAAACGCACAATGCAAACTGTGGAACGATATGCCAATACGGCCCACAAACTAACAGATGTCCTTCGTTGATATTTGTTGTTTCTCGTTCTTACAACTAGTATAGAAAGATATGAACCGAATATGGATTTCGTTGCGATGGTAGTTATCACACAACGGTGCACATCGTGAAATATAATTACCTAAAGCAATAAAGTCGAATTTTTTAATAGTTAAAATTGCCTAAATTTATGTTTTTTTTTTTTATAGAAGAGGGGGCAAACGAGCATGCGGCTCACCTGATGTTAAGTGACTACCGCCGCCCATGATCAACCGCAACACCAGGAGAATTGCGGGTGCGTTGCCGGCCCTTTAGAAAGGAGTAAGGTCTTTTCTTGAAGGTCCCCAGGTCGTATCGGTCCGGAAAAATCGCCGGTGATAAACTATTCCACAGAGAGGTTGTACGTGGAAGAGAACTCCTTGTGAAACGTACAGTGGTGGACCGCCAAGCATCCAGATGGTGTGGATGGTATCGGGACGTTTGCCGTGTCGTGCGTTCACGAAATTTGGCGGCTGGGATTAATCCGAACAATTCCTCAGAGCACTCCCCGTGATAGATGCGATAAAATACGCAAAGAGATGCAACATCTCTTCGCAACGCCAGTGAATCGAGCCGATCGGAAAGCACTCGGTCGTCGACGATTCGAGCCGCTCTGCGCTGGATGCGGTCAAGTGGAAGGAGCTGGTACTGGGGAGCCCCAGCCCAGAGATGGGAACAGTATTCCATGTGCGGCCGAACCTGCGCCTTGTAAAGTTGCAGGCGGTGTGCCGGCATGAAATACTGTCCCGCTCTGCTGAGCACGCCAAGCTTTTTAGAGGCCAATTTGGCCTTCCCTTCCAAGTGACCACGAAACTGCACGTCACTCGATATGTCGACGCCGAGGATTCCGATACTGGCTGAGGCAACAAGGGGAGTGCCTTGAAACTGAGGGGATACGACAAAGGGGTTCTTTTTAGCGGTTAACGCGCAAACTTGTGTCTTCTGGGGGTTAAACTGGACTAGATTTAGTCGTCCCCAATCCGAGACTCTGTTCAGCAAAGACTCGACTTCAGACACAAGTTTGTCCCGGCACTCGGAGACGTTTTCCCGAGAAATATTGGCTCGGCCGGTGTAAAGAGCATCACCAGTGCTGTCATCTGCATAGCAATGAATGTTACGGGTATGCAACATATCATTGATATGCAGAAGAAACAGCGTTGGCGATAGCACGCAGCCCTGTGGAACACCAGCATTAATAGGCTTGCAATCGGAGCTTGCACCGTCTACAACGACCTTGATGCTCCGATCTGCAAGAAAGCTGGTGATCCAATCGCACAATTTCTCGGGAAGCCCATAGGAAGGGAGCTTCGAAAGAAGCGCTTTGTGCCAAACCCGATCGAAGGCCTTCGCAATGTCCAAACTAACGGCCAATGCCTCCCCCTTGAACTCTACTGCCTCCGCCCATCTGTGAGTGAGGTAGACCAGAAGATCACCAGCTGACCGACCACGGCGAAAACCGTATTGGCGGTCACTAATCAGCTGGTGATCCTCAAGGTACCTCATGAGCTGGCAGTTTACAATGGATTCCATTGTTTTGGAGAACAAGGAGGTGATGGCGATTGGCCGGTAGTTGGACGGGTCTGAGCGGTCGCCTTTTTAAGGGATCGGGTGGACGAAAGCCGTCTTCCATGATTTTGGGACTACGCCTAGGGAGTAGGAGTACCGGAAAAGACGCGTTAAAACCGGTGCCAACTCTGGAGCACACGTCCTCAGCACAATTGGGGGGATTCCGTCAGGCCCACTCGACTTGTGGATGTCCAGGGAGAGGAGTGCTTTGCGAACCGAGCGCTGTGTGAACTGCACTTCCGGCATGGAGCACTCACACCGCGGGATGGTCGGCGGCGTACTCCCCCCGTCATCGAGAGTCGAGTTAGACGCAAAGAAGGAGCCTAAAAGATCGGCTTTCTCCTTTGCAGTATGGGCCAGTGAGTCGTCCTCCCTGTGCAGAGATGGAAGAGATGGCTGACAGAAATTCCCCTGGACAGCCTTGGCGAGAGACCAGAATGCACGGGTTCCAGAAGGAAGGCGAACTAGTTTCTCGCCAATTCTGCCTATGTGCTCTGACTTTGCCTTGGCAATGACTCTTTTGAAGGACCTAGAGGCGGAATTATACTTCTTTTTTAGAGCGCTGGTGTTTACATCCCGGGACGCTGATGCATCAACCCAGGCTTGATAGCACTCCTGCTTATAGCATGATGCTATTTTACAGGAGCGACCAAACCATGGCTGAGATTTGCCTCCAATGGGCACCACAGAGGAAGGAATAAAAAGTTCCATACCCTGAAGTACCACATCAGTAACAGAATCCGCAACAACGTTGGGATCATCCGGCGAGAAGCAAACCCGCCCCCAAGGGTAGGATGCAAAGAAAGACCGCATCCCATCCCAATCGGCTGACCTATAGTGCCAAACACGGCGGCAGCCTGCAGAATGCAACCGCGATTTCAGCGTGAGTGGCCCAACACTCCGGACCAGACAATGGTCCGAGGAGCCTAAAGGGGCGTCGACGGAAATCTGATATCCGTCCGGGTGAGAGGTCAGCAGAAGGTCCAACAGGGAAGGTGCATGATCCTCCACATCTGGAATCCGCGTAGGCGATGTAACCAGTTGTGTCAGACCATATGCCAAGGCAAAATTATGAACAGATCTCCCCGCATGATCGGTTAAACGTGAACCAAGCCATTCGGCGTGATGGGCGTTAAAGTCGCCGAGGATCACGATCTCTGCGGAGGGGATCTGCTGTAGCAACGAATCTGCAGCCATTTGGACGTGGTCGAAGAGTCGGTCTGTTTCGGCATTACCGCTATGGGACCTATAGAGGCACCCGTGGACGCGCGGATGGTCGTCGCTGTCTACGCGTAGCCAAAGGATGGACAGGTCCGAACCTTCAAGTCTGCCGAGGCGTCGAGAACAGATGTCCTCTCTGACGTAAACGCAAACTCCAGCCCGAGGCACAAAGGAGTGTTCCAGTCTGTACCCCGGGTAGGAGAGATACGAGACATCAGCCGGAGAGGACACCTGCGTCTCGGTCAGAAAGAGCAGAGCCGGCCTCGTCTCGAGATGGTAGTGGACGGCGTTTAGGTTAGAGTGAAGTCCCCTGATATTGCAGAAATTCACGGACAGCGTGGCAGGGGTCGCCTTAGTCTTGTTGCTCCGTTTGCCCCGAGCAGTTGTAGTCTTGAGCGGAATTTCGCCCCCCCAGAATACGCGGGGCAGCCTGAGCACCCACGCTCAGAAGTGGAGAAACATGGTCGTGGATGCTCAGCGAGGGATTCTCCAGGGGTGCTGGTACCCTCCTGGGGTAGTCCATCTTTATTTAATTCCGCTACCATGTTGATGGGGGGAGGGGGATTTGGGCCTCCGGCCACCTGCACTCACCAGACGAAACGCGGAAGCAGAACTTCCACTTCACGCCGGTATTCTGTGAGGTCGTGGTACCACCCCGGTTTGAGCCGGCCCATACGTGCAACAGCAAAGCTGCCGCATGGCTCTACCACTGTTAAAACTGTTTGTGCAGTTGTGAGAGTTATGAAATTTTAAATAGTCTAGATACAAGATACAAGACATAGATTTGTATGATATTTGGTTAAGGCAACTTTTTATTTATGTTTTGGATAGCAAGTTTTTAATTTGAGTTTTTTTCAAAACGCAACAAGCACAAATTATTAATGTTGCATTTGTGCATTTTTGTGCATTTTGTACATTAGTTTTAATTCAGACAATTATGTGTACTGTGAAAATATAGTATAGCATAGTTTAAGTTGATTTACACTCTTAATCATTTTTGTAAAGACTCATAATGTCGCGTAAGAGTAGTGAATTATAGTCTCACTTTGATAAAGAAGATAATTCCGTGGACCTTGTTTGTAAATATTGTCAACAAGTGTTGTGCTATAAATCTACTAACTTAAGTTCTAACATAAGAAACTTTTCTGCTAGTTCTAAACCTGTTTAAGCGTGAAGAATAATCACCAACGTAAATAATCATCAGTAAATAAACTACCCTTAATAATGTAAGTAATTCGTAAAATAAATGTTTTGCACCGGTTTTACAGTTTACGGTTATGTTTCGGTTGTTGTTTGCCCATACAATAGCAAACCTGTACCAATGATATCGATATCTGAAAACGGTTTTCAATAACAATATGAAAACTCGATATTGGTTATGTAACCTTTGCAGCTAAAAATTGAAAACTCCCATGCTTACTCTAAACTCTTTAGGAGTCACCCTCGTACCTATTTCTTCTAAGCAAATGAACATCCACTTCTAGTTTGCGAAGTAAGAAAGTGAGTATAATCACAAGCTGTGAAGCTCTTCGTTTAGTGCTTGAGGTTGACAACGCATCTAGGTTTCATCATAGACTGCACTGACTACCGACAATCAGATGCATTTTAAGTTCATTTGTTATATAGAAGTGTGACGGCGCGGCGCAGTCATCGTATCATGATAGCGTAAACCGGATCGCAAAATCACGCTGTTGAAGTTTCCGAACCGAAAACAAATATGAATATATATATATATATATATATATATATATATATATATATATATATATATATATATATATATATGTAAAGTAGTACTTAAATATTTGTTAGTTTCATTTATCCAGTAAATAAACGAATAATAACTGTTTAATTGTTAGAGCGGCCTTCCATGGTACACCCTTACCTACCTTATTTTAACGTCGTCGATTCCCGAAATCAATGGGAGGATCAAGGAGGGACCGTACTGCCAAAATAGTACCGCGAGCGATTCGCCGCCGCGTCTGTGATTTTCAGTTAGATAGGTGTTTGTGTAAGTAGTAGGAATTTGACTACGACATTTTAATAATTCGCCTTCGAAGGAACATCACTTTCCATGGTCCACCCACCTTATATATATATATATATATATATATATATATATATATATATATATATATATATATATATATATATATATATATATATTTACCACACAGGGACCCACTCAAATACATACAAAAAAATCATCAAAATAGGTTGAGTCATTTTCTAGTTTTTGAGATACCAACGGACAGCAAAAGATTTTAATATACAGAATATACAGCTTTAGTCAAAGTGGCGACCAATCCAAAGAAGTAAGAGTGACAAGCGAGCACTCGGTCCACTTGATGGTAAAGGAATACGGTAGCCCATAGCCACTAACAACTATCCTCCATTAAGAAATAAAATGTAGATTCATTGTCACCCCTGAGAGCTAAGATTGAATGCCTTATTGGTAAAAAGGGGATTTCGGTTCTCTACGCTCACCATACGACATAGCGGCTTAATGCTGGTATTCTGTGACTGCTTGGAACAATTCCAGTCAAGTTGACTCTTGACTGGGATAGGCTTTACCACATCATTATTTTGTTAAAAAAATACATGTGCCCATCTATAGGATCTATATGGCAAATTTATACTATATATTATATGTATACAAAACTTTTTTCAGAGAAGAATCAGAGATAATAGAGGGCGAAGTAGTAGAAGTGGTCATAGAGAGAGCGGCGGGGACAGGTGGCGCTCGCGTCGGACGTTTGACCTTGAAGACTACCGATATGGAGACAAATTATGATATGGGGACTAAAATGATAGACTCTTTACTAAAGGAAAAGGTAAGCACTTCGTCATATAGGATGGAGATCTCATTGCTTCTAAAGATTGGCCTTAAAATAAAATACATAAATACATGCATAAACTTTCAACCGTCACCTAGAGTGGAAAGAACAAATAGATAATGTATGAAGTATAATTTATAAATTTGTTCATGCCCTTAAACACATAAAAACATTACAAATATTAAAATGGCAAGCTATCATGCATATGTAAAGGGACTTTTTATATAGGGTTATTGTACTGACCGAAATAGAGCATTTATTGTCCAAAAAAATGTATTCGTGCAATGTGCGGGATATCGCCAGAGGAATCCTGTAAACCAGTATTTAAAAGACTTGGTATATTACCCCTTCCATATATACATTTATGAAGTTGGTATGCTTGTTTTTAAAAATAAGTCATTGTTTATTAAAGCAAGTAATATACTTACATCCCCGAAATTGACATGACCCAGACAAACTTGTCATTGATTTATTGATTCGTTTTACGAACCAGGTCATTCGGGTTGATCCTTCAAATGGATCATTTCGAATTTCAGTACTCTGTGATCTGTGAGACCTGCTCGATAATATCGGCCGCCGGACATTACTATGCTTTTTGGTCGTAAGTCATGTGAATAGTTTGATCCGAAACATTCAAAAATGAAATTGCAATCATCAATAATTTGATGCGACCCGTCAAATTAATGAATAATTCACAATTGACACATGTCCACAAACTTGTCCTAGATGTCATTCCTAGGCTCGTTAAATAAATAATAAATAAATAAAATGATTTATTTCAGTAAATCATTTTACAGCTATTTGCCGAGGCCTCCCAGAAAGTAATCATAAGATACTTGTGTTGGGAGAGTCTCGCTCTTCCTACGTAATCGTATCAACTTAGATTTACATAAAAAAAAATATAAACATTTTAAACTTAAAAAAAACATTTTTAACTTAATTTTTTAACTAAAATTGCCTGTAATATATGTGTGTGATGAAATATAATAAACTACCTAAAGAATTTTGATTATCAAGCGTGATTAGTTAAAAATTTAATGCTTTTATGACTTAAAATATTTTTGAAGTGTAAACTTCTTTAGGCATGTAGGGCACTTTTGGGATAGAGAAAAAGCACTGAACACGCGTGACCGCCACACTCAGATGCATATTAAAATACTTCCTAAAAAAATATTTCTTAACAACTCAAAAATAATGTTTACAAGTTTGTGAAGCTAAGAAGTTTTTACTGACGTGCAGTCCTACGACAGACAGTTTAAAATTATAATTTGCACGCTGTGCACTATTATGTTCGCAAAAAAATTACTGTACTCTACAAATTGTAACATCTTATACCTTGATTGTTGAAAATAAAAAATTATGATTTAGAGAGGTAGGCAGGGATTATGGACTTTCATTTGGCATGATCCTATTACACCTTTTACGCTTCTTTTACACCCATAGATCGCAAATATGCTCGTCGGTTAAGTGGTACGCCCATTTGGTCTTCTTCCGTTTAATCCCTTGCGCACCCTGCCACTTCTGCGCCATATATTTACTTTGGCACTAATTTCCCCATTCATTCTTTCTACATGTCCAAATTACTATAATAAAGAAGATTTGTTGCATTAAATATTTGTTTTTATATTATTTTTGTTATATTATATTATAATAAATAAGTTCTGGGCACTGCACCAATAAGCACATTATAGAAGATGTCCAACATGTGCTAGTAGAATGTGTTAAAGGGAAAGGGAGAATCAGGTGCGAAAATTTAATAATAATTTGTGTGAAACGGGTTGGTTTTGAGTATACTGGTGGCTCTGCCAGTATACTCAAAACCAAACACAAACACATGGCGGTATAAAATCATTAATTTCCATATTCTTACTGTATTGATTCCCCCTTTCTAAATACATACTGAGGATTTCAGTAACAGGAACAAGGTGTTTTAAGATAAGGCTGACACATCCTTGTAGGATAGAAGCCTTTTTAAATAAAGATAGATAATTTAAAAAAAAGATGTGACAATGTCTAATTTCAACTTCTTTAGATAAACTATTACACTTGATATACTCTGTTGTTGTGGGAGACCCCTTTTGTTGTTACTACTATCTTTTTTTATTTCTGTCAAAGTAACAATGAACTCACTGCTGAGTTCGTTTTGCGACAATCCATCTTAGTCTTTATTACTGATAATGCACCTGTAGACACCACACCACATTATTTCACCATCATCACATATTTCCTTATTGGAAATTTACAATAGTTTTCAATAGGCAGGTTCGCAACCACAATTTTCTTCCCCTCCCGCTATCCATAAAGGAAAAAAGGACACTATTCATTGAATGTGAACACTAATATAATAATTTTTCAGGTGCAAGCTGGTGATGTTATTACCATAGACAAGGCGACGGGCAAAATAAATAAATTAGGAAGAAGTTTTGCCCGAGCGAGGGATTATGATGCTACAGGTAAGTTACAAAGAGGAGATTAACAATTCGAACATATGTTTTTTGTATTTGTTATGCAATATCTTTTTTAATTGTGAACCGTTTTTGTATTAAGTAGGTTAAACTTTAGAAGTGGTCCCATATGGTATACATGTCACAGTCAAAAGTCATAACAGAAAATCAGGCAAAAATGGTTTTGACAGAGACGCTTATTCAAAAACAGTTTTTAATAATATTGTAATCAAAAATGGTTTTCTCTGTTAAAACTCAGTGATAGTAGGTTAAGATGCGGCTGGGGTGGCTCGTGGGTCACCCTAAAGCCGCGTACATTATAGTTATAGTGATGTAAAATATAATTTTGAAATTGACTTTTTGTTTCAAAAAGTAAGTCAAAAGTAGTTTTGACTACAGTTCTTTATTCTTCCATTTATATATACACTATATGGGATCATGTTATATATGTTTTACTTTAATTTAAAAGGTTAAACCAATTACATTATTTAAAGACAACATAATCATTCTTTTCGCTCATAAAACTTCAGGTATTCAGACAATATTACCATCTATTCGTCAGCAAACAGGTTGCACTCAGGACTCTCACATATATTTGGAGAAAAAATTCCATTCCCAAGAGTGGTAAAATAGGCGATAGAGTTTTTTAACGAAACTATTTAGATGACGAGGTTATGGTATTACTTAGTCAATTCAAAAATGTAAAACGTAAAAAGGCAACCTCGAACAAATTTATAAGATTCAATGAAACTAATTTTTACGGATTTTTATCGCATTTAATTTAACTTTTTAACTCTTGACGTTTCGGGTGCTTTACAGCGCCCATGTCAAAGATTGAGGCGTTTGACGTCTCAATGTCTTAATTTCGTAATTAGCCTGGTTACATTCAGTTTTTGAATATTAATTTTTAGTCCATTCTACGCGGAAGGAGTTTACAGTATCTTGAAGTCTTGCAGTGGTATGCTTGAGTTTTGATTTAATTTTATTAATTATAATATCCCAAGCATATAGTAGAACCCATCCATCTTCTCTATTGAAATTAGGATGTTTTTAATTAATAATATTAAATAATAATAAGTAAAAATAGCCTCGCTAATCAGTTGGAAATGTTGACCAAAAATTAATATTCAAAAACTGATGGTAGCCGGGCTAACTACGAAATTAAGACATTGAAACCTCGAAACACCTCCATCTCCCCCACCCCCGTGACCTTGGATGCTATAAAGCACCCGAAACGTCGGTAATCAAAAATTAAATTAAAAAAATACGTACGGCACTGGGGACTGCCGCGGTAAAGCTATTGCATAGCACTTTTATCAACTTATGCTATTATAATTATTTATTTATTTTATTTATGCAGTATTTTTTTTCTTTGTTAGCAAAAATGTTTGCTCCATGCGGGAATCGAAGCCGTGATCCGCGACACTGCATTCGGGTGGTTCAGGCACAGCGCCAAACGTGCCATCAAATATAATATATAAATTTAAAATATATTGTATTTGAGTATAAAGTATATGTTTATTAAATACTCTAAATTCACGAAAGTTGCTAGCATGACGACGACTCATATAAATCCAAAGAATATGCTTCTTGCTATGAACTATATCAGTGTTTAAAATATTTTTATTATCTTACAATACATGCAACTAGTCTACACGCATACGTCTAGTCGCACGCACACTAACACCGTGCCGAAGTCTGCCGAACTTACACGACGTTAGACGATGTTAGGTTTATGTTCGTTACGGAATTTCTTATTCGTTCGCCGCACTCAATGCCCGCGATAAAAGCTATGCAATAGCTTAATAAAGTCTGTAAAAATTAGTTTCATTTAATGTGTAGTACTCACATAAAGAAAAATCATTATGAGAACTTCATTATGTGAAGTAGAGACTTTAATTATTCTAAACAATAATCTTAGAACCAATTGAAGAATATGTAATTTTATTGTTATAAAGCAGACTAAGTTAATTTGTTACTTCAATTTTTTTTAAAGGTTACTGTCTGGATTGTTAGCTCTTCAAAAAAAACTCAAAATGTAGTAACCATGAAATACAGATTTAATAAAAAAGCATAACACTATCACAATTGATTTTGGTTTTGTTTAATGTGTTGAACATTCATTATGTAATCGTTAAGCTATTAAAAATTCAATTACTATGTGAAGCCCTGTTGTTTTGTTCAACAATTGTTTACTCCTTAGGTCAGCAAGCCCGCTTCGTCCAATGTCCTGAAGGAGAACTGCAGAAGCGTAAAGAGGTTGTCCACACTGTCACGCTCCATGAGGTAGACGTCATCAATTCCAGAACGCATGGATTTTTGGCTTTATTCTCTGGTATGTGCATGAAAATGTTGTTTTTTTATAATTTATATTCTTTTTTCATAAGCCATTGCTTGACCACAATCTATTTATTTTACTTCATATACACTGAAATGGCCGACTTAATGCTCTAGGCATTATCTTAACGTAGTAACAAAGTTCAAAAATGTTATTAAACTAAGTTTGTATAAAAAGGGTTATTATAATATTAAGGAATTTATAGATGATAATAACCCCTGGGAAGGGTGATCGCTACCAAGCTATTTCTAATTTATCTTGTGTTGTTGATTGTAAACATGATTGTAAGCTATTATTAAAAAAAAAAGTCCCGCTGGGTTTCTTGCTGGTTCTTCCCAGGACAGAGGTTTTTTTTTGCGAACCAGTGGTAAATTAAAAAAGTGACGTTCAATAAGTATTTTTATAATCTACATTGAATAAAAAAGTTTCTATTTCTATTTCTATTTCTAGTGCCGAGATAAAAAAGGTAGGTGTAAAAATAGATAAAGATACACACATTTATATAAACAGATATGTATTAAACATAAAGCTAACTAAGCATGCTGAATTGCTTCTGCCATTTTATTTACAAGAAGTTTTCGAACTTTGGATTTAAACGAAAACCAGTTTTCGGCCCTCGTGATTTTGGAAAGAGGAGCGTTCCAAGAAAATCAGAAGTCAGGAATTTTTATTTGCTTTAAACATGGTAGTGCAAAGATGTTAACATAGTGGTGTGTCCTCATGTTTGAGTTATAATTAAACATTAAAGAAGAACAGATTGGACAAAGAATGAGGATTGGACAACGTGAGTTTATACGTGGTAGAGCTATGCTGCAGTTATATTAGTAGTATAGTTGTAGCACGAATGGGTGGGCTCGACCGGGGAAGGACCACGCTATCACAGAATACCAGCGTCAAATAGTAGCTTAAAGCTGCTGTGTTTCATATCGTGAGTATAGAGAACTGGAGATCCTTTTTGCTGGAAGCGAGGCATTCCATCTTAGTCCTCACGGGTGACAACGCATCTGCATTTTGATTCGTAATCGAGGATAGATGTAGATGTCTATGGGCCACAGCAACCACTTACCATCAGGTGAACTGTGTGCTCGTTTGTCACCTTATCCTATAAAGAAAAAAAATGTACTCCCGCAATCCCACCTGGTTGTAATTAATGATGAAGCCGTCGATAATAAATCGCATTGTCTTAGCCTAACAAAACCCTATTCACTCTTGCCTTGAAGACACCCAGATTATATTTGGATGGAAAGACATTCACTGACAAATTATTCCACTCTATTGCTGTACGCATGACAGAAGATGAAGCAAACAAACTGTCTGATTTTAATGCGTGGAAATCGACAACATAGGCTCCACCCGCCGATCGCCTGGATGTCCAAAGATGGAAAGGAGAGGAAGGAATTAAAGCATTTATATTTACGTAGTAGGGCCATGTCGCTGCAATATTGCAGTTGTAGTACGAACGGGTCGGCTCGATCGGGGCAGGACCACGCTCTCACAGAATATCAGCGTAAAATAGCAGCTTGATACTGCTGTGTTTCATGTGATGAGTGAAGAGAACCGGAAACTCTTTTTACTGGAAACGAGGCATTGCATCATAGTCTTCAGGGGTGACAACGCATCTGCATTTAGATTTTTAATCTAAGATAAATGTAGATGTCTATGGGCCACAGCTTTCACTTATCATCTGGTGGACTGTGTCGTGGTTTGTCACCCCCATGCTACAAAAATAAAATGTAATTCCTGCGTACACTCTCCGTAATGCAACATTTAAAATACCAAGAGGCTGGCTACTCTGCACTTGTGCTCAAGGCTGGAAAGATTGGTTTCAACTAAATCAAGGTTACCAATAAACCTCTTAACACATCTTTCCAATAGCTCATACGCTGTTAGGTGGCATTTTTCAGCACCAACAGCCAAATTTCACTAACGCACATCACTACAAAACTTAATTTACCATAAAGATTAATATCTAATTCGCAACCATCCGCATTAATTAAATAAAATTATGTATCTTACCTGGATTGAAGAGCACCTCCCGCCCTCCCTCAATTACGTGCACTTGTGTGGTGACGGGATTAGTGCACGCAATTGAGGGAGGGCGGGAGGTGCTCTTTAATTCAGGTAAAACACATAATTTTATTTAATTAATGCGGATGGTCGCGAATTAAATTTTAATATCTTTATTATAATGAATTTCCGCAAAGTAACGCCTGATTCTATCAATTAACTTACTTTACCATTAACTTCATCTGGATGCTTGGCGGTCCACTACTGTCCGATTTACAACGAGTTTTCTTCCTCACACGACCGATTTTCCGGACCGATATCACATAGAGGGACCTTTAAGAAACGAGCGTACTCCATTTTAAAAGGCCGACAACGCATCTGCGATTCTCCTGGTGTTGCGGCTGATCATGGGCGGCGGTAGTCACTTACCATCAGGTGAGCCGCATGCTCGTTTGCCCCCTCTCCTATAAAAAAAAACGAGCACGAGGCTCACCTGATGGTAAGTGATTACCACTGTCCATGAACAGATGCAACACCAGGGGATAGCAGATACGTTGACGTACTTTTAAAAAGGAATAGGCTCTTCTCTTGAAGATCCCTAAGTCGTATCGGTCCGGAAATATATCTGATGGTAGTTGATTCCACAGGAAGGTTGTACAAGGGAGAAAACTTCTTTTAAATCGCTTAGTGGTGGACCGCCAGTCATCTAGATGGTGTGGATGAAAACGTGTGCCCTCTCTTCTATTAAAAAAAAAACATTTATAGGCCACTGTTGTACATCATAAGGAGAATATTTCCCACGCTTAGCAAAGGGGCTACCAACCGCAGTTATTATTTTGTTTATTTGTTATGAAGATGATGCTGCTGTCTATATCCTGGCTTGTTTCCCCTTTGTCGCTTCTCCATGGGACGATTTGGGGTAGTGCCACGCTGCAGCCATATTATGGGTGTAGCATGAATGGGTCGGCTCGACCGGGGCAGGGCCACTCTCTCACAGAATACCAGCGTAAAATAGCTGCTTAATACTGCTGTGTTTCGTATGGTGAGTGTAGAGATCCGGAGAACGTTTTTTTACTGGAAATGAGGCATTCCATTTTAGTCCTCAGGGGTGACAATGCGTCTGCGTTTTAATATATTCCACAACTATCACACAACGCCATCTAGTCCCAAGCTAAGCAGAGCTTGTGTTATGGGTACTAGACAACTGATGAAACATACTTATATATTTCTAAATACATAAATATTATAGATAAATTACACCCAGACACAGAACAAATGATCGTGCTCATCGCACAAACATTTGTCCTGGGTGGGAATCGAACCCACGACCTCCGGCTTAGCAGTCAGGGTCACTAACCACTAGACCAACAGGCCAGTCAAAGTCGTTTTGATTCTTATTCGAGGATAAATGTAGATGTCTATGGGCCACAGCATCTACTTATCATCAGGTGGACTGTGTACTCGTTTGTCATCCTTATTCTATAAAAAAGTGGATATTCTTACACCGTCACTAAATGGTGGTGAAATATATAAATCAAATGTTTCCTGCTAGAAACAATGACGAAATTTGCTAGTATTACTATACAATTTCTGTACAAAAGTTTTGTTTTTACAGCTCTTATTAAGTATTTTAATTTAAATTATAAATTACCCATTTCTTGTCGCAGGTGACACGGGAGAAATAAAATCGGAGATCAGGGAGCAGATTAATAGTAAAGTAGCGGAGTGGAGGGAAGAGGGCAAAGCTGAGATGATACCAGGTGTACTTTTTGTTGATGAGGTGGGTGATAATCGGCATTTTGTTTTTGAATATTTGGCTTGGTTTTTTTATTTATTCTTTTATAGAATATGGGTGACAAACGAGCACACAGTCCACCTGATGGTAAGTGGATGTTGTAGTCCATAGATAGACATAAATGTATTATCTTAGATTAAGAATCAAAACGCAGATGCGTTGTCACATCTGAGGACTATGTAATGCCTCATTTCCAGTAAAAAAGGGTCTCCGGATCTCTACACTCACCACACGAAACACACAGCAGTATTACGTTGCTATAAGTTAATTCAGAGTGAACCTATGGTGGCACCGGAGGTTCACTCTGAATTCACTCCAGGCTTCATATTGTGTAATAACTTGACCACAGTACCGCATGTCTACTTCAGCACTAGTCTAGAAAATAAACATATTATATTATAATAAGTCTACGATTATATTGTAAATATTACACTTTACTTCATGAATATAGGATTCGTCCATCACTTTAACTACAGCGCCACCTATACACGGATTCTAACATAGCTATTAACCGTCGTCTCGGCAAAACATATATTCAACCGACTTCAAAAAAAGAAGGAGGTTCTCAAATGTACTATTTTTTTCTTTTTGCGTTACCTCAGAACTTTGTTCTAGGTGAACCGATTTTGATGATTTTTTTATTTGAAATAAGCACCTTTCAAATAAAAAAATCACCATCAATCAGCTCCTTATTTGGTCCCGTATAAATTTGATCAAGATGTGACCAGTCTGGCTTATGAGTTATCCTTAGTTAGACTTCGACTACATTGATGATGTTCTTATTTTATTTATATTGAAATCGGTTCCACAATTTTTTTTTTTATTTTACCACTTGTTTGTAATTATATTTAAACAAACCAATTGAACCGAATTAGACATAAAAACTACTGGTCAGGTCTTGATCAAATTTATATGGAACCACATGAGAAGCATCAGTTCACCTAGAAAAAATTCTGAAGTAACACACAAAAAAGAACAGTCGAATTGAAATCCTCCGTTTTTGAAGTCAGTTGAAAATTATATACTGTGTATTCGTTTCTTTAAAATTTTATTTAGGTAATTGCTACTTATTTTATTATAAATATGTATGGGATAGTATAATGTGTGCATTTTACTTATAATAATGAATACTGTTTGTATAGTTTTTGTAAATTTTTTTCCACGGAAGACAGTACTTTGTCAGTACCAAGACTATACTGAGTTGGGTACCTTATGAGGTATGCAACATATATTACCCGACTTGAAAATATCCAAAGTAAGTTTATGCATTATCTTTGTCATAGAATCAATGACTATCGCTATACCTCTGATAATTATATTAATTATTGTAAAAAAACATCACCTTCTTCCTCTTGCTATGCGTCGTGAGATTGCTGACCTCACTTTTCTGTTAAAAATAGCTTGTAGTGCTATTGACTGTCCTGAGCTTTTATCTTAACTACATGTTAGCTGTCCTGCCAAACCTCTTAGACACAACAAAATTTTAAGTCTCCCGTTTGCATCTACAAATTGTAGGCAAAATACATTTATATGGCGAGCGAGCAATAATTTGAATAAGCTAGCCAATGAGTTTGACTTCGATTTGTTTAACACTACTGCTGCGTCAGCTAGGCACATACTTAATAACGCATTTTTTGGTAGCTCTAAGTAAGATTTACTTTTGTATTTGTGTTTATTTTTCTGTTAAAAATAGCTTGTAGTATTATTGACTGTCCTAAGTATGAGTTGATTGTCTTTTATATGTATAATACAAGTTTAGCCCTCATTTGGCGTAAATATATTGTATTGGATACTTTCGAGTGTTAAATCGTGTTTATAATTGTTGTAAATTCACCTTTGGTATCTATTAGTGAGGATCTTTAATTGGCTTACTGTTGTTATTAGTACTATCTATCCTAATTATGATAGCTGTTGGTCTTCCAAATAAAATAAAATAAAATTGAAATAAAAATAAAAAATAAAATTTTTAGTAACCATTCGGCAAATTTATAATATGTTATTATTGTAAGCAAAAAAAACTTATTACTTTCTATCAATCGGTCATTCAGAAGTTACACAATCACTAACATTATCAATTAAATATATTAGCTACACTACATTATTACCTTACCGGAAAAATCTTTAAAGTGATATAGAGTGTACGTGTGTGCGTGCGTAATAAGTACGGAACGGAAATCAGCAATGTTTTAATGTTAGAAAAAAATATTAACTCATATTAAATAAGCATAAACCATAGTAGCTCAGGGACTAAAGTGTTCACTGAAAATATCTCAGTATGTGAGCGACCCGAGTTCAAACTCCATTAACTCCAATGAAATTGTTACCATTAACGAAATTTTAAGTGCTGATCGATTACATGCTATACTGTAAAGGAAAACATAGTGAAGAAACCTGCATCTCTTAGAAATTAAAAAAAAATTTACAAGACATGTGAAGTTCTTCTTTCATACTTTACCTAGCCCTAAAACCTCAGAAATGAGAGAAGCTCTGTGCCCAGGAGTGGGACGTAGTAGGCTGTAACTTTTAAGTTTAAGCAAGAACAAGTCTTTAAGACATTTGCTGCACTTTTAACTAATTTCATACAATAAGTTCTCATATTTCTAATGTATTGTCAATTTTCCAGGCACACATGCTGGACATAGAATGCTTCTCATTCCTAAACAGAGCCCTGGAGTCAGAAACAGCACCCATTGTTATAATGGCAACCAACCGAGGCATCACACGTATCAGAGGCACAAATTACAAAAGCCCCCACGGGATACCCCTGGATCTTTTGGACAGAATGATTATAGTGCCTACGTCGCCGTACTCCCACCAGGAGCTGAAGGAGATACTTAATATCAGGTATTTATGACCAAACTATTATCATGCCCCTAACATGTGATAATGACACTGGGAAATCCATTATTCAGGGCACACAGTCCACCTGTATATATTACTTACAGTACATCTCCGGTTCCATCCTGTGAATGTAGGAGACGATCATAGGCAGCGCAAGATAGACCACATGTCTTATTTTATAGAATAAGTGTGACAAACGAGCATACAGTCCGCCTGATAGTAAGTGGATACTGTAGCTCATAGACATCTACAATTATCCTCGATTAAGAGTCAAAATGTGGTAGCTCAGATGGTTAACGCTCGCTGTAAATATAACAGAATGTGAGTAACCCGGGTTCGATCCCCGCCGGCACCAATGAAATTGTTAATTGCAATTTTAAGTGCTGATTTACCACGCGCTCGGTGGTGAAGGAAAACATCGTGAGGAAACCTGCATGTCTGAGGAATAATAGAAAAAAAATATTTCGAAGACATGTGAAGTTCACCAACACGTATTGGGGCAGCGCGGCGCCCTAAGTTACACAATCACTGTTCTTGCCCTAAAACCCTCTCAGAAATGAGGGAAGGCCTGTGCCCAGCAGTGGGACGTATATAGGCTGTAACTTTAAACTTTTTTTACCTTGAAGAGTCAAAACGCAGATGCATTGTCACCCGTGAGGGCTGATATGGAATACTTCATTTGCAGTAAAAAGGGTCTTCACTTCTCTTAACTCACCATATGGAACACAGCAGCATTAAGCTGCTATTTCACAATGGTATTCTGTTAGAGCGTGGCTCTACCTCAGTCATACTGACCTATTCAAGCTACAACCATAATATAGCTGCAGCGTAACTAAAATATAAAACCAAGTTTGGTAAGCACAAACCCTGTATGTGTGTACATTCAATCACAGATGTGAGGAGGAAGACTGCCAAATGTCCGCAGACGCCCTCACGGTCCTCACCAGAGTGGCGACTGAGACTTCACTCCGTTATGCCATACAACTGATCACCACCGCTTCGTTAGTTGCTAAACGGAGGAAAGCCTCAGAAGTGAGTTGATATTTAACGTTTTGAACTCTAGGTCTTATTAGTTACTCTGTAATCGTTTGAGTATTTAAAGTCCACTGTTGGACATAGGCCTCCCCCATAGATTACCTCATTTGGTGAATATTTGCCACCACAGTTTTTTTAAGTTAAACTCCTTTACGCACGCTTGACTTGGGAAGTAAGCTGGCGAACGCGTGACGAAAGCGTTACGATAAGTGTGATCGGGCGAGGCGAACGGGAGTTGATTGGGGGATATAGGCAATGGGAGAGTATGTATATATGTGTATATATATATACATATACATACAGATGGAGCTTGGAAGTTTTACTTCACTCATGTGGTCATAAACACACTCCTCATTTATTTTTAGTCTTTATTAGACAGACGCTGCTGTCTATCTCATAATTTGATTCCCTCTGTTACCTATTATGACACCCACAGGTTCATATGGGGTAGTGAATATGCTTACACTGCCATTATATGGTTAAGTAGTCCTAGTATGTCCAATAATGTATTATGTATTTTCTTTATTTATTTAAGGATTTTTGTTCGTGTACATGTCAATCCTATTACAAAAACGTTAAAATCTATACATTAACCGTTAATCTGCACATACGCAATGCAATATCCAAGGCAGAGGTATGCAGACTTCCTTGTGCAATACCCATATCATACACATTTATCTTGTATTCCCTCAAAAACAATTCAATATGAGTATATATTTTGGGAGATACATCTTTGTGCAAGTCAACCTCTCTTGAAGACTTTAATATAGCCGAGGACTGTGATGGCTGCCACATATGTCATACTTGTGAAAGGAGCTCACTCAGTGGTGAACTGTTAAGCATCTGATGGTGTGTGAATCATCATCATTATCACACCCCTATCACAAGTCCTCTGCTAATCATAGGCCTCCACCAAGGAATGCCACAAAGCACGGTCCAGAGCCACCTGCATCCATCGACTTCCTACATGTCTTACCAGGTAGACAATGTAGATAGGACAGTAACTAGATGGATTGACACTCCATCTAGTTACTGTCCTACGATCAGGGGTATGAGGTTGTGCCACTAAAGACACAATACCTTTCTCAGTCATAAGTTGTTGGATCTTCGAGCTATTTGACCAGCCTATTGTCTTTTTTTTTTTTTATGGAAAAGGGGGCAAACGAGCATGCGGCTCACCTGATGTTAAGTGACTGCCGCCGCCCATGATCAACCGCAACACCAGGAGAATTGCGGGTGCGTTGCCGGCCCTTTAGAAAGGAGTAAGCTCTTTTTTTGAAGGTCCCCAGGTCGTATCGGTCCGGAAAAATCGCCGGTGGTAAACTATTCCACAGAGAGGTTGTACGTGGAAGAAAACTCCTTGTGAAACGTACAGTGGTGGACCGCCAAGCATCCAGATGGTGTGGATGGTATCGGGACGTTTGCCGTGTAGTGCGTTCACGAAATTTGGCGGCTGGGATTAATCCGAACAATTCCTCAGAGCACTCCCCGTGATAGATGCGATAAAATACGCAAAGAGATGCAACATCTCTTCGCAGCGCCAGTGAATCGAGCCGATCGGAAAGCACTCGGTCGTCGACGATTCGAGCCGCTCTGCGCTGGATGCGGTCAAGTGGAAGGAGCTGGTACTGGGGAGCCCCAGCCCAGAGATGGGAACAGTATTCCATGTGCGGCCGAACCTGCGCCTTGTAAAGTTGCAGGCGGTGTGCCGGCATGAAATACTGTCCCGCTCTGCTGAGCACGCCAAGCTTTTTAGAGGCCAATTTGGCCTTCCCTTCCAAGTGACCACGAAACTGCACGTCACTCGATATGTCGACGCCGAGGATTCCGATACTGGCTGAGGCAACAAGGGGAGTGCCTTGAAACTGAGGGGATACGACAAAGGGGTTCTTTTTAGCGGTTAACGCGCAAACTTGTGTCTTCTGGGGGTGAAACTGGACTAGATTTAGTCGTCCCCAATCCGAGACTCTGTTCAGCAAAGACTCGACTTCAGACACAAGCACAAGTTTGTCCCGGCACTCGGAGACGTTTTCCCGAGAAATATTGGCTCGGCCGGTGTAAAGAGCATCACCAGTGCTGTCATCTGCATAGCAATGAATGTTACGGGTATGCAACATATCATTGATATGCAGAAGAAACAGCGTTGGCGATAGCACGCAGCCCTGTGGAACACCAGCATTAATAGGCTTGCAATCGGAGCTTGCACCGTCTACAACGACCTTGATGCTCCGATCTGCAAGAAAGCTGGTGATCCAATCGCACAATTTCTTGGGAAGCCCATAGGAAGGGAGCTTCGAAAGAAGCGCTTTGTGCCAAACCCGATCGAAGGCCTTCGCAATGTCCAAACTAACGGCCAATGCCTCCCCCTTGAACTCTACTGCCTCCGCCCATCTGTGAGTGAGGTAGACCAGAAGATCACCAGCTGACCGACCACGGCGAAAACCGTATTGGCGGTCACTAATCAGCTGGTGATCCTCAAGGTACCTCATGAGCTGGCAGTTTACAATGGACTCCATTGTTTTGGAGAACAAGGAGGTGATGGCGATTGGCCGGTAGTTGGACGGGTCTGAGCGGTCGCCTTTTTTAGGGATCGGGTGGACGAAAGCCGTCTTCCATGATTTTGGGACTACGCCTAGGGAGTAGGAGTACCGGAAAAGACGCGTTAAAACCGGTGCCAACTCTGGAGCACACGTCCTCAGCACAATTGGGGGGATTCCGTCAGGCCCACTCGACTTGTGGATGTCCAGGGAGAGGAGTGCTTTGCGAACCGAGCGCTGTGTGAACTGCACTTCCGGCATGGAGCACTCACACCGCGGGATGGTCGGCGGCGTACTCCCCCCGTCATCGAGAGTCGAGTTAGACGCAAAGAAAGAGCCTAGAAGATCGGCTTTCTCCTTTGCAGTATGGGCCAGCGAGTCGTCCTCCCTGTGCAGAGATGGAAGAGATGGCTGACAGAAATTCCCCTGGACAGCCTTAGCGAGAGACCAGAATGCACGGGTTCCAGAAGGAAGGCGAACTAGTTTCTCGCCAATTCTGCCTATGTGCTCTGACTTTGCCTTGGCAATGACTCTTTTGAAGGACCTAGAGGCGGAATTATACTTCTTTTTCTTCAGTCACTTCAGCTTACTGATCGGTGTGTTAATGGTGCTGTGAACTTTGTCGCAACATGTGATGGTAATTTAGTGTCGGTGTAAGAATACAAATCAGAAGATCTGAACCTGCAGTTGCCCACCCGCTTGTCAAGTGTGGCATCTATGGCAAGATTCCCCCATGAGGCAATCTAAGAAGGAGGCCTTTGTTCGGCAGTGGATGTTTATAATTATTATTCTGTAATAGACGGATGGCCAGATGCAAAGGTAGCTTGCTGGGTAAGAATTTCGAACTGAGATATTTCTTCTTTGGCCCATAAAAGCCCACTGGACATTTTTTTATACTATAAATCTGGCAAATGAGCACACAGTCGACCTGATGGTAAGTTGCTGTGGCCCATAGACTTCTACATCTATCCTCGATTACGAATCAAAATGCAGAAGCGTTTTCACCCCTGAAGACTAAGATGGAATGCCTCGTTTCCAGTAGGAAGGGTCTCCGGTTCTCTACACTCACCAAACGAAACACAGCAGCGCTAAGCTAATTTAAGCTTTTAAGCTTAAGGTATTTGCAGCACAGCTCTACGACGTTGGATATATGGTATCACGTTGTGGAGAGGGTTTATCATAACTTTTGATACTGCTGCTCATTACTAGTTTCGATATTTGCAGTCGGAAGCCATGAAGTCTTTCTGACATTTTCCATAACCTCTTATGACACTCGCGGGGCAAAATGGTATGATGAATTCTCTCGAACGGTTGGATTGGATGGTAACAGAAATTCTGAATAGCTCATGCAACTCTTATTTAATTCACAAATAGAAAGGAGGATTATAATTCACCTATGGTTTTTGTACATACATATGTTATGTAATATATTCGTCATTGGAAACCAATTTTGATGATCCTTTTCTTAAATAATAATAATAATAATAATAAAGCCATTTATTCAACAGTACATAATACAATTTCTTAATATCTAAGTCATATAAAATCTAGACTGTCTTCTGCTGATTGCCATTCGGCAAAGGCCTCCTCCAACCTTTTCCATTCGTTTCTATCCTTGGCAACCCGGCTCCAAGTCACACCCGCGAATTTGACCAGGTCGTCCTCCCATCTTTGGCGGGGTCTCCCCCTCTTTCTTATGCCATTCCTGGGGTACCATTCTGTGACCTTCCTGCTCCACTTTTCCTTCCCTCTACTCATATGCTCAGCCCATTTCCACTTTAATTTCCTGACTTTTGTTACTATGTCCCGAACCTTTGTGTTTTTCCTAATGTCTTCTAGCCTGACTCGATCCTTTTTCCTGATTCCCATCATGCTTCGCTCCATTGAATGCTGGCATATGTTTAATTTCTTACTGTTTAACTTAGTAGGAGCCCATGTTTGACATCCGTACATCAATACCGGAAGAATGCATGTGTTGAGCACTTTAGATTTAATGGATATGTGCAGTTCTTTATCTTTCACTATTTCCTTCATGCTCCAATATCTTTTCCATCCATTTGCTACTCTCCTGTTGATTTCTTTTTCCATGTTGTCTGTGGGTGAGATCATTTGGCCCAGATAGATGTATTCATCAACATATTCTATCTCACTTTGGCCAACCCTGATGTTTTCATTCTTAGGTCCGTTAGTCATTACTTTCGTTTTCTCCATGTTCATTTTCAATCCCACCGTGTGACTTTCTAATGCCAGGTCATTTACCATGACATTCAGTTCATGTGGGGTTTTTGCAAAGAGAACGATGTCATCTGCAAATCTTAAATGTGTTAACCAAATTCCATCGATACTGATTCCATATCCGTCCCAATTTAGTCTTCTAAATATCATTTCAAGGGCCGCAGAAAAAAGTTTTGGGGATAGCGGGTCGCCCTGTCGCACACCTTTTTGTATGCTAAATGGTTCTCCTTTCTTTTCTAACTGTATGCATGCTGTACTTTTCTTGTATATCTCTCTCAGTATCCTTATGTACTTGCTTTCGATACCTTGTTCTTTTAGAGCCTGCCATATCCTATTGTGAAATAAAGAGTCGAAAGCCTTGCTGTAGTCTATATATGCCATGTAATATAATTGGTTGTATTCGTGTGATTTTTCTATAATCTGCCTCATAACATGTATATGGTCCAATACTGAGTACCCTCTACGAAAACCTGCTTGCTCGTCTGGTTGGTTGTCGTCTAATTTTCTTTCTAGTCTTCTTAGCAGTATTTTCGTAAATATTTTGTATAAGTTGGACATAACGCTGATCGGGCGATAATTACCTATATTAAGTTTATCGCCCTTTTTATATAACAATACTATATTAGATTGCGTCCATTGTATTGGGATAATTTCGTTTGCGAAAATTTCATTAAATAGTTTCGAAATAATTGGTAACAGGACATTTTTAGCCATTAATAGGATTTCATTTTCAATGCCATCTGGCCCTGGGGCTTTGTCTTTATATCTTTGCAGTATATAGGGTATGCTCTCATCCTCATCATCGTTTAGTACTATTAATTCGTCAGGTTCTTCTTGTGTGTTCTCATATAATTGTTTATGGTATGATGTAGCAATGTCTTTTATGTCTGATCTTCTATTTTGTTCTATTCGTTTCTCATTTCTCATTTTTGTAACCCAATCTTTTGATTCTGGCAGTTCTTTATATGCTTTTTTTGTTCCTCCTGTTCTAATGATTTGCTCTTCTATTTTTTTTCTTCTGTTTTGTTTTCTATCCCTTCTCATACTCTGTTTTATATTTTTACTCAGCTCTGATATGCGTTTTCTTCGATTCTCTGTGTCTCTGGAACTGATTACTTGTTTCCTTGCTTTGAGTAGATTTTTTTTTTATTGATAAATAGCTTTTCTTCTTTTCTTTATTAGGTGCAGGTACTTTTTGCTAGTTTGATTGAGGTCTCAAACCATTCGTATTTCTGTTGAATAACTAGGTTCTTGGTTTCTTTCTCAAAGTCTGCACATCTTTCGGTCAGTTTATTTGCAGCTTTTTTTAGGTTTTGAATACTCAACTTACCAACAAAGTTCCTCCTGGGTCTTTGTGTCTTTATATGTCGTAGTGTGAGATCTGCCCTGACCATTCTATGGTTCGTGTTGAAATTAAATTTGTTCACAACATTTAAATCGGTGATACCCATGTCTATTTCCTTGAACCTTTCTTTTTTAATTTGCTGTTTAGAATATAGAGGTTGTTTTCGAAAGACATATTAATGAGTCTTTTTCCATTTTTGCTTCGTCGAGTTCCATATGTAATAGGTCCGAGAACACGTCTTTCTTCTGGCAAGCTTTCACCTGTCTGGCCGCTGAAGTCTACCATCACTATTAAGCCGTATGTCTTTCTATAGTACTGTTTAGATTCTCATAGAATTCTTCAATTGTCTTTTTGTCTGCTTGTTCAGTTGGAAAGTATACTTGTACAGTAGACCACATATCTTCGTAATTGGGTAATTGTATATTTAGCACTGCTAAACGGTCCGAAATTCCTATGAACTCATCAACATATTGTTCCATGTGCTTTTTGAGAATAAATCCTACCCCATTTTGGCCTTCTTTTTCGCCTATGTGATATAGAAGGAAGTCCTCGTATTCTTGTATGTTTTCTCCAGCTCGTCTTACCTCACTCAGACCCAGAATGTCCCATTTAATATCATTTAATGCTTTATTTAGTTCTGTTAGACTCTCGTCCGACTTTAGGGTTAGAACATTAAGTGTTGCAATTTGTATACTTTCTTTAATTGATAATACATTACATTTTTCTTTTCTGTTAATGTTGTTGTTTTTCTTGTTGTTTACTAGTGTATGTTTGTTTAGTAGTGTATGTTTGTTTGGTTTTTTGTAGGTTGGTGGGTGGTGGTCTGATTCCCCACGGGGACCAGTCGGGTTGGGGAATGTTAATTTGGTTTTGGTGGTATTCGTTGTTTTACTGTTTTTATTTCGACTACCGCCTATTTCTAGTTTTTTGATGTCTCCTCTATATTCGGATTTGATTGGCTTCTCATTCTTTCGACATTTTAGCAGGTTGGTATAACTTGGGTTCTCCAGGGGCTTTGCTGAAGTTGTCTGGGGGAGTAGAAGGTGGGGTGGATTGGGCGCTCTTACTCTTTTCAGGTTCCATTTTGTCTCGTATAATTAGTTTCCCATTCCTTATTATTGCATACTTTCCGGATGCTCTGGCTTCCTTCATTTTTGGGATAAGATCCTTTTCTTATCAATCGCATATATTACGCATATAATTACGGGAAAAAAATTCAACCTTAAAGATAGTAAAAAAGAGGATGACGGCTTTAAACCAATTTTTAGACAAAAAGTGACTTTTCAATATGTATTATTTTTAAATCTATATCGAATAAAAAGTTTCTGTTTCTGATGGTTTGTTATCAGTAAAGTGGTATTTTTTAGGGTGACAAACGAGATGGTAAGTGGATGCTGTGGCCCATAGACATCTACATTTATCCTCGATTACGAATCAAAATGCAGTTGCGTTGTCACCCCTGAAGGCTGAGATGGAATGCCTCAATTCCAGTAACACGGGTCTTTGGTTCTACATTCACCATGCTAAACACAGCAGCATTGAGTTGCTATTTTACGCTGGTATTCTGTGAGAGCGTGGCTCTTCCCCGGTCGAGCGGAGAAACCGATCCTTTTATGCGTATAAGTGTCTACCACGTATAAAAGGTCTCCAATTTTCATCACTCGCAGTACAAAACTCAGCAGCATTATGCTAATATTTAAACGCTGGTATTCTGTGTGAACAAGGTCTTTTTCCCTGACCCATTAGTGCCGCAGTTAGGCAGGTAGCAGCAATACTACATGTATTTTAGCAAAATATTGATTACCAGGTCAGCATGGAGGATGTGAAGAAAGTATATTCTCTATTCTTGGACGAGCACAGATCTGAGCAGTTCCTGAAAGAGTACCAAGATGAGTTTATGTTCGACGATGGAGCGGGAGGTAATAAATACTTTTTTTAAAATACGAAATTATTTTAATAACACTGTTATAATGTGACTTTCCGCTATACCTCTCACCTGATGGTAAGTGGTTGCTGTGGTCCATAGACATCTACATCTATCCTCGATAAGGAATTAAAATACACAAGCGTTGTCACCCGTGAGGACTAAGATGGAATGCCTCGTTTCCAGTAAAACGGGTCTCCGGTTCTCTACACTCACCATTCGAAACACAGCAGCGTATTGCTGCTATTTTACGCTGGTATTCTGTGAGAGCGTGGTCCTTCCCTGGTCGAGCCGGCCCATAATATAGCTACAACCATAATATAGCTGCAGCATGGCTCTACCACGTATAACCCTTCCTAAAAAAACAAGATATCAATATCCTGGAGTGTGATGGGAAGCTGATAAATTGGTTAAGAAAATAAAAAGTTTATTTTTTACCCCAAACTAACAAAAAATAATAGACAGACATACATTTTATATGTGGTAAAGCCATGCATTATGGTTGTAGCACAAATAGACCAGCTCTACTGGGGAAGGAACACGCTCTCAAGGAATACCAGCGCGTAATAATTGCTTAATGCAGCTGTGTGTCGTATGGTGAGTATAGAGAACCGGAGAACCTTTTCACTCGTAGAAGACAAGGTATTTTTATTTTGATTCTTAATCGAGGATAGATGTAGATGTCTATGGGCATCCATGTACCATTAGGTGGATTACAGTGTGTTCGTTTGTCGTATTATATTACAAAACAAAACTTTAAGTTCACGGCTGCTTGCACAAATACGCATTTAAAAACTTGTTGTTGGTTGCAAATTATTTTAGATGCATATGTGTTCTTGAGTACGCATTCTGACAATAATTTGAGCATGGTTTTTTAAATGTTACCCCTCATATATAGATTTTATCCTGTATCTTGGAGGCAATTTACACACATAAATTTCTCAAGGACAAACGTCCAGACGCGGAACAATTATTTTGTAGGCCATACAAATGCTTGATATGTGCTGGATTTGAACCCGCGGCGCTCATTGCCGCAATTCATTGCTAAGCTACTGTGCCATGAAGTTGTCACAATGCCTATATTTCTTTGTTTGCACTATGTCCACCTTTGTTTGTTTGTCTAACTTGTTCACAAAAATATTGATTGAAACGAATTGTTTTACTTTTTCAGACGCACCACAGTTGATGGAAGTAACCCAATAAATGTATGGTATTGCCAGTACCACTACACGAACTATATTCCAAATAAAATACGTGCTATTGGATAGAATTGTTTGCCAAGAAGGAAGTGTACTTTTTAAGTTAAATATAAGTTTCTCAGTTAAGATTATGTTATGTAATAAATTCTTGCAATGTTGGATCTTGTTTTATTTACCCACCGCTGGGCACAGGCCTCTGATCTCGATCTCATTTCTGAGAGGGTTTTAGGGCAAGGAAGTGTCCGCCGCGTTGCCCCAATGCGTGTTGGTGAACTTCACATGTCTTCGAAATATTTTTTTTCTTTGTTTTCCTTCACCGTAGAGCACGTGGTATATCAGCACTTATAATTGCAATTAACAATTTCATTGGTGCCGGCGGGGATCGAACCCGGGTTACTCGCGTTATCGAGTTGAGTTAATTTAAATAAAAAATAAAAGTGTATTGTCGTTCTGAAATTTATCACCCGTATGAAATTGAGGTTTGCTCGATAGACCGAAACTTCTCGAATCTGCTTTTGAAATTTCACTTAGTGGTTTATTTCTTAAGTTATTTTTTATAACATTTATTTGACAGGAAAGTGTTTCGACAATGGTGCAAAATTTCTTACCCAAAATTGGGGATTCCTTATGATGGCAACTCTGACCATTTTATTTCCAAAAATCGCAACTTTCGCTTTTAAAAAGTATATTTGGAGCTCAACCTTTGCCTGGTAAAAACAAAGGGGGGGGGGGAGGCAGCCAGAGGTTAAAAGTCACACCTCACACTCTTGAATACAATAAGGGTGAGAAACGAGCACGTAATACACCTGATGGTAAATGGATGTTGTGGCCCATAGACATCTACCCCTGATCTGAGGACTGAGATGGGAAGCGTTGTTTCCAGTAAAAAGAATCTCCCGTTCTCTACTCTCACCCTACGAAACAGCAGCATTGAGCTGCTATTTTACGCTGGTATTCTGTAAGAGCGTGGTCGTTCCCCGGTCGAGCTGACCCATTCGTGCTACAATCATAATATAGCTGCAGAATGGCTCTACCACGGTATAAGTTGTAATAATTAAGTATAATACGCAATATAAGAATATAGTAGAGTGAGGTAATCATATACAATCATATAATGGGTATCGTACGTTGTAGGGAGGGTTTATAATAACCGTCACTCTTGGCTTTTTTTATAGGATAGGGTGACAAACGAGCACACAGTCCACCTGATGGTAAGTGGTTGCTGAAAGATGCTGCTTCCCCATCTGTCTTAGTTTCAATCTGTCGTCTCTAACGACACCTACGGAAAGATCTAGGGAAGTGGATATTCTCACACCGCCACTAGATGGCACTAGGTGGACTGACAACCTGTTAAGACAAGCAGGAAGTCGATGGATGCAGGTGGTTCGAGACCGTGCTTTGTGGAATCCCTTGGAGACGGCCTATGTTCAGCAGTGGACTTGTGATGGGGTTTACACCCCATATCATGTATTTCACATTATGTAATGTTGATAATCTATCTAAAGTTGGTGTTAAATGTATGGAAGTATTAAAACCCTGACTTTAGAAGACATGTTGAAATTATTCCTTTTAGTTTCTTAAGTTAGTTTTTAGTTTATGTAAAAAGTTAAAAGCTACATATTACATACGTCCTATTGCTAGGCACACGCCTCCTCTCATGAGAGAGTTTTTTTTTTAGGGCAAGGAATTGTCCGCTGCGCTGCCCCAATGCGTCTTGGCGGACTTCACGTGTCTTCGAAATAATTTTTTTCTTATTTCTCAGACATGCAGGTTTCCTCACGATGTTTTCCTTCACCGCCGAGCACTTGGTAAATCAGCACTTAAAATTGCAATGCACAATTTCATTTGTGCCGACGGGGATCGAACCCGGGTTGCTTAAGTACTGTTACGGTGAGCGGTGAGTACGGTACGCTAAACCCCTGAACTACCACTGCTCAAAAAAGTTAAAGTTGGTTATTATTATTATACCCTTTCGGGTGGACCAAGAAAAATCTCAAATTCTGTATGAAAACTAGAATGTTATCTAAATAATACCTAGTTATATTCGAAATATTTTCTACTATTTTATCATCTATAGGGGTGGAAATTTTCCTTTATTTTTCGTAGAAGAGGAGACAAACAATCACGTGGCTCACCTGATGGTAAGTGACTACCACCGCCCATGACCAACCGTAACACTAGGGCACTTGCAGGTGCGTTGGCGGCCTTTTGGAAAGGATTAAGCTCTTTTCTTGAAGGTCCCTTAGTTGTATTGGTCCGGATCATCTGCCAGTGGTAAACAATTCCACAGAGAAGTTGTACGAGAAAGAATACTTCTAATAAAACAAACAGTGGTGGACCGCCAAGCATCCAGATGAAGAGGATGGTATTGTGAATTTTGACGCGATGTGCGCTCGTGAAATTTGGCGGCTGGAGTTAATCTGAACAATTCCTCAGAGCACTCCGTGGTAGATGCAATGGAAAATGCAAAGGGATATAACACTCTTGCGCAACGCTAGTGAATCGAGCCGATCAGAAAGAACTCGGTCGTCGATGATTCGAATCGCCCTGCGCTGGATGCAGTCAAATGGAAGGAGCTGGCACTGGGGTACCCTTCACAAAGATGAGAACAGTGTTCCATATGAGGTCAAACTTGGGATTGCATTTCTTTAATCTTCAGCAAGTTGTTTCGTTTGATTTATTCTCTAATTTTATTTTTAATAAAACTGAATTTTTCGCTTTTTACGGTATAATGTACAGTACCCGGTTGACCGAGCTTTGCTCGGTAATTTTCGCTCGGTTTTTTTTTTATTCGTGTGTTTTGGAAATTATATTTAGATACAAATTACATACTGATGAAATACGAATAATATTTATTGATCGTAGCGACATAATAGAAAAAAACTGAACTGTTTATTTGATTAAAAAATCATGAGTGCAATTAGTTTAATTTAAATTTTCGTGTTTTTAAAAAATACTAAAAAAAGGGCTCGAAAAAAATAGATTTTCACAAAAAAGAAAGGAATTTAAAAAAAAATAAAAAAAAGTCGGTCGGCCGGTCTGGGCTCGAACCATGGTATTACGATTTTGTGACCGCCCAATATACCATTAAGCTATTTGTAATCATTAATAAGCCGTCAAAATTTACCTTCTTATTCTAACGATATTATAGCAGTTTTTCATTGCCTAAAAACACGGACAAAAAGACATTTTCTAAAAATAAATCCTAGCTAGATCGATTTATTGCCCCCGAAACTCCCTGCACACAAAATTTTATGAAAATCGTTGGAGCCGTTTCCGAGATCGCGATTATATAGATATATATATATATATATACAAGAATTGCTCGTTTAATAGTATAGGATAGACATGACCTGAAATGACCTTTGGGGACCACTATGAAGTATTATAAAAAAAAGATTAAAGTAATTTAAAAATTCCAAATAATCTGAAAATAGTAAAGATGCGATTGAAGACATCCATGACTTTTTCTGCCATCAAGGTGTTGCCGTGATAGCGGGGAAGTACGTAGAAAAATTAAATATGGAGTTAAAAAGTGCAAAAAATTAAGGATCAAACTAATAAGCATTATTTTTGTATTAATATAATTCTCTAGTAACTGATAAACTTTTATTTAAAACTGACTTCTCAATTAAATGTCATTTTGCAACAAAAAACTTTACCTCAGTGTCAACTAGTGACATCTGGTGAGCGAACGATTATTAGCCCTCATTACCTATTTTTAGAACGAAAAGTCGAGGACGTTACGAGAATAGATCTGAGCTTGCACAAAAAATATTGCACCGTGTAGTTTCACAAAGTATAATTATTTTTATGACGATTATAGTTCCTCCAAGTTATTTCCTGTATAGGAACATGTTAGATATTGTGCTGCGGGGGATACGAGTGAAACGCGCTGTGGCTGGTGACACACTGAATGTATTTCAATAGCGGTCGCATCTTACATACATAACATTCCTCCCCTAATATTTAAGACTAATAAAATATTTTATAATTAACTTTTGGACGCTGACGAAGCACCCTGCGATGTGCCGGAACCTCGTCTTGGTTACTCTCTTCGGCCTCATAGAACTCGTCATTGTCGTCGGAATAACCGGGTCTTCGGACTCCTCTTGTTATCGTCACCTTTGACGGCGTTTGGTCATACTCGGAGGCAGTAGGAATGTGTGATGCCGCAGATTGTTCATTGCCTCCGTCTCTCCCCGAACCGTCGTGGAGCACTCTCTCAGATGGCACGGGTGATGGCACGGGTGATGGCACTTCTGGTGGCAAGTGTGGCGCAGACGTCTGCGCGTACGGCTCCAACACAGGTGATTGCGGAAGAGACCTTGGAGGTGGTGGCAATGGTGTGACGTCATTTCTTTCTATTATGACTGGGTCTTCTATATCGCAAGGGTGATGCCAACGTTGCTTATTATAAGGGTCCCTACTGAAATTAATGTTTGTTTTAATAATTTGATCTACATGTTTTCGAACTAGGTTTAAAGTTACATCATCTTGTACAATAAACAACATGTTACCAATTTTTTTCACAATTGTTCCTTTAGCCCATGAAAACTTATTATTATTACAATATTTTTTAAATAATACTGACTCTCCCGTCGAAAACGATTTTTTTATTTTACCACCATAATATTTAACCTGCGAACACTGTTTAGACTTTACGTTATTGGCAAGTTCTGTAGACAAGGGGGTCGGCTGTATTGGATTAATTAGGTCTAACCGCGATCTTAATTTGTGCCCAAAAACTAGGTGAGCTGGTGATGAACCTGTGGTAGAATGAATCGAATTACGATAATTGAAAAGATATTGTAGAATACTTATTTTACATTCTCTTGAATTTTTACTTGTTGCGAGACTAGATTTAATACCCTTTTTAACAATTTTCACATAGCTCTCGGCTTGACCATTACTAGCCGGATGATATGCAGGCGACTTCACATGTTTTATACCATTTAAATTACAAAATCTATTGAATTCTTCGGAACAAAACGATGTGCCATTATCAGAAACCAAGGTGTGAGGTATTCCGAACCTAGACACAAACTCGAGCATTTTGTCTATTACCGCACTAGAAGTAGTTGTGGTACACATATCGAATACCTCGACCCATTTCGAGTAGGCATCGACTATGACCAGATACATACGGCCGTTTATCGGACCCAGCAGATCCAGGTGTATCCTGTAGAATGGTCGGGGAGGTAACTGCCACGGTGACATAGGTATCCGCGGCGGTGATGCTCGCAACTGTACGCAAACTTCGCAGGCCCCAATCATCTTTTCCAGCTCGTCATCAATCCCCGGAAACCAAAACCGTGATCGAGCCTCGGCTTTGGTTTTTACAATACCGAGGTGAGAATTGTGCAATTCCGATAAAACACGTTGCCTCAAGGAAAAGGGGATCACCACCTTATGGCCTCGAAGTACACACCCGTTTTCGTACGATAGTTGTAACCTACATTGATAATACGGATTAATTTCTGTATCTTTAACCCGCTTTGGCCAACCCTTTTGTATGTAATGAATAACCTTAGTCAGGGTCGCGTCATTAGCTGTAGCCTGCCGAAGCTGGTCTGCTGTCACGGGAAAACTACCTTGCGTCACAAAACACACATAGGCTGCCCTATCCAGCTCTTCCTTGTGTCCCGACTCTTCGACAGGGTCCTCAACACTTGCTCGCGAAAGGAAGTCTGCGCTATTATTACAACTACGCACATATTCTATTACATAATTATAAGCACTTAGGAACAGTGCGTACCTTTGCAATCTGTTTGCGGATACCTCCGGGATGCCTTTATGTGAACCAAAAATTGACAATAACGGTCTGTGGTCTGTCCGTAATGTGAATGGAGTCGACCGGCCGTATAGGTATTGATGATACCGACGCACTCCGAATATTATCGCAGTTGCCTCCTTTTGTATCTGAGAATATCTTTTCTCGGCGCTATTTAAGGTACGAGACGCATAAGATATCGGCCTTTCTAATCCGTCATCGTCGATTTGCGATAATATCGCGCCTAAGCCATTTGGTGACGCGTCGACAGTTAAATAGAGTTTTGCATTTTGATTAAAATGAGCTAATGTCCGTTCCGAAATCAATATTTTTTTAATCTTATTGAAAGTTTTCTCATGTAATTTACTCCAATTCCATTTTGTGCCCTTTTTTAGCAAATCGTACAAAGGAGATAAAATTGTTGAGGCGCCCGGGACGAAACTTCTGTAGTAGTTTACTAAACCTAAGAAGGATTGCAGCTGTGAAACGTTCGTAGGCACTGGTGCCTCTATGATTGCGTTAACCTTTTCTGGCGATTTTTTTAGTCCGTTCTTAGTAATACGTAACCCAAATATTTTATTTCGTCCTTGAAAAATTCGCACTTATCTTTGTTCAACGTCAAGCCTGCATCCTGCAGCCGCTGCAGCACCGCATTCAGCCGATCCATGTGCTCTTGGTCATCGCGGCCCGTGATCAGCACGTCATCGAGCAGGCAGAGCACCCCCGGCAGCCCCGCTACCACGCACTCCATGGCGCGTTGGAACACCGCCGGAGCTGACGCCAAACCGAACACGAGCCTCGTGTATACGTATAGGCCGCGGTGTGTGTTTATACATGTTATTTTTTGAGATTCGTCTAAACAAAATTGGTTGTAAGCCATTGATAAATCTAACTTTGTGAATTGTTTACCACCGTACAATTTTGAAAATAACTCGTTAATTGTCGGTAAGGGGTATTGTTCTACGACGAGTTGTTTATTAATGGTAACTGAATAATCGGCGCATATCCGCACCGTGCCATCTCGCTTTAAAACTGGAACGATGGGAGACGCATATTCCGAATATTCTACGGGACGGAGTACTCCCATTTCCACCATTTTATCGATTTCTTTGTCGACCTTTTCCCTCAAAGCGAAAGCCATAGGACGGGCTTTAAAAAAACATGGACGGGCATCGTCTTTTAAGGTAAGGGTTACTTTGTATTTATTAAAACACCCTAGTTTACCTGAAAAAGTTTCGGGATACCGTAAATGTAATGAGTCAATTTCATTTTGAATTTGTTGACAGTAATTAACCGGTGTCAGTTGTAATCTAAACAAAGAAATAAAATCTCTTCCTAATAACGGCGGCCCCCCGCCCCGCACTACGAACAGGCGCAGCGGGCTCGTGCTGCCTCCGAACCGCACCGACACGGTCGCGACGCCGGTGCAGGCTATCTCGCTACCGGTATAGCTCATTAACCTTTTATCGGTAGCTGACAATGGCACGTCGTTAAAATGAGTTTTGTATGTTTTTTCAGAAATTACCGTTACTGCTGACCCACTATCTATTTCGAACCTTAAATTTACCCCATTAACAGATACGGTTTCTACCATAGGTTCACCTTTAAGCGATCGAATATTAAATAACTCACCGTCGTCCTCCTTGCCTACATCGCCTGCCAACACATAATTCACTTTTGTGCACATTCTACGTAAATGCCCTTTAACTTTACACTTTTTACAGGTATAGTCAGCATAGCGACAGTCAGCCGTTTTATGATTTGAGTATCCACACACTGCACACTTCACCTTTTCACCTTCTCTCTTCTTAATTTTGAAGAGCTGTTGCTCGGCGGCGACGCTATCCGCGGCGGCGCCGACGCCAGCGCTGCTCGCGGCGTCGCGCGCATTGCGCATACTTTCAGCCATATCAACGGCATTCACTAAGGTCAAGGTCGTGAAGTCTTGTGCGTATATGCGTTCCTTTTCAAATCCCGGCAGCATCCCCATAATAAAACGATCACGTAGCGCCTCCTTCACGTTCGAAAACTGACAGTTAGCGGTAAGTCCACGTAATCTCGCGGCCCACTGCGACGGTGTTTCGCCATGTAGTTGGGTGGCAGTATAAAACTTATGACGCTCTCCAAACCCAACCTGTTTGGGGATGAAATGCGCATCTAGCAATCCTAAAATGTCTTCATAGGGCACTGTTTGTAGCTCTTTTGGAAGGGCCAAGTCCGACGCTAACTTATATGAGCCCTCGGTGAGTGCGCTCAGCAAGATCGCTCGCCTCTTGATTCCCGCTGGATCACTAACTATATCGATGTCGTTCGCTATGAACCACTGTGTAAGTCTGTTCTTGTAGGTTTTCCAAGACTGTACACTATGATCGAAAACAGACAAAATACCGAAATTTCCGTTCGACATTTTTTTTTTATACGAGGGTAAGGCTCGTCGCCACTGTTAGATATTGTGCTGCGGGGGATACGAGTGAAACGCGCTGTGGCTGGTGACACACTGAATGTATTTCAATAGCGGTCGCATCTTACATACATAACAGAACAGTAATTACTCTTTGGAATGGAATTTGTAGCGGGAGTTTGACCGCCAGATTGCTGCTCCCGTTTTGTCATTTAAATGATGGTTGGAAATGGATTTCCGTACCTAAAAGTTTCTGTGATTTTGTGTATTATGTGTCTGCGTATGTGAATTATTGGTGGAAACGATGTAATATGTAGGTGTTTAGATGGATCACCATGATATATTAATATCAATAAATTACAGGTTTCTTAGCTGCCCAGAGACCTTCAGTCTTCGTCATCAAACGTACGCTAGATTAAAATGTCATCAAAATCCCATAAGAACTTCGCAACGTGATGAATCCACATAGTTGTGGCAACAATCAAACTAGGCTGATCTGAGACCTTTAACTGTCTTAATTGGTAGATCGTACCAATAACAACTCCTTGGACTTGGTCATGAACCGTAGACAGAGAAACTTGTACACAAATTGACGCCTCCTTTCGCATTCGCACACGAAAAAGATAGATTTATGCATACGTCTTGCATAGAAATGAGATAGAGCGGTGTGATTGTTTGTCTCTTTCTCCGTGCCGGTTTTTTTGTTTAGCAAACTCTACAGTTTGCTAAACAACTTTAATAGCGTAGAGATTTAAAGAGTTTACAAGTTGGTTAAAGTGAGAAAAAAGTGTTTTGTGAGCTTGAGATTGGTGAATCTTGTTCAGTTCAGTTCTTAGATCAATTAAATTTTTTATCTAAATGTGTTTAAAAGTCATAAAGATTATTGTATAACCTAAAAATTCGTTATCGTCCTTTCTCACTCGAGGCCACGCCGATCATTAGTCTATAGGTTTCTCTGTCTACGTCATGAACGATCATGAAGGTTAAAGAACAGGAGAAAGATCACCGTAGAAAATAGTGTCCAGAAATATGGACACCATAAGTGAGGTGCTGCGATCGTTCGAGGTTCGGTCAATAAAAGTCATTTTGAGTCTATTTTTCCGATCAGATGCTAAACCACTTGCAAATCCACGCACAACAAAATATTTCTCCATTTTTTAATGTTTCTTTTTGTTAAAAATTACAAAATTACGGAGCATGAAAATTTTCTCATTAAAAATGAAATGAAAATTTGTACATTATTCAACTAACTTCATCTACTTGTACTCATAAACAGCTAACTTCGCAGTTACTACTCACCGACGTCAGCGCTGCTATACATTCTTACAATTTTCAAGGACAGGCTGGCCATGCTTTAGTACGTAGTGATCGTCCTCCTATTCTCTAACCTGCACGGACTTTATAAAATTTTAGCATGGAGCACATACTAATAAGAGTACTAACGTAGAACGGAGTATAGAGGTAAGAAGGACCATAGATTGAGTATATTTATACTAAATCTACGAGTAGGACAATCTCCCATAGGAGAATAGTTGAAAATGTGTCCATCTGTAAGCGGTAAATAACAGTTCAAAAACTCCACAACAGCGCTCGAGTAGCTATAGGATATGATAAATCACCGTAAAATACGTTGAGACTGGTTTTAAAAATAAAAATTTTGAAAGCAATACAATAGTTATTGTAAAAAGAATTATAATGAAGGTCTGTGCAATAAAAAAATTATAAAAAGATCTTTAAAATTTTGACCGTAGCTACAGTGGCGCCACCCTTATTAATGCGTTCCTACGGACACTTTTTTTATACAGAGTCTGTACTCCTTACTTCTACACTTCATAACATGGAGGTTAAAGAACAGTAGAACGATCGGAATTTATAGCGGCGCTCCCATCGGTGAGTAGTGGCTGCGAAGTTAGCTGTTTATGAATACAAGTAGATGAAGTTAGTTGAATAATGTACAAATTTTCTACGCGGCATTGGTTAGAATATTTTCATGCTCCGTAATTTTGTAATTTTTGACAAAAAGAAACATTAAAAAATGGAGAAATATTTTATTGTGCGCGGATGTGCAAGTGGTTTAGCATCTGATCGGAAAAATAGACTGAAAATGACTTTTATTGATCGAACTTAGCGGTTGCAGTGCCTCACTTATTGTGTATATATTTCTGGGACACTATTTTCTACGACGATCGTTCTCCTCCTCTCTAACCTTCATGCTTCATATTTTTTAATGTTTCCATCTACTTGTACTCTTAAACAGCAATCTTCGCAGATACTATAGTGCCACCAACTTATCTGTTCAGGTGGACAAAATTGGAACTAAGGCCGCCATTTTGTAAATGACATTTTTATAAAATATAAATAATATATATAATAACACTAATTCTCACTAATTTTAATATATTAACACGAAATTTGTTTTATTTTATATTATGTGTACCTAATGAATATGTAGTCACCTATTTCCTCGGCGAATTTCTTAAATGGCAATAGTGAGCACTCCACTAGCGACTCTGTAAACTGAACAGATAAGTTGGTGGCACTATACTTACCGACGCGACGGCAGTTTAGTGACAGGCGGGCTATGCGTAGCGATCGTTCTCCTTCTCTCTAACCTCCAAGGTTTTTTTTTTTGTAGTCTGGTTGAGTTTTGGCGGGAACTAGGCCGTAGACGGATTGTCGCTCCTGTTTTGTCGCTTGAATAATGGTTTGAAGTGGATTTTGATTCGTAAACGTGATGCGATTTTGTGAATGAAGTGACCGCACGTGTGAACTACCAGAGAAAACGACGAAACAAGTGCTTTGGTGTCGATACAAACCTCAAGTTATTTTGATCGCTTGGGCGACTTATGAACTTGAGTGGCTGTCATCATCAACTGTCCGCTGGGTTGAGCTGTCATCAAAATCTCACAAGGGCTTCGCAATGTGATGTATCAGCATATTGTGAGGAAAAAGAATATAAAAATGAAGATTCCGAAAGAAATGATAAGCTCAGAAGGGTTAGAACCCAGAGCCGTAAAGCCAGTTAATAAAAATAGTCTGGTTTCAAATTTGACATTGATTGTTTGACAATTTCAATTTCCAGTTGAGAATTTATAGGCGTTCGGTTTTCACACTAAAATCTTAATCAATACAAAATGCTGGCGATTAGGAGTCTTATTAGGAACAACGCCCAAATCTACAAGAATGTTGCTCAGCAAAGGAAAATGAGCGCAATCGCTATACCTGCTAGAAGTAAGGTTACCAAAGGCGTAAGTATTGATTGAAGTATTGATTTCTATAAATTTGTCATTTATGCGCAATAAACAATGTAATTTTTACGTTTTTAGACAGATAGAGGTCGAACAGACCATAAAACAAAGTTTGTGAAGCCAATAACTGAATTTCGTTATTACGTAATTTTGTAGGAAAAGGTAGGTTATCTTTTGAAAACGCAATTGGCTTCAGGTGCAATGGTGGTGGTATAATGGGAGATATAAACAGAATTATATGAAACACTTCTTTTCTAGAAGTTCCAACTTTTTAATTGAATTTATTTTTACATTTGACAAAAAAATATTTTTCGATATAATATTTCAATTACTTTATTGTTTGCTTGATATAAGCACAGTTAGTCAATTTATAATATACACCAATTGTTTTTATTATACATTATTTTTAAGATAATGGTGACAAACCAGCACACAGTCCACCTGATGATAAGTGGATGTTGTGGCCCATAGACATTTACATTTAACCTGGATCAAGAATTAAAATGCAGATGTGCTGTCACCCGTGAGGACTAAGGTGGAATGTCTCGATTCCAGTAACACGGGTCTTCGGCATACACACAGCAGCATTAAGCTGTGTATTTTACCTTAAAATTTGACATGTTTTTAAATTTTGTTACCCTAACACGATAAAGTAACTTATCAGCTTCAGTTTTTATTTTCACTTCCCAATTTGAAATCAATTTATGCTACAGTCATGATGTAATAGCGATAGTGTTAAACCACATACCAAAAAACATAGCAAAAAGTTGTATTACATGGTAGAGCCACACTGTAGCTGTATTGTGGTTGTAGTATGGATGGGTTGACTTAACCGGGGTAAGACCGACGCTCTCACAGAATACCAGCAAAAAATACCAACTGAATGTTGCTGTGTTTCATATCGTGAGTTTAGAAAACCGGAGACAATTTCTACTGGAAACGAGGCATTCCATCATAGTCCTTAAGGTTGAAAACATCTGCATTTTTATTCTTGTTAGAAGATTAATGCGGAAGTAGATTTCTATGGGCCATAGCATCCTCTTATCAGGTGGGCTGCATGCACTGACTTAGCTTAAAACCCTTAACATAAAACCCTTTTGAATTTATATCAGAAATTCCCAGACAGGAAGTAGGTTCAAAGGTGCACATTATTCATAAGTGCGATCGCCAATCCGCTTTTGTTTTTATTGAGTTCAAGGAGTTACTAAATGGGTCTTAAAAATCCATCCCCATCTTAATATATCCCCAATTCTACAACCTTTCATCTAGTTATATATTGATATATTTTTAAATTTCAGGAGATGATCTTCTTGGCGTCTACAATGTTTGTGGGCTGGTGTGCAATCCCTGCTTGGGTACTGGTGAACCTCAAGAACTACCGTGACAAAGAATGAATAACTATTTGCATGTAATGCAATTATTATGTAGATTTATGTTCTAAGTAAAGTTATTTAATTGAAAATTTATTTTTTATTTAAACTGCCTTTCCCTCTTCTTTATCTGAACACTAAGATCTGGCATTGCAGCTAGGAATTTTAGTCATTAAAGTTCTTTTGGTTTTGGATTACAGTTGAAAAATTAAAAATATCATTTGTTGTCTAATGAAGGCTTACTATAATCTTATACTAAATTTCCTGGCCTATTTTAGAAACTACAAGTTCATGGAAAGCATAAACTGCAACTGCCCAATGATAATATAATTTATAACACAAGTGTATGTGTAAGTCTATGGAGGTGTTGCCATGTGCAATTAATTTCTTAGTGTGGTATAGTCACACTGCAGCTATAATATGGTTTTAACACAAATGGGTCAGCTTAATTGAGGTAGGAACACGCTAGGACAGAATACTAGCGTAAAATAGCAGCCTAATGCTGCTGTCTATCACAGAGATTCTTTTTACTGGAAACGAGGCATTCAATCTTAGTTCTCAGTGGTGACATCGCATCTGCATTTTGAATCTCAATTGAGGATTAATGTAGAAGTCGATGACTATGGGCCACAGCATCCACATACCATCAGTTTGACTGCAGTTATTCATAAACACAGAATATTGATGTTGCCCTGATATCTGAAACAAGACTTACACCCAGAACACATATAAAGTTTCGTAACTATATGATCTATAGAACTGACCATCCCGGAAATTCTCATGGCGGCACTGTAGTGATACTGAAAAATAACCAAGCATTACCCTCTAAAAAATTCAGGCAAGATCAATTAAAATACACCACAAAAACACTGAGACAACATTCACTGCAATCTATTGTTCTCCACGACCCAAAATCGAGGCTGATGAATTCAAGCTGTTTTTCAACAAATTGGGCCCAGTATTTATCTGTGAAGGAGACTGGAACACTAAGCACACTTTCTGGGGATCAAGACTGATCAACCCTAGGGGCAGTCAGCTATATAAAGCCACTCTAGATCTCAATCTTGAATGTATCTCGCACGGAGAACCAACATACTGGCCAACAGATCATAACAAAGTACCAGATTTGTTAGACTTCTATATTTCAAAGAATCTTGGGCAAAACTATTTACAGATTGAAAAATGTGAAGATCTGTCATCAGATCATACTCCAGTCATTTTAAATATTTATAAACAGGCCATTTTCCTTAAGTCACTCCCCAAGATCTACAACAAACATACCAACTGGGACCAGTACAGAGAATTTATACGTAGTAACATTGACCAAAACATAAGTCTAAAGACAAACGACACATGGCTGCCACCGTTTCCACTCCTAAAAATAGGAAATCAAAAACAAAACAAAAGGACTACCCCAGAAACATAATCGCGAAGGTCAGTGCACGACGCAAGTTAAGAGGAGAATGGCATAAAGCTAGATATCCTTCCGATAAATCTCAGCTAAACAGGGCAACGAAGTAACTAAAAGACATGGTTAAAGAGCACGAAAATCGTGTACAAAGTCACCTATCTCAACTCACATCACAAAAGGACACTAATTATTGACTGTGGCGCGCAACCAAGAACCTTAAAAAACCAAAAGACCACATCCCGCCCCTGAGAAAACTGGATAGAAGCTGGGCTAGGACTGATGTAGAAAAAATAACAGCATTCGCCGTACATCTAGAAAAAGTATTTACACCACTACCTTGTTCCGACCCCGATAAAGACGATGACATAGCGAATTATCTACAGTCTCCAAATCAATTATGTCCCCCACTAAAAGCAGTAAGTCCTGAAGAAATAAGCCGGGAGATAAAATCTCTTTCACCCAATAAAGCTCCGGGGTACGACCTATTGGACTCCGTGCTGTTAAGCAATCTTCCGAGGAGTGGCATAATATTTCTTGTTACACTCTTCAATTCATCTATAAGACTCTCCCACTACCCGGGTTAGTGGAAAATTGGTCAAGTAGTAATGATCCTCAAACCTGGAAAGCAGCCACAAGAAGTCGCATCCTACAGACCAATAAGTCTCCTTCAACTGGTGGGGAAATTGTTCGAAAAAGTTATCATCAATAGAATGCAATCTCATCTTAATGCTATTCTTCCTGGGCATAATTTGGATTTAGACAAAGGCACGGAACCATTGCGCAGGTTCACAGATTGACAAATACCATCGGTTATACGCTTGAAAATAAGAAATATTGCTCGGCTGTGTTTCTAGATACAAGTCAGGCATTTATATTATATCATATTCAAAATCAAAAAACAGCTGCCGCAACCCTACTACTTTTTACTGAAAAGCTACTTAAACAAAAGATGCTATGAAGTTAAACTGAACAACACCACGTCTGATCTGTTTGAAATCAGATCAGAGGTACCTCAGGGAAGCATATTAGGGCCTATACTGTATCTTATATTCACTGCTGACATCCCTGTTGATGATAAAACCTTTATTGCCACATACGCTGATGATACTGCAATAATGTCAGTTAATGCCAACCCAACAATTGCATCAGCACGTCTCCAAAACCATATTGATGAGATATAAAAATGGCTGAAAATACGGAGAATAAAGGCTAATCAAAGCAAATCAGTTCACGTCACCTTCACTCTAAAAAAAGGCGACTGTCCACTAATTACGCTGAACGGAGAACAAATCCCACACGATAGTACCGCGAAATACCTAGGCATGCATCTAGATAGGAGGTTGACCTGGCAGAAACATATCTGGAATGAAAGAAAAGCCCTGGACGCAAATTTAAGATCTATGTATTGGCTGATTGGCAAAAAGTCTCAGCTAACAAACGAAAGCAAAATAGCAGTTTACAAAACTATTTTGAAGCCAGTATGGACATACGGAATAGAACTTTGGGGAACAGCAATTAATAGCAACATAGAAATCCTGGAAAGGTTTCTGACTAATGTTCAACATTCCAAAATGCATCCACAATAAATATGTTCTGCACGACTTGAGGCTAAACACTGTGAAATAAGAAATCGCTGCTCGAAGCTTAAAATACCAACAAAAATTGACTTCACATGTTAACGCTCTGGCTGCTAAATTAATGAGTTCTAGAAGTACCGTGTACACAAGACTGAGAAGGAATAACGTTCCAAATCTCGTGAAACGATTTACCAAAGAATATTGAGAGTGGTCAATGGGCAACTCCCATGCTTAAAGAAAGAAATAATCAGACATAGCTCAGACAAAGAAACAGCTAAATGTCCACGACAGATTGCTGTGTAAGCGGGATAGAAAAGATAAAAAAAGTTTGATGTGTGCTCGTTTGTCACCCCCATTCTAGAAAGAAAAATCATCATCCCCACTGCGTCTTAAATCACGATTATATTATAACTACGAGAATTTTCTCGAGTCAATTCCATTTTCTCAACGACTAAACAAATTTGACAAAACCTTGTGACAAGACCAAGAATCTTTTTTTAGATAAATAAATGGTATTCGATTATTAAAACCAAGGAGTTTTCAATTAAAAAGATTTTAATATGACAGGAACAGTGGAAATATTCCATTCCGGATACTTTTAGTGCAGCCTAGGTAGCTGTGAGAACCCGCTTCGCTGGGTTATTTTTTGTCGAATATTTATTCATGAACATATGTAGGTATATTTTATTAGATTAGTTATGTATTTTTTAAATTGAGACCTCATGGTTTTTCTTGCAAAATTCAAAAAAAAAATTTTCTTACATTTTTTTTAATTCATTATATACAAATAATACTTTACAGATAGCAATGTACTGAATACATATATTACAATACATTCTTATACACTACACTTTACTTTCCAACTCGTGAAAAAGAAAGCTACATAGAGTTCACTATGTGAAAAACAGGATTCTCCCAAATTCACTCCACAATATTGGAACGTTTGAACTTTTGCCTTATTGATAGTTACCTATACTATAAGCCAATCGTGGAAGTTGACCATGGGAAAAACAGGTTTCTCCCAAATTCACTCCACAATATTGGAACGTTTGACGTTTTGCCTTATTGATAGTTATAACCATAAGACGATCGTAGGAGTTGACCATGTGGAAAACGAGATTTTCCCAAACTCTCTCCACAATATTGGAACGTTTGACCATTCCCCTTATTGATAGTTATACCATATAGTTGACCATGTGAAAAACAGGATTCTCCCAAATTCACTCCACAATATTGGAACGTTTGACGTTTTGCCTTATTCCAGATTTATTAGAATTATCTCAGGTAATTTAAACATTGAAATGTATTTGAGAACTTTCAGATCGTTCTTGAAACTTTAAGGACAATCTAGAACATTCTAGACTAGAAGTAGATCTAGTCTAGGCTAATCATGTCAGTATGTCTGTCTTCATTCTAGACGATGAGGCACTGTTTAGTGTATTGATATAAATATAATAGGTACTCTAGAAACTAATAAACTTTATTTAAAACTAACTTCTCAATAAATAATATTGTGTAGCAAATTAGAAAAAAAAAACGTGTGTGCAGTTCGCACGCTGTAAAAGTGAAATCTTTTAATGAAAAAATCCTTATTTTTAGACTTACTTTTAGTGTAAGAAATCAAAAGAAAATTTTCGAGAAAATTTGCTTTGTAATAGCACCATCTTTCCATTTGGTCGCATCCAGCGCAGAGCCGTTCGATTCGTCGGCGATTGAGTTCTCTTTCCGATCGACTTGACTCACTGGCACTGCGAAGAGATATTGCGTCTCTTTGTGTATTTTATCGCATTTTTTTTATAGAATAAATGTGACAAACGACTGATGGTAAGTGGGATGCTGTGGCCTATAGATATCTACATCCTCGATTAAGAATCAAACGCAGATGCGTTGTCACCCCTGAGGACTAAGATTGAATGCCTCATTTCCAGTAAAAAAAGGTCTCCGGATCGCTACACTCACCATACGAAACACAGCAGTATTAAGCTGCTATTTTACGCTGGTATTCTGTGAGAGCGTGGTTCATACAGGTTTACGCAACAACCTCGGCACATCCCAATGAGGAGAGGGAAATGTATGAGCATATTTCTAACGCCATGCGTTCCTCCAAAACCCACTATACGGTATTGAGACTTCAACGCAAAACTAGTCACAAGAGAATGCGGTGCCCTATACCTTTCCCTAACTTAAGCTCAAGTTAGGAAAATTTGATTTAGGGCAACGGAACCCAAGCGGCCAGCACTGCGTAAGCACGAGTGTAGTGTAGGTTAGGTTACCTACGCGTCAGGTATTTGCATTTGTAAGATTAAATTGCCGAAGGGTCGGTTGCCTCAGCGTGGCATCTTCGTTGACCGACTGTAGTGAGTACTTGCGGTGTAGTAATTGTGTTTAATTTAATTAACAGTAATTGTATTAATTAAACTAATTGTGTAGTGTAATTGTGTTTGATTTAATTAGTAGTAATTTGTATTTAATAGTGATGCCATCGCACACACCACCGGCGCTTCGCTTGCAGGCGTAGCTGCGCTGGGCCGTGAACGCCCACAGCTTGATAGGGCGACCCGATCGTGTCCATGGCTTGGAGAAGCGGCTCGAGCAGATCATGGCGCGAAGGGCCGTAGTGGAGGAGGCTTGCACTGAGCTTTTGGCCTCGGGAGCGGAACAGGGAGTCCTAGACTCCTGCCTCGCGGACTACGAGCAATTTTTTTCGCTCACAGACGACTTGATCGAGGCCAAGTATGTTAGTGACGCGCGTGAAGCTCGGCTGAGTGGCCTGCTCGAGTCCCCTCGGAAGCAGCCTACTCAGCCGGAGCTGTTGGGATGACTCCCAACTCTGGACCTGCCAAGGTTCTCCGGGGTCCTCTCCGACTGGCTGACCTTTGTAGGACTGTTTGATAGCCTAGTGGATGCCCGGAGGGACTTGACACCAAGCCAGAAGATGGCTTACCTCTTGACCTCACTGGAGGAGGAGGCCCTGGGCGTCGTCGGCCATCTAAAATTGTCGGACGACGCCTACCAGACCGCTCGGGATCCCCTCGCCGGAAGGTACGCCAACGTACGGCGAATTGCGGACGAATTCGTCAAGCAGTTGCTAAACCTCCCGCTGCTTAAGGACCGGGCCAGACTATGTCCGGACATCGTAAATCCAGTCTTGGTGGCCTGCAATTCTTTGAGGCGGCTGGATTTACCGGTGGACGAATGGTCCTTTTTGTTGCTCCACATTATGCTGTCCCGCCTGCTTCTCGATCTTCGAATCCATTTTGAAGAAAGGTACGGCGGGGACGGCACCTCCTATATTCCGCCCTTCAGGGACCTGCTGCGGTTCTTGGAGGAGCAGTGCAGGCAGATTGAAAACGCAGCGGGCACCGTTGACAACCTACGGACTGCCAACCGAGCCGTGCCCAGGGAGAGGCGGAATCCCCCGGGCAAGTCGTCGCCAACCCCCTAAGATCGCGCGGAGCTCCCGCGGGAGGTCGCCGCTCCCTACCATCTTATAGTGGCCTAGTGGCCAGGGAGGCGCCCACCTGCTCCTCCTCCTCCTGTCGAGCATCCGATCATCGGGTGACGTCGTGCCCGAAATTATTGGGTAAGTCGGTCCTGGCGTGGCGATCCATCGCCAAGGAGCGCCGCTGGTGCTATTCGTGTTTGGAAAGGCACCTCCAACTAGACTGCCCGCACCAGCGGCCCTGTCCGCACTGCCAGGGCAACCACCATACCATTTTGTGCCTGGGTGCGAACGGCGCTTCCTCTCGGGGCTCTTCCGAGCCCTCAACCCTCACGGGCGGGGGCGCTCAGCCACGCCCTCTGTCGGGCGACGCTCGGCGCTCCCCTGCCGGCCACCGTGCCCCTGATTTTTGAGGGGGTCCCTCCCCCGACCTGTCGGGGGGTCGTTCTCCCTTTCTTCCCGTTCTTGAGCCGTCAGCAGTACTACAACTACACTTGTCAAACTGTTCTATTGCCGACGGCCTCAGTGAAGGTGTACAACCCGAGTGGCGACTGTTTAACCGTTCGCGCTCTATTGGATTCGGGTTCACAACGCTGTGTAGCCTCCACTTGGTTGGTGGGAAGACTGGGGCTCCCCTGGAGCTCTGAATCACGTCCAATGGTAGGTATCGGAGGTGCCGAGCCTCCTGCTCCTAGGAGACAAGCGAAGTTGGTGTTTGGTCCTGCCAGCGATCACCGTCATATTTTAGTTAAAGTAAATGTCCTCGACGACATTGTAGGTTTTCTCCCTAACGTCCGTATAAATGACAGCGCGGTTCGTAGTGCGTCGGGCTTGAGACCGACAGACCCTCAATGTTCGCAACCTGGGCCTGTAGATTTGTTGCTCGGGGCCGACGTGCTGGGGTTCATCTGTTAGGAGAGATACGAGCCCTACAGCCCGATGGCTTGTCAGCCACGTCCACTGTATTTGGGCAGAGTTTCTTTGGACCAGTTCTGTGGTCTCCACCTCCTCAGACGGCCGCCCCTCTCTCTATAGTGAGCGTGTCCCTTTCCGACATCGTCCAGCGGTTCTGGGAAATAGAGGAGCCACCACACGCGCCTCGAGTTGACCCTCTGGACCGTGAGTTCGAGTTGTTCTACCAGAACAATACCGGCCGCCGTGTCGACGGTCGTTTTGTCACTCGCTTACCCTTTCTTGACTCACGGCCCCCTTTGGGCCAATCTCGTACTCTAGCCGAAAAGAGGTCGCTTTCCATGGAGCGTCGTATGCGGCTCGACCCAGCCTATCGCAACAAATACGAGTATGTCGAGTTCATGCGCGAGTATCAAGAGCTGAGTCACATGTTACCGTCCCACTTCCATTCGCTGGAGTCGGAACCGACTTTGCTGGCCCCTTACTCGTCAAGTCCTCCAACCTTCGTAACGCGCGTTCACATAAGGCCTATCTGTGCGTTTTCGTGTGCCTCTCCACTAAGGCCGTTCACTTAGAACTTGTAAGTGCCCTCAGCACTGAAGCCTTTGTGGTCACGCTGGGCCGCTTCGTATCGCGTCGCGATTTACCGGACCTGATCCGGTCGGATTGCGGAACGAATTATAAGGGCACCGATAGATATTTGAAGGAGGTCGTCGAATTTCTGTCCAGTAACAGGACTTATTTAGCTACTGCGATGTCCAAGATGGGCATCCAGTGGAAATTTGACCCTCCGGCTTGCCCACACTGGGGCGGTATTTTTGAGGCGGTGGTTAAGTTTGCAAAAACGCATCTCCGTCGCGTTATTGGCGAAACTATTTTGACCTTCGAGGAGCTTGCCACTGTATTCTGTAAAATTGAGGCGGTACTCAACTCTCGGCCTGCATCTCGAGGGGGAAACCGGTTTGACGGCGGGGCCGGGGGGGACTGATCAGTGCGGCTAACGGCCGTGCCGACGGGTCTCGACCTTTCTTGGTGAGAGAGCCGTGTCGTTCAGAGTTCGCGAGTTTTAGATAACAATTACGGCTTCGAATACGGAGGCCTCCATGGTGTTGTATTTTGTCGTTAATATACGTGACAACGAGGCTTTTTTGTGTTTTGATATTTGAATTATTAAAATAACCTAGATTGCTATTAAATTGTAACGACGAGTTGTTAGTGCGTCGTTTGATAGCGTGATAAGACTTTTACATTGTTGTCATTGTGCCTTGAGAAGAGACCGGGTTCGTTGTCGTGGTTATAGTTTTGTGCTAAGTGAACCTGGGACCTTGAACCTTGAACAACAGTCCTTAAGTTGTGCAGCGTGTCACTTTTATTAATATCGATTAACGTTGATTTGGTTGAATTTGAAGTTAATTAAATGTGCAATAAAGTTGATGAATTAACAGTGAAGAGAGAAGCAGCGCCTTTGGATCGGCAGTCCTGGATCAGCGGGGTTATCAGGTTACACAGTGTACACACAACTACACACTACTTACATGCACATCATTTCCTACCTGACAGGTACCTCGTGGTCAACCCTACCTCCGCCTATCGGTAAGTTTTGTGTTTGCGTATCTAACCGTTATAATTTAATTATCCATAGGTCATTGGGCCCTCCCCTCTGTTACACGTCGAATTGGGCTATTGTGGGCCCTAGCTCAATCGACCTTTGTCGGGGGTAACTCAGGGCCGTAACAATAATAATAAAGGCATTAAAGATTTCTTATATTTACGCGAACACTACACATTGAAATAATACTCGTTTTTACGGAATTTATCGCGTATATTTAACTTGTTAATACCCGACGATTCGAGAGCTTTACAGCACCCATGGTCACGGGAAGGACTGAGATGTTTAACGTCCAGATGTCATAGTTAACCGCGGTTAGCATAGATTAAAATTTAACTTTTGTTCCGATCTACACAGTATGAACTTATGGTATCATGAAGCCTTGCAGTTGTATGCTTGGGTTGGGATTTAATTTTATTTATTATAGGATCCCAAGCAGATGGTAGCACCCAGCCATCTTCTCTATTGAAATTAGGGTGTTTTTTGATTTCAATAGCCTCGCGAATCATCCTTGGAAGGAATCGGTGTTCTTTAGCGAGGATTTGTGGTCTATCAAATCTGATGTAGTGACGGGGGCGATCCTGTACATGTTCACAGACTGCAGACTTCCCGGAGCGTCGATTCTTCACATCAGCTATATGTTCTTTGACGCGGGTTTTAATTGATCTTTTAGTTTGTCCTATGTAGGAGAGACCACATTCACAATCAAGCTTGTACACTCCTGCATCTTGCAGAGGGACGTTACACTTGACTGATGGTAAAAACTGACCAATCTTCTTCGGCGGCTTGAAGTATGTTTTGATGGAAGCGCGCTTCAAGATGTAGCCAATCTTGTCAGTGACTCCTCTAACATATGGCAGTACAGCAGGTACACGCTCGACTGTGGCCGGCTTCACTCGTTCTCCGTGACGTAGGCGCGGGACCCGTAGCTTGTTGTCATGCAAAACTTGCTTGACGTGTTGGAGCTCGGCAGCCAGGTGTTTACTGTCACAGATCCCTCGTGCTCTCTGAAACAAAGATTTACCCACGGTAGCTAACTGTGAAGGATGGTGGTGAGAATCACCGTTTAAATATCTATCTGTATGGGTCTTTTTTCTATACACAGTATGGCTCAAGGTGTTATCAGGATTCCGAATTACTAACACATCTAGAAAAGCTAAGGAATTGTTTGCCTCTAACTCCATTGTGAACTGAATTTTAGAATTTATAGAGTTAAGATGGTCTAAAAATGCAGTTACTTTATCTAAAGGTAGAATTGTGAAAGTGTCGTCTACGTACCGCTTGTAGAATCTTGGATTTATGGGAGAAGTAAACAGGGCTTTCTCCTCAAAGTCTTCCATGAATATGTCGGCGACAATGGGAGATACAGGTGAGCCCATCGCCACACCATCTACTTGCTTGTAGAACTCCTCCTTCCACAATAAGTAGCCAGATGTAAGGCAGTGTCTGAGTAATACTGCATATTCTACGGGCATGTTGTTTTCCTCCAGCCTCCTAGTTACAATTGAGATGCAGTCTTCAACAGGTAAGCATGTAAACAATGACTGCACATCAAAACTGACCATAGTTTCATTGTCTGCCAGACGCAGGTCTTTAATCTCGCTGACAAAATGGTAGGAATCCTTTATGTGTGCTCTTGTGTGTCCCCTGAGCGGTGAGAGTATTTTCGCTAAGTGTTGAGCCAATCTGTAAGTTGGTGAATCGATTTGGTTCACTATGGGACGTAATGGAGCATTGGGCTTGTGTATTTTTGGTAACCCATACAACTTTGGTGATTTGGCGCACGTAGGTATTATCCATTTTACGTCCAGATTTAATTTTTCGGAGTGTTTCTTTATGAGGTCACTAGTTGTTTTTAGTGTGCTATTTGTTGGGTCGTTTTTAACCTTTTTATAAGTACTTACATCCGACAAAAGTTCTTGTATTTTTGAATTATAATCTGACGTATCCATGACTACCGTGGCGTTTCCCTTATCTGCGCGGAGAATCGTAAGTTCTGGTTTATTGCGTAGGTTCTTTAACGCTATAAATTCGTCTCTGGGAATATTCGGTTTAGGCACTGAACATCGACGTAACATAGACGAAATGTCTTGACGTATCGCCTCCAAATCTTCTTTCCGCATATTGTTTTTAAATAAACAGTCCTCGACGCTACAGATAATTTCTTCGTACGGTAATCTGCGCGGACTTATAGCGAAATTTAGTCCTTTGGATAAAACCTTTATTGTTGCATCATCCAGTGTTTGTTTTGACAGATTATAGACCGCGATTAATCTATGATCTGTGTTTGTCAATGGTTGCTTTTGGTTCTGGCATTGATTCGGATGTTTGACATTTGATTTGGCCGTTAATTTTTGATATTTTTCTATATGTTTGCTTTTGCATTCGTTATATTTACTAATTTCGCGTTTATTTAATGTTTCCATGCAAAAATTATAATCAAACGTCGTTAAAACTTTCTTTAATTCACTGGATGATGTGTCTATGGATTAATTGATGTCATATTGTATTGATGTCATACTGTCACAGATCCCTCGTGCTCTCTGAAACAACCGCCTCTGAAATCTGAAATCTGAAAAAGCCGCAACCGCGGTTAACTATGACATCTGGACGTTAAACATCTCAGTCCTTCCCGTGACCATGGGTGCTGTAAAGCTCTCGAAACGTCGGGTATTAAAAAGTTAAATATACGCGATAAATTCCGTAAAAACGAGTATTATTTCAATGTGTAGTGTTCGCGTAAATATAAGAAATCATTATGTAAACCAGTACGGACTGGTAATTGCAAATAAAATACGCCGATTAGAAGATCTAAAGACTAAGCGCGCAAGATATCTAACAGCCTTAAATTTCTTGAAGAGATGCCGAGACCATAATCTCATTCCTACGTGTGTCAAAATATCCACCAAAAAGGACATTCGAGGAAGCGCTAAGATCTTAAATCAGGCGAGTAAAAAGTTGTTACGGGCGGTAATCCAACAAAAACGCTCCGATCTATATGACATCAATAAATCCATAGACACATCATCCAGTGAATTAAAGAAAGTTTTAACGACGTTTGATTATAATTTTTGCATGGAAACATTAAATAAACGCGAAATTAGTAAATATAACGAATGCAAAAGCAAACATATAGAAAAATATCAAAAATTAACGGCCAAATCAAATGTCAAACATCCGAATCAATGCCAGAACCAAAAGCAACCATTGACAAACACAGATCATAGATTAATCGCGGTCTATAATCTGTCAAAACAAACACTGGATGATGCAACAATAAAGGTTTTATCCAAAGGACTAAATTTCGCTATAAGTCCGCGCAGATTACCGTACGAAGAAATTATCTGTAGCGTCGAGGACTGTTTATTTAAAAACAATATGCGGAAAGAAGATTTGGAGGCGATACGTCAAGACATTTCGTCTATGTTACGTCGATGTTCAGTGCCTAATCCGAATATTCCCAGAGACGAATTTATAGCGTTAAAGAACCTACGCAATAAACCAGAACTTACGATTCTCCGCGCAGATAAGGGAAACGCCACGGTAGTCATGGATACGTCAGATTATAATTCAAAAATACAAGAACTTTTGTCGGATGTAAGTACTTATAAAAAGGTTAAAAACGACCCAACAAATAGCACACTAAAAACAACTAGTGACCTCATAAAGAAACACTCCGAAAAATTAAATCTGGACGTAAAATGGATAATACCTACGTGCGCCAAATCACCAAAGTTGTATGGGTTACCAAAAATACACAAGCCCAATGCTCCATTACGTCCCATAGTGAGCCAAATCGATTCACCAACTTACAGATTGGCTCAACACTTAGCAAAAATACTCTCACCGCTCAGGGGACACACAAGAGCACACATAAAGGATTCCTACCATTTTGTCAGCGAGATTAAAGACCTGCGTCTGGCAGACAATGAAACTATGGTCAGTTTTGATGTGCAGTCATTGTTTACATGCTTACCTGTTGAAGACTGCATCTCAATTGTAACTAGGAGGCTGGAGGAAAACAACATGCCCGTAGAATATGCAGTATTACTCAGACACTGCCTTACATCTGGCTACTTATTGTGGAAGGAGGAGTTCTACAAGCAAGTAGATGGTGTGGCGATGGGCTCACCTGTATCTCCCATTGTCGCCGACATATTCATGGAAGACTTTGAGGAGAAAGCCCTGTTTACTTTTCCCATAAATCCAAGATTCTACAAGCGGTACGTAGACGACACTTTCACAATTCTACCTTTAGATAAAGTAACTGCATTTTTAGACCATCTTAACTCTATAAATTCTAAAATTCAGTTCACAATGGAGTTAGAGGCAAACAATTCCTTAGCTTTTCTAGATGTGTTAGTAATTCGGAATCCTGATAACACCTTGAGCCATACTGTGTATAGAAAAAAGACCCATACAGATAGATATTTAAACGGTGATTCTCACCACCATCCTTCACAGTTAGCTACCGTGGGTAAATCTTTGTTTCAGAGAGCACGAGGGATCTGTGACAGTAAACACCTGGCTGCCTAGCTCCAACACGTCAAGCAAGTTTTGCATGACAACAAGCTTCGGGTCCCGCGCCTACGTCACGGAGAACGAGTGAAGCCGGCCACAGTCGAGCGTGTACCTGCTGTACTGCCATATGTTAGAGGAGTCACTGACAAGATTGGCTACATCTTGAAGCGCGCTTCCATCAAAACATACTTCAAGCCGCCGAAGAAGATTGGTCAGTTTTTACCATCAGTCAAGTGTAACGTCCCTCTGCAAGATGCAGGAGTGTACAAGCTTGATTGTGAATGTGGTCTCTCCTACATAGGACAAACTAAAAGATCAATTAAAACCCGCGTCAAAGAACATATAGCTGATGTGAAGAATCGACGCTCCGGGAAGTCTGCAGTCTGTGAACATGTACAGGATCGCCCCCGTCACTACATCAGATTTGATAGACCACAAATCCTCGCTAAAGAACACCGATTCCTTCCAAGGATGATTCGCGAGGCTATTGAAATCAAAAAACACCCTAATTTCAATAGAGAAGATGGCTGGGTGCTACCATCTGCTTGGGATCCTATAATAAATAAAATTAAATCCCAACCCAAGCATACAACTGCAAAGCTTCATGATACCATAAGTTCATACTGTGTAGATCGGAACAAAAGTTAAATTTTAATCTATGGTAACCGCGGTTAACTATGACATCTGGACGTTAAACATCTCAGTCCTTCCCGTGACCATGGGTGCTGTAAAGCTCTCGAAACGTCGGGTATTAAAAAGTTAAATATACGCGATAAATTCCGTAAAAACGAGTATTATTTCAATGTGTAGTGTTCGCGTAAATATAAGAAATCATTATGTAAACCAGTACGGACTGGTAATTGCAAATAAAATACGCCGATTAGAAGATCTAAAGACTAAGCGCGCAAGATATCTAACAGCCTTAAATTTCTTGAAGAGATGCCGAGACCATAATCTCATTCCTACGTGTGTCAAAATATCCACCAAAAAGGACATTCGAGGAAGCGCTAAGATCTTAAATCAGGCGAGTAAAAAGTTGTTACGGGCGGTAATCCAACAAAAACGCTCCGATCTATATGACATCAATAAATCCATAGACACATCATCCAGTGAATTAAAGAAAGTTTTAACGACGTTTGATTATAATTTTTGCATGGAAACATTAAATAAACGCGAAATTAGTAAATATAACGAATGCAAAAGCAAACATATAGAAAAATATCAAAAATTAACGGCCAAATCAAATGTCAAACATCCGAATCAATGCCAGAACCAAAAGCAACCATTGACAAACACAGATCATAGATTAATCGCGGTCTATAATCTGTCAAAACAAACACTGGATGATGCAACAATAAAGGTTTTATCCAAAGGACTAAATTTCGCTATAAGTCCGCGCAGATTACCGTACGAAGAAATTATCTGTAGCGTCGAGGACTGTTTATTTAAAAACAATATGCGGAAAGAAGATTTGGAGGCGATACGTCAAGACATTTCGTCTATGTTACGTCGATGTTCAGTGCCTAAACCGAATATTCCCAGAGACGAATTTATAGCGTTAAAGAACCTACGCAATAAACCAGAACTTACGATTCTCCGCGCAGATAAGGGAAACGCCACGGTAGTCATGGATACGTCAGATTATAATTCAAAAATACAAGAACTTTTGTCGGATGTAAGTACTTATAAAAAGGTTAAAAACGACCCAACAAATAGCACACTAAAAACAACTAGTGACCTCATAAAGAAACACTCCGAAAAATTAAATCTGGACGTAAAATGGATAATACCTACGTGCGCCAAATCACCAAAGTTGTATGGGTTACCAAAAATACACAAGCCCAATGCTCCATTACGTCCCATAGTGAACCAAATCGATTCACCAACTTACAGATTGGCTCAACACTTAGCGAAAATACTCTCACCGCTCAGGGGACACACAAGAGCACACATAAAGGATTCCTACCATTTTGTCAGCGAGATTAAAGACCTGCGTCTGGCAGACAATGAAACTATGGTCAGTTTTGATGTGCAGTCATTGTTTACATGCTTACCTGTTGAAGACTGCATCTCAATTGTAACTAGGAGGCTGGAGGAAAACAACATGCCCGTAGAATATGCAGTATTACTCAGACACTGCCTTACATCTGGCTACTTATTGTGGAAGGAGGAGTTCTACAAGCAAGTAGATGGTGTGGCGATGGGCTCACCTGTATCTCCCATTGTCGCCGACATATTCATGGAAGACTTTGAGGAGAAAGCCCTGTTTACTTCTCCCATAAATCCAAGATTCTACAAGCGGTACGTAGACGACACTTTCACAATTCTACCTTTAGATAAAGTAACTGCATTTTTAGACCATCTTAACTCTATAAATTCTAAAATTCAGTTCACAATGGAGTTAGAGGCAAACAATTCCTTAGCTTTTCTAGATGTGTTAGTAATTCGGAATCCTGATAACACCTTGAGCCATACTGTGTATAGAAAAAAGACCCATACAGATAGATATTTAAACGGTGATTCTCACCACCATCCTTCACAGTTAGCTACCGTGGGTAAATCTTTGTTTCAGAGAGCACGAGGGATCTGTGACAGTAAACACCTGGCTGCCGAGCTCCAACACGTCAAGCAAGTTTTGCATGACAACAAGCTACGGGTCCCGCGCCTACGTCACGGAGAACGAGTGAAGCCGGCCACAGTCGAGCGTGTACCTGCTGTACTGCCATATGTTAGAGGAGTCACTGACAAGATTGGCTACATCTTGAAGCGCGCTTCCATCAAAACATACTTCAAGCCGCCGAAGAAGATTGGTCAGTTTTTACCATCAGTCAAGTGTAACGTCCCTCTGCAAGATGCAGGAGTGTACAAGCTTGATTGTGAATGTGGTCTCTCCTACATAGGACAAACTAAAAGATCAATTAAAACCCGCGTCAAAGAACATATAGCTGATGTGAAGAATCGACGCTCCGGGAAGTCTGCAGTCTGTGAACATGTACAGGATCGCCCCCGTCACTACATCAGATTTGATAGACCACAAATCCTCGCTAAAGAACACCGATTCCTTCCAAGGATGATTCGCGAGGCTATTGAAATCAAAAAACACCCTAATTTCAATAGAGAAGATGGCTGGGTGCTACCATCTGCTTGGGATCCTATAATAAATAAAATTAAATCCCAACCCAAGCATACAACTGCAAGGCTTCATGATACCATAAGTTCATACTGTGTAGATCGGAACAAAAGTTAAATTTTAATCTATGGTAACCGCGGTTAACTATGACATCTGGACGTTAAACATCTCAGTCCTTCCCGTGACCATGGGTGCTGTAAAGCTCTCGAAACGTCGGGTATTAAAAAGTTAAATATACGCGATAAATTCCGTAAAAACGAGTATTATTTCAAGGCATTAAAGGTTTGCAAAAAAATATTTTTTTTAAATTTCTGATTGTTATATTCTACTCATTATTTTACCATGTAACAACAGTGGTAGAGCCTCGCGGCAGCTTTTGCTGTCGCACGGGTGGGAACACCAGTGGAAAGTAGAGTTACCTCTGCGTTTCGCTTGGAGAGTGCAGGTGGCCGGCCCCCCCCCCCCCACAACATGATAGTGGAATTAAGAGAAGATCTCACGGGACGGAGAATCCCTCATTGTGCATCCACGACCAAGTTATTCTACTATTCCTGAGCGTGGGTGTTCAGACTGCCCCGCGTATTCTGGGGGAGGCGCAATTCCACTCACGACAAAAACTGCTCGAGGCAAGCGGAGCAAAAACAACAAGACTACCCCTGCAATGCTTTTCTCGAATTTTTGCAACATCAGGGGACTTCATTCCAAACTTAATGCTGTCCATTACCATCTGGAGACGGTGAAGCCGGCCTTGCTCTTTTTAACCGAGACTCAGGTGTCCTCTTCGACTGATACTTCATATCTCTCCTACCCGGGGTACAAATTAGAATATTCATTTGCACGGGCTGGAGTTTGTGTATATGTCAGAGAGGACATCTGTTTTCTATGCCTCGGCAGTCTTGCAGGTACGGACCTGTCCATCCAATGGCTGCGCGTAGACAGCGACAACCACCCCCGCTTCTACGGGTGCCTCTATAGATCCCATAGCGGTAATACCGAAACAGACCGACTCCGTGACCACGTCCAGATGTGCAAGATCATACACCTTCCCTGTTGCACCTTCTGCTGACCTCTCATCCGGACAAATATAAGGTCTCCGTTGATGCTTCTTAGCTCCTCGGACCATTGTCTGAACCGGCTCACTCGACTCATGCTCCCATCCGTCCTCTGTGGTGCCCATCGGCGGCAGATCTCAGCCATGGTTTGGTCGCTCCTGTAAAATAGCATCACGCTATAAGCAGGAGTGCTACAGGGCTGGGGCAGACACATTAACGTCTCGATATGTAAAAACACCAGCACTCTTAAAAAGAAGTATAATTTTGCCTCCAGGTCCTTCAAAAGAGCCATTGCCAAGGCACGGTCTGAGCACATCGGTAGAATTGGCGAGAAGTTAGTTCGCCTTCCTTCGGGAACCCGTGCATTCTGGTCTCTTGCCAAGGCTGTCCGAGGGAACTTCTGTTAGTCATCTCTACCGTCTCAGCACAGAGAGGACGACTCACTAGCCCATGCCGTAAAGGAGAAAGCCGATCTTTTAGGCCCTCTCTTTGCGTCCAACTCGACTCTCGATGACGGGGGTACATGCCGCCGACGATCCCGCGATGTTAGTGCTCCATGTCAGATGTGCGGTTTACACAGCGCTTGGTTCGCAAAGCACTCTTCTCCCTGAACGTCAGTAAGTAGAGTGGGCCTGATGGAGTTCCTTCCAAAGTGCTGAAGACGTGTGCTCCGAAGTTGGCACCGGTTTTAATGCGTCTTTTTGGGTACTTCTACTCCCAAAGCATAGTCGCGAATTCTTGGAAAACAGCTTTGGTCCACCCAATCCCTAAAAAAGGTGACCACTCAGACCCGCCCAACTACAGGCCTATCGTCATCACCTCCTTGTTCTCCAAAATAATGGAGTCTATTGTAAACTGCCAACTCATGAGGTACCTTAAGGAACACCAGCTGATCAGTGACCGCTAATACGGTTTCTGTCGTGGTCGATCAGCTGGTGATCTTCTGGTCCACCTTACTCAAAGATGGGTGGAGGCATTAGAGTCCAAGGGGGAGGCACTGGCCGTTAGTTTAGACACAACGAAGGCCTTCGATTGGGTCTGGCACAAACGCTTCTTTCGAAGCTCCCTTCCTATGGGCTTCACAAGAAATTGTGCGATTGGATCACTAGCTTTGATTTCAAGATTATATTCTGATTACAAGCCTATTAACGCTGGTGTTCCACAAGGCTGCGTGCTATCACCAATGCTGTTTCTTCTGCATGTAAACGATATGTTGCAAACTGATAACATTCATTGCTATGTAGACGACAGCACTGGTGATGCCTTATACACCAGCCGTGCCAATATTTCTCGGGAAATCGTCGCAGAGTACCGGGACAAACTTGTGTCTGAAGTCGAAATCTTTGCTTAACAAAGTGTCGGATTGGGGGTGACTAAATATAGTCCAATTCAATCCCCAGAATACACAAGGTTGCGCGTTAACCGCTGAAAAAGAACCCCTTTGTCGTGTCTCCTCAGTTTGACTTCTTGCTTTTTTTCAGTTTGATTCGTGCTGCCTTAGCTAGCATCAGAATCCCGGGCGTCGACATATCGAATAATGTGCATTTTTGTGGTCACTTGGAGGAGAAAGCCAAATTGGCTTCTAAAAACTTGGCGTGCGCAGCAGAGCAAGCCAGTATTTCATGCCGGCACATCGCTTGCAACTTTACATGGAATACTGTTCTCATCTTTGGGATGGGGAATCCCAGTGCCAGCTCCTTCTACCTGACCGCATCCAGCGCAGAGCGATTCGAATCGTCGATGACCGAGTGCGTTCTGATCGGCTCGATTCACTGGCGCTGCATAGGGATGTTTTAACCCTTTGCGTTTTCTATCCTATCTACCACGGGGAGTGTTCTGAGGACTTGTTCGGATTAGTTCCAGCCGCCAAATTTCACGAACGCACATCGCGTCAATATTACCGATACCTCACCATCTGGATGCTTGGCGGTCCACTACTGTACGTTTTACTAGGAGTTTTCTTCCTCGTACAACTTCTCCGTGGAATTGTTTTCCATCGGCGACTTTTCCGGACCGAAATGACTTAGGGACATTCAAGAAAAGAGCTTACTTCTTTCTAAAAGACCGGCACCAAATTCCCCTGGTGTTGCAGTTGCCCATGGGCGGCGATAGTCGTTACCATCAGGTGCGCCGCATGCACGTTTGCCTCCTCTTCTATAAAAAAAATAGCGGTTGAAGAACATCCATTACCCTCTATCATCTCGTGGAGGTCAAAAGAGGCGACGGAAGGAACGTATCAGGAGATGGTCGCTATTGTATTCCAAATGACGCCTAAAAATAAAAAAACTGCGGTTGCCAAACGCATGCCAACTATGACAAATATGCCCCATATGAGCCAATCTACGGGGGAGGCCTGTGTTCAGCAGTGAACTTTAATACGCTGTAACGGTAATGATAACTCATTCCTTTTAACGAAAACTCTTTGTCACGTCATACATTGTCCTTGAATTTCATTATAGAGTTTTCAAATTTCATAGACGCTACTACGTTTAATATATCTTACAATTTTTTTAAAGTAAATGAATCATATTTAAACAATTTGTGCACACGTACTGGACGTCGTAGAACCACGCTGCAGCTATGACTATAGCATGAATGGATCGGTTAGACCGGGAAAAGGCCACGTTCTTACTTACAATACAAGAGTACAATAGCAGCCTTATGCTGCTGTTTTTCGTATGGTGAGTGTAGAGAACGGGAGACCCCGTTCACTGGAAACGAGGCATTATCTTAGCTCTCAGGGGTGATAACGCATCTGTATTTTAGTTGTTAATTGAAGATAGTGTCTATGGGCCACAGCATCCATTTACCCACAAGTAGAAACTGTGTGCTTGTATGGCACCCAAAAACTATAAAAAAATAGCTATATTTTGGCAAAATAAGAGCTCTGAATTGGGATATTGATAGGCCTACCTTATACAAACATTAACATGAAAATATGTATCAATATAGTGATACCTTAGAGAATAAAGATTCGTTAACTCAATGTATTTCAGGGGATAATCGTGTTTATTAAATTTCACGATACAAGAGTAACCTCTGTCCGATTTCCGTCAACACCAATGAATTTGTTAATTGCAATTTTAAGCTCTGGTCCACATATTCAGTGATGAAGTAAATCGTCATGAAGAAACTATAATGTCTACAATTAAAGTTGTGAAGTCCGCTAAAAAGCAAGAATAAGAGAAATTGATAAGGCTAGTGCCCCTGAGTGGGTTTCATTAAGTCACTTTTATATTATTGCATTATTTAGGATAAAATAAAACTATAACTCTAATGATAATGTAAATTCAATCAATCATTTTATTATATTACATACTTTTATTGAATTTATAAAAATATTACATCAGATATGACTAAAAATTTCCTTTTCTGCATGAGAGTCCGGAAGTTTCAACCAATTCGCTTATACTCGTATCTTGACAGATATGTTCTTGATGGTGACCCATGAACAAACAGATCCAGTGTTATAATGGGTTGGAAGGTTTTAGAATTTAACCTTAGTTCTCACGAGTGACAACGAAATTTATAGTTTATCTGAAGTTGGTTGAAGCTTAAAGGTGTCCACGGGCTGTAGAATGCAATTATAACAAGATAAATTGTTAGCTCGTTGATGTTTGCTACGACCTGAAGTAGCTACTTACTATCATGTGGACTGTAAATTGGTTTGTCTGTTCACTTAAATAAAAAATGGAAGACTATCCTATATTTATAAAAAAAAAAACACTTAAAAGTCTAACGATTAACAGATTAGATTAATCTTTGTTAACCATAGACTCAAAACACTCATTAATGGCAGTAATGACGTCGAGTTAACAACAATGGCGGCACTGCGGTAAATTGGCGCGCACTCCTTCTCCAGAAATTCGTAATCTTCCGTTAGATTTCTTTCTAGCAAAATGGGTCCGAGGGTTGCCAGAACTCGAGCATGATAGTCGTTAATGTATTTGATCTGGAAACAAATTCAATGGATAATATTTTTAAACGAATTAGGGTATATTTTAAGATTTTTGAATGTCAAAATATACAAATGGTTGGAAAGTTAGACTAATTAAAGTCTGATTTTCCATCACAGTTCCAGTTGTCTTCAAAGCATTACTTCTTAAACTATTAGTTATAATTTATATTATCTATGCAAATAAATAAAATTTAAGTGTTTGTTCGTAATGTCAAAGTAATAACGTTTTACTAAATGCATTTGGAATTATATACAGTACTTATAACAAAAAACAATTATAAATTTTTATGTCTGTCGGTCTGCCTGTCTGTTTGTTCCGGCTAATCTCCGAAACGGCTGGACCGATTTTGACGAGACTTTCACTGACAGATAGCTAATGTTATAAGGAGTAATTTAGGCTACTTTTGTTTTAAAGTAAGATTAAGGGTTTCGTGCAAAAAATTAAACCCGTGAAATTCAATCGGTATAAATTCTATTCAAAAGAAGTCGCGAGGAACAGCTAGTATTGAATTAAAAAAAAACTATTTCTATTTCGTCACTCTTACGTGTATAAGAAAGGTACCTCGTGATCATCCAGTATACTGACATCCAAACAAGCAGTCTGATGCGGTGCTAAGGAAATTGTGTAGAAGCCGACCGCGCCAACACCGTTGAAGTCACCCACCATACCCTCAGCCTGGAAAAACGATAGATAGACATTCTATTACTGCGTTACTGGTCTCACAGACATCTACCACGTAGTCATTTATAGCATAGCAAATTGTTTCTTCTTTAACAGTCCATGTTAGTAGACTATTTGCCACATGGCACATGTGCCTCTCCCGTTGCAGGAAGGATTTGCCGTAATAGTACCGCGTGGCAGGGGTTTGACGGTTGTAGTACCACACGTGAACAGCTTCGACGATACTGTCCATCGCCAGTCTGGATATTTTACTTTAAGAATTTTTTTTTATATTAGGGATGTAACGATACATAATTGTGCCGATACGATACCGATACCGATTATTGTAGTAAATAATCGGCGATACCGATACCATTACCTTTATTGGTGGCCTAGGAGAAATAAAAGAATAATGAACATTTTTCTTTATTATGCATGAAAGTTACCTATATTTATAAGACTGAATCTTGAGAAAGAAAATGTCAAATCAATGTTTCAATTCAAAACTCAAAGAAAACATTTATTTATATGAATAATCAAGAGTATTATCAAGCATTCAAAGCGCTAATTAAGAAAGTAATTTTCATTACACAAAGTGGTAAAGTAAACCGATATAAAACATAACGTCAATTATTAAAGTTATCTTTTGGTTCGGTTCGGTTCGATATCGGTGTCGGAATCGTTACATCCCTATTTTATACTATTCTAAACCACATAGTCCCACAGATCGACAAACATAAATTATTATTTGTAGAGTTCTTTTTAAATAAAATAAGGGTGACAAACGAGCACACAGTCCACGTGATGGTAAGTGGATGCTGTGGCCCATAGACATCTACGTTCATCTTCAATTAATAATCAAAATGCTGATGCGTTGTCAACCCTGAGGACTGAGATGAAACGCCTCGTTTCCAGTAAAAATGGTTTCCGGTTCTCTACACTCATCATACGAAACACAGCAGCAAGCTCCAGAAGGTCACGACATTTTCAACTCCTGTTGTTACGTCCTGTTCGCTCAAGACCAAAATGGCGGGACCAAATTAAAGAGTATGTCTTTGTCTATGTCTGCATTATACATTTCAGTATATTTTTGTTATAAATTGTAATGACAAACCTTTTTTTGTAGGGTAGTAACTCGAAACCATTCGAACAATATATCTATTGCTCTCCCGAGCCAGCGTAGGCGTATTCAGGTCGACAATACATGTATTGATCTCCCGAGCTTACAGGCTGCTATTTTACGCTGGTATTCTGTGAGAGCGTGATCGTTCCTCGGTCGAGCCGATCCATTTGTGCTACAATCACAATATAGCTGCAGCATGGCTCTACCGCGTATTTTTTTTCAACCACGTAATTATTTATATTTCTATCTCAAAGTTTTGGTCTAAAAATGTTTAATTGAAGTATGTTTTACACAAAATCATTGTTTTATTGATATAGGTAACAAATAAGTAAACAATTTATTACATTTCTACGTAATTAAAAAAGAAGAAAATTGGTTGCGCGAAAAAAACCATTGGATTATTATATTTGACGGTAGAGGTGCCAAGCCGCTTGTTCCTTTCCGACAAAACGATATCATTCATACCCTCCTCGATCCTCCATCGACACATCGGGGTGGTGGGGTGGGAGGGGCAAGAAGATGATTCTAGAATGTCACGTAATCATCGGGGCCGAGGACATATAAGGCACGCGCGACCGTTGCGCGGCCTCTTTCCGTCACAGTCGTCGTTGAAACCACACCGCTAGTAGAAACCGCTTTAACCTGGAAGCAGTCGAGCTCCAGGAAACCCGCCTCACCTCGTGTGAGATATAGTCGCGCACCGCCTCTCTCCGGAGTGTTCCAGAAGAAGTTCCAGAAATTGCAGCTATAGTGCTCAACAGGATAGAAGAAACCCCGGTGAGTCAACACTCCTTTATTTACTGCCTTATATAGTTTAACCCGCTCCAATTTTGTTGTTCTCCTAATAAGGCAGGATTCCTTTTCAGCGATTTGGCACAATAATAGTTTAGTTTTAGGGAAGAGCGAGTGCATTATACCGCATGCTATGGTAGTCGCTTTCACGTAAGCGTAGAAGCAACCGCATATACAGTCCACTTTAGTTAATATCTCGCGTAATAGGTTTAAGGTTCGACCGGGGAACTAGACTTCGGCAGCCTTAAACACGTGGCTCCACCATTTTATGGTCACTTCGAGCAGGATTTTGGTCGAATTGTTGAATTAATTAATTAGATAATGCACTCCAATTTATAGAATAGACTTAAATAGTGTTCGTTTAAATTTAAATTTTGATTAGGTACTCGCAAACAGAATTATTCGTTTTATAGCGCTCGTATTTGATTAAATTTAAAGCCTATTAAATAATTGAAACAGTGTAATAGGAACCGTTTGATACGCTTACCCACAATCTTGATAAAATTATTGAGTCTAGCAAATGACGCGTCACCTCGACTCGCTGCGCAGGTCTTCGATTTAATTACGTAATGCGGCATACCGAGTGTCCATCCTTTATTGTTTGTGCGTTGTGAGATTAATTGTGATTGATATAACTTTATTATAATAGTTTAAAATGGCAGTTGGTGGAAGTGAAATCAAAATTAAAGCGCTTTATGCTAAGAGGGGCATACTCTTTTCGCGTATGCAGAATATAAGTGATTATATAAAGAACATCCATATAGAAGCAGTGCGGGAAACTTTTTTGACCGAAATCGAAACGATAGATTCTTTACGAATAGATTACGAAAAAATATTAGACCAAATTAATCATTTGGAATTACAAATCGACCCGAAATACATAGTGAACTACCAACCGCTGCTGGCATTCGAAGATATGTTGTGTCGCGTGAAAAGAATTGCGAGATCCCTATCTCAAAACGAAGCAAAGCCGGAAAAACAGGTACGTCCAAGCGACTCGATTTGGTTGCCGCCAATAGATATTCCGGTATTTAATGGTGATATTAAGACGTGGCCCTTCTTCTTCAGTAGTTTTCAAAACAATATACACAATAACCCATCGTTATCGGACGCCGAAAAATTATATTACTTAATCAGTAAACTTAGTGGCAGGGCACAGTCGATCTGCTCTGGTTTTACACCTACAGCAAACAATTACTTATTAATATTCGAAACGCTTAAAACTAAATATGAAGATAGGAGAATGTTAGCTTCCGAATATTTGAACCAGATATTCGATCTTAAATCTATATCATCCGCGAACATCAACGGCTTAGAGCAATTTCTAGATAAATTTGTGGCATCGGTGGCTGCACTTAAGAATTTGAAATTTAATGATCTTATGGACGTGGTGTTTCTCCATATTGCACTGAAGAAGTTGGACCCCGACACCGTGCGTGCGTTTGAAATGGAGCATCGTAGCTCGGAGATGCCTTCCTTTCATTCATTAGCATCGTTCGTGCGAGATCAAATAAAGGTGATGCAGCGCTCACCGAACGTTAAACAGGAGATTAAAAGGTGCGCCGACCGTAGACAGACTCAACCATCTAAAATAGCAGGGTCGTTAACTTACGTAACCGCTACGCCAACATCACTCCAGCATACTTGTTTAGTATGTAAAGATAGACACGGTAATTTATATAATTGTGCGACTTTTCGTAAATATTCACCAAGCGAGCGTTATAAATTAGTAAAGACAAACAACCTATGTTTGAACTGCTTAAGCGATAAGCATTTAGTTGCAAAATGCAATTCGAGTTCCGTATGTAGCAAGTGCGCCAGGAAACATCACACGCTATTACATTTTGAAAATAGCAACATAGCGGCGTCAAGTAAAGCGGATAAGGAATTCGCCCCTACTAAGGTCAACGATTCTAGCGGTCGACCTGGTGATGTCGCTCTGTGCTCATTGGCAAATATGGGAGCACAACCTCCTTCAACCGTGTTACTGGGTACGGCACGTATTTTGGTTAGGGATTCGCGTGGAAACGAACAAAGCGTCCGTGCACTGCTGGACAGCGGAGCCCAAAATAGCTTTATAACGCGACAATGTTGTCAGCGCTTAGGCTTAGTAATAAATAGGTCACTTTCATGTCCTGTAATTAAAGGCATCGGAGGCACTAGTAAATCGACACAGGGATATATAAATTTAAAAATTTATTCTCGGATAGATCGTAATGTTAACTTTGATATAAATGCACTAGTAGTAGATAGGATCACTGAACGGTTGCCAACCGTTTCGGTTGACACCTCGGCAATGATTGAATTTAAGAATTTGACTCTGGCGGACGACACTTACGCCGTTCCTGGATACATAGACATGCTCATTGGAGCATCGCTTTTCCCTTATCTTTTGTTAAACAATAAGGTCAGGGGCAACTCTTCGCATACCGCGCCTTACGCACTGGAAACCGTATTGGGCTATGTGATCCTTGGCTCCGCCCCCATCATAGATAGTATTTCGGCAACCTCTTATTGTGGTATGGCTGTCGAACCGCTCGAGTCGTTAGTCCGCAAATTTTGGGAGATGGAGGAGGTGAACGTTCCACCCATAGCTAGCTCAGATGATAGGTTATGCGAGGAAATTTACGTCCGCACGACCATTCGTGATCGCGACGGTAGATATAGTGTAGCACTACCTTTTAAAGGAGGTGTTTTATCTCTCGGCGATTCGCGTCAAATGGCGGAAAAACGTTTCTACAGCTTGGAGCGTAGGATGCTCGCTTCACCCCAGTTAAAGGAAGCTTACGACGGCGTCATTAACGAATATATAAGAGAAGGTTACATATCACTTGTGGCTTCGAAATTAGATAACTACGAAGACACACCGTCGTATTTCATACCACACCACGGAGTCATTAGAGAGGACAAACTTACATCTAAGTTACGTGTAGTGCTCGACGCTAGTGCTAAAACTAGCACTCACCTGTCGCTTAACGATATCCTCTATAGTGGGCAAAATTTACAGGGCAGTTTATTTAATATAATAGTCAATTTTCGTTTGTTTAGTATAGCACTATCCGCCGATATTCGTCAAATGTTTCTTTGCATAGGGGTCCTTGAATGCGACCGTAGATTCCAACGCATTTTATATCGTTTCAACCCAAAGGAACCTCTAATGGTATTTGAATTTAATCGCGTTTGTTTTGGTTTAAAGTCGAGCCCATTTCATGCGTTACGCACGGTGAGACAGCTCGCTCACGATGAAGGTCCCTCTTATCCTAAAGCTAAGAGGGCAATTGAGAGCGGATTATATATGGATGATTTTGTGTACTCGGTCGATAGCGTGGAGGAGGCAACCCTAACCACCGCCGAGGTTATAAGGCTCATGAAATCGGGTCAATTCGATCTTGTGAAGTGGACTAGTAATTCGCGTCCGGTTTTGGATACAATCCCACTATCACACCGTCTTTCGGCGATAAAGGAATTCGACGATTCTGATACACACAAGGTGCTCGGTCTATGTTGGTCACCAGAGTCCGACGTGTTTAGCCTTAAGGTAAATCCGCCCGTAGAGAAATGCACAAAGCGCACAATACTGTCATGCGTTGCTAGATTATGGGACGTCATGGGTTTCGTAGCTCCGGTGGTATTGTACGCTAAGCTTTTAATTAAACAACTTTGGTTATTGGAATGCGACTGGGATGACTCGCCGCCTGACAGCATTGTTCGGTTGTGGCAGCGCTTTAGAGAGGAACTTCCTTTATTAAGAGAAATTAAAATACCGCGTCATATAAACGTAGATAGAAGTAGCGCCATAACAGTCGTTGGGTTTGCAGACGCCAGCGAGAAGGCTTACGGGGGCGTTGTATATTTCCACGTCCAGAATAATGGTAGAAATTCGATTAGCCTCATTAGTTCTAAGTCGAGAGTCTCCCCCCGTAAGGTTGTCTCTCTGGCGCGCTTAGAGCTTTGCGCAATATTAGTACTCACCAAGCTTATTACCGCGGTTATCAGCGCATGTAGGGATGGAGTTCACATAGAAAGGATATTGGCCTTTTCCGACTCCACCGTCGCCTTATGCTGGGTTCATTCTTCACCCCACCGTTGGGATACGTTTGTTGCGAACCGAGTGGCCAAGATACAAGACGAGTTAGAAGCGCGGAACTTTTATCACGTGTCCGGTACGGAGGGCCCCGCCGATTGTCTATCCCGTGGACTCACCCCGATGCAAATAATGGACCACCTGCTTTGGTTCCACGGACCTGCTTGGGTTCACTTGGATCCCTCGCAATGGCCAATAACCGACTTCGAACCTTCGTCAGTGTCACAACCGCCGGAAGAGAGGAGGCGCGCTCTGGTGGCGAGCGTTTCGAGTGAGGTTTCTCCAATCATTGCTTTGGCGAACCGCTTGTCCTCTTGGTCGAAATTATTGCGTAGCGTAATTTACGTTTGTCGATTCGCGAAGCTGTTACCGCGACGTTCGTATGTCTTAGCATTCGATTACAGCTATGCCGAGTCGCTGGTATTGCGTGAACTTCGACGTGCGCACTTCTCTGAAGAAATTAGAAGATTACAATCGAATAGAGCTTGTAGTCGCGCCTTTCGGCGCCTTAAGCCGTTTTTACAGGATGGGATTGTAAGGGTGGATGGACGCTTGTCCGGCTCGCAATTGAGTTTCGACCAACGGCACCCTATTGTTTTACCGCGTAAAGACCATATCATGAACTTATTAGTCGATTACCATCATAAATTGAACTCGCACGCTGGCCCCGACTTGTTGATGTCGATTTTGCGTCAGAATTATTGGATTCTTTCTGCACGTAGTTTAATACGCAATCGGGTGCACCGATGTATAGCTTGCTTTCGGGCACGCCCCAAGCCGTCATTTCCGGAAATGGCGGAACTTGGATCTTGTAGAGTGATACAATCAGTAAAGCCCTTCACGCACACCGGGTCTGATTTCGCTGGTCCGTTTAAGGTCACGCTCACTCGCGGGCGTGGTGTGGGATCCGCGGGGGCTTACGTCTGCATTTTCGTATGTCTAACTACTCGAGCGGTGCATATAGAACTCGTTGGTGATCTAAGCACAGCAGGCTTTATGGGTGCATTTAAAAGATTTCTTTCCCGCCGTGGCCCTGTAAGTAGATTGTATTCGGATAACGGTGCGAACTACGTCGGTGCAAAACGTATTTTATCGGAACTACATGAGCTCTTGGCTAGCAAATATTATAATTCGGAGTTCGCTCACATTCTGGCCGAGAACCGCATTGAGTGGTCTCTGAACGTCCCAGCCGCGAGCCATTTTGGGGGCAATTGGGAGACTAATATCAAGAGTCTAAAGAGTCATTTATACCGAGTAATAGGAGATCAAATTTTGTCCTTCGAAGAGCTAAGTACGGTGCTCGCTCAAATTGAATGCGTGATGAATAGTCGCCCACTTTGTCGTACGTTGTCTAGTGACCCCTCGGAACCGCTGGCTCTAACTCCAGCACATTTTTTGAATTTAACGCCTTTAAAGTATTTGCCAGCCGCAGGTATGGATGAGAACAGACTTAGCATTTCCGCACGCCACAAATTATTAGATCGGTTAGTGCAATCGTTTTGGAAACGATGGAGGATGGAATACTTGCATACTTTGCAGTCTCGGCAAAAATAGAACACAGCAACTGAGCCTTTAGCTGTAGGAACTGTAGTTGTGCTCACCAAAGAGAATACGCCGCCTCTCCACTGGCCGTTAGGAATTGTCGAAGAGGTCTTTCCCGGTTCCGACGGAGTAGTTAGGATAGCTCGCGTTAAGACCACGGTTGGGTCTTACTTGCGTCCGGTTGTCCGTTTGTGCCCCCTGCCTCTTCCATAATTTAAATTAGCTTTCTAGATTAAATTGTAGTTGAATTTAAGTAATCTTAGCGTTAGTTAGTTATTTTGTTAGTTGATCTTAGCTCTAGTTGTATTAGTTAATTTTGAAGGAAATCCTTCAAGGGCGGGGGAGATGGTTGCGCGAAAAAAACCATTGGATTATTATATTTGACGGTAGAGGTGCCAAGCCGCTTGTTCCTTTCCGACAAAACGATATCATTCATACCCTCCTCGATCCTCCATCGACACATCGGGGTGGTGGGGTGGGAGGGGCAAGAAGATGATTCTAGAATGTCACGTAATCATCGGGGCCGAGGACATATAAGGCACGCGCGACCGTTGCGCGGCCTCTTTCCGTCACAGTCGTCGTTGAAACCACACCGCTAGTAGAAACCGCTTTAGCCTGGAAGCAGTCGAGCTCCAGGAAACCCGCCTCACCTCGTGTGAGATATAGTCGCGCACCGCCTCTCTCCGGAGTGTTCCAGAAGAAGTTCCAGAAATTGCAGCTATAGTGCTCAACAGGATAGAAGAAACCCCGGTGAGTCAACACTCCTTTATTTACTGCCTTATATAGTTTAACCCGCTCCAATTTTGTTGTTCTCCTAATAAGGCAGGATTCCTTTTCAGCGATTTGGCACAATAATAGTTTAGTTTTAGGGAAGAGCGAGTGCATTATACCGCATGCTATGGTAGTCGCTTTCACGTAAGCGTAGAAGCAACCGCATATACAGTCCGCTTTGGTTAATATCTCGCGTAATAGGTTTAAGGTTCGACCGGGGAACTAGACTTCGGCAGCCTTAAACACGTGGCTCCGCCAAAAATAATAATATTGTTACGAGCTTGAGGTTCGTGACAATGAAAATTGCCTAAATTAACACTTTAATTTACTTTACACAAATTAAAACTTAAAACACTAATAATTAAACACACTAATTCACTTAATTCCGCTCCGAAGCTTCGCTCGTATCGCCAATTCAATACTACTTCGATCGCATCTTGCAGCGCCTATTTATATAAATTAGCAAAATATCCAGAATGTTCAAGTAAACACGCGCAAGGTACCGAGAGTTCGAGTTTTAAACTTCAAGAAGTTTAGTTCTTCGGTTCGAGACTAGATGGCGCTAGTACGCCGATTTGAGCGCGTAACAATATGTATTTTTCATATGCAGGTACGCAGCTGGTTTCTGGAAAACGGTCCTTACGTATGATTTTGTTATTGTTATGTTACTTTATCTATTTTACGTGTAATGCACGCTTATCCAGAAAATTACAATTTTTTTCTAATTCCGAGTAAAGTTTGATCACCTAGGTACTATAATAACATACACACATCATACAGCTTGCAAGGATGATTAGAAGATCCCTGTGCGTAACCGCACAAGGACCCCGAGCGAGTTATGGTTGTAGTTTCGCCGTCCGCCGCCGTGCTACAGCACCGCGGTCTTCGTGCGGAACGCAGGGGTGTAATTATACATTTTCCTTGCCTTCCCTCCCTTCAATCCCCATAAAATTCCCATGCAGTCGCATGCGCCCGGCAAATCCCGAGTTGAATGCGACCGCACCCATCCCCAGTACTTAAAACCATTAAAACTTATATTTAGAGACTACTTTTCTATGAAGAAGTTTGGCACTATAAAATCTATAAAAAATTCTCTATATAAAAGTCAGGTTTTACTTCATTACAAAAAGACTATTGTATTTTGATAACAAAAACAAAACATACCAAGCGGATGTTGGCAGCGTGAAAATCACAATTATTTCAATATATATTACTCGAAATTATTTACGTAAAAAGATCAATTATATTCACACAAAAACTTTTATAACAATTTCGTAATAAAACACTATAGTAAAACACTAATAAAACACTAGAAACATCCAACATCCAAAAGAAAATGGCCTACGTAATGAACGTAGAATATAAATTAATATCCATTGACTGTCTTTTTATTCCACTAGATGATAGGAAATTTCGTATTGATTCTATAATGCCGAACTTCTTCACAGAAAAGTAGTCCCTAAACATTAGTATTTATGGGTTAAAGTGCTGTTGGTGCGTCATATTTGACCTCTTGAATTTTGACGGAATATCGCCGCGGTCAAATTTGGACACTTAGTAGCTAAGAGGCTAATACCCGCCCTTAATTTAGGATTTGTTGTTGTCCAATGCCTGGTATTGCAGCAAACATTTAATATAAATGAAAAACTTACGAAAATATGATCGGCGTTTCTGTTCATCTCAATAACTTCTACGAGATCCTCGTGTCGGATGCCGTACTCTCCAACTTCGTAGTATCCAGGCTCTGTGAACAAAAATATAATGATCATCTTAAAGTTTTAAAAGGTCAAGTAGGAGAAGATGCATGCTTATGATACTTTTCGTTTTCTATTCTTCGGCCCGGAAAAGTAAAACTTCTAGTGGGTGTTTCCCCTTAGGATGATTTGCCGTAACTGTCAAGTTTAGCGGTAGTGTTTACGATCGCCATACATCTCCTTTTGCAGAAATAATAATATATTGATATGAGATGAATGTGATCTGTGGGATTTACAACATTCATGGAACGAAATGGGCTGATCTATTCTGTAACATCGCCACCATGCGGCTTCTTAATTAATAAACCCCTGCATATTTGTAACTTAACTTTATATAGTTATACTGGATGATTCTGGAAAAAATAGGGTGTAACAAGTGAACAGAGAAGCCTATGGCACTAATATTTTACAAAAAGTTAAAACGAAAATTTTGAATTAAATAAATTAATTTATTAAAATCTATGGAAATTCAAATCATATCCCTACTTTACGAAGGGCAATAAAACAATAAATTTAGTAGGTGTCTTTGACCTTGTCACTTCTCAGGGTCACAGGCTCAAAGGCAAAGGGCAAAGTAACTGTACAAAAAAATTCAAACGTTTAATTTAAAAAATATTGTTTTTATTTTTTGTAAAATATGTTCTCCGTTCACATGTTACACTCTATTTTTTTCCAGACGGTAAAAAGGTCATCGAGTACAGTTTAACTTTCCAACGTGCCCGTGACGGCATAATTGTATTTTTACAAACCGATTGGATTCGAATATACAGGGTTATTTTTCAAAGAGTATCCAAACTTTATATTTTAGTTTTCCACTTTAAAAAAATGTGATTTATAGGCAACAACTACGCGTATGTGCGCTCCTGTTTGTGTGCGCTTCAATTCGCAAAGTTTTTCCCTACATTTTTAGTGACACGATTAATAAATACGCGATGAGAATTATGATTCCAATTTTCTCTTCACACTTTTAACGGACTTAGGATCGCCGTAATAAATAAAATAAAATAAAATATTTTTGCCTATCAACGACGTAACCGACGGCTGTCATTATGGTGGCATATTTAAAAAATTGGAATAAACTATTTACAACTAAATTACGTAAGTAGTCCCAATAACTTATCTTGGTAACTCAAAGTGGAATCCGTTTCTCTCTATGCATAGACGAACACGTTTTCTTAAATTATTTTTTACACTTGTTACCTGTGCTTCGTGAATGCAGCAATAAATTTGCTGCGGCGGTCTTCATAACATTGGACCTCCTTGACGTAAACACGATTCTTTATGTTGCGAGCTTGAGGTTCGTGACAATTAAAAATTGCCGATAGAATTACCTAAATTAACACTTTAATTTACTTTGTACAAAGTAAAGTTAAAAACACTAATAATTAAACACACTAATTCACTTAATTCCGCTCCGAAGCTTCGCTTGTGTCGCCGAGTTCAACTCTGCCTCGATCGCATCTTGCAGCGCCTATTTATTTAAATTAGCAAAGAAACATCCCGAATATTCAAGTAAACGCGCGCAAAGGGACGAGTGCGCAAGTATAGATTTTCTAGAAACTTAGTTCTTCAGATGGCGCTGTTGGTTGAGAGATTTGTGATGTCATTTTCTGCAAAGCTCCCCTCGCTCTCGTTCCTGACACTAGATGGCGCTAGTATATCGTCGACTTGAACACGTAACATTTATTTCACCTCACTGACACAGATAAAAGTCTGAGACCCCGCAGTGTAAGGTCCATCAAGTTTTCAGGTGTATTATAGCGTCTTTAAAAACATAGATTAAGGGTAACAAACGAGCACGCAGTCCACCTGATGGTAAGTGGATGCTGCGGTCCATAGACATCTACATCTATCCTCGATTAAGAATCAAAACGCAGATGCGTTGTCACCCCTGAGGACTGAGGAGAATGCCTCGATTCCAGTAAAATGGTTCTATCAATTTACCATACGAAGTATAGCAGCATTAAGCTGCTATTTTACGCTGGTATTCTGTGAGAGCGTAGTACTTTCCCGGTCAAGCCGACCCATTCGTGCTACAACCATAATATAACCGTAGCGTGGCTCTACCGCGTTATAAATGCCTCCATACGCAATCCGCCCATCGTCATATTCACTGTTTAAATTATCGTTCATTGGACTTGAATAGTTTGGTTAACTGTCTATTGTTCTTCGATTGGTAGGTACACGTATAGTTACACATTCGTATAATCTTTGCGCACCACTTAAACATTCATTGACATTGAAAATGTATCACCTCGCACCTCGCCATTTCATCGTTGCATAGTATTTGCGGTTCGAATATTTTCGTTTCGTCATTGGTAGCGAAGCGACACTACCTACGTATATTTCAAAATTGCACACTCAAACACAACAAAAATCAACTGCCCTATATAGTATATTATAGGACAACATACCGCCGGGAATTTCGCGGTGTGAGAGTTTACACAGCGCTTAATTCACAAAGCACTCCTCTTCATGGACGTCAACAAGACGAGTGAGCTTAATGGAGCCCCTCCCATTATGCTGAAGACGTGTGCTCCGGAGTAGGCACCGGTTTTAACGCGTCTTTTCCGCTACTCCTACTCCCAAGGCATCGCCTCGAATTCATGCAAAATGGCTTTAGTCCACCCGGTCCCTTAAAATGGCGACCGTTCAGACCCGTCCAACTACAGGCTTATCGCTATCACCTCCTTGTTCTTCAAAATAATGGAGACCATTATAAACTACCAGCTCATGAGGTACCTTGAAGATCACCAGCTGATTAGTGACCGCCAATACAATTTTCGTCGGGGTCGATCAGCTGATGGTCTTCTGGTCTACCTGACTCACAGATGGGCGGAGGCAGTAGAGTCCAAGTAGGAGTCATTGGCCGTTAGTTTGGACGTAGCGAAGGCCTTCGATCGGGTTTGGTACAAAGCACTTCTTTCGAAGCCCCTTTTCTATGGGATTCCCGAGAAATTGTGAATATGGATCACCAGTTTCCTTGCTGATCGGAGCATCAAGGTCGTAGTAGACGGTGCATGCTCTAATTACAAGCCTATTAACGCTGATGTTGCACAAGACTGCGTGCAACATCAGCGTTAATTCACAGGCACTGCTAATGGATGTTTCTTCCGCTTAACAATGATATGTTGCAAACCGGTAACATTCATTGCTATGCGGACGATAGCACTGGTGATGCTTTATACACCGGCCGTACCAATATTTCTCGGGAAAACTTCGCGGAACACCGGAACAAACCTGTGTCTGAAGTATAGGCTTTGTTGTACAAAGTATCAGATGGGGGTGACTAAATCTAGTCCAGTTCAATCCTCAGAAGACATAAGTTTGCTCGTTTACCGCTAAAAAGAACCCTTTTGTTGTATCTCCTCAGTTTCAAGGCACTCTTACTGCCTCAACTAGCATCGGAATCCTCGGCGTCTACATATCGAACAATGTGAAGTTTCGGGGTCACTTGTAGGGCTAAATTGGCCTATAAAAACTTGGCGTGCTCAGCAGAGCAGGACAGTATTTCATGTAGGTGCATCGCTTGCACATGGAACACTGTGCTCATCTCTGGACTGGGATACCCCGGTGCCAGCTCCTTCCTCCCGACCGCATCCTGTTGTGAGTAGTCTTAAAATATTATATATTAGAAAACCGTCTTTATTGGAACTAATAAAACAGTTGTCATCTGAACTCTGTTGTTTCATTGTCACTACATGGTGGCAGCGGTTAAAATACCTAAATAGTTTTGGATTTTACGTTTGAATAACGTTAATTTGTATTCTAAATTAAGTGTAAAGGATGGAGCATGCAAGACCGCCAACCGAATTGAGTTTAGATGGCAGCCCCGTCGGCCGGGCTGACGCATGGAAGCGGTGGAAGGCACAATTCAATCTTTTTCTTAAAGTATCGGGGGTTAAGCTGGATACCGGTGCCGACATTAATGTGTTATGTTATAAGAGATTTTTAACGCTGGGGTTTGACACGGAAATGATATGCAATAATAATAAAATGAAATTACAGTCGTTTAGCGGGGATGTTATTCCGATAAGAGGAGTTTGTTAAATGATGGCATAAAAGTAAAATGTATGTTTTAAAATTTGCAATAGCAAATATTAATTGTGAAAGTGTGCTGGGTCGACAAGCGTGTTCGGAACTAGGGTTAATTCAACGGGTTTACGGCATTAATTTGGTAGAAAATTCGGATCTTTTTGAAGGCTTAGGATGCTTACCTGGTGAGGTACCATATAGTTATTTATAAATCAGTTAAACCTGTAGTTTGTGCTCCGCGAAAATTACTTCTAGGATTACGTGATAAATTATTAGAAGAATTAAACAGGATGACTGACTTAGGAGTCATTAGAAAGGTCACTCACCCAACACAATGGGTTAATTCAATAGTAATTGCAGCAAAAAAGAACGGAACATTGCGAATTTGCTTAGACCCGAGACCTCTTAATAATGCTATACAGCGTGCACATTTCCAACTGCCAACCATCAAGGAACTTGCCACTAAAATTCACGGAGCCAGTTTTTTTTTTAGTATTAGACGCAAATTCAGGTTTTTGGGCAATAAAACTTGATGCTCAGAGTTCAGACTTATGCACCTTTAGTACACCGTTTGGGCGCTATCAGTATTTAAGATTACCTTATGGGTTAAACTGCGCTTCAGAGGTGTTTCATGCTAAGATTAAGCAATTAATAGAGGATTTAGATGGAGTAGATTCTTTTATAGACGATATAATATGCTGGGGACGAAATAAAGACGAACATGATAGGCGTTTAAATGAATTATTAAATAGGGCTCGTGAAATTAATTTAAAATTTAATAAAGATAAATGTCGTATATGCGTTGAGGAAGTGACTTACTTGGGTCATATATTTAACAAAAACGGGATGAAACCAGATTTAAAAAAAGTTAAAGCAACAAAAAATACGCCAACTCCAAAAGAACGAAAATCATTAGAACGATTTTTAGGAGCCGTAAATTATTTATCTAAGTTTATACCTAAGTATTCTGAGCGTATTTATCCGCTTACTCGATTATTGAAAAAGGACATAGAATGGTGTTGGGAGAGTGAACAACAGAATGCGTTTGATTTATTAAAAGATTTAATAAGCAAATCACCCGTGTTGGCTTTATATGACGTATCGCAACCGGCTGTAGTTTCGGTGGACGCGAACAGTGTAGCGCTAGGAGCCGTGCTGTTACAGGGCGACCGACCTATTGAATATACTTCACGTACACTCACCGACACACAGACACGATATGCGCAGATAGAAAAAGAAATGCTAGCTATTCTCTTTGCGTGTGAAAAGTTCCACCAATATATTTACGGTAAAAGTGATGTTTTAATTGAAACTGATCATAAACCGTTAGAAAGCATTTTTAAAAAGCCCTTAGATTCGATACCAGCACGCTTACAGCGAATGATTTTACGATTACAATGTTATGATTTGATAGTTACATATAAGCCTGGAAAATATATGTACTTGGCCGATACATTATCACGTGCTCCTATTCCAGAACTATATAATGATAAAGTGAGTGATAATGTATTATGTCAAGTACATATGGTAGTTTCTAACATGTCCGTTTCACATAAAAAATTAAGTGTAATTAAAAATGAGACTTTGAAAGATAATAACTTAAAACTTTTAATGAGATATATAAATCAGGGTTGGCCGGAATATAAACGAGATATGGAAGATAATTTAAAATATTATTGGTCTATGAGAGGAGATTTATTTTGTGTAGATGGCGTTATATTTAAAAACAAACAAATATTAATTCCCAGTTCCTTAAGAACCGAAATGTTAAAAATTATACATGATGGACATTTAGGGATAGACCGCTGTAAAAGGGGCGCACGTGAAGTGCTATTCTGGCCAGGGATTTCTTATGATATAGAGAGATATGTAAATAGGTGTGTAGTGTGTCGAGAGAATTCAAATAACTCGAGTAAGGAACCGATGATTGCTGTTTCTATTCCAAATTTACCATGGAGTAAAATCGGGACGGACATATTTCAGTATGGTAAAAAATCATATCTGATTATTGTGGACTATTATTCATGTTTTACGGAAGTAGCATTGTTACATGAAACTACTTCTAAAAGCGTCATAAACGTACTGAGAGAAAATTTTGCTAGATATGGGATACCAGATATTGCAATAAGCGATAATGGTCCACAATTTTCAAGTCGGGAATTTAAAAACTTTGCGGTGGAGTGGGGATTTGAACACATAACGTCATCACCCAATTACGCACAATCAAATGGTAAGAGTGAAAGAGCCGTGTAAACAATAAAAAAGATATTAAAAAAATCCATAGATAGTGGAAGTGACTTTTATTTAAATTTGCTAAGTTATCGAAATACGCCTCGCGATAATTTGAATTCTCCCGCACAGCTGCTGATGGGTCGTAGGTTAAAATGCAGGCTACCTGTGCACCCAGACCTTTTAAAAATAGGACATGTAAATAACGAGAGTCAACACAAAGTTATGCTGGATAAACAAAATAAATACAAAATGTATTATGATTTACGTGCCAAGCCTTTACCTGTATTAGATGTCGGCGATAAGGTGACTATGATAGAAAAAAATAATTCTAAAATTCCAGGTCATATCATTGCAAAAGCGGCGACTCCCCGCTCATATTTTATTAAAACTAAAAGAGGAATGGTGTATCGCCGCAATCGCAGACATCTAATAAAAGATAAAACACAAGAAAATAGAACGTCAGCACAAATAGTACATGAGAATAAAGAACATAATTCAATGACAACAAAAACTACTTTTACGAGTAGTGAAAATGAGGAATATTCTTCGAACGACGAATATAAACCGACAATGTTAAATATTGAAGTTAATGAAAATTATTCTCCGCCTCTCACTCGAAATAAAGTAATTAAAAACAAAAAATAACCGGTTTATTTAATCCTTTGTAATCACAAAAGAAAAAAAAAGGTTAAGGTTATGGTAAAAAAAATGTACTAAAGTAAGTTTTTTATCATGTCTTTCTTGGTAAGATTATTTAAAAATAAATCACTTTTGTTAAAAACTTATTCTTTAAGGGGAAGGTGTTGTGGGTAGTCTTAAAATATTATATATTAGAAAACCGCCTTTATTAATAAAACAGTTGTCATCTGAACTCTGTTGTTTCATTGTCACTACACATCCAACGCGGCTCGAATCATCGACGAGCGAGTTCTTTCTGTTCGGCTCGATTCACAGGTACTGCAAAGGGATGTTGTATCCCTGTGTATTTTCTATCGCATCTACCATGTGGAATGCTCCGAGAAATTGTTTGGATGAATTCCAGCCGTCAAATTATACGTAAGCACATGACGTCAAAACTCTACACCATCTGGATGATTGGCGGTCCACCCTGTGCGTTTCACTACTCTGTGGAATTGTTTATCACCGGCAATTTTTCCGAACTGATACGACTAAGGCAAGAAAAAAGCTTACTCATTACTAATAGGAAGGTAAATCGCCTGCAATTCCCATGGTGTAGCAGTTGTGCAAGAGTGCCAATTTGCCACCTCTTCTAAAAAAAAAATATCTATGATCGGCCGGCCGTAGATGCTTAGCGGTGTAACGGTTAATGGAAGGGAAGGGCGTATGAAGACGCACTAACCTACCGTACCTTAAATTGTAACCGAGCGACTCTTACGAAAACATGCGTAAATTAGTAGGCGTTAGATATTTATGAATGACAATCAGTTAAAATAATGCATTACCACGAATTCTGAATTATAAAGATAACAAGTGGTACAAAAATGATGTACAACCGACTTCAATATAAATAAAATGAGAACATCATCAACGTATTCGAAGTCAATTAAATACGCATTATTAAAAGTAACTCAAAAACTAATGATCTTGATCTAATTTCATTAGATCTCGATTAAATTTATATGGGACTACACGAGAAGCACCAGCTTTCAGATAAAATAAGAATCATCAATATCGATTTACACAGAGAAACGTTATACGTACACATAAAAAAAACACAGTCGTATTGAATACCACCCCCTTTTTGAAATCGGTAAAAAGGACAAAATGTTTAAGATTCTTTTATTATTATTTTTTACTATTCGCCTATTTCTTATTCTGATATTACCCTATACCTATATCACCTTCTCCACTAATTTGAGCATACATTGCAAAATAATCCTGTATAACTTGTGTTTTATCGAATTTGTTTGTGGCTTGTCAAATTACCTAAAGTGCCGAACGAATGTAAATTCGTATGTAAATTCGAATTTAAATTCACTTGATGGTAAGTGACTTCTGCATCCTATGAACTCCAGCAACCATCATCAAGCAAAAAAGACTATAGGTCATCTCTGAGGACTGAGATATGTCTCAGCTTTTAATTATACTGATTGTAATTTTACACCCCTCAGACCGGAACAAACGAAACAGTGCGTGCCTGCTGTGTTTCAATTTACTTGCTGCTTACTTGATTTGCTGACTTATACTTACCATTACTGAATATCATTCCTGGCGCTACACCAGGATCTGACGGTATCAAAGCTGCCCAGATACCCGACGGTCCTTCGTGAACATTGAGGAAGTGCCCCACGCCGTGTCCTGTTCCGTGAGCATAGTTGAGCCCGACGTCCCAAAGAGCCTTACGAGCTAATGTATCCAATAAGTTACCCTGTAGCAATTCAAACGTGTGAAGATGCAGTCAAAGTAAAAAAAAACATGTGCGCAGTTCATACGCGATAGAAGAAAATAACAAAATTTGTAATTTACTTCATTCTAGGTAAAGGTAAAGTTTTTTATTCTTCATATAAGAAAAGTTCAAGGTGATACGTTAAATAAACGGACGGACGGCCTGAACATTGCTAATTTGATATAAACCGCTAAGATATGAATTGTTATGAACGTAGATTGTTATGAATGGATAGGATATCATAACTATTTTTATATTTTATTACTGTTTATTTTAAAACTTATATTACCCGTCTTAAAAGCTCCGCATAAACACAAAACATTGTATTCTGTATCTTATCTCATTCTCTCGCAGGCTAAATCCTATAGATGTGTATGTTTGTCTCTTTTTAGTTTTGCTTTTTTGTTTCGAATTTCAAATCGCAACGATGCTAAAGAAGTTTTCACTTCAAAAAAAAAATATTTAAATTTGGCTATTATCAAAAGTTAAGAAACTACTACTAGACTTAATCAATACTTTTCATAAAGTAGGATGGTAATCAAGCACTGACTTATAAATCGCGGCATCTAACTTTAGCGTTGAACGAAACGTGTAGGTAATAGCTGCGAATGTCGTATTATTACAGGGGATGGAATTCGACTGGAGCTCAGAACACTATTACACCTATCGGGAGAATGGAGTGTCAAACAGCGTGTGTGAACGATTCGCACCGCCAATCATACGCAATAATGCGCAATACGGCCAATTATGCGCAATAACGGTCACCGCTAGACTTTCGTGCCGCGAGTTGTACTATGGTTAAAAGCGGCAAAAAATTCACAAGTAGGCAACAGATACAATTTAATCTATCCATATACATATAAATATAAATTAAGCTCAGGGGATTGCTTGCACGCTATTGAGGCATAAACAATCATTTTTAAATTTGTATGTCCGGCTAATCTTCTAAGTGTTAGTAAGTAAGTAACCGATTGTGATGAAACTTTACTAACAAAGAGAGTAATTCTAATAGGAATGTAGTCTGTATTTTATCCGAAAAACTTTAACTTATTGTTTTTTTTTTTTTTTGAAAAAAAAAACGATAAATTGATAAACAATCTTGATTAAATTAAATCTAAGTAACGCCACACTAATAGATCCTATCTAGGTGCAGCCGAGCCGGTACGTTAATCTGTGACTGTGATCACTGTAAGTAAGGTGTTACGTCAATTGAGTACACTGTGAAACCGTTCCTTTTTAGTTTGTTGTACTGTTCAAAACGGAACGAAGTTCAGTATACTGTCATCCCCACTGTTTTTAAATGAAAATATTTATCACGTACACGTTTTCTGTTCAACAAGGAAAATTATTATTTAAATGTTGTTGCTTTTAAAACTTAATGTCTGAGTTTATTTGAATACCAATATTAATTAATAATAATAGTAACAATCATTCGTGGAAGCTGTTAAATCTCTAGGCGCCATTGTTTTTGATCACGTGATCAAAGTAGGAGACCTACTCAGAGCACCTTACCTCGAAAGCGCCAGTGCTCACAGTACTAAAATGGCGGCGATTTATGACGTCATAATATTTCCCTAGGATACTGCAGCAGTATATTGTATATTGGCGGTACATAACGGAACGAATTTCTCACTAGTGAGAAGCACTGAGCAGCTGTGTATATTGGAACACGGTTTAAGAAATGTGTTTTAAGAAATGTGTAAAAATTTAAGAAATGTGCACGATGTTCTTGATTTATAATTTATCTAGCATTTTGTAAATTTTTTCTAACAGCCACACTGAAGATTGTTGTATTTTAACTTTAACTTATCTATTCTACTTTAATTGTATAGAATGAAAATAATATTTCTACACTACATTGTGGTAGAATACACGATACCTACTGTAAATTTAACTAAACCTAACTCACTATATTAAGAAATAATTAAATTTAAATTCGAATGATTACACGCCGTGAGGCATTCCATCTTATTACTCGGAGCCTGCTTGTAGCCTTCTTTGTTTGTTTGTTTTTTTTTTTTTTTTTATAGAATAGGGTGACAAACGAGCACACAGACCACCTGATGTTAAGTGGTTGCTGCGGCCCATAGACATCTACATCTATCCTCCATTAAAAATCAAAATGCAGATGCGTTGTCACCCGTGAGGACTGAGATGGAATGCCTCGTTCCCAGTAAGTAAAAAGGGTCTCCGGTTTTCTACACTCACCATACGAAATACAGCAGCATTAAGCTACTATTTCACGCTGGTATTCTGTGAGAGCGTGGTCCTTCCCCGGTCGAGCCGATCCATTCGTGCTACAACTATACTACTAATATAACTGCAGCATGGCTCTACCACGTATAAAATCCAGTGTTTTGAGTTGGTTGCAGTAATCTATGGCTACCTCTAGGTTAAAATTATCAGAAAACTAGTTTTATTTAAATGTGTAGTGTACTCGTAAACAGAAGAAATCAAAAATGATTATATTATATACTATTCTTGATATTTTTATACGTGGTAGAGCTACGCTGCAGCTATATTGTGGTTGTACCACGAATGGGTCGGCTCCACCGGGGAAGAACCACGCTCTCACAGAATACCAGCGTAAAATAGCAGCTTAATACTACTGTTTCGTATAGTGAGTGTAGAGATCGGGAGACCCTTTTTTTACTGGAAACGAGGCATTTAATCTTAATCCTCAGGGATGATAAATAAATTTAGATGTCTATGGGCCACAGCATCCATTTACCATCAGGTGGACTGTATGCTCGTTTATCACTCTTATTCTTAAGGGGATAGAGTAAGTCAGCTCAAATTATAATTTCGCCCCCACTTCCCCGCGCGTCGTATGCTATGTACCGACATGTTTGTAATCACTAATACTGTAAGTAGAAAGGTCGTTAGACACTTATTTCATTAGGTTTATCATATTTATGCCTGTTTCTTAACGCCAAGCCAGTCGCTTCTTATTTTTATTACGGTTATTTTCCATTTTAATTTTACGTCGTCCTGTTGCGTAATGTATCGTGATCGTAAGCGACACAACCTCCCCCTTCAAAGGCCGAAGCGAAGTGACCGGGCGGCAGGAATCACGCTTCAAGAGGCCGATAGTTTAGGTAATTTCTTTTTACAGTGAAAATAATGGTATTTAAAAAAAAGTAAATAACATAAGCACTGCTTTATAGTTAGTTCAGTTACTAAGCAAAGTTTCATGATCTTATTTAAAGTATTTTATGAATAACAGCGGTTTATTGTTTATTTTGGAGGTAACTATGGATTTTTTTACTATCGAGAAAATTTTACGAACTCATGTTTTCGTCTAACATAATCCTTAACATTAACCCTCAACTTTATTATATATTTATTTCAAAATTAATGCTGCAATATTTTCGGCATAATGAAGGATCTTGCTAAGCTATTTGAGATTATATTTTCCCTTAAAAAAAAGTTTTAGTGTCTTACCGTAGTACCTTTCGGGAACACGGCGGTCCCTAATAGTATTTGTCCTTTCAGTACTCTTGTGAAGGCACGTCGCTGCTCCGAGGTGGGCGACGAGCTCATGTGTCGAGTTCTGGTGATGTCTGTGGTACCGTCCCTGTTTTAGATTAGTTTTAATTAATAAAATAAGACTCTTTGTAATAAAGCTCAAGTGGCAAACGAATTTACAGTCCAAGTGACGATAATTGGCTACTCAGACTCGGTACAAATATTAAACGACCAAGAATACAGTTGCATTGTTACTGGTTGCGCGGAAAAAGAATCTGGTACTCTCATATATTTTGTTCTGTTAATTATTGTTCGCCAGTGTCTCCCCTTCCTGTATTCACATATTCCTTCCACACGCACTGAAGGGGGAGGGGGGTCTGGAATGTGGTGCCACCTTTTCAGCCAATCTGAAGTGCATCCCGCCGAGATGGAAGTGATAGAAGTGGCCTGTCCATATAAGGACACGCACTGCCGTCGCTCGCCCTTCTTGCATCGTAGCTCACTTCGCTAATTGTTATTGCACCTCTGTGACCATCTTGTTTTGGGGTATCAAGAAATCGCACATACAGTCCACCTAGTAACATCTCGCACAATAGGACAAAGCTCGACCTAATCGGACTCAAGAACCCCTAGACCTGTCACAAAAAATTCAAATTTAAATTAGTGATAAAAAACTAAATACGTTATAATGAAATATAGATAAATTCATAATTCTTTGGATTTACGTAAAAGGTTATTTTAAATTGTGTGAGTACGCTGGTGCAAAGTTATTGCAGAATGATTAATGTGAAACGTCAAAAGGTATTTCTTAGATTTGGTTGACTATAGGTACCTAAGTATCTAGATCTACCTAAAAATAATTATATCTTATATCTTAGAAACACTAAAGTATGAAAAGTCGACATTCCTATTGTTATTTAAGCACCCGTATGCTATGCAGTACTTTTTGGCTTCTTGAGTGGCCATACTTGAATAAAAACTCAAACATAAATATCAAAAGTGCCTAAACACCTATTAAGAGAAAAATCCTTTTTTGTTAACATAAGGCACGCGTAAACTCGAGCGAGTGACAACCTCGCCGAATTAGCCCCATGCAGGGGTCCGCGCAATGTAGGTCTGTGTATTTTCATGCCTAAAGCGTGAGACAGGCCTGTTATAGCTAATAATGTTTTTAATGTACTTTGTTACCGCCTTCGTAGTTTTATCACTGCCGTAAGGTAGGTTGGCAGGGAATACTTATAGCATTAATAACCTTTTGATCTTATATTGTTTTTGGTTCACTGATGTTTAAAAAAAATAAGTAACTTACATATATTGAGCTCCTGAGTCAACTAGCAATATTTCATCGGGTTTGATCACCCTCTGTTCACCTTCTCGCGAGGGTTTGTAATGGATGACGGCTCCATTTTCTCCGGCACCAGCAATCGTTGCAAATGATGGCCCCATGAAATATTGTTCTTCTCTGTAATAAACGTTACTTTTAAATTTACTTATTAATTATTATAAATAAGTGCAACTTTAGGATCGATGTCACTTGAACAGCCACATTGTTGAGGAATTTTTTCTTCTCCTTCATCAATCACTAGCAGTGAATGTGGTGGCTACACGTACATCTCCATGATGTTATGGGCGTGGAAAGAAAGAAAGGTGTTCTGCCCGGGGAGCGTCCAACGCTCCGAGTGATAGTTTGGGGCTATTCTGTATGTACTGTTTTCGATTTGTTTCGCTTGTGGCGCGACGACAGCGCCGCCACAATGTGGTAGAGCAACGCTGCAAATGTATTACGGCTGCAGCACTAATTGGGTGGCTCAACCGAGGAACACACTCTCATAGAATACAAGCGTGAAATAGCAGCTTAGTACTGCTATGTTTCGTATGGCGATTGTAGAGAACCGGAGACCCTTTGAACTGGTATCCAGGAATTCAATTATGGAGTGTAGAACTAAGGAGTAAAGACCGTGTATTAAAAAGTGTCCATACGAAACCGTTAAATAAGGGTGGCGCTTCTGTAGCTACGGAGTAAATTTTAAAGAACGTGCCGAAAAATATTAGTGGGATAGACAACTTTTTCAAGGTTATATTTATTAAATAAAATTATTTTAGAGCTACTGAGCAGTTTAGCAGCACACTTCACACTACACACTTAACTGCTAAGTTCATTTCATCCCAGTAGCTACTCCAGCGCTGTTGTGGAGAGTTTTTGAACTGTTATTTACTGCTTACAGATGGCCACTTTTTCAACTATTCTACTATGGGAGTTGGTACTCCTTACTTACACACTCCATACATTCAATATTACTACATAGGGGTCATAATGCATCTGCAGATTGTTTCTTAATCGAGTATAGATGTAGATGCCAAACCATTCACTTACCATCAAGTGGATAAGTGTTCTTATTTGTCACCCCTATTCTATAAAATAAAAAATCTATCAATTGTAATACAAACCCTCTCAGCTCTTCCAGTTTGTCGGATACATTGATTTCGGTCACGTTCTCCCCAGCAGCAACCTTCTCGTGGACCCACCGCAGGAACCTCACAATAGCTATACCATCTTTTATGTGAGCGGAACGGAAGCCCTGGGTGTAAACATATTATTTCAAATTTGGTCCAACATATGATCTCTGAATCATCCGACTCCTTGATGTCTTAAAAATAAGTTTCAATCCCGCACGGAATAAGTATTTGTATGGACTACAAACAATTGTTCTGGGTCTGGATGTAACTGCCTCAACAATACAGGAGAAAATCCTAGAATAGTGGTTACGTTCATTATGAATTTATCGTAAAAAAAAAATAATAATCTCTTTGCATGACATTGTTATTATATTAAACGATGAAGGTTTGTCTTTGGTTGCAGTTAGCCGTGTACATACACACTGTGTTAGTGTGCGTAGGCCTCGCGAGCGCTGTCTCTGGGTGTCACGATCATAGAATACTATAATACACAATAGAGTGGCTGTCAACCTTATTTTGTACTAGGATAGGCGTCGCCGGGAGCACACATATAAACAATTACGTAGTATTATCACTACTACCAACCCGATTCGCTGTGTTGACAGACAGATTTTAATACGTATTTATTTGTAAATAGCGTGCAATTTGACATTTTCTAAATAATTTGCATGCGAAATTTGGAAACGATTGTAACGTCAAATACATCTCGAGTTGACAATTATACGTGTGAATTGACGTGTTAGTGACATTTTAGTGGCAACACGGGCTCCGCCCATTCCCCCGTTCTATTATGTATGTAATTATAGTATTCTATGGTCACGATCGCGAATCGAATGAATCGCAGTTACACACACAAACGCGCCTGTCGGTACACGTCACTATTACAATCAAGGCGAAACCTTCATCGTGAAATAGCATAACATTACTAGCGTCTAATTTCATATAAGTAAAGTGTCGGTCTAAGAGAATCAGCTACCGTATAACATTCCGTGGATGTCGTGAGAGACGATTGAGAAAAATTTTAAAAGAAGAGGGGCAGCAGCTCTGTTATGATAATAATTAAAATCTGCCATTGGCAAAATTTCCCCTAATGAGGCATTCTATGGGGAAGGCCCGTTTTTTGGGAGGACATTTGATAGACTATATTGAATGAGTGAAAAATGAGAATTTAATACATTAAAATTTTATTACATTTTTGTGGTAGAGTCATGCTGAAGCCATATTAGTAAGGAAGGGAAGGACCATACTTCCACAGAATGCCAGCGTAAAATAGCAGCGTTATGCTGCTGTGTTTCGTATGGTGGGTGTAGAGAAATGGACACCCTTCTTACTGGAAACGATGCATTCCATCTTAGTCCTCACGGGTGACAACGCATTTTCATTTTGATTCGTAATCGAACGTCTGAATGTCTGAATCGATTACGATGAAACTTCAAGACCAGATTGAGAACTACCAGAAGCCATCTCGGCTACCTAGGCTATCCAGCGATTACTCTATATATATTTATATTATATATATACACGCACATATATATATATATATATATATATATATGTATGCGTAGGTATATGATGGATGTGAAGGATGCGAGAGAGGTGTGTCAGGATCGTGCCAAATGGAAGTCTGTAGTCTCTGCCTACCCCTCTGGGTGACAGGCGTGAGTGTTTATGTATATATATATATATATATATATATATATAAATTCATAAATTATTATGTGAAAACATGTACCTAAGATTGTTATGAAAAAAAGAAAAACAGAAATATGAAGGGTTTTTATAACGATCGCATAAATGATATGTGATATCAAAAAGTTTCAAACTAAATTTTTTTGGTTTCTTAGTTTTCATGCAAAATTCATATATATACATATTTTAAAGTTTTGATGCAAAATCGATTTTAATTAATTTTTTTTTTACTTCAACACCATTTTACAACAAAACTAATGGTGTTAAAGATGGTGGTATCACCTTTTTTTACGTGAAGTTAATATAGTTTTACATAGTTTTCGAGACAACGAAAAACTGTTTAAAAGTAGTTTTTTTGATAATTAACGAATTGCTTTAAACCGCTATTATATTTTGACCACCACTGGTAAAACTAACCTTTTTAATCGGCTTAAGAAAAGAGGAATAAAACAAAACCTTTTCTATGTACGTGAAACGATTTTGATGATTCTAAGCTGGTGCTTCTCATGTGATCCCATATAAATTTGATCAAGATCTGACCAGTAATTTTTGAGTTATCCTTAATAATGCGTATTTAATTGAATTTGACTACATTGATGATGTTCTCATTTTATTTATATTGAAGTCGGTTGTACAAAATTTTTAATTTTACCATTTATATTAAATTATTTTATTATTAAATTTAAATACCGACCACAGATAAAGGTGATTGAAACTACTCTTAATTTATAAACAGACAATGTATTTTGGTTAAAATCTACGAAAATAGTTGGATAATTAATTTTTGTAAGTAGTTAATCAGTACATATTCGAATTAGAGTATACATAAGCAAGATGTATAACTCTACGGTACTCGATTCTGATTCGAAATGTATAAATAAATACAAATTTCGAATCAGAATCGAGTACATACTAAAAACTCCTGTACTGTGTATGTACGTTGACGAAATAGGTATTTATACTTTACTAAAAAAAATATTTCAAAGTTAACATGTAAAGTTCGCCAACACGCATTGAGGCAGCGCAGCGGACATTTCCTCGCCCTAAAACCCTCTCAGAAATAAGGGGAGGTCTGGCCTGGATGCCCAACAGTGGGACGTATATAGACTGTAACTTGACTATTTTACTTTACTTTGGCTGTATTAAGAATACAAAAAATAGGTTTACCCGAAGCTCGACTTCATTCTTGATGCATTTCATTAGCGCTACAGGGGATACTGTGGACAGCGTGTTCATTGCACCATCCTGCGAGAAAAAATACAATAACTATTCTGAAAGAAAAAAGAAATACTTAGTAGTAATTATAATAGTAACGCGTATGGTCTCTTTATGCCGACAAAGCTTTTAAAAACCTAAAAAAATATTCTGTTACATTATCGTTGCAGCACGAATGGATCGGCTCGACCGGGGAAGAAACACGCTCTCACAGAATACCAGTTTAAAATAGCAGCTTAATACTGCTGTGTTTCGTATGGTGTGTGTAGAAATCTGAAGACCCTTTCTTACTGGAAACGAGGCATTCCATCTTAGTACTCAAGGGTGACAACGCATCTGCGTTTTGATTCTTAATCGTGGTCAAATATAGATATCTATGGGCAATAGCATCCACTTACCATCTAGTGAACTATGTGCTCGTTTGTCACCCTCATTCTATTTAAAAAAAATAGCGGCATTACATCTTGTCCTCAAAGGTGACCACGCATCTATAGTCTTCTCTGTTTGAAGTTTGTTGGAAGTGACGTTCGTCACTTCAGTTCCGTAAAAGAAATAAACGTAACGAATATTCGTCTGTTATTCGGACCATTCGGCTACTTTCAGCCTATTGTGTCGAATACCGAATATTTAAGTAAGAGATTTTATTGTAGTCAGATAATTGGTAAAATGAAAATATTTATTTAGTTTAGATTTTTTTTCTTGTTACCATTAAAATAGTTATATGTACCTAATCAACTTCCATTATGAAAATATAAAAGAATTATCAGATAAATGTCTATGCACTCGAATTATCGTAATTAAAGTGGAAGATAATAGTGCCGAGAGACTAATCTTTCTTCATTTTCAGGCAATAGCTTACTCCTGTTCTTCTCATAGACAATCCCAGCTTCAGAGGATAGACTCTCTAAATACACCTTCCCTTCGGAATACTTTTGCCTTATATTCAGTTATCCGGCCTGGAAATGTGCAGAATATTCAGCATTTTGCATGTGGCCGAATATAGTATTTGTTGCAAGTCTTGAATAAACACATAACATAAAATAGTAATAACAGCCTAACGCTACAGAGCCTAAGTCATGCAAAGGAAATCTTTAAACACAAAAAACGTACTTACCGACTCAGCAGCAAGATGCACGGCGTGGCTGCCGTCCTGCGATAGCCAAATTGTACTTCCTCTTGCCAACTCATTCTAAAAAACAAGTCCAAAAGTTAAAATAGTAATTACAAAACCCAGACTGCCTAAAAATATAATAGTGACAGATGTACGGCATTTTATTTCCTTTCCCAGAGGTTATAAATTTACCAACGCCTCTGCGACTTTATTCGTTTTCAATTTGTTGCTGGTGTTATTGGGTCGCAGAAACCACTTACCATGTGGTGGACTGTACGCTCGTTTGTCACCCTTAGTTCTGTAAAATAATACATTAAGCCACTAGGGCAGCCCCGGATCTACGTTTTTTTTGACCCGGGGCAAAAACTTCATAGTGGCGCCTCCTCTCTTCAGCATTTGAGATTTGTTAAAAAAACTCATTAATACATAATGTCAAATACATAATGTGGTATTTTTTGTGATCGGGACAATAAGAACCCTTTAATAAATTTTCTACAGCTAATACTATGACTACTTCCTTTTAAGTTTGTTTTTGTACACTTTTGCATTATTTTCCACCGTGATGGATCCAACAAAGAAATAAAAAAGTTTTTGTACAAGCTCAAATACGCTAACTGCTTCTGGAAATAATGACGCTGATTGCACGCCTACAAGATTTTAAGTGTGCTAGACATGGTACAAACTCTGCCATCTCGTTAATCTACATAATACTGGATTGAACTCATGTATATCTGCCAGCCATATTAGATTCGTTGTCACATCCGTGCACATCTAAACTATCAGACTCTAATTTTTCTAGATTACGCTTTGTAATATATATTCTCCAGCCTTTCCACCAACTTCAATAAAATCAATAAAGCTTTCCTTTATTTCACATCCAGATTCTGTAATTTTTATAAATCGAATCACCTGGCTCATTTGTTCCATGTGAGTGCAGTCAAACATGATGGTGAAATAGTTGGCCTCCTTGATGTCATTAATAATGGTATTTTGAACTTTGTTTGCCATTATATCTATAATGTCATTTTGTATCGTTTTTAGCAAATGGGATACCCGTCTTTTTTTACATGATCTAAATGGTATTTGAGAGAAGCATCGTATTTAGTGGGTAGACATATCAAATTTAGGAAGTTTCCTTGACTAGGTTGAGGAAAACTTTCGGTGAAATCTGTCAGTGTTTCTTTAGAACCTCTAAAAAGAAGACAATTTGTGGCGATGAATATGAATATGTAGAATATGTCTCCACTTTTCTTTCTCAGAGTGAAAATTAATCGCTCTATCTTGCAATCGATGCCCTGACACAATTTCATTTGCTGTTGACGAGTTTTCCATTTGATAAAATATTTTTTTGCGTTTGTGATACTTCATGCTCAGCTAATCTTTTCGAAGTCTTTTACCAAATAAGACTCTCATTACAAAAGGCTGATGTAAAAGTGCTGACGAATAACTTGCAGGCAGTGCAGTATAGCGCATTTTTGTTTTCGAATAAACAAGCCAGGACCTTTTAATATTTTTCTTATATACCATTGTTCCGAACCTTGGTCAAATGGCCCACCATTACGTTCAATTGACATAAATTCTATGTTATTCGGATGTTCATCATTTAATAATATAGCTTGTTTGCTGAAAAATGATCTTTGTTGATCTGTAATTTTTTGTGATCCGGGCATGTACCTGGATCAATTACATCGGTAATTTTGTCTTTGCTATTTGACTGTAATAATTCACTAGATGCTAGCTGAACGTCATCGTCCGGCTGAGATAATACCGACGACGAAGACTGTTTACCGTAATCTGAGCCTTGAAATTTCTACTGTTCAGTCTAATTAATTCCAATGTCCAAGATACAAGAGTTATTCGGAATACCCGGAATCGTATCAAAAGTATGAATGGAGCTTAAGGAGCCTCCTTCGTGAAGCCACTTCATTTGAATTTAAATAATTTATTAATTTTATGATAATTGACAGAATCAGGCGTTACTTTGCGGAAATCCATTATAACAATTACTAATTGTTATAATTTTATGATAATTCTAATAAATAAAAAAATTGGGATAAAATTAATTTTTAAATAATTGTTAACAGTAATTTTTTACAGAATTAATAAATTGTTTAAATCCAAATTCACGCCATTAGATGTTGCGAACAATCAACTGCACTACAGCTGCTGGCAACGCATGTCGGAATAAACCCTTAGGATGTGTTCAAAAACCAACTGGGTGTTTTTAAATCAAGTGAATAATTGGCAGAACAACGTGCGCTGGATATTAGGCGCTTTATGAAGCAAATAAAACTATTTTTTCCAATCATATTATAATTATAGCGCCCCCTGAAACTGTCGCCCGGGGCGGGTGCCCCGGTTTGCCCCCCCCCTAGATCCGGGGCTGCACTAGGGAGGAAAGTACGACATTGCAACTCGAGTGGTATTGTCACTCAAGTCGAAGCAGAGGGTGATAAGAACGCCGGTTGCGATGTCATACTTTCCTCCCGTAGTGCGTATACTATTATTTATCATACCTTGATCGAAATGAATGTACCTTAAAATGTATTATGACATATATATGCGTACGAAATTAATAAGTTATTGAATCGGGAGGAAATGTGACACTTTCGTCCCTGAAAGGTACGAAAGTGCCACATTGCCTCACGAAATATATATATATATATATATATATATATATATATATATATATATATATATATGTAAACATTTTGAATACTGGCTAGATGAACTTCACTAATTTTAAAGATATAACGTTTGCGCTTGTCGAAAATAAAAAAGACATTAATCTTCATTCATTTTCAAATATGGAGTGGTCGAATAAAGAAGATAAAGTAACGGTTATCACGTTGTACCGCTTTGGTTACGCACCAAAAGAGATTTTCAATATTCTAAAAAAATTGAAAATAACCCTACGATTTGTTTATCGCAATATCAAACGATTCACTGAAGATTCAAGCTTCGAAGATCGTAAGAGGACCGGGTGACCTCGTACAGTTAGGATACCCGCGATCATGAAAGCAGTGAAGGCGCAAATCCAACGAAATCCTGTTCGTAAACAAAAAATCTTAGCTCTTCACATGGGCCTAAGCAGAACTATGTTTAAAAGAGTGATCAATGAAGATCGAAGACTACGAGCTTATCGTAAGAAGATCGGAAATTTTTTGAACGAGCGTTTGAAAAAAATTAGGCTGGATAGATCCCGCGCTCTGTTACGGCGGTACGCGGGAACAAAATACCACGAAATTTTGTTTTCGGATGAAAAAGTTTTCAACATCGAAGAAAGTTATAATAAACAAAATGATGAGGTGGATGTCCACAGCAGTGAAGAGGCCAGCACGAGTATTCCGAGGGTTCAACGAGCACATTATCCTTTGTCACTCATGGTTTGGCTTGGAGTCTCATATTTTTATTCTGTAGTTTCATAGGCTTAACTGGTGGTTTTCAGAAAAAGGGTGTAAAAAGCAGTGCCGAGGTGTACCAAAATATCGTCCACCTCTTTCTCAAACAATGTTCAAAAAGAGATATTGGATATTCCAACAGGACTCTGCACCAACTCATAGGGCATGAAGCACGCAAAACTGGTTGACCGCCCATGGAATTTACTTTATCGGACATGAAGCCTGGACTGGCTTCTAGCCCAGATTTAAGCCCACTGGATTATAAGATATGACAATACTTGGAGGAGAAAGCCTGCGCTAAACCTCATCATAATTTGGAATCTCTCCGAGCATCTTTGGCCAAAGCAGCGGCAGAAATAGATATGAGTGTGGTGCGTGCTGCGATTGATAATTGGCCGCGTCGATTAAGGGCATGTATTCAAAGTAGGGAAGGGCGTTTTGAATAATGTAAATACAATTGTATTGTAAATTAATATACATATTAATTTTCTACGAATATTTAAAAATCGGCTTCCTTCCATAATTTGTTTCAGGAAATTCACCCAAAATTTCACAAAAATGAACTGAACACATAAAATGAATTTATTTTTATTTTTATTTAAAACTTCATATACACGAGTGGTATATAGGCGGACTTATTGCCTAAGGCATTCTCTACCAGTCTACCTTGGGATGATGCAGAGATAGAATGAAGTAGGTGTAATAAAAAGTTAATATGCGAATACTAAAATAAAATAACAAAAAAAAATTGTAATACATGGAAATAAAATACGTAAGATATAAATGGTACATCGCAAAAAATAGATAAAATTATATTAATATTCATACATATACATGTATATAAAATATATAATATACATAAATACAATAAGAACAATAAGAATATATATACATAAACATATATACATATATATATACACACACATACATATATATATACATATATATATACACACATACATACATATACATACACATATACACATATATATATATATACATATATATGCACAACCAGTGCGTGCTGCCAGTGATGACTTACGGATCAGAGACGTGGTCCTTCACTGCTGGCCGTATGAGGACGCTCAAGGTCGCTCAGCGAGCTATGGAGAGGGCTATGCTCGGAGTTTCTTTGCGTGATAGACTCAGAAATGAGGATATCCGCAGTAAAACCAGAGTGAAGGACATAGCCCAATGGATTAGTAAGCTGAAGTGGCAATGGGCCGGCCATATAGCTCGAAGAACCGATAACCGATGGGGAAGAAAGGTTCTCGAGTGGCAGCCTCGTACCGGTAGGCGTAGTGTAGGGCGACCCCCCACTAGATGGAGTGACGACCTGGTAAGACATGCAGGAAGTCGATGGATGCAGGTGGCTCAGGTCCGTGCTTTGTGGCGTTACTTGGGGGAGGCCTATGTTCAGCAGTGGACTTGTGAAGGGCTGTAATGATGATGATGATACACACATATATATATATATATATATATATATATATATATATATATATATATATATATATATATATATATATATATATATATATACTGTTACTAAAAAAGGGGAATGAAAGTGAACGCAAGTAAGACGAAAGTTATGGTTTTTGAAAGAGAAGAAAGCAAAACGGTGTGTGAAATAAGAATAGAAGGAGAGTTAATTGAGCAAGTGGGTGAGTTTGTGTATTTGGGTTGTGTATTTAGCAGGGATGGTAGATATGATAGGGATATAGAACGACGAGTAAATGCAGGGAATAGAGTGAATGGGGCACTACACTATATTATGAAGAACCAGAATGTGTCAAAACAGGCACGTATGGTAATTCATAATGCTGTGTTAGTACCTACTTTAATGTATGGTAGTGAAAGCTGGGTGTGGCAGAAGAAGCACGAAAGTAGAATAAATGCTGTAGAAATGCGGTCTTTAAGGAATATGCTAGGGTTGAATCTGAATGACAGGGTGAGAAATTGCGTGATAAGAGATAAATGTGGTATGCAAGATGATATTGTGACCAGGATTAAGAAAGGAATGCTTCGGTGTTTGGTCACGTAGAAAGAATGAATGAGGAAAGAGTGACAAAGCAAATTTATATGGCAGATGTGAACGTCCGAGTCGGTAAGTGACGCCCTAGAAAAAAGTTTATCGACCAAATTGGCGATATTTTGAAAATGGGCCACGTTAGAAGTACCCTTTACCGACGAGCATGTATGCGTAGATATATGGATGTAAAGGAGGCGAAAGAGGTATGTCAGGATCGTGCCAAATGGAAGTCCGTAGTCTCTGCCTACCCCTCTGGGTGACAGGCGTGAGTGTTTATGTATGTATGTATGTATAAACTGTTACTATGATGATTCTGCCTATTTATTAACTAAGTGTTCCCGAACCTTCATCTTGAATGACCATTCCATAGAATAAAGGGTGGTGAGTGCACGCAAACTACGGCGTTGACGAATAGGTAATCATTTTAATTGAGATCGATACGTGGATACATGGTCATACTTTCGAAGATTGAAAATGAATCGAATGCAGTTATTCAGAAGACGGTCATATTTGTTGAGAAGATCTGCATTCAGGTCGAAATAACACACATCACCATAGTCGATTAGGGGAAAAATTAAACTCTGCACAAGCATTGTCTTAATTTCAGATGGTAGAAAATTTTTTAGGCGATAGAGAGAACGCAGGGTACCAGTGACTTTCTGGCTAACGGTCGTTGTTTGGGCTTTCCAACTCAAAGTAGAATCAATTAATAAACCTAGATCCTTCACAGTGGAACACAATTGAATCTCAGTACCATTAAAAAAGATAGGAGGTAGAGCTACTGTTTTCAATCTCTGGATCATCCGACGGCTACCAATTATTATGGCCTGACACTTCGAAGGGTTGACCATTAGGCCAAACCTGTCAGACCAGTTCTTAATGTACTCAAGGTCCCTGTTAAGTATGTCCACCGCTGTAGAAATATCGTCAATACTCGCTTGTGTGTACAATTGCAAGTCATCAGCATACAGATGATACGCAGACTGAAGGTTTTGAGTAATGAGATTAATAAATATAGAAAACAACAAAGGAGATAATATGCCGCCTTGAGGGACACCAGCATGTATGTCAAGCCAGCTAGATGATAGCTCATCTATGCGAACCGACTGCTGGCGCCCTCGAAGATATGATTAAAACCAATCCAGTGCTTCGGGTGAGATCATAGAAAGGGAAAGGATGGAAATTAGAATGTCATAACTAATGGTATTAAAGGCGTTCGAGAAGTCAACCAAAACCAACACAGTGACTTTAGTGTCCTCTATGCCTGCCCTAATATCACCAGTTACTTTCAGGAGTGCGGAAACGGTACTATGACCGGGCCTAAAGCCAGACTGCAAGGGACTTAATAAGTTATTACGAGAGATAAACTGCGAAAGTTGCTTGTGGACACAGGCCTCAAGGACCTTGGATAAGAAGGGAAGGATGGATATAGGTCGGAAATGATTGGGTAACGTGGGATTTGGGATCTTTTGTAAGGGAATAACGTAACCACAGTGAGGGAAAATTACCAGAATCCAAGGAGAAGTTAATGATGTGCGAGATGACTGGGAGGATATGGTCAAGTATATAGATAATCATCCGTCGGCTGATGTTGTCGCAACCTACAGCATTAGATTTAATGGAATGGATTATCTTCTTGATCTCATCCACAGCTACCGGAGAAAATTGAAACAGATTAATATCAGGACGAGGTAAACCCATTAAGTGTTCAACAGTAAGACGCTTGGTCTGGTGATCAAGTGGACTGTTGGAGACAAAATGAAAATTGATATCATCCAGACCAATCGTCCTTTGAAACTCACAACGGTGTCGTTTACCGATACCTATGGTTCCAAGGAACTTCCAGATATGAGCAGGGGAAGAAGATGAGATGTTACTAACAATAAATCAGCGTTTGGCGTTGCGTATCATCTGATTGCACCGATTCCTTGCCACTTTATAAAGCGTCCAGTTTTGGTCACATCGATCTTTTCTAAATTTGCCGAAAGCGCGATCCCTACGTCTCATCGCAATTCGAACCCCAATCGTCATCCAAGGCGCAGGTGGACGCTTGAGCTGCACTTTTTTGATGGGAGTATGTACGTCACATAATCTAAGGATAGCTTCATTCAAAGCCCCAACTTTTTCATCCACAGTGGGTGCAGAAACCGCGCTGTTCCAGTTTATTTTGGATGCATCCATACAAAGCCTTTCAACATCCAAGCGACCAAAACAACGCATGTGTAGAGTTTTTGCACAAAATCCCCTAACGTTTCAAACAGTAATAGAGCAATAACTATCATTTGATGAAGAAAACTCGTTGGCAGAAAGAAAAGAATCATCATCGGAACTCATCTATATGTAATAGAATATATAAAAATAAATAAATAATATAGACCTAAACTATAAGAATAAATAAATTAGTATGATTAAAATTAGAATTTACAATTTTATTCACTTTAAACGTAGAATATTTAATGTATTGAACAAAATATTAATTCATAAAAATGTTCAAAACGAATTAAAATTACGAAAAATAACTGGCTATGAGAGAAAGGCGCGCGCACTGCTCTCTCTTGCTTATATCCCCCACTCAACTCCCGTTCGCCTCGCCCGATGACACTTTTCGTAACGCTTTCGCCACGCGTTCGACAGCTTACTCCCCAAGTCAAGCGTGCGTAAAGAAGTTTTACTTCAGAAAGTAATTACCTAAGGTCCGAGTAATAAAGTACAATAGTGTCGCGTATCGTATTATAGATGGTGGAGTGTCTTTCCCAGTGTATTGGTGCTGGGATTAGTGGTGACCGGGAGAGCTTTTTACTTATTATAAGCCAGTGCTTGACCGCAATCCCACCCGGTGGTAAGTGGTGACGAAGCCCAGGAAGGTTCTAAATCGTACTGCCTTAGCGTAACAAAAAAAAACAAAAGCCTATTTACTCTTGCCTTGATGACGCCCATATTATAGCACAGAATAAATAATATAAATTATACGGCAATAGTTTTTTATTATAAGTGTGGCAAATGAGCACACAGTCCACCTGATAATAAGTAGTTTCTGTGGTCCATAGACATCTACATCTATCCTCGATTACGAATCAAAATGCAAATGCGTGGTCACCCGTGAGGACAGATGGAATGCCTCGTTACCAGTAAAAAGGGTCTCCGGTTCTCTACACTCACCACACGAAACACAGAAGCATCAAGCTACTATTTCACGCTGGTATTCTGTGAGATCGTGGTCCTTCCCCGGTCTAGCCGACCCATGCGTGCTACAACTATATTACTAATATAACTGCAGCAAGGCTCTACTACCACCTTAAAATAGTGTACGTACTTGAGGTAGGACGGCAGGTGCTCCTCAAACTAAGTGAAACACATCATTTTATTACATTACGCGGATAAATTACGCAAATAAGTTTTTTCGCCATTTGTAATTTGCAATATTTGAAAAGTCCAGGTTTCTTTGACAGACAATTTACATGATAACTGCACTCACCGCCATGTTACCTAGATATTCAAAAATTTGCTCGTAGGGCCGCACGTCCACTTGGGTTCCCTCAGAAGTCAAATGCTGTACGATGTCCTCTGAAAGTGTTCCATTTCCCCAGAATAAAATTACGTTGTTAGAATTTGCAGCATTCTGGAAAAATATAAAAAAATACTTAATTATCGGGCGTTTTACGGTTTTTAACCGACCTCAAAACCGGTAGGTTTCTCTATTCGAATGCTTATATTATTTTTTATTTATGTTCGGGCACAATTCTGTTATATATATTCCGTTTATTCAAAACAAGTTTATTCCGTAATAGTCCCATTTAAATTTCGTAGAGATCTGATGATGAGTTTCGGAGACTCAACGGAATTGTTCAATAAAACCAGCAAATCAGTCGCGATTGCTGCTATCGCATATCTATGTATTGTTTACGCAATCACACGACATAACATCCGCCTCTATCCTCTAAAGGGGTACGCATCTGTTCAATATACCACAGTACACACTTGTTTAATAAAAATAATTAGCTAAAATTCGGGTGTAATAATAAAATGGTGTAACTTGCAAGGAGCGCTTGGACCTAAGTATTTTTTTATAGAATAAGGATAACAAATGAGGACACAATCCACCCGGTGTTAAGTGGATGCTGTGGCCGATAGACATCTACATCTATCCTCGATTACGAATGAAGATGCGTTGTCACCCGTGAGGACTAAGATGGAATGCCTCGTTTCCAGTAAAAAGGGTCTCCGGTTCTCTACACTCCACCATACGAAACACGGCAACATAAAGCTACTATTCCACACTGGTATTCTGTGAGAGCGTATCCTGCCCCGGTCGAGCTGATCCATTACATAGCTGCAGCTACCACGGCTCCGGTGGTAGCACTTATGTAAAGGTAATCTACGTTAACAGTGACATCAGGGCGTCAAACCCCTCAGTCCCTTTGTTTTACCATCAGTGCTGTAAATTGACCGAAACGTCGGGAATCAAAAATTTTAAATTAAGTCCGATTTAATCTGTAAATTAAATTTATTTAAAGTGGTCCACGAATGAACATAGGCCTCCTTAGATTGCCAGATTAGATGCTGCCATAGTTGCCACGCTTGACAGTCGGGTTGGCAAACGCAGCTTTTATTTTTATTTTGAGTCGTTAAAGACAAGTTGCTGCTGCTTGTCTCCTGTTTCTATTTCCCTCTCTCGCCTTTTACGACGCCCACGGGATCATATGGGATAGCGTCACACGCCGCAAGCGCATGGCTTCTTATACAGGGTATGATAGATTGATGGATTGAAATCACATTGGGTCTTATAATGGGTGGACTAAACACCTTGACTTATAATGTGACTTTCTCTGCCAGTCAACCCTTAGAAAATAAGCAAAATGTTTTCATGTCATACCTAGTTGTTTACCCACCCGCTTTGCCAGCCTTAATGTAAACTTGAAAATTTAAAAAGCATGTTTTGTCCCATTCAACAACATAATTGCCTTTTCAACATAAGAAACTGACCAGCCGTTCATACATACAGCAACATATTTCACGTTACACAATACATAGCAAGATAGTTGTGTGTAATGGCGACAGAAGTTTTTGATGTGAAACATCTATAGCGGCGTAAGACTGTCTGTCGGCAATTCGGCATGCGTCGCTACTCTATAGATACCTTGACAATGTTATGTCCAACACTTTTGTAACATACTTCAGTTATCAACGACCAATTGTCACAGTAATATTGTAAGAGGCAACATCGAATACCAATAAATACAGAAGTCACTGATAAAAAAGAATTGAGCTAAGGTATATAAATGTTTATTAATAAACAGTCATCTTTTTCTTGAAAAAATTCTTAATATTTTATTTTTCATTATGCCATATTTATTTCCTGTAATAAACTATCCTTTTATGCATGTTACTTGTACAAAATACTATCGATGATTCAATCACAATTTTTAATAACCATTGAAATAATACTAGTTTTTACGGAATTTATCGCGTATATTTAACTTTTTGAATACCCGACGTTTCGAACGCTTTACAGCACTCATGGTCCCGCCCGTGACCATGAGTGCTGTAAAGCGTTCGAAACGTCGGGTATTTAAAAAGTTAAATATACGCGATAAATTCCGTAAAAACTAGTATTATTTCAATGTGTAGTGTTCGCGTAAATATAAGAAATCATTATTTTAATAACCACTTCACATTATGGATTTCATTAAATTATTTCGTTTGGACGACCCCCAACTAACTGAACTGAACCCCAACTAGATGAAGTGACAGCGTTATGAAACCAACAGGGAGTCCGATAGATGCAGGTGTGAATTGTCTAATCGCACTTTGTAGCATATCTATGGGGAGGGGGTGGGGGGTTGGGTTGTTCAACAGTACACTTGTCATAGGCTGTAATGAAAATGATGATAATGATTTTGTTTTCAGTTCCTAACTCTCAACACCTACCGAACTGGGTCTCACGATTAAGTAGGCAAAGAAAACCGGATTGTATGGTATATCTGATCCTCTTAGGTTGAGTGTATCTGTAAAAAAGCAATGGGTTAATCATAATTAATGTCTATTCCAAAATGCTCCGTCGGTAGTTATTAAATATCTTTAATATTTTAAATGTCTATTTTTTACTATGGTAACTAATCAATTTTTCTGGGTAGTGCCATGCTGCAGCTATAGGCATTATGGTTGTAGCACAAATGAGCCAGCGCGACCGGGGAAGATCCACGCTCTCACAGAGTACTAGCGTAAAATATCAGTTTAATATTTTCTGTGTTTCGTATGGTGAGAGAAGAGAACCGGATACTCCTACTGGAATTCCACGAGGCGTTCCATCTTAGTCCTCAGGGGTGGTCAAAGCATATACATTATTTTTTTTTCTTATATGAAAGGGTGTTGAGGGTTTCGATTTTTAATTGAAGATAGGTCTAAGATGTCTAAGGGCCACAGCATCCACTTACCATCAGGTAAACTGTGTGCTCGTTTTTCACCTTTATTCTACAGAATACTAACCGAGTCCTAGCTTAGCCAAAGAGTCCTAGCGTAAAAAAACAGCTTAATGCTTTCGTATGAGTGTGGAATACCGGAGACCCTTTTTACTGAAACAATGCATTCCATCTTAGATCTGATCATCTTAATCGAAGATAGATGTATATGTATATGATCCACAGCATCTACTTACAATCAGGTGGATTGTGTGATCGTTTGTTACCCTTCTTCTATAAAAACAAATTACAAATATATTATAAAAGTTGCTCAGGTGGTTACAGCGAGTGCCAGAAAGATCTTCCAAGGTCACCGTTAGATGTTGAAAAAACTATCTGACCCTGAAATACACAGGCTGAGAGGGAGCAGCGTAATAGGTCCTAGACATCAGGTACTCCTATCGCCTATCTGTGTGCCAAGCGTGGTGATAAAAAAAGCTTTCTAAATTAGAAGAGGACTTGTGATGATATTCAGCGGTGGACTTGTGCGAGTTGATGGCAATGGAGTAGACGGCTCCGTGGCGCAGTGGCTTAGCAATGAGTTACTGCGCTAAGGGCCGCGGGTTCGAATCCCGGACGGAGCAAGTATTTGTATGGCCTACAAGTAATTGTTACGTGTCTAAATGTTTGTACTAGTGAAATTTATGTTTGTAAACTGCCCCCCACGATACAGGAGAAAATCGTTATGTGGAGGTAACGTTTTTAAAAAAAAGAGAAGAAAGAAGTAAAGTTGCACAGCGGCAAAAGCCTTAGGAACTCGTGAGGATTGGAACTACTATTTTTATTTTCTGCCACCAGCAGCTGTGTGGGTATGTTTCAGTCTGAAGTGTGTAGTGGGCTAGTACGATAGGCTTTGAGGTATTCCATCTCAGTCCTCACAGGTGAAATCTCCTTTATTCAAAGTTGGCATTAGGTGTACGTGGGCTGCTGCAGCCCCTGACTATCAGGTGGACTGTAAGTTTGATTGTCACTTAGATTTTGTAAAAAGAAATCTATACTATAAAAGCACTTAAGATGAAGCGGTTTAATTTTTTGTTACTAAAAACTATAAATTCACATTTTTTCATTCATTATGGAAGCTAAAGATATTTCTTAGTGAATTATGGCAGCCAAAACACAATTGACACATTTTGACTTAATACAAAAAGATGGCAGTTTCCTCAAAATCTACAATTTTACATTCTAAAAAAAACCAGTTTCATTCGAATGTAATTAAAGCAATCTCAATTAAATTTTGTCTATGTGTTCAACAGTAAATACATGAGGGAATTATGGATTTATTTTCCAATAAATGAGTACCTATATTTCATTTTAAAAAGAAATATTTAATAAATGGGTGCGTTTGGCAGAAAAAAGCGCTAGCAAGCGCTTGTAAGCAAAATGGCGATCGTAAGCGGTAAGCGCTATCAAATCGTAAGTAGCTATTTTCCTCCAGGACACGATGTTAGTTTTAACCGGGGAACCTAACCTAATTTAAATATATGTTTGTAAAGTATTAATATTAAAAACTTACTAATCATGAATTTTTAATAACGTATATGTCTATTCATATCATTATATTACTTAAAACTAACAATGCACAAAACAACTTATAATTTCTACTTCAAAACAAACAAATTAAATAAGCAAAATGGCGGATTGTGTCAGCGCTACTGAAGTAGCAATCGTGTCCTGGCCGAAAACTATTTTAGCGCTTGTAAGTGCTTGCTAGCGCTTTTTTCTGCCAAACGCACCCATAGTCGTGTGCTGCCGTGTATCGCCGCTCGTCACTCGTGACCACGATGCTATTTAACCTTAATAACGTAAATCACCAACTTACAAGCGACATCGTCGAGGGCAGTAAGAACCAAAGCCGATGCCCCACGAGCCACGATCTGAGTCATCAGATCGGATACCTTGTCAGCTGATCTTCTACCTAAATATCAAGAATATACTTAGTCATTAACAATTTGGTACCACCACCAATTTGGACACCAGCGATCATTCGTGCATCATCATCACTGACATCATTGATGGGACTGTGGAGTGGCTACTACCACGTAGAACCATAAAGTTACAGCCTATATACGTCCCACTGCTGGGCACAGGCCTCCCCTTATTTCTGAGAGGTTTTAGGGCAAGGAAGTGTCCGCCGCGCTGCCCCAATGCGCATTGGCGAACTTCGCATGTGTTCGAAATAATATTTTCACTTATTTTTCAGACATGCAGGTTTCCTCACGATGGTTTTCCTTCACCGTAGAGCACGTGATAAATCAGCACTTAAAATTGCAATTAACAATTTCATTGGTGCCGGCGGGGATCGAACCCGGTTTGCTCGAGCCACGGCTCGTAGAGTCATGCTGCAGCAATTTCATAGTTTTGGCACGAATGGGTCAACTCGACCGGGGATGGACCACGCTCTCACAGAATACCAGCGTAAAATAGTAGCTTAATGCTGATCTGTTTCGCATGGCTGATGTGGAGAACAGAACATCCCTTTTACTAGAAACTAGGCATTCCATCTTAGTCCTCGGGGGTGACCACGCATTTGCATTTTAATTTCAATCGAGAATAGATTTAGATGTCTATGGGCCACAGCATCCACCTACCATCAGATAGACTGTGCGCTCGTTTGTCACCTTTATTAAAAAAAAATGAATGTCTATTATTATATCGTCCCGTGGATGTTGTAAGAAACGGCAACAAACAAACTACAAGATGGGCATCAGTACTTTCCTCATAAAAACTGCGGTTGCCAACCCGTGTGTGAATGCTGGCGATTATAAAAAATATAGGCCTCCCTCATATATTGCCTCGTAAAGGGGATATTTGCCGTAGTTACCTCATTTGAGATACGTCAGGCGAGGATATGAGGAAATGCTGCTTTCCATCTCATCTTTCATTTTCCTCTGTCGCCTCTTACGACACCCACGGGCGATTATTTTTTATAGAAGAGGGGGCAAACGAGCATACGGCTCAACTGATGGTATGTGATTGGCGCCGCCCATGAACACCAGGGTAATTGCAGGTGCGTTGCCAGCCTTTTAAAAAGGAGTAAGCTCTTTTCTTGAAGGTCCCTAAGTCGTATCGGTCAGGAAAATCTCTGATGGTAGTCGATTCCAGAAGGAAGTTATGCGACGAAGAAATAATAATAATAATAAGCCTTTAATTAAACCATGAATACATATTAATGCCTGCCTCGTTGGTCTAGTGGTTGCAGTAGTGCGACTGCTGATCATGAGGTCCTGGGTTCGAATCACGGGTCTTGCCAAAAAATTAATTATTGAGTTTTTCCGTCAAGAAATTCTCAGTAGTTGCCCTGAGTCAGGAGGTTGGCGGTGTCTCACCCCCGTGCCTCGCAAAGCATGTAAAGCCGTTGGTCCTGCGCCTGATCTCTCTCCGGTCGTGTCGGTCTACCGTCCCATCGGATTATGAGAGTGAGGGAATATATAATGCACCTGTCCTTGCGCATACAATTGGGCACTATAATCCTGTCCTGCGCCGATGGCTAGTCTCCGTCGAGGCAGGCCGCCGTGGCCGAAATTCGGTCTGGTAGGAAGGACATATTAATTGAAAATAATAGAATTGCAAATTAATAATGAAATTAACAGTTTTCTTTAATTATATTGGTTGGATATTCAAAAGTATAGAAATGATATTTAAAATTCAGGGCCCATTGCGGTATAGGCTTCCTCCAAGTGCCTCCATTCGTTCCTGATAGTTGCCACGACTATCCAGTTCCTCCCCGCTGTCTTTTTTATGTCGTCGCTCCATCGATTTCTAGGTCGGCCTATGGATCTTCTTTCTCCTGGACCTTTACAGAGTGTGGCTTGTTTTCTCCATCTGTCGCCGGGCATTCGAAACAGATGCTCTGCCCATCTCCACTTCAAGCGCAGTGTGTGGTACTGCATCAATGACTTTTGTTTTATTTCTTATGTCCGAGCTTTTTTGTTTGTCAATGAGTTTAAGGCCCATGATGCTCTTTCCATAGTGCGTTGACAAGAACGTATTTTACTTAATATTTTTTTATTGATGGCCCATGTTTGAGCACCGTATGTAAGACAGGGTAGTAGGCATGAGTCCATAATTTTCTTTAGTTTTAAAGGAAGTTTCGACTTTAGTATTTCTTTGCAACACCAGTATTTTTGCCAGGTTATATTAATTCGTCGTTCTAATTCGTCGGTGTTCCTTGAATTTTTGAATGATATTTGTTTGCCTAGGTAGGTATAGTTCTCAAAATATTCCCGCGGTATGGTCGTTTATCTTTATGGGGTTTATAGCGCCGTTGGTTGCCACTTTTGTTTTTGAGGTATTTAGTTGTAAGCTGATATCGTTTCTGACCCTGCTCAGCTCCTTCAATATATTTTCTAGCTGGTTAGAAGAATTCGAAAAAATTATTAAGTCATCTGCAAATCTCGTGTAATGCTTTCCAAATGATTTCGTGCGATATCGAGTCGAAAGCCTTTGCGTAGTCAACGTAGGCAGTAGTAGTGGTCGTTTATACTCTATATGTTTTTCCATTATTTGCCCTAAGGTACGGATATGGTCGTTTGTAGAGTACGCTTGTCAAAAACCCGCCTGTACTACCGGTTGGTTCTTCTTCATAAATACTACTTTCAACGATATACAAATTGTTTGCAATGTGTCCAGAAAAAAGAATGTAACCATTTGGTTACATTCTTGTGTAACCATTTGGTTACATTCTTTTTTCTGGACACATTGCAAACAATTTATATATCGTTGAAAGTAGGCTGATGGGTCGGTAGTTATTAATATCAGCAGTGTCCTTTCTTGTATCCTATACTATTAAACGAGCAATTCTTGTATATATATATATATATATATATATATATATATATATATATATATATATATATATATATATATATATATATATATATATATATATAATCGGGATCTCGGAAACGGCTCCAACGATTTTCATAAAATTTTGTGTCCACGGAGTTTCGGGGATAATAAATCGATCTAGCTAGGATTTATTTTTAGAAAATGTCTTTTTGTCCGTGTTTTTAGGCAATGAAAAACTGCTACAATATCGTTAGAATAAGAAGGTAAATTTTGACAGATTGTTAATGATTATAAATAGCTTAATTGGTATAATGGGCGATCACAGAATCATAAAACCCCGGTTCGAGCCCAGACCGACCGACTGACTTTTTTAATTTTTTTTTCAAGTTCTTTTCTTTTTTCGAGCCCTTTTTTTAGTATTTTTTAAAAACACAAAAATTAAAATTAAAATAATTGCACTCATGATTTTTTATTCAAATAACCAGTTCCGTTTTTTCTGTTATGTCGCTAAGATCGAAAAATATTATTTATATTTCATCAGTATGTAATTTGTATCTAAATATAATTTCCAAAACACACGAATTAAAAAAAAATCGAGCGAAAAATACCGAGCAAAGCTCAGTCAACCGGGTACTAGTAGAATAATATGTGATTTGGCCCAGTTCATAGGTATTTCTTGGGCTTCGAGTATCTTATTGAATAGAGTTAAAAGAGGTTTTATCAGTAAACATTTTCCTAATTTAAGGGCTTCATTAGGGATGTTATCCCCTCCGGGCCTTTTTGCTAACTTCAGATCTTGTATTTTTTCTAGTATTTTATTTTCGCTAAAAGGTTCGATCATCGACTCAGTATCTTTAAGTAGTAATTTTCCACCGCTTGTTGTTACAGAAGTGGTCGGTTTTGCCTTTGTATAATTGAGATCACAATGCTTACTAGCTCGCTTCTTGTTTGTGGCTTCTTTGTTTCTTTATTTGGTTTTAGTGCCGTTATCCAAACTTTCTCTGTAGTTAGTTGTTTATAGGCTCTTTTCTGATTTCGCTATGTATTGAATGTTTTTCTATGATTTGTATGCGATACTTCTCGTAATCTTCATACTTGCCCTAAGTCACATGCCCTAAGTGCACTGTTATTATGAGTTTTAAATAACAAAAGCTAATTTCCAAATGATTTTCACTTTATATATATTTTTAGTCACTATTTTTATATTTATCACTTTAATTATTCACTTTTGAAACTTTTCACTAGTTTTAATGAGCGATATTTCACGTTTTAATAATTTTAAACAATATTTAACTTTAACAATAATTACTTTGGCACAATAGCGCCTTCTCTCCTGGGAGCAAGAAAACTTCTTTTAAATCGCGTAGTGGTAGACAGTGGTAGACCACCAGTCATCCAGATGGTATGGATGATATCGCGAGTTTTGTCGCGATGTGTGATGGTGAAATTGTGCGGCTGGAATTAGTCCGAACTCCCCGTGGTAGATGCGATAAAATACACATAAAGTTTCATCTCTTCGAACATCTCTTCGAAGTGCCAGTGAGTCAAGCCGATCGGAAAGAGCTCGGTCGCCGACGATTCGAACAGCTCTGCATTGGATTCTATCAAATGGAGCTGGCACTGGGGAGCCCCAGCCCAAAGATGGGAACAGTATTCCATGTGAGGCCAAACCTGTGCCTTATAAAGTTGCAGGAGGTGTGCCGGCATGAAATACTGTCCCGCTCTGCTGAGCACGTCAAGCTATTTAGAGGTCAACTTGGGATAGATGATATTCTTACACCGATACTATACGGTCTACAACCAATAATTATCATATTCGTACGGATTATTATCAACTATTTTTTTTTCTTTTTGTTACTAAATCCTTTACAAGCAATCTATGTTTAATAAAAATCATAAAGTTATGTTTTTTTAGATAAGTTAAAGTCAAGTCAAAGATTTACCAGTAAATTCAACTGAAAGCGCCAACAACGCGTTGTTTGGTCTCGGCGGTGGTGGGTCACCGATGCTGATCCGGGCCAAGTCGACTAAGTTTTCGGAAATCGGGCTCAGGGTCACATTGACTTGGTTGAGATCATTCTGTGAATAATTAAGTCTTATCCAGGTTTTTCGTGTTACAAGTCATCTCTTATCCATTCCATCTATTACAACCTATAAAATCAACTTCTGAACATAATCCTCCCCCGTAGACTGCCTCATAAGGGGAATCTTGTCACAGTTGCCACGCCACACACACACGCACGCGCGCACGCGTGCACGCACGCACTAGAGCACGCACGCACGCACGTACAAATACTATTATTGTTATTATTTAAATTTAAGTTTTGTTATTATAAGATTATTAAGTTTGAAATTTTTATAACATTTTCTACGAAAGAGCGGGACATCCTGGCACAGGTATATTTATTTAAAAGGATGGAAAGGATGATGTATATCCAAAAGGATGTCCCAGTAACGCATTAATGTATCTATTTAAGCAAACCATGTAATAACATAATGTATGACCTTTTTTACCGTCTGGAAAAAATAGCGTGTAACATGTGAACGAAGTAGAAGCCTAATGGCACAAATTTTTTTACAAAAAATAAAAATTTTAAAATAAACGTTTGAAATTTTTTTAACAATTGCTTTTCCTTTTGTCCTTGAGCCTGTGACCCTGCGAAGTGACAAGATCTAAAATGCCTACTAAATTTATTGTTTTATTGCCGTTCGTAAAGTAGGGTGGATATGATTCCACTTTCTATATATTTTAATTTATTTATTTAGTAAATCAAAACATTTATTTTTGGTAAAATATCAGTGCCATAGGTTTCTGCTCCGTACACATGTTACGCCTCTTTTTTTCCAGCCGGTAAAAACGTTATCGAGAATAGTAAATAAAATCTTCCCCGCTCTTTTGTTACTTTTACTCACGTTATACTTCTTTTTCGTTATAGAGGCCAAAACGACTTTTTTGTATGTCTGTTTGTCTTTTTAAACACAATCGGTTTTGAAACTACTATAGGTGAGTGTAGAGAAGCGGAGACCCCTATTACTGGTAAAGAGGCATTCTATCTTTATCCTCAGGGTCCAGGCGTGACAACGTATCTCCATTTTGATTCTAACTCGTGTATATGAAGGTGTACGTCCATCCATCCGAGACAGCCAATAAAAGACCGCTGCTAAACATAGGCCTCCCTCATAGATGGCCTCATGAGGTGGTTTTGCCATAGTTGGCAATCGCAGCTTTTTTTCTATAGGATTGGGTGACAAACGAGCACACAGTCCACCTGATGGTAAGTGGTTGCTGTGGCCCATAGACATCTACATCTATCCTCGATTACGAATCAAAATGCAGATGCGTTGTCACCCGTGGGGACTAAGATAGAATGCCTCGTTTCCAGTAAAAAGGGTCTCCGGTTCTCTACACTCACCATACGAAATACAGCAGCATTAAGCTACTATTTCACGCTGGTATTCTGTGAGAGCGTGGTCCTTCCCCGGTCGAGCCGACCCATTCGTGCTACAACAATACTACTAATATAACTGCAGCATGGCTCTACCACGTATGAATGAAAATATAATACGTATAATGAAAAGCTTTTATTATTTTTGGCCATTTTCCCTCTGTCGCCCTTACGGTACCCTCGGGACGACATGGGGTAGTGGACATGCTTACATCGCCACTTCATAGTAATATATATACATATAGGTGTACGTGGGCCAAAGCATCTACTTACCATCAGGTGAACTGTGTGCTCCTTCGTCACCCTAGATAGCAACGGTATTGCTGCAGCTTAGTGCTGAGTCGGTGGCCTTTGGATAATAGGGTGTTTATTAAAAATGGAGTGAACTAAGCACAACCATGGCATAGATAATTTTACTAATTTATTGTTATATCTCGTTTTTATTTAGTCAGGTTCTATTGTGTCTGTCTGTCGTTCCGGGTGGAACCTTGTAACTCAAACTTCGAGCACTTCTCGATTAGCAAGATATTTGAAATTATGAACATAGTTCAGAATCGGATTTTTGTGTTTTTTTTTTGTTTTTTTTTTGTGCGATTGTATCACCAGCTTTCTTGCAGATCGGAGCATCAAGGTCGTTGTAGACGGTGCAAGCTCCGATTGCAAGCCTATTAATGCTGGTGTTCCACAGGGCTGCGTGCTATCGCCAACGCTGTTTCTTCTGCATATCAATGATATGTTGCATACCCGTAACATTCATTGCTATGCGGATGACAGCACTGGTGATGCTCTTTACACCGACCGAGCCAATATTTCTCGGGAAAACGTCTCCGAGTGCCGGGACAATCTTGTGTCTGAAGTCGAGTCTTTGCTGAACAGAGTCTCGGATTGGGGACGACTAAATCTAGTCCAGTTTAACCCCCAGAAGACACAAGTTTGTGCGTTAACCGCTAAAAAGGACCCCTTTGTCGTATCCCCTCAGTTTCAAGGCACTCCCCTTGTTGCCTCAGCCAGTATCGGAATCCTCGGCGTCGACATATCGAGTGACGTGCAGTTTCGTGGTCACTTGGAAGGGAAGGCCAAATTGGCCTCTAAAAAGCTTGGCGTGCTCAGCAGAGCGGGACAGTATTTCATGCCGGCACACCGCCTGCAACTTTACAAGGCGCAGGTTCGGCCGCACATGGAATACTGTTCCCATCTCTGGGCTGGGGCTCCCCAGTACCATCCAGCGCAGAGCGGCTCGAATCGTCGACGACCGAGTGCTTTCCGATCGGCTCGATTCACTGGCGTTGCGAAGAGATGTTGCATCTCTTTGCGTATTTTATCGCATCTATCACGGGGAGTGCTCTGAGGAATTGTTCGGATTAATCCCAGCCGCCAAATTTCGTGAACGCACTACACGGCAAACGTCCCGATACCATCCACACCATCTGGATGCTTGGCGGTCCACCACTGTACGTTTCACAAGGAGTTTTCTTCCACGTACAACCTCTCTGTGGAATAGTTTACCACCGGCGATTTTTCCGGACCGATACGACCTGGGGACCTTCAAGAAAAGAGCTTACTCCTTTCTAAAGGGCCGGCAACGCACCCGCAATTCTCCTGGTGTTGCGGTTGATCATGGGCGGCGGTAGTCACTTAACATCAGGTGAGCTGCATGCTCGTTTGCCCCCTCTTCTATAAAAAAAAATCGGATGACGATGTAGGAATGTGAAAAACGTGGCAATATATTAATTGTTTTAGTACAAAATTAAAAAAAAAAATTGTTTCATTATATCACTTTATGAATAAGATCTCTCAATAAATAAAACTAATTTGAATTAAACTCTTTACTTAGCAGCCGGTTTAAGGTCAAGGTGCTACAAATTCATTGATACTTGCCACGAGTAAAGTACAGCCTGCACATGATTTGCATTTCATCATTTTCAATTCATAATCGTTCATCATTACTCTACATATATATATACTGCTAAACATAGGTCTCCCCCATTGAATTCTACAAAGCACGGTCCTGAGCCACCTGTATCTTTCGACTTACTGCGTGTCTTACCAGGTCGTCACTCCATGTAGTTGGGGGTTGCCCCACACTTCGCCTACCGGTATGAGGCTGCCACACAAGCACCTTTGTTCCCCATCAGTTGTTGGTTCTTCTAGCTATATGGCCAGCCCATTGCTACTTCAACTTCCTAATTCGTTGAGCTACGTCGCTGGCTCTGGTTCTACTTCGGGTATCCTTATTTCTAAGTAATAACGCAAAGAAACCCCGAGCATAGCCCTTTACATGGCTCACTGAGCGATCTCAAGCGTCCTCATACGGCCACCAGTGAAGGACCACGTCTCAGATCCATTTTGCATCACTGCAACATGCAATGGTTATTGTACAATCTCGGTTTCAGGTTTTGAGGTATACCTGACGAGAAGACGTGTCGTAATTCCCGAACGTCGATTAACCTCTCGGTCAAAGTTGGAAATACCTAGACGGACTATTTGACTCATGTAAACATACTCGTCAACATCTTCGAGCTTATTGATCCTAACAACTACCGACATAGGAGTAACATGGACGTTACACATGATCTTTGTTTAGTCCATGTTCATCTTAAGACCTATCCGTTGGAAGACGCTATTCAAGTTATTAAGCATAGTGCTTAGGTCCTCCAGTGAGTCTGCCATAAGGACTATATCATCGGCAAATCAAAGGTGAGTGATTTACTCGCCATTGATGTTAATACCGTATTCTTTTCAGTACAGTAGCTTGAAAATATCGTCCAATGCAGTCGTGAAGATTTTCGGGGATATAACGTCACCCTGTAGGTTTCGTACGTACTCTGGTTCTGTATTCCGATAGCCATCGAAGCCCTTCTGTACAAACAATTCAGCACTTCGATATCCCGACAGTCAACATGGCACTGCCGAAGGGACTGTAGCACCGCCCAAATTTCGACGCAATCAAAGGCTTTCTCATAGTGCACATACGCAAGGCAAAGTGGCAGCGTGTACTCTTCGGTCATCTGTACAATTTGCCGAAGGGTATTAATATGGTCTATGGTATTTAATCCTTTTCGGAAACCAGCTTGTTCAGGAGGCTGGAAGTCGTCGAGTCTGCGTGAGAGACGATTGGTAACGACTCTCGAAAACAGCACGTAGATGCGGCGCAGAAGGGAAATCGGTCTATAGTTCTTCAAGAGGGTGTTGTCACCTTTCTTGAAGAACAAGACCACCACACTTCTGCTCAACGCCTTAGGAATAGTCCCATCATAGAGGAAGTAATTAAAGAGTCTCTGAAGGACTTTAAGTACCGGTTTTCCACCCGCTTTCATAAGGTCTGCTTCAATTTCATAATCGCCTAGTGACTTGCCGTTTTAAAGGTGCTGGCGAGCGATTCTAATCTCGCTCAGTCGACGGACGTCCGGGTCCCGACTTCTGACCATAGAACCTCTCAATCTGACTCAAAAGCTCAGGCGTACCGGAAACGATGCTGCCACACACTGCCTTTAGCTTCGACAGTTGGCTCATTCTGGCAGACACATCTCCGGCAATGACTTTGGAACCCTGGTTCTGTACGGTCGCTTCTTCAATACGAGTTGTATTGAAGTTACGTAAGTCCTGCCGCATGCATTTGGAGATGTGTCTGTTCCGTTTAACAGCTATGAAATTAAGAGTGTGATCGGAGAGTTTTTGTGTTCTTAGGCGGCGGGTCTTGCAGAACTTAGCACCGACCACACGGATAGTTTCCACAAGCTTGTCATTCATATCGTCCACAGAATGGCAGTCTTCTAGGCACTGAGAACTGTTTTGTAACCCTAGCTTAAAGTTTTAGGTACTTTGGATTAGAGGACGAGGGGGACAGAGCGTTGACGTAATTAGACGAGACCTCTCCAACTTAACATTTAGGTTCAGTGTGCCTCTAACCACTCGGCGATCGCTGCCAGTTTTCACCATCGCGATCACGGAGACATCACTGTCTAGTCATCACAATGAAGTCAATCTTATTTTTTGTCGTACCGTTGGGGCCCGACCAGGTCCATTTCCTGTGGAGTCGCTTTTGGAAGAAAGAGTTCATCATAAAGAATACCCCTTTCTCCATAAAGTCAGCCAGCTGCTGGCCCCTTGGGTTTCGTTGCCCTATTCCGAATTTTCTTACCTTCATCTCACCGTTCTCCCTTGTCCCACTAACGCCGTATAGTGGGTTTTGGAGATATCCTCATACATTTCCTCCACCTTCTCATCGAAATGTGCGGTCGTTTGTGAATAACCTGTGTGACTTTCAACTAATACCGTTTGGTGATTCTGAGTATAAGGTACGCCACCCTCGTCAACGCACTCATAAACTTTACAAAGTTGTTAACGAGAGACTTGTGGACGATAAATTCGACTTTTCCTTGGGACAGATGGTCGCCCTCCCGGTGATAGAACAAGTTGCCGGATTCAAGGATTACCATGTCCTCTCTTCTGACCTCAGATAAACCTATAATATCCCAGCGCAACTTGTTAATCTCTTCTTGCAGTTCCAGGATCTTCTCGTCAGTCCTCAGGGTGCGTATGTATACGTTGCCAAGTTGAGTCGTCTTAGGTAGCACCCGAACCCCCACCGGAGATTCTCAGCACCCTCGGCTCCGTCGTTACTATGATTGCCACCGTAGCCAGGAATACCGGGGGAACAGGGGTCGTCTCTTCGTAGCTCTCATCATGAGGGATATTTACCATAGTTGTCACGTTTGGCGAGGTTGGCAACCGCAGTTTGTTTATTGTACTGTTGCTGTTATCAGGAATTTGCTGCTGCCCATCTCCTGCCTGTTTCCCCTCAGTGGCCTTTTACGTCACCCACGGGAAGATATGGGGTAGTGGATATTCTCAACCGCCACTACACGGACTATTCAATTGCTTTTGTATTATTATTTCAAAAATTAAAAAGCTTAATTTTAAAAAGTGAAAAATATCCATGCCATAGGCTACTTCTACTTTCATTGATATATCGCATTCATTTTTTTTCTTACGGTAAAAACGTAAAGCCGCATATTTCAACTTTCAACAATTATTTATAATCTATATTGAACAAAATTTATTCTATTCTATTTTATTCTCATGTCGTTTTTAATTTCTTTCTTTCATAGGCAACAAAATAAATAAAAATTAGTGAACTTACCTCCAAAGTTATCCATGAGCTGCGAGTGTATGTTGTTGGATCGATGCCTACTACAGAGCCTGATGCCATATTTGCCACCAGCCAGGCTTGGATAGAGAGGTCCGTACCTGAAATTGTAGATTAATATCCTTACGTTATTTATTACAGTCTATATACGCGTAAAAGTGGACTTAACATAAGGCCTCCTGCAAAGATTGCCTCAAGGGCGGCTTTGCCATAATTATCAAGCTTGATAAGCGTATTAGCAACCACAGTTTTTTTTAATGTCTTGAGTTTTTATTAGTAACATGCTGCTGCCCATCTCCCGTTTCATTTTCCCTCAGTTTAAAAGGTTTATTAAAGAAATATTGCACAAAATGGATTATTATAATATTAAAGAATACATGAATGAAAATAACCCCTGGAGATGAGGTGAACGCCACGGGGCTAGTCGCCAGTGGGATTTTTAAAAATCCCACTGGGTTTCTTCCTGGTTCGTCCCAAAACAGAGGTATTTTCAGAACCGATACATAAAAACATAACCGATACATATAACGATAAATAAAAACATTGACTTTCAATAAGTTTTATGTAATAATCAATATAAACTGCACTCATGTTTTTTTTCCATAAATTAGGTTAACAAACGAGCACACAGTCCACCTGATGGTAAATGGATGCTATGACCCGCAGACATCCACATTTATCCTCGATTAAGAATCGAAATGCAAATGCGTTGTCATCCGTGAGGATTGAAATGGTATGCCTCGTTTCCAGTAAAATTGCCTCCGTCTCTCTACACTAACCATACAAAACACAGCTGCATTAAGCCGCTATTTTATTCTGGTATTCTGTGAGAGCGTGGTCCTACCTTGTCTGGCAAAATATGTATTTTTATAATTTAATATCCTGAGCTATGTACCGGTTTACTATAAAGAGGTTATTTCTCTTTAAAAAAAACTTAACCGCTCCATGGCGCAGTAGCCTGGCATTGAGTTGCAGCACTATGGGCCGCGGGTTCGAATACGGAATAAGTATATGTATGACCTACAAAAAATTGTTCCGGGTCTGGATATTTGTCTTTGTGCAGTTTATGTTCGTAAGCTGCATCTACAGAGGTGTTATTAAGAGAAAAGAAAGTGATTATCGAGGTAGAGATGATACAACAAGAAATTAATGTGTGTTCCATTGCACTCCCAGCGTTCCCACCTTGCCTCATCAAGCTCCATACGCTAGTGTCCACTTCCAAGTAGAACTGGGTAAAGTATCGCCCATCGGTCCACACGAGGGCGTGTGATGACGTCACCAGCGCTGTTCCGGACGACCCCGACAAGCCGGAGAGCCATTCGCGACGCGCATCCGACGCTGCAATGTACTGGGACTGTAAAAACGTGCTTAAATTATCTTTCTTTTTGTAACAGTCAGTACCCGGTTGACTGAGCTTTGCTCGGTATTTTTCGCTCGGTTTTTTTTAATTCGTGTGTTTTGGAAATTATATTTAGATACAAATTACATACTGATGAAATACGAATAATATGATCTTAGCGACATAATAGAAAAAACTGAACTGGTTATTTGAATAAAAAATCATCAGTGCAATTAGTTTAATTTAAATTTTCGTGCTTTTCGTAATTTTCGTACTAAAAATGGGCTCGAAAAAATAGATTTTCTCTAAAAAGAAAGGAACTTGAAAGAAAAAGTCGCTCGGTCTGGGCTCGATCCATGGTATTACGATTTTGTGACCGCCCAATATACCAATTAAGCTATTTGTAATCATTAATAAACCGTCAAAATTTACCTTCTTATTCTAACGATATTATAGCAGTTTTTCATTGCCTAAAAACACGGACAAAAAGAAATTTTCTAAAAATAAATCCTAGCTAGATCGATTTAGTGCCCCCGAAACTCCGTGCACACAACATTTTATGAAAATCGTTGGAGCCGTTTCCGAGATTCTGATTATATATATACAAGCATTGCTCGTTGAAAGGTATAGGATTTTTTTTAAATTACTCTGGTGTGCGTTGTAATCACAGAATTCGTAATAATAAGACAATAGAAATGGCATAGCCGCGTGACCTTGTCACCGCTATGATGTGTTGACGAACATCATTTACCATTTTGTGATTTCGTTGCGTGGGGAACGTCGTACGTGAATTTATGTTATTATAATCTCGATCTGCCGCATAATCAGTCGTAAATTTATCAAGGACGTGTAATTCAACTAATAAAGGCGTAACATTTCATTGGTAAGATGGTTATTTACTAATTATCATTGTTTTAACTGATTTACATCTAGATGAATACTTCACTATGATACTCACCTCTGTAAACTTTCATTTACTACTTTTCGTATCGTACACTTACCATTGCTGCTTTTGTTCTACCGTAATATACGAAGCATACGACGTTGACAAACTCGCCAAGCAATGTAATGTAAAACATGTAAAACGGCTGTAGGCATCGGTCGGTTCATGAGTATGTGTTAAAATGCGGACACATCGGTTTTGGAAGTAATCGAGCGCTAATTCATTTCTATTGTCTTATTATTACTATTTCTATGGTTGTAATGCGTCTTTGTAGGGCCTGCCTGGTATTATTCTATTCACGCTCGTGAATTTTACACAATCGGTCCAGCTATTCCGAAGAAGAGGATACCTTGAAATGAATATTAGTTTAGGGGGCGTGGCTAATCCCTTTGTCGGTGAAGTTCACGGATGATTGAGGGAGTGTCAAAATGAAAGTGATGCAATGACTTCATAAAACGCAAATTATGAGATGGCAATACCGAACCCGCGCTCGGAAATAAAGTAAATAAGCGAAAACAAAATTTTATCTATGTTATGTTTATGAGAACTTGGATATGATTAATTACTATGCCTTAAAAATAATTCCATGAACTTATTCGTAAAAATATTGTGGTGTCATGGAGAAATGTAACTAATTAGAGCCTACTTTGTAATTTTTTTTCTATCGAGAAAATTACATGTTGTCGTGATTCCAAAAACCACATACCGAAAATTTGGTCCGCAATCTACAAAATTAATTGAAAAACCACCAAATTTTCGAGGTATCTCTTTAACCCAAAGGGACAGACGGACAAAACGTTCGAAAATGGTTGTTAATGTGTCATGCAAATAGCCCCCTGAACTAGAAGCCAATTATTTTGATATTACAGACACAGGCACTTCAGCTTTATTTATATACTAGCGCTTCATCCCGGCTGATTTTTGGAATTCGACAACAGCGCCATCTACCGGGCCCAATTTAAACTTAAACCATCCCTGGATCAAACTCAGATACACACAAAATCAAAATTCAATTGATTAAAATCGTTCGAGCCGTTTTCTTGTTTTAGCAAGAGTAATAGACAGCAATTGATTTTTATAAACAGGTGACCTTTTTTACCGTCCCGGAAAAAACAAGGTGTAACATGTGAACGGAGTAGAAGCCTAATGGTACTGATATTTTACAAAAAATAAAAACAAAATTTTTTAAAACGTTTGCATTTTTTTAGCAATTACTTTGCCCTTTGCCTGTGACCCTGCGAAGTGACAAGGTCAAAGATGCCTACTAAATTTATTGTTTTATTGCCGTTCGTAAAGTCCACTCTGGATATGATTCGAATTTCGATAGAATTTAATTAATTTATTTATTTAATTCAAAACTTTTGTTTTTATTTTTTGTAAAATATTACTACCATAGGCTTTTACTCCGTTCACATGTTACACCCTATTTTTTGAGACGCTAACAAATATCATCCAATATAAGAAGATGTATAAATATTTTATGTTACGTTATGCGCGTCCGCTGTAGGTACTATGTAGGCATCTACTCCTCGTTCCTGCAGCACTCTCCTAACAGCGTCCAGTCGCTGCTGGGCAGTTTGACGACTCATCTTACTTCTGGATTCAGAGGCTGTAACATTATTTATATTTAAACTACATAGAACACTGAACTTCCTTTGAAGTAAACACTTTATAATGTAATTTATTTCAAACGTGTATTGACAAAATATCGGTGTAAGTATATCCACTACCCCATATAATCCCGTGGGTATCGTAAGAGGCGTCAGAGGGAAACTGAAATAGGAGCCAATCAGTAGCAACCTTTCTTTAACGTGGCAACTATGGCAGCATCTAATGTGGCAATCTAAGAGGGAGACTTAAGTTCATCCGTGGACCACATTGGATAAAACTAATTTTATGGATAAAATCGCACTTAATTTTATGTTTTTTATTCCCCACGTTTCGGGTAATCTACAGCATCGGAATCAACGGGAGGGACTGAGGTGTTTGACGCCCTAATGTCATTGTTAACGTAGATTACCTTCACATAAAGGCCGTAATGAATAAAGGAGTTAATGAACCGGAGCCGTGGTAGCACGCTGCAGATATATAACGGTTACAGCAGGAATGGGTCGGCTGGATCGGGGTGAACGTGAATAGACGAACCAGGAAATTAGCAGCTAAGCGTTTCAACTATGGCAAATATCCTTCCTATGGAGCAGTCTATGAAGGAGGCCTATATATATGAGGCTGTAACAGTAAGGGAAATATGCATCAAATACATATGATTATATAAAAACTTACGAAAAATCGGGGTATTTGGTTCCGCCCAGTCATATTGGTCGCTGGCCACATACGCAGAAATAAGATTAAGTGGTAAACTGTAAAAAAAAAGAAATCTACATTATATGGTACATTAGTACATTACGATACAAGGGACTTAAGGCTTTAAGAAGCCTGAATGACCTTGACGAAACGGTGTTCACAGAGATTTTAGCCGACGTCAACTCCATCTAGCGAAAAACTCTACTCTGTGATCTAGCGGTTACGCCACAGGATAAATAATAGTACTACGTGTTACGCTCTGTACTACTTAGACAAGTGCAAAGATTAATTGACTGCAGATATAACAAGTATTTAAGTAATATACTGCCTATTATACTTGCGCATCACTGAGAGTCATGTCGTATGCGTGGTGTTCAACGTCTTTAATTCCATTGCACGGTGTGCTGCTGTGGCTTTATCCGGTAGGCATCACAAGCTTTCAAGTGTTAAGTTTTAAGTACCTAAGTGCTGTGTCGTATAAGGACCGTGGTAGCTCTTCGGCTAAGCGCTCCAAGGAACCCGGGTTCGATCCCCGCCGGCAGCAATGAAATTGTTAATTGCAATTTTAAGTGCTGATTTACCACGTGCTCGGGAAGGAAAACATCGTTGAAAGCCACGAAAACGTAAAACATCTACCTAGATAAAATGTTCTAGTGATTCTCAGTCATTTCATACGCTACATTTTATATAGTGTTAGGATGTTTCAGATAGGGCAAAATAAAATATAAAACGAAATATTATGAAAATTATTTATTAATATATACATTTATAGGTAATTAGAATAAAAACAACGAACAAGCTGCAAGGTTTTCTTGTAAACACAATTGTAAAATTGTTGTTCTCTTTTTTATTAATGATGAATTGTGAGACGTGGTCAAGATAACTTTATATAAAATCACATTGGCACATGGCCTTCTACCTACAACTCGGTCGAAGTTTGAAAAGAAAGATTTTGTCTGTTCTTAATCCTCTAGTGTACACCATTTTAAATTTTTTTGCTTACAAGTGGCGTGGTTTCCAAAAGTATGATTAATTGTCAGCTGTATTTAGTCAATCAGATCCTGAACTCTTTTGACATTCAGTTTTTCTAGATTCTGACGCAAACTTCATAGTTTATAAAATTATTATTTGTTATATTTTAGAAAAAATATAACAAATAATAATTTGTTATATTTTTTCTGTAACGTATTGGATATCTTATATAGGATGTAATTTTTGTAATTTTATCACAAAAGTTTCGTAATAATTACGATTTTGTGTACAGTGATTTTCTCATCTTGGTATTGGCGTGAACTTTGAGATCAATCCATCTTGTTTTTCGCTAATTAAAGAAATAGTAAAAAAGCCAAGAAGTCCGTAATTTAAAATTTCTTGCAGCTTTTTATAAAAAAAGCATGACCTTAAATAACATAAACTAGCTTTAGTGGGTAGTAAAAAGCCCTAGGCCTAAATCCTGTTTAGCTTTTATTTAATATTGATTTCATTATTCCGTACCTCGCCATTTTCCGGCTGTGTTGCTTCCTGCCTCTCCAAAAACTCTGCCTCGATGTCATATTTCTTACCAAAAGTTAATATTATCTAAACTTGTAACACAGGTAATTAGCAGATCTTTCAATGTCAAGCCCAGTGAACATTGTACTACTTATTTAGACTTTTCATAATTTTTAGGAGGAATTAGTTTATTTTATGACGTTTTCGTATGTCACTGTGACGCATTTTCCAAATTGTAATATAACATAAATATTTATTTATTTATTTAGAAACTTACATGTAATACCTTAAGCTAAAGGGTACATAGGGCGGACTTAATGCCATGTGGCGTTCTCTGCCAGTCAACCCCGGGTGCCAAGGACAATTGTTGGCAGGTGCGACCATTATACATAAATAAGTAAACATACATAAACATTAAAATATACACACATATAGTATAGTATATAAACATACACACATATATATATATATATATATATATATATATATATATATATATAAACATAAACACTCACGCCTGTCACCCAGAGGGGTAGGCAGAGACTACGGACTTCCATTTGGCACGATCCTGACACACCTCTTTCGCCTCCTTCACATCCATATATCTACGCATACATGCTCGTCGGTTAAGGGTACTTCTAACGTGGCCCATTTTCAAAATATCGCCAATTTGGTCGATAAACTTTTTCCTAGGGCGTCCCTTCCCGACTCGGCCGTTTACATCTGCCATATAAATTTGCTTTGTCACTCTTTCCTCATTCATTCTTTCCACATGACCAAACCACCGAAGCATTCCTTTCTTAATCCTGGTCACAACATCATCTTGCATACCATATTTATCTCTTATCACGCAATTTCTCACCCTGTCATTCAGATTCAACCCTAGCATATTCCTTAAAGACCGCATTTCTACAGCATTTATTCTACTTTCGTGCTTCTTCTGCCACACCCAGCTTTCACTACCATACATTAAAGTAGGGACTAACACAGCATTATGAATTACCATACGTGCCTGTTTTGACACATTCTGGTTCTTCATAATAGAGTGTAGTGCCCCATTCACTCTATTCCCTGCATTTACTCGTCGTTCTATATCCCTATCATATCTACCATCCCTGCTAAATACACATCCCAAATACACAAACTCATCCACTTGCTCAATTAACTCTCCTTCTATTCTTATTTCACATATCGTTTTGCTTTCTTCTCTTTCAAAACCCATCACTTTCGTCTTACATGTGTTCACTTTCATTCCCCTTTCTTTTAATTCCCAGTTCATTAATGTAACCATCATTTGCAACTCAGCCGTCGATGACGCAAATATGACTTGATCATCGGCATACAAAAGGCATTTGACGGTTAACTCGCCCATTCTTAACCCACATTCTTCATCTTTCAAAGTTTGCAAACACCGGTCCATAAATAGGTTGAACAGCCAAGGGTAAGCTACACAGCCCTGTCTGATACCTTTTTGGATGCCAAACCAGTCCGAGTAGACCCCATTGATCCTGACACATGCACTAGAGTCCCTATAAAGAGACCTTAATGCCTGTATCAAACCAGCGCTCAACCCATATGAGTTCAGTGTTTGCCATAACACTTTCCTATCCACTCTGTCATAAGCCTTTTCCAAGTCCATGAATGCACAAAAAACTTTCTGGTTTTTGGCCAAAAACTTCTCCGCAATCATGCGCATGGAAAAGACTTTTTTTTATATGTTTTTTTTATATGTATATATGTTTATAAGCATGTATATATATATATATATATATATATATATATATATATATATATATATATATATATGCTTATAAACTTTGTAAATAAACATCCAAATGAATGATATATGTAATATATTGTAGATTTTAAAATAATACCCAAATGTTTCAGGTTCATTAAAAACACAATTAACAAAATTCTGAGATCCTCTTTTTCAGAACTAGCCATCTGATGAAACTTTTAAGTACTCCAGTCGTATATTATTGTTTTTGTATTAGATATTTGGGTCATAAAACTGGAAATAGTCTATTAAACATTTTTAATACAGTTGATCATCTACAGTATTGTTTTATCATCTTATTTGTTTATCATTTTCATCTACAGTGTTATTTTTGATGAAAATTATTATTCCAGATAAAAGGTCTTTCACATTTATGTTAGTATCGAATTACATTAAACACAAAATAAAAATTTGAACTTTTTAAGAATTTTTATACAACGCATCCCTTGGTGGGAATTTCTAATGTAAGCTAAAATGTTATAATAACTGTAAGCAATTGAATAACAAAATAATGAAAACATTTGCAAATACTTGCTTTAAAAAAACAAGATGGCCTTCAGCATGAAAGTGAAAGTAAATGTTTTCGATAATTTTTGCAATATCTTAACAGCCGGGTCAGCGTGCGATTCAGATCCGTCTAGGGACGCTGAATTTCAGCGAGCACTGTCGACTTCAAGAGAAGTGACTGAAAAAACGTTACCCGAGGGCAAAGTTAATTATTTAAATTAAAGTCCCTTTATTGGAAATCAAAATCGACCAATAACTTTATTAACATGTGACACATAATTGTACTTATTATACTCAATATTATTTTATGGAATTCTGAGAAAGTTCAAATTTTTTACGTGGTAGAAGCATGCTGCAGTTATATTGTGGTTGCAGCACGCATGGGTCGGCGCGACCGGGGTAGGACCACGATCTCAAAGAATACCAGCGTAAAATAGCAGCTTAATGCTGCTGTGTTTCGTACGTTAAGTGTAAAGAACCGGAGACCCTTTTTACTGGAAACGAGGCGTTCCATCTGAGTCGTCAGGGCTGACAACGCATCTGCATTTTAATTCCTAATTGAAAATAAATGTAGATGTCTATGGGCCACAACATCCACTTACCATCAGGTGTCCCCAAGGCCCAAAGGTCCAAAGCCAACTGCACCTATCGACTTCTTGCATATCTTATCATGTTGTCCCTCCATTTCATGGGTACTCTGGTTTTACTGCGGATATCCCCATTTTTAAGTCTATCACGCGAAGAAACCCCAAGCACAGCTCACTCCATAGCTCGCTGAACGAACTTCTGGTTCCCCATGCAGCCAGCAGTTACATTTGGCTTATCTTATATTTTTATTTGTTTTCAGGTGATATTTTGTCTAACATTTAAGGAAAACATAAACACAAGAATGTCTTTGTATAGCACTTGGAAAATCATAACTTTTATTTTATTTAAATTGTTTGATTTGATTTTATAATAGTGTAACATATACTTCATGTCCCGAAACTAACCGTCAGGCGGATATGGGGCGATAAGCTAGGTTGTATTGTACCATTCCTAGCAAAAAAAATCCCACGTTACTTGGTTAAGTAATAATAGGCATACTTTTAAAAATGTTGAAAATCAACAACCTAGATCACATATTTAGGTACTGATCAAAATTTTTAAAAATTTTCAGTGTTTTTTTAATGTAATCCTAAATAACTATGGTATTGATTGAAGTCAAAAATCTAGTTATTAATATTGTGAGTTTAGTACAAAAAAATAAAGTTTAGTTGTCGTGGTTAAAAATGTAACCTTGACGGCTTGTCTTTAAAAAAAAGTAGTTTTAAAAATGGCCCATTTAATTAAGATTTGTACCCTACATTACGAACGGCAATAAAACAATAAATTTAGTAAGCATCTTTGACCTTGTCACTTGGCAGGGTCACAGGCTCAAGGGCAAATCATCATGATCATTACAGCCCTTTACAAGTCCACTGCTGAACATAGGCCTCCCCCAAGGTATGCCACAAAGCACGGTCCTGAGCCACCTGCATCCATCGACTTCCTGTATGTCTTACCAGGTCGTCACTCCATCTAGTTGGGGGTCGCCCTACACTTCGTCTACCGGAACGAGGCTGCCACTCGAGAACCTTTTTTCCCCAACGGTTGTCGGTTCTTCGAGCTATATGGCCGGCCCATTGCCACTTCAGCTTACTAATCCGTTGGGCTATGTCGGTCACTCTGGTTCTACTACGGATATCCTCATTTCTAAGTTTATCAAGCAGAGAAACTCCGAGCATAGCCCTCTCCATAGCTCAAGGGCAAATGGCAAAGTATATTGTTAAAAAACTTTTTTTCAAACATTTTATTTAAAATTTTTGTTTTTATTTTTTGTAAAATATTTTTTTCCAGGCGGTAAAAACTTTCAACCAGTATACGAGTATAGCTATTCCGTCTATAATTTGTTAATGTATCACTTCATGTAACATTTTTAGGAGTTTTATTATTTAATTTCGAAATTAGATCTGAACATGCGACACCTATTGGATGGTATAAAAGTAAAAGTTATATAAAGTTTCAGCATACATATGTTCCCACAGCTGGGCACAGACCTCCTCGTTATTTTTAAGAGGGTTTTAGGGTAAGGTAAATCACATTCTCATAGAATGAGTGTAGAGAACCGTACAGTCATTTTACAGAAACGAGGTATTCCATCTGCGTTTTGATTCTTAAACGATAATAAATGTAGATATGTCTATGGATCACAGCTTCCACTAAACATTAGGTTAACTTTGTGCTCTTTTGTCACCCTAATTGTATAAAAAAAAACTCTTCAACTTCTTGACACGCACTCACGCATTTCTTTTTTCTATCTGTCTAGATGATTGCGTCTGCAAACATATGAAAAGAAACCGTGTTGTTTTGCAAATGATTTTAGATGCATATGAGTGTGTGTTCTTGCTCGTTACAATAAGTTTAGTATGGTTTTGATTTCGGCGTCAATTAAATAGTTTAAGATGTTACATTTTTAAGTTATTCAACGATCAATTCTAATGTACAATTAACATCTAATTTGTTATATATGTAAATTACGTAAAAATTATTAACTCACCATAAACAGATAAAGAACACACAAACAATCCGTTGAGCCGCCATTTTACAACAACTGTTAAACTAGCTCATGATATTGATTTCGTTTATCTGTTATCTTTAGATTACAGAATATTGTTAACTTTTCCGACTAGTTGGATACCGCAGCGACGCTTATATTGTTTAATGTTACAGCATGTATGCCTCCCATTGCTGGGCACAGGCCTCCTGTTATCTCTGAGATGGTTTTAGGGCAAGGAAAAGTCAGCCGTGCTGCCCCAATGTGCTTCACATGTCTTCGAAATATTTTTTTCCTATTTCTAGACATGCAGGTTGTGATGTTTTCCTTCACCGCCGAGCACGTGACAGATCAGCATTTATAATTGCAATCAACAGTTTCATTGGTGCTGGTGGTGATCGAACCCAGATTGCTCGCATACTGTGAAATTTACAGCGAGCGCTCAGCTCCTAAGCTACCACGGCTTTAAATTTATATCTTATAACATCCTACTTTAATTCAAGTATCGGTGACAAACGAGCACACAGTCCACCTTATGGTAAGTGGATGTTGTGACACATAAACATATACATCTTTCCTCGATTAAGAAACAAAATGCAGATGCGTTGCCGACACTGAGGACTGAGATGAAATATCTCGTTTCCAGTAAAAGGGGTCTCCGGTTCTCTTCACTCGCCATACGAAACACAACAGTATTAAGCTGCTATTTGACGCTGGTGTTCTGTGAGAGCGTGGTCCTTCCCTGACCGAGCCGAACCATTCATGCTGTTTCACGCACACATTTGCGCGTATACAAACGTCATTTGCCTATGTAGTATTAATAGGTAATTTATTTGCGAGCGTTGTATGGATGTGGAGCACAGAGTACTTTTTGGTGTGGAGTGTCCGGGGTGTGCCGTAACATACGTACAAACAATAAAAACACAATTTAATTAAGAGGATGTTCTTAATTAAACAGTGTTTTGAAGTCAGCTAAAAAAGCAATAGCCTTTCTGTTGACAATTGAGTAAATCAATCAGCAATTCGTGCCTACTTTCGTGCGATGCGACTGTTGATGACATATTTTTATTGTTCTGAGGATTTAGTGAACACGTTGCTTAATGGTTTGTACGTCATTCGTTGTGGCTTTTCGTTTAAAAATATTTCTTATTATTTAAGGGTAATTTTTATAAATAAACTATCCAAAAACATGGCTTTGTTGCTTTGGAGTTCGCGAAGCTGGTAATAGAATATATAATATGTCAAAATATATCAATTTATAAATCTTTAGGTACATTTGTGCAATGTAGCGAAATTGTTTTATTTATATTTTATAACTATTTTATTTATGTTTTACTTTAATGTTATTCGGGAATGATTTTTTTGTTTTTCTTTTTTTCATTTAAAAGAAGCGTGATTGCTCAATAACTATGTTCTTGCCCTAACTTTGGCCACATGACTGGCCCATTAACACTTTTGATCCATTAGATTATGTTCTGGAAGATGTGAATAAACACACAAAAATGTATTTAGTTTTATATAATTGCATTGTAAATATATCTATAGAAATAGAAATAGAAATAGAAACTTTTTTATTCAATGTAGATTATAAAAATACTTATTGAAAGTCACTTTTTTAATTTACCACTGGTTCGCAAAAGAAACCTCTGTCCTGGGAAGAACCAGCAAGAAACCCAGCGGGACTTTTTTTTTTTAATAATAGCGTACAATCATGTTTACAATCAACAACACAAGACAAATTAGAAATAGCTTGGTAGCGATCACCCTTCCCAGGGGTTATTAACATCTATAAATTCCTTAATATTATAATAACCCTTTTTATACAAACTTAGTTTAATAACATTTTTGAATTTTGTGTATGACAAATTTTGTATATTTTCTGGGATTTTGTTGTAAAAGCGTATACATCGCCCCAAGAATGAATTACTGACTCGGTGGAGTCGACTAACTGGTACTACCAGCTTGTGTCTGCTCCTAGTATTTACAGAATGAATATCACTTATTTTCGCAAAACTACTTTTATTTTTGTGTACGTATATTACATTTTCATAAATTTATTGAGAGGCCAGAGTTAATATATTAATTTTCTTAAATTTTTGTCTATAATTCATTTATTGTACGATTTGAGATAACGATAATTTAATTGACATAAATCACAGATAAATATGTCACCGCTTATCTGCGTGATAAAATTAAGAATTTTGTATTTTTTTTTAATTAGAATTAGGGTGACAAACGAGCACACAGTCCACCTGATGGTAAGTGGATGCTATGGCCCGTAGACTCCTTCGACGATTAAGAATAAAATTGCAGATGCGTTGTCACCCCTGAGGACTAAGTGTAATGCCTCGTTTCCTGTAAAAAGGGTATCCGGATCTCTACACTCGCCATATGAAACACAGAAATATTAAGCTGCTAGTTTACGCGTGTATTCTTTGAGAGCATGGTCCTTTCCCGGTCGAGCCGACCCATTCGTGCTACAACCATCCACGTACATTTATCCTCGATTAAGAATCAAATTGTCACCCCTGAGGACTAAGATGGAATTCCTCGTCTCCAGTAAAAAAAAGTCTCCAGATTTCTGCACTCACCATACGAAACACAGCAGTATTACACTGCTATTTTACGCTGGTATTCTGTGAGAGCATGGTCCTACCCCGGTCGGGCCGACCCATTCGTGCTACAACCATAATAAAGCTGCAGCGTGGCACTACCACGTATAAAAGTGTATTACAACAATTAATTTACGTTTATAATTAAGAATTTCTTCAAATTAATTATTATTAAATTCATAAAAACTTGACTTTTAGTTTAATTAAAGTCCCAAGTTGGTCTAGTGCACATAGATCCCAGATTTATGTAGGGCTTTAAAAGAAAAAGAATGTGCCAACTGCACTACCTACTGCCCGGCATCTATTATTATTTATTCTGGGCTAGCACGTCGAAATGCGATTTTTGGGATAGTCGCTTCTTAAATTTATATCCATATAAAATTCTACAATTCTTTGAAAAGGAATGAACCCCTACTTGTCAAAACCATCAAACAGAGAAAAGTTGCGTACCTAGGACATGTGTGATGGGCAAAGTAGCGGGTAAAAGAGGTGTTGGTAGAAGGAAAATGTCGTGGCTATGTAACATCCGGAAATGGACTGGGATAAAGAAAGTTGAAGATCTGTTCAGGCTAGCCGTGAACAAAGAAGAATTTAGAAGGATGACTGCCGACCTTCAGTAATGGAGAGGCACTTAAAGAAGTAGAAAATTCTACAACATACCATATTATCTGTTTGGCTAAACACGGTCCAAGTAGCTTCTTGCTCTTTGGACTTTGCCTATTTCTAGAGGGTTACAGGCGTGACGCTATCCTATACTATTAAACGAGCAATTCCTGTATATATATATATATATATATATATATATATATATATATATATATATATATATATATATATATATATATATATACACACATATATATAATCGGGATCTCGGAAACGGCTCCAACGATTTTCATAAAATTTTGTGTCCAGGGAGTTTCGGGGATAATAAATCGATCTAGCTAGGATTTATTTTTAGAAAATGTATTTTTGTCCGTGTTTTTAGGCAATGAAAAACTGCTACAATATCGTTAGAATAAGAAGGTAAACTTTGACAGATTGTTAACGATTATAAATAGCTTAATTGGTATAATGGGCGGTCACAGAATCGCAAAACCCCGGTTCGAGCCCAGACCGACCGACCGATTTTTTAAAATTTTTTTTTCAAGTTCCTTTTTTTTTTGAGAAAATCTATTTTTACGAGCCATTTTTTAGAATTTTTTAAGAACACGAAAATTTAAATTAAAATAATTGCACTCATGATTTTTTATTCAAATAACCAGTTCCGTTTTTTCTGTTATGTCGCTAAGATAAAAAAATATTATTTATATTTCATCAGTATGTAATTTGTATCTAAATATAATTTCCAAAACACACGAATTAAAAAAAATCGAGCGAAAAATACCGAGCAAAGCTCGGTCAACCGGTTACTGTATGTTTAACTATATAATAATTGAGGGTGACGAACGAGCACTCAGTCCATTTGATGGTAAGTGTACGCTGTGGTTCTTATTTAGATTTCTATCCTCAACTTAGATTAGAGACAAGTTTATTTATTTATTTGAAATATAAAAATGGTTGAAAACGGTCAATGGTTTGAATTTTAATTTTTAAATGTAAAAGCTGCGAGTTTATGATTTGCTTTAATTGTGACAAAAACTTTGCCTCATCTGGGTTAAGCTAAAATGTCGACAAAAAATCTCCCAGAAGCTTGTATGTAATGTGCAAACGCAATATAACCATATCAACATTTTGTAAAAAATTATTATAATTTTCCATTGCTATTGAATACTGGATAGGCTTCTCAAAAGAATTCAATGCTTTAATCGGGGAAGTACCACGTATATCTGAACTGCGTAGAGGTAGTTTGGGCTTGGCAGCACTTATGATAAAGATGAGAACAGGGGACTCAGATGAGAGAATTGCCATATTGGTACAAGTGCCTCGTTGAACATTGGAGGATTTAATGAAAGAGTACGCAAGATTTTAAACGAGGATTTTGTATAATTTTATCTCGAACTTGATCATATTATTGATGATGAATGGATACAACATAATTTAACCATTCTCAATGGTTTTTTACACATATATTTATATTAACAAAATCACAAATAATTCGTATAAAAAAGATACATATTTTGTTGACACTTGACTCAAGAGTCACTTCTTCAATCTGCAGATGGGTATACCCTCAAATTGTAAGTATTGTTGGCTATTAGTTCCGCTATAAGATAGTGATTACTTACTGACTGTAAAAATACAAAAATACCAAGATCATACATGCCCTAGTTAAAAACATCGTGATTGATTTCTGTTTGTAGCTGTGACATTTATGATCATGATCACTGACCTCTATATATACAAGTACGCTGGACTGGCTATACCATAGAAAATGACTGTACCAATTTGAAGCGCCGCTAAAGGATGTCTTGAAAAATTGTCATAATATGCTAAAGTCTGTTGTCATATTTAAATTGTTTTATTTAATAAATCTGTATTTTGAACTTTTAAACTAAAAAATGAAAGTATTTTATGTTGTTTGATTGTGTATAATATTAGTTACATAATAAGAATTATTTTTATTAATAATGAGAGTGTGCGTAATCTGTAAAACTCGTTACCAAAAGGGAAGTGGTATAACATTTCACAAGTAAGTGAATTTGCAGCAAAAAAGTAAAAAGTAAAGTTACAGCCTATATACGTCCCACTGCTGGGCTCAGGCCTCCCCTCATTTCTGAGAGGGTTTAGGGCAAGGAAGTGTCCGCCGCGCTGTCCAAATGCGTGTTGACGAACTTCACATGTCTTCGAAATATTTTTTTTCTTATTCCTCAGACATGCAGGTTTCCTCACGATGTTTTCCTTCACCGCCGAGCACGTGGTAAATCAGCACTTAAAATTGCAATTAACAATTTCATTGGTGCCGGCGGGGATCGAACCCGGGTTACTCGCGTTCTGTTATATTTACAGCGAGCGTAACCACTGAGCTACCACGGCTTTAATTTGTTTCATATTTGCAGCAAATATGAAACAAATTAAAACTATTTGATAATTTAAGTACTTAAAAATTTGTTACTAATCTTAATATCATATATACCAACATCTTTGGCTGTATATTACTGAGTTTTGATAAATTACAATAAAGTTCAATAGGGTTGTCGAGTTCCTTGTCTATAATACTTATCGAAGTTCTTTCCTACCCATATCCGTAAACAAACAAAGTCGCCAACAACAAACGATTATCAAATGTTTATTAATGAACAGATTTCCAAGTGAACCTAGATTAAAATTATGGCTTAAAAGCTAAAATATTGTGAATTGGCGTCCGAAACAAAATGATCATATTTGTTCCAAACATTTCACAGACGACTGTTTTATTAGACATGAGAACTGCACCACTTTGAAAAAGTGCAGTATACCGACAATATTTTCTGGTAGTACCAGTACCAGTAAGTATAAAAGTATTAGATTATTATTTCGAATGTTTTTTTTATTTCTTCTTTCCTCATTTTTCACCAAACTCAAGGGCCATAGCCAAGTGTCGAAAGGTCGCCTGATGATGTCGAGCCACGTTGTATGTGGCTGCGGTTAGCGGAGATTCCTCTCCCTGTACCGTTGTAGTCGAGGTGGAGTCGTAAGGGAAGAGGAATGTTGATATGGCGATTGGAAATGCGCCACTCGGCTATCTTTCGCGACTTTGGTAAGGCTGCACCACTCGATGCTTCCAAGTGATAGTTTTTCCTGGCTCCATTCACATATCGGGCTCGTGGAGTCCATAGTGCAGGTGGAGTTAGAGGACGCGAAGGGCAATGTGGTTTGTTTCTGGTGCGCCTTATCTGAGAATGAAAACGGGGGGAGAAGTCAGCAACAAAGGAGGGGCTGCCATTGGGCGGCATTATTTACACTAGACCGTTGAAAGAAAAGGGGAGATTCCCGCCGGGCATGGTGTTCTGCCCGGGGAGCGGCCAACGCTCCGAGTGATAGTTCGGAGAAGTTCTATATATACTGTCTATGATTCGGAATGTTAATAGCGCGATTTAGGCTTCGGTGTGTTTTCGCTTGTGGTGGCGACGACAGCGCCGCTACATCACCCCCCGGCTCAGACCGGAGGTCGATAGTGCAGCCTCGTTGCCGACGAATGTGCAAGTGCCAGGAGATTGCCTTGTAGTCTGCGGTGAGTCGAGAAGAAGGCAAGTAATCTGCGAGAGTGCCGTGAAGCAGAGGCGAGCAGTAAGGCTCAGAGTCGTGCCGAACACTATGGCGCAGAGAGTAGCTTGAAGGAACAGGAAGCATTATTATTCCAGTGCTGCGATGAACCTTGTGAAGCTAGATGGCTTGCAGGATATGAAGACTGCAGACGATATCTGCTCGGGAGCGAATGGGTGGGGTATGACGATGATGAAGCTTGAAGTTTCCGAAGGTTGTTGGTTGCGTGTTCAAATCACGTCGGGGTCACCACTGTGGCCGTTGAAGGAAAAGGGGAGATCTCCCGCCGGGCATGGTGTTCTGCCCGGGGAGCGGCCAACGCTCCGAGTGATAGTTCGGAGAAGTTCTATATATACTGTCTATGATTCGGAATGTTAATAGCGCGATTTAGGCTTCGGTGTGTTTTCGCTTGTGGCGGCGACGACAGCGCCGCTACATATGGCAAATTATGTGGACCTCAAATCTTGGATTGCGCTTTGCAACAGTTACTTGTTTGAATGAATAAACTCTACCACCAACTACCAACTCTGGAGTAACAATAGCGAGTATTGGTTTCTCTACGTTTGTGTTACAAAACGCAAATTGAAGTTATCTTGGTGTAAGACCAAAGAGTAAAATTATTCAAGGGTTAGTTACTCTGGTTTAACATAGTATTTGGTCAAATTCATCCTTAATACACGGTTAAATAACCGTGTAATAATGTTATGGTATTCTTTAATATAATGTTGTCCTTAGTTTTTGGACAATTTCATCCGAAGAGCTCGTACCTCTATAAATGTTTCCTCGGTTTAAGATCTTTGTAGAATATTTAAAGACGATACCAGGAGATCCAACGGTATGGGTTTGGTTGCTTGAGAGAGAGAGAGAGAGAGAGAGAGAGAGAGAGAGAGAGTGAGAGAGATAAAGCTTTAGTGTGTGATACTACTTGATAGCACCAATAGTTTCTACAGCAGCGAACACTTTGACAGCATCCCATCTCAGGGGTACCTCGATTAAAGCAGAAGTGGCAGTAGAGGCAACTGAACTAAGTAAATAGCCCAGAATATCTAGAAGATGAGTACATATCTGTGCAATTTGCTGTAGAAACTATTGGTCCGTAGGACGCACGTGCGGTGTAGTTCCTAAAAAACTGTATCTGCGACTGATCTTAATAATGCTGCTGCTGCGTGCTGGTAATAAGAAGTTGTATAGTTTGTTGTTTCCTCGCTTGTAGGCTAAGTATAGCCATTCAGAGAGGACACGTAGCCAGCATTCTTGGGACGATAACACGGAAAGTAGGACTGTATGATAATTTCTGTTATTTTTTTTAATATTGTTATTTTAATTTCGAAAATGACGTTGTAAATAACTGATAATGTAATTCAAAGTTTATATTTTTTATATTATTTTGCTAGGTCGTACCCGGCGCATTGCTGCCGCAGAAGAAGTAATTGTGGAAATATCATTAAAAATGTGGTACAATCAAAATATAATCATTGAAATAGAATGATATATAACTTTCTATAACTTTCAAATTCAGTATAATACACACGCCACCTAATAGCAGTTAATTGTACCATGCGTATAACCTTCGCACAAGTGCAACCAATAAGTTGACTGAGTTTACCGCAATTTGATGAACAGTATAGCATCGTAGAAAGTACCAACAAACATAAATTTTTATATAGTAGAAAATATTTTACTGTCTGTAGACAGACCTGTAGTTGATTAGAATAGGCGTTATTATAGCAGCTGATTTGTATTTTATAATACTAGAACTAAATGAACGGTTGACAATAAATTATTTTAGAAATTATATTTTTTATTCTTTTATTTGTGTTATTAGTTTATTCTTAATAATTTTTTAGTTGAATGGTCTAAGGGCTACGATGGCTATCCGAGTACAGAACCAGAGTACAAAACTAATCCAACTGTAGAGATGTGTAAGACAGGGTAACGTAACATACCCGAAATACTTTACCGCTGCATTGGAAGACGTTTTCAAGCTACTGGACTGGAAAGGACGTCACTCACCCTCTATTTGCCGACAATATAGTCCTTATGGCAGAATCGCTGGAGGACCTACGCACTATGTTCAATGACCTCAATAGTGTCTCCCAATGGATAGGTCTTAAGATGAACATGGACAAAACAAAAGTCATGTGTAATGTCCATGTCATACATATGCCGGTGGTTTTTGGGAGCACTTAGCTGAAGTTGTTGATGAGTATTTTTACTTGGGACAAATAGTCCGACTAGGTAAGTTCAACTTCGACTGACAGCTCAATCGACGGATTCAATTTGGCTGGGCAGCGTTCGGGAGATTACAACACATCTTCTCGTCAGTCAGTGTCAGTGATGACCTATGGACCTGAGACCAGGTCTTTCACTGCTGGCCGTATGAGGAAGCTCGAAGTCGCTCAGCGAGCTATGAAAAGGGCTATGCTCAGGGGTTCAAACTTAGGAATGAGGTGTAGTGTAGGACGTTTCCCCACTAGATGGAGTCAAAACCTGGTAAGACATACAGGAAGTTGATGGATGGTGGCTCAGGACCGTGCTTTGTGGCATTTCTTGGGGGAGGCCTATGTTCAGCAGTAGACTTGTAAAAGGCTTTAATGATGATGAAAGATAATGGCATTATATTAATATGATACATAAATAGAATGGACGTTACGGGTAGAGTCCATCTATACATAGAGTCCATTATAGGATTTTATCGATATAATTTGGTACACTGTCTCATCACTATTATTAGTTCCGTGAAAGTGCACGTCTGCTGTCAGCGCCAAAATGGCGGAAATCAAATCGCTTCATCATGTCACGGTGTATAGCCAGTCCAGCGTACTTGTATTTATAGAGGTCAGTGATCATGATTAAAAATCAAACAGGTGTGTAGCCGTTTAAAGCTTTATAATAAATCGGCAAAAAGAATGCTGACAATCAAGATAATCAAGTGCATAGTCCACATACGCAAGACAAAGTGGTAGATTGTACTCTTCGATCTTCTGTACAATTTGTCGAAGGGTAATTATTTATTAATAATAGGAAAACTAAACCTATTAATTAACACTATATGGCATAATGATTTCTTATATTTACGCGAACACTACACATTGAAATAATACTAGTTTTTACGGAATTTATCGCGTATATTTAACTTTTTAATACCCGACGTTTCGAACGCTTTACAGCACCCATGGTCACGGGCGGGACTGAGATGTTCAACGTCCATATGTCATAGTTAACCGCGGTTACCATAGATTAAAATTTAACTTTTGTTCCAATCTATGCAGTATGAACTTATGGTATCTTGAACCTATAATGCTACCTATTGTGGAAGGAGGAGTTCTACAAGCAAGTAGATGGTGTGGCGATGGGCTCACCTGTATCTCCCATTGTCGCCGACACATTCATGGAAGACTTTGAGGAGAAAGCCCTGCTTAGTTCTCCCATAAATCCAAGATTCTACAAGCGGTACGTAGACGACACTTTCACAATTCTACCTTTAGATAAAGTAACTGCATTTTTAGACCATCTTAACTCTATAAATTCTAAAATTCAGTTCACAATGGAGTTAGAGGCAAACAATTCCTTAGCTTTTCTAGATGTGTTAGTAATTCGGAATCCTGATAACACCTTGAGCCATACTGTGTATAGAAAAAAGACCCATACAGATAGATATTTAAACGGTGATTCTCACCACCATCCTTCACAGTTAGCTACCGTGGGTAAATCTTTGTTTCAGAGAGCACAAGGGATCTGTGACAGTAAACACCTGGCTGCAGAGCTCCACCATGTCAAGCAAGTTTTGCATGACAACAAGCTTCGAGTCCCGCGCCTACGTCACAGTGAACGAGTGAAGCCGGCCACAGTCGAGCGTGTACCTGCTGTACTGCCATATGTTAGAGGAGTCACAGACAAGATTGGCTACATCTTGAAGCGCGCTTCCATCAAAACATACTTCAAGCCGCTGAAGAAGATTGGTCAGTTTTTACCATCAGTCAAGTGTAATGTCCCTCTGCAAGATGCAGGAGTGTACAAGCTTGATTGTGAATGTGGTCTCTCCTACATAGGACAAACTAAAAGACCAATAAAAACCCGCGTTAAAGAACATATAGCTGATGTGAAGAATCGACGCTCCGGGAAGTCTGCAGTCTGTGAACACGTACAGGATCGCCCCCGTCACTACATCAGATTTGATAGACCGCAAATCCTCGCTAAAGAACACCGATTCCTTCCAAGGATGATTCGCGAGGCTATTGAAATCAAAAAACATCCTAATTTCAATAGAGAAGATGGCTGGGTGCTACCATCTGCTTGGGATCCTATAATAAATAAAATTAAATCCCAACCCAAGCATACAACTGCAAGACTTCAAGATACCATAAGTTCATACTGCATAGATTGGAACAAAAGTTAAATTTTAATCTATGGTAACCGCGGTTAACTATGACATATGGACGTTGAATATCTCAGTCCCGCCCGTGACCATGAGTGCTGTAAAGCGTTCGAAACGTCGGGTATTAAAAAGTTAAATATACGCGATAAATTCCGTTAAAACTAGTATTATTTCAACTATATGGCATATTATGTAAGTCACAAGGTAAGCCTATTAAAAATAGTTTTATTCAAGTTAAAGTTTTCACAATTGGATATGTATAACTGCCGACATAAGTCGTGAGCACACTTTTTATTGGGCGATACGACGTTGACCACGCTGACGTTCAACGCGATTGGTTCATCAGTCGATTCTCGTCGTCTATTGGTTTCGAACGTATCATTCGGCTTCCGTACACTGAAGTGTACGGAAGCCGAATGATACGTTAAGTTATCATTAAAATTATTGCTCTGAAGAGCAATAATTTTAATGATAACTTTTATAATAAGTTTATTTTCGTTAATTGTTTTTGTTAGCTCGTTGTTAATTGTCGTTTGTGTATTCCTTGTTATTAATTGTTTTTGTTATTTCTTGTTTTTAACTATTTTTGTTGTTATAATTTGAGTGTTCAGATTTTGGTCTAAATATGCAGAGAAGGAAGAATTTGGTGTTAAATAGACAATCCCGACAAATTTTCTATTCAGTGTTTAGTTACATGAAAAAATTAGGTACTGCGAAAAACATCATAGACGTATATAAACAGACTGCTGAGGCAACTAATGTTCCCGCCCCCTGTCTTTCTCAGAGACAAGGCGAAATTCACTCAATTGTCCAAAACCCTCTACGATAAGGGTTTCAAATATGACCAAGCACTAATGTCGGCGAGGCCATCAAAATTATACCGGCGTCTATAGAAGACTTCCGTAACATAACCCGCCTATTCACGGCCGAGCGTGTGTCCTACCACACATACGCCCTCGCCGAAGAAAGGAAAGTCAAGGCAGTCCTCCGCGGAGTTCCCTATGAACTCGCAAACGAAGACATTCTGGAAGACCTTAAATCCCAAGGCTTCCCCATTGAAGGTGTGCATAAAATGCACAGCAGCAGGGGCGAAAGGTTTAACCTCGCCCTCCTCGTTCTCACCAATGTGCCGGAGGCGAAGGCCATTTTCCGCGAGATACGCACTGTGTGCGGCCTGTCGCGTGTTAAGGTCGAAGCCCCTCACCGGCGCGGTTACCCAGCGCAGTGCCACCGCTGCCAACTCTATGGACACGCGGCAGCCAACTGCTCAGCTCCACCCAGGTGCATAAAGTGCCTAGAACCCCATCACTCGAAAGAGTGCCCACGGCCCAAAAACGCCGAATCCCCACCCTCATGTGTCCTCTGCGGACAAACAGGCCATCCGGCCAATTTTAGAGGTTGCCCTCGCGCCCCTCGCCCACCTCCGAGCCGCAAAGCTCCACCACAGGTCAATGACCGAACCTTCCCGGCTCTTGTAAGCCGCAAGCCCAGCCAGGGCCAGCTCCTACCTCAGCCCCCTCAGGGCTCATCTCAGCCCACACAGGGCATCTATCGGCCCCCACAGGGCCCCTATCGGCCACCTCAGGGCCCTCCTCGGCCCCTTATGAGCCTTCCGCTCTCTCAGCCAGCGCCGCTTCCAATAAACCCCTGGTTCCAAAAGGAATCAAATATCCCGCGGCCCTCCGCCGACCCAAAAAAACAGACAGACTCTGTAGTAGAGTCTCTAAACCTAGTGTATAACACACTCAATAGGATCAATTTAGACGAAATCCTTATCCTTGCGGGTAAACTGAGCACAGCTCAGTCCCCTCAGGGCCGTCTCCTTGCTCTTACTGAGCACATCAACCTTCTAAGGTCCCTGTAATTAAACTATGCCGGAGCCCTCTGCTCCCGCAATATCTCACGGTCGTATAAAACCAAAGGGTTTGTCGCTTGTTTCATTCAATATCCGCGGTCTGCGAAATAACCTCCCAGAGCTTAGGCTTTTTTTACGAGATCGCGAAGCCGATCTCTTACTCCTACAGGAGACCCATCTCAGCCCCAAGGTCTCTAAAGGCCTTACTATTAAAAATTATTCACTTATACGTAACGATAGACCCGACCGCAAAGACGGCGGTACTGCCATCTATCACAAAAAGTCCCTTCATTGCTCCCACATATCTACTCCATCGCTTACCAGTATGGAAGCCACTATCACTAGACTAACCATGACTGGACACCAGTCAATCATTATAGCCTCTTGCTACATCCCTAGCGGAACCCTCCACGTCAAGAGTGATTTCGAAGCCATCCTTGCATTAGGCGACTCAGTCATTATGTTTGGAGACTTTAACTCCAAGCATACTGAATGGGCCCGCCGCACTACTACCAGTAGTGGCAGGGTGCTGCTCAATATCACTCAGTCTCTCGACCTGACTGTCTACAGCCCCCTCACTGCCACCCACTATCCCGACATTGTTACCTACGCTCCTGATGTGCTAGATTTTGCTCTAGTTAAAGGAGTTTCCCTTAACCTTAGAGCAATCGAGCCTCTCGACGATCTAGGATCCGACCACCGTCCTGTATCCCTCCTTCTTGGCCATCAGCCATCTCCAACTCCCACTTCCAAAACCTACACCGAATGGAAGGGCTTCAAGAAGTCTCTAGCCTCGGCTATAGACTCTCCGGACCCTTTCTTCCGACGCCCTCGACAGTGCGGGGAAAATAGACACCGCGGTCGAAAATCTCACCTCACTTATAACATCCTCTCTTAAAGAGAATGAAAAAGTTGTCCCGGTTGCTAAAACTAGTCTTCCCCTAGATATTAGCAACCTGTTAAAAGCCAAAAAAGCTGCCCTCCGTAGAGCTGCACGCTATCCCACTCCCGAATATAGACTCGCGGCCCACCGCCTTCAACGCAAACTGCGTTACCGCCTCCAAGACTACAGAGACCACGAAAAGGGCAATCTCATGGAGAAAATCTCTCCCTCTCACACAGCGTACTACCGGATGGCGAGAGCCCTCCGGATAGACGCTATAACCCATACTCCCCCTCTGTCTCGTCCCGACGGCTCCATTGCCTTCGAAGACGAAGAAAAGGCTGAGTGCTTCGCGGACAGCGTTGCCGCTCAATGCTCTCCCAGCTCACAACCCACTGACCCCTTACATATCCAACTAGTGGAGGACGAGGTCCGACGCAGGAACTCGCCCCCTATCGCCTCTGACCCTATCACTGTGTCCAAAGATGAGATTTCATCTACCATCATAGGACTTAAGCCCAAAAAAGCACCGGGTGCGGATGGTATCTCCAACCAAGCCCTCAAACACTTCCCGGAGCAGGTAATCGCCTTACTGGCCATTATCTTTAACGCCTGCTTCGAATTCAGTTACTTTCCCACCTCTTGGAAAGAGGCAACTGTCATTGGCATTCTCAAGCCAGGCAAACCTCTCCACCTCCCCTCCAATCACCGCCCCATCAGCCTCCTCAAGGCCATTTGCAAACTTTTCGAACGAGTCATTCTCGTGCGCTTGAGGCGCCATTTGTTTCCCACAGACGGCGACCCTCTTGTCATCCCACAACAATTCGGGTTTCGAGCCAAACACTCGTGCCCCCAACAAGTTCACCGCATAGTGGAATACATCCTCAGCGGTTTTTACCCTCGCCGTCAAAAAACCATCGCGGTCTTCTTTGACATTGCCAAGGCATTCGACAGAGTCTGGCACGAAGGCCTTATCTACAAACTGTACGACTTAGGCCTCCCAGATCGTCTCGTTCGCCTTGTAGCCTCCTATCTGAAGGATCGTACCTTCCGTTTTAGACACGAAGGCACGCTATCCTCTACCCGTCAAATAAAAGCCGGTGTCCCTCAAGGCTCTGTGCTTGCTCCCCTCCTATACATACTATTCACCAACGACATCCCTATCCCGTCGAATGGTGTCAAACTAGCCCTCTTTGCAGATGACACAGCCCTTTACTCCAAAGGCAACTCACTACCACAGATTCGGAACAAGATTCAAAAGTCAGTAAGCGACTTAGGAGCTTGGTTCCAAAAATGGCGTATCGACGTAAACCCGGAGAAAAGCTCCGCCGTTTGCTTCGAATATAAACGACGTCGTCTCACCACCACTCCGCCAATCAGGATGTTAGGAACCCCTGTCCCATAGCAAACTAAAGCCAAATACCTAGGCGTCACCCTTGATGCAAGGCTCACTTTCGAGCCCCATATCAAGAAGGTTACTCGCACCGCACGTTTTTACATGAGTAGGCTCAACAGCATGTTGGGCAGACACAGTAAAATGTCCCTCCGCAACAAGCGAACCCTATATAAGGTCTGCATACGACCTGTCATGACCTACGCGGCCCCCATTTTTGCACATGCTAAGCCCAAAGCTATAAATGAACTTCAAATAGTTCAAAATCTATTCTGTCGTAGGGCCACTAACTCGCCCTATTATGTCCGTAATGCCGACCTACATCGAGACTTAGAGCTCCCAACAATCCAACAATTCCTTAAATCACTCTCTGAGAGATTTTTCAAAGCCTCAGAGTCCCACCCAAATCATCTCATTCGTGAGACAGCTGCCTATGCAGCCCCTATTCACACTCGCTATAGTGTGTGCAGACCGAGAAACTCTCTCTCGGACCCCCCCAACAAGCTTTCGGCTGACCTGAACTGCCTCCTGACGGCTCAGACCGAGCCTCCATAACACATCCATTAATCTGCCTTAGTTAGGCACTCTTCTAAGCGGCTTTTCGCTGCTTGCGCCCTCCTTTCTGCCAAGGAGGGTCGCGTTCGTATACGGCTTAGAGATCTCTAGTCAGATCGTTAAGCCATTTCCTAAATGGCGGTGTTTAGTGGGTAAAAGTCTCCACATAACCACGCAGCCGGCTGCGTGGTGATATGATCATTCACCGCTTCCCTCCCCCGCTTTCCGGAGGGTTGCCCATATTTGCTTCGGGCGCAAAAAAAAAAAGCGACTAATGTCTCAGTAGCTAATGTACGGCGCACCGCAACACCAGATTTTATGGAAGGCATATCACCTCTTCCTTCTTACCCACCAGGTATACATTAAATACTTTATAGTAGATAATAAAATAACGGACACGAATATCTGCAACATTACTGTATCAAAGTAAAAGTTGATGTATTCGAGTAAACATTTTCATAAAAGTCGCCGAAAATATTAAATTACGAATTGAAATAATAAAGGTACCCAATAATTTTGCCCGACAGTGTACCTACCTCCCACCATAGTTTATCTGTGCTCACCACTCGTGTCGGCAACTATATATCGTCTATGATATTTATCCTATTCGGATACCGACTTGTTCGGGATCATGAAAGTCGTCGAGTCTTCAATGAAGACGATTCTTAACGACAGTCGAAACCAGCACGTAGACGCTCAGAAAGGAAATCGGTCAGTTGTTCTTCAATAGATCGTTGTCACCTTTTTTGAAGAACAAGACCACCATACTTCTGCTCAATGTCTTCAGAGTAATGCCATCATGGAAGATGAAATCAAAGAGCTTCGAAAGAACTCCGCTGCAATCCTTGCCTAAGGCCTTGCCGTTTTTAAGGTGCTGGAGAGCCATTCTAAACTCGCTCAGATTGACGTCCGGGATATCATCTCAATAGTATATAAGACTTCCTCTCGGATCGTTACTCACAAGTGCGTCGATAGGCAGCTGTTACCCTTGAGCCACAGCTCAAGGGTAACGAGTACAGCTGCCTATAGAATCTCTCAACCTCACTAAAAAAATTGGGAAACGATACTATCACATTCGGTCTTCAGTTTCGGCAGTTAGCTCTTTCTGGCGGACAAGCATTGGTTCTGTTTGATCTCTTCATCAATACGCAATGTATTTATGTTGTATAAGTCCCGCTGCGTTAGCTAAGCCGTGGTAGCTCAGATGCTGTAAATTTCACAGTACGCGAGCAACCCGGGTTCAATACCTATACCACGTGCTCGATGGTGAAGGAAAACATCATGATTTCTGTGATGAGGCGGTTGATATAAAATCGAAAATTTTGATGGAATTGAAAGCTGACGGAAAATCCAATGTTAGTGATATATTATCGTAGATGTGTAACTCAAAATGATCGTATCGTAACGGAATTATATTAATTGTAAGTAGTTACGTACTTATGGTAGAACGATGAAGTTCTAAACTTAATGATATCGTAGATGAGTAACAATAATAGTAAAACTAATGAAGAGCTAACGTACCACAGAGCCAATTTTGAATAAAAATATTTGACGTTTACTTTGAGCCCGAGCTGCGCTCCAACTACATAGCCCTCCCCCATATATTGCCTCAGGATATATTTATAGATATCTGCCATAGTTGCCACACTTGGCAAGCGGGTTGGCAACCGTGGTTTTTTATATTTAGTCGTTAGTAGGCAGACACTGCTGCTCATCTCCCGCTTTAGTTTCCCTCTGCGGCCTCCTATGACACCCACGTCATGATATAGGGTGTTGAATTATTATATATAAGGGTAGTACGCGGTTGACCGAGCTTTGCTCGGTATTTTTCGCTCGGTTTTTTTTTAATTCGTGTGTTTTGGAAATTATATTTAGATACAAATTACGTACATACTGATGAAATACGAATAATATTTTTTGATCTTACCGACATAATAGAAAAAACTGAACTGATTATTTGAATAAAAAATCATGAGTGCAATTAGTTTAATTTAAATATTCGTGTGTTTTAAAAATACTAAAAAAGGGCTCGAAAAAATAGATTTTCTCAAAAGAAGAAAGGAACTTGAAAAAAAAATTTAAAAAAGTCGGTCGGTCTGGGCTCGAAACATGGTTTTACGATTTTGTGACCGCCCAATATACCAATTAAGCTATTTGTAATCATTAACAAACTGCCAAAATTTACCTTTTTAACGATATTGTAGCAGTTTTTCATTGCCTAAAAACACGGACAAAAGGACATTTTCTAAGAATAAATCCTAGCTAGATCGATTTATTGCCCCGGAAACTCCTTGCACACAAAACTTTATGAAAATCGTTGGAGCCGTTTCCGAGATTCCGATTATATTTATATATATATATATATATATATATATATATATATATATATATATATATATACAAGAATTGCTCGTTTAAAGGTATAGGATATATATAAGGGTATGAAATATTGAAGTTTACACCGCCACTACACGGTCAAAAAACAGCATTTTATATGTAAACTAATTTAATTACTGTTATTCAAAGTATTCTCCATTACAGTTTAAACGATATTTTTCGTTCAAACCATTTTTGAAAACTCAGTGACCATTTTGATCAAAGGGCATGCATTTTGACGCGCTGATTGCTATCACGACCTGTTCCTACTTCGTTAATGTTAAACCCCACATCAAATCTTTGATTTATGTTAAATCGAATAGTGAGGTCTAGACTGTGTGAAAGATGGGTCACAAGCTTAACCTTTTTAGAAGCCAGGAATTACTGTCTTGTTCGCAGTGTGCGAGAAGCATAGTCAGGGTGCAATAGAAACTTTTTTTATTTAATATAGATTGTAAATAATACTTACTGAAAGTCACTTTTTTATTTACCGCTGGATCGAAAAAATCTTTATCCTGAGAAGAACCAACAAGAAACCCAGCGAGACTTTAAAAAAAACAGCTTACAATTATGTGTGTTACAATTAACGACACAAAACTAATTAGAAATAGCTTGGTAGCGATCACCCTTCCCAGGTGTTAGCGACGCGCTCATTTCTAGTTAAAATTATGTTTAGGCATTAAATTTACTCTGTGTGTCGATTGTACTTACCTATACCCATCCTATACCTATTTTAGTTATAAATTTGTTTTTAAAAACGCGGATCCTCTGACGTGCTCGTCAGTGAGAATCCCGGCAGTCTGCCACTACACCTACGTGAGTCGATGCGCGCGCCTATATTTTGTCGCGCACAACAAATTACTATTAAATTGAGTGCACTCACTATCTCGCGAGTTTATTTCAAAAATATAAATTTTTCTATTTTTTTTTAAATTAACTTTAATAAATAACTCTTCTCTCCAACAGAAGATGATGTTGAACATGACATAAGCCTCTCTCACTGAACACCTAATATAGCGGAAATTAAGTGTTCTGTGGCCTCTCTTATTGTGGATCCAGTCGAATTAACGACCGCATTACTAGACGCGACCGTCTATGAAGCTGTTGTCCGTCGCTGATATGGGAACATCACATGACATGGTCTTTCGATAAGTAGTGCTTAAGAAAGGAAATACGGTTTTTAAGACATGTTGTCTCAGCTGTGGGTATAAAACCTGACCAAGAAAGGTTAATATTGTTGTTAATTACCTAACCTCAAAATGCACCGACGAAACAAAAAGATTAATGGGATTTAATAATTTTTACAAAAAAAAAAATATTCGAAACTTTGCAAAGAAATATTAACCCTCAATAGACTATGCCACAAAATATAAATTAACTGGACCCAAGAGTGCCAAAAATCTTTTTCATCTTCAATCATATTCCCACCAGAGATGCCTTTCTCACATAACACCGCAGTTCGGCTTTTACGCTGGCTACTTTAAAGGAGTTTCCCTTTTACTTACTTACTTACTTACTTACTTATCGTCACGCACAATCCCTAACGGGGTAGCCAGAGAGAACAGATCGCCAAGTGTCACGATCCTTACATACCTCTTTCGCTTCTTTCAGGTTCATTAACTTCTTCATACATGCACGTCTAGGTATCCGAGTACTCTTGACCCTCCCCTCTTCGAGCAATTTGCTCACATGGTCTTCGAAAGTTAGTCTCGGTCTACCTCGACACCTTTTAATATTTACTTTCGCTCTATATATTTTCTTCACCATTCGGTCTTCACTCATTCGTTCAACGTGTCCAAACCATTGGAGTACGCCCCTATCAATTTTTGTGATAAGGTCATCTTTCAATCCTGCCATATTGCGAATCTCTTCGTTTCGCTTTCGGTCGGCTATGGTAACGCCACACATTTTACGAAGAGATCGCATCTCCACTGCATTCAACTTGCTTTTATGCTTCTTCTGGCATACCCAGGTTTCGCTGCCATATAACAAAGTCGGTACCAACACTGCGTTATGTATTGCAAGGCGTGCACTCTTCACCACGCCTTGCCTTTTTATTAATGCATTCAGGGCACCATTGACTTTGTTTCCGGCAGCGACACGCCTATCCACATCTAAATCACATCTTCCATCCCGGCTGAAAGCACTCCCCAAGTATACAATTTCATTTACCTGTTCTAGACATTCCTGATTTACCCATATTTCACATTTCGTTCTCTCTTCGTCCTTTTCAAATACCAGAACCTTAGTTTTATTAGCATTCAAACGGAGACCTTTAATTTCACATTCCTCTTTCATACACGTGACTAATGCCTGCAGTTCTGCTTCTGATGGTGCAATAAGCACTGCATCATCAGCATACAGCAGACAATTAACTTTTATGTCACCCAATTTCACACCCAAACAGCTATCTTTCAGCTTCTGTAAACAGCTGTCGAGATACAGTATGAACAGCCAGGAAGACATGACACAACCCTGTTTTACGCCCGCTTGGACGCTAAACATGGGTGACAGGTCATGCCCTACCCGCACACAGGCTTTACAGTCATAGTAGAGTGACTGCACAGCCCTTAACAATCGACCATCCACACCATATCCCGGCAACAGTTCCCACATTTTCTTCCTTATAACCTTATCAAATGCTTTCTCCAGATCCACAAAAGCACAGAAAATCCTCTGGTTAACACTCAGAAGCTTCTCCGTGATCATGCGGAGAGAAAACATTTGATCCGTGCATCCTCTTCCAGGTCTAAATCCGCATTGTGCCTCCCATAAGAATCTTTCCGATTTCTCTTGCATCCTGCGTGTCAAAACCTTCGAATAAACTTTACTTGCTAAACTGGTCAAGCTGATCGCCCGATAGCTCCCGCAGTCAAAATGTGAACCTTTACCTTTATATAAAGGCACAATGACCGCGGATCGCCAATCATCCGGGACATCTCCCGTCCGCCAACACAAATTGCACAGCAGATGAAAGCTGTCCCAGACGCGAGGCCCACCGTACTTGACCATTTCAGCAGTAACTCTGTCTAGTCCCGCAGCCTTACCACATTTCAAACTTCGAATCGCACGTTCAATCTCTTTCATGCTGATGACCTCAGTGTCATCGAGGTCCGTGTCTGGCGTGCCAGTCACGGCGTCACCCCCGGATCCTTCACTAAGATCATGACACGCATACAATTCTCTATAAAATTCACTCCATCGCTGCATGACGTCCGATTTTTCTGAGAGGACGTCATTGGTTCTCGAAAGCACTTTGTTCATTCTTAAAGCTGTCGCACCACTCCGGGACCTTCCAACCTCTTTCCAGAAGAGTTTGGAGTTTTCCCTAAAGTTGTGCGACAACCTCTCGTCCGCTTCTATTCTACACCTTTCACGTACTTCCTCAATCAATGTTTTCGCATGAACTTTCTGCAGCTTATATCTTTCTTTCATCTTCTCTCTCATATGCTCATCGTTACTAGAGGCTAAGTAGTCTAACCATGCTTTTTTCTTCTTTTTTACAGCTTCTTTCACTTCGTCATTCCACCATGCATCTCTTCTTTTACTACTACCTCTTTTTGTCGTACCACATACTTCTTCCGCTGCACTTACCATTCCATCCCTAAGGTTCTGCCATATTCTCTCCACACATTCTTTCCTGCCATCGATGGTGTCAAGCTTTTCGGCTACCCTCGTGTGATATTTGTCCCTAGTATCCGCTTCCTGAAGCTTCCAGCTTCGGATGCGACAGACCGACTGTGGTTCTGTTACTGCCGTCCGGTGGCGCCAACCCGCGAACAAACCCCTAAATCTAATAATTACTAGATAATGATCCGTTCCCAGGTCAGCACCCCTGAACACTCGTGTATCCATCACCTGTTTTCGCAGTCGGTCATCCACCAGGAACAAATCAATCATACTTCTCTCATTCTTTCTTTCTCTAGTGTACATATGGATCTTCCTGTGATTAAACATAGTGTTTGTCACAAGAAGACCCTTTTCCTTGCATACAGCCAGTATAAGCTTGCCAGCATCATTAACCCTTTTATCTCCAAACTTTCCAAGCACCGACTCGTATCCTGATCGAGCGATGCCTACCCATCCATTCAAATCACCACATACAACAGTTCTTTCGTTTCCCTTAACCAAATCTAGAACTTCTCTTACATTCTCCCAAAACTCCTCCAGCTCAGCCCTGGACGACGAAGCTACCGGCGCATAAACAGCCAAAAGGAATAACTTCGTCAGTCCCATTTTGAAGCGAACCCAGAGAAGTCTTGAGTTCACAACCTTGTATTCAGTCATAAGATCGACCAACCGGGACGACAACAGCACTCCCACTCCTTGGCAGGCGTTCTCGCTTTCCGGGACTCCGGACCATATAGCTAACGTCCCGCCAGGGAGCTCTTCAATACCACTGCCTTTCCGTTTGGTCTCCGACATACACACGACATCTAATTCTCTTTCTTTCATTATTTCGATCAACTCATTCGTCTTATCTCTCATGCCTCCTCTAACATTCCACGTGCCAACTCTGCACTCCGTCCTCCACCTTCCGCCGTGTCGGGCTGTGCGTGACGGGTGGCGGTCCCCATCGCCGCTTTGCGCGCTGCATTCCACACCAACGGGGACGAGCTGGTGTGCGTCGCCTTGGGGGGACGCCCTAACCCTCGTTCGCATGGGTGCGCAGCTGTGTAGAATTTCAGCCCTGAAAAGGGCTGGCAGGGGTCGCGACGAGCACGCTTCTACAATGACCCCCTTCCCTTTTTCCCTTCCAAGTTTCCCTTTTGGTTTTGTTTTAAAAATTATTAGGTAACAATTTTGAATAATTTTGTTGTGAACATTAATGGAAAAATTTTCAACAGCTTAACAATAACAAACAAATTAATGAACACTAGGGCTTATTTTTTTTTGTTTTGAATTCGGTTTGCACTTTTAAATTTCATTTTCTTTCTCTTTTGAGTGGCTTAAAGGATACAAACTGTTCAAGGCCACACTAGAATGAAGCCTATATAGTTACGAGTACATTAGGATCTTCATCTCATCATTTTCAACTCAACTCAACATCATTTTTGGAAAAGCCTGATAAAAATCTTTTGCAACAACAAATTGCAACTTAACATAAGTTGCAATTTGTTGTTGCAAAAGATAGGTCTATCTGGATCGAAAAACGTCAGATAGAAATTCTATCATAACTTATCCGTTGATACCGAAAATTGAAATCTTTGTTTGTATGATTGTTTCTTTTTTCAAAATTCCGGAATTTTTCCTTAGTTTTACATAAAACCGCCCCTGTGGTTATTAATTTAATATTAATTTAATTTTGACGACCAAAGTGCACAAAAATAAATATACATGTCAAATAAATAACCTTCTCTTTTTGGACTCAGTTAATTTTATTATTTTTTATTTCTTTGATACTTTTTAATAAGAGTTTAATTTTTACGTCTGAAATAGCTATTAAGTTTTAAAAATACAAAAAAATGTTATGGTCAATACGGTTTTCTATATATTCCTGGATGCAGTCCTTGGGGGCCATTGTACCACAAATATGGCAAGTGGCGCATGTCGTCTTTACTCCAATGGTACCGTTTCGGGAGGAAATGTGGAAGTCTTCGTCTTCTATCGTCGGAAGACATATTTAATGACAAATGTCTTGTTGGACTCTGCGCGTACAAAAATTTTTCTTTATTTTTGTTGCTTATGTTTTCAGGTATTTTCAGAAATGCCTCATTTGTCGAATCTTCTCGAGAATCCTCAGATGTTACTGCATCTTCCTCCCACTCTTCAGTATTTTCTATTACTTCAAACCTTTTCGGTTTCGGTCCTTTTTCATTCAATTTGTCAACATTTTCATTAGAAGATTCTTTAGATGTCTCTTCAGAACTTTCGTCGTCTGCTTCACTTGATCTTAACGTTTTGTCATTTCCTAACTCGAACAACTTTCTACTATATTTTGATTCAGGCCTTCCATGTTTTGGATGTCGTTTAGAATTCATTACAATTATTTTCAGTCTGCGTGGTTTTTTTGGCAAACCAATACCTCTGTTCTTAGTCGATAATTTTCTGTATAATTTTAAATCATTAACATCAAGGTAATCTTCAGAAAAGCCGTTGGAACGTGATCGGGTAACGTCGCGGAAATTCGTTAAATCTTTTTCTAAGCGTGTTTGGTCTATAAAAGGTGTATCGTTTATGTTACCTGTAAGAAGCTCTTTTATATTGGGTTTAGATATGAAATCAGAAATTTCTTTGAAATCATTAAAATCCTCATAAGGCTGCTCCAAATGCTTCTTTTCGTCATTTACTACTTCAATACAAATGACAGGTCGTTCTCCAAACTGTATGCAATTTGTTCTCTTCTGTAGAACATAAACAGTATCGTTTGTATTTTCCTTTGTAAATTGACGTTTGGCCAAATCATTCTTGTTTTTATTGGATTCATTCAGCATCCTTGTTAGTACGGTATTTCCTTGAGTTTTGTTAATAAATCCTAAAAAAATTCAGACAATACTGATTCAAACGACTGATGCAGTAGAGGACAATACAGGGTTATATTTCAGAGTAGCCAAGTTTTAAACTTAAGTTTTAAATATAAATAACGATATACCGTTATTGCAGTTTTTGAAAATACGAGTAAATAAGGCTTCTACTTTTAAGATAATTGATAGAATCAGGCGTTACTTTGCGCAAATTCACTATAATAAAGATATTAATTTTTAATTCACAACCATCCGCTTAATTAAATACAATGATGTGTCTTACCTGGATTGAAGAGAACCTCCCGCCCTCCCTCAATTGCGTGCACTAATCCTGTCACCACTAATCCCGGCACCACTACTCCCAACACCTCTACTCCCAACACCACAACTCCCGGCATTACTACTCCCAACACCACTATTCCAGGAAAGACACACCATCGATGATAATACGACACGTTTTTCGCCTCTGTACGAGGCATCTTCAGGTGATGTAGACTCTACGCCAAGTCAATTTAGCACGCATTTTGAGTTTAAATAAATGGTATGGTATGTATTAGAGATGTTACGGAGGTTTGATTCCAATACCGAAAGTTCGGAAGTTCCGATTGATTTTGCGCCTTCGCTTCCGATTTCGATTCTGATAAATTTTAATCGAAAGTCGATCCATAGCGGCGGTGGCAGCCACTATCTGCGTGAACAAGTTTATACTTATGGCGCGGGGAACCTCCCTGAAATGGTTTCAGGGAGGTTCCTTTCCAGGGAGGCTTAGCAATTTGCAAGATCTTCCCTACAATTTCGTGGAAGGTATTGGATTTTGACGATTTATGCAGTTCATAGTGCCAAATTATCAGTTAAGACGAAGACAGTTTTTTACCGAATATATTTGTGATAAATAATGTGTGTGTAATTTTATTTTATTAGACGTGCCGTTAACACGTACCTATTTCTTCCGCCTTCACCTCCGATTCCGATTACGGTTAAGACAAATCAAATTTAAAAACTGCCTCCGAATTCGGTTCCGATATAACTACTTCCATATATATACAGCCATACCATACCATAATATACAAACTTTATACCTTTAGTATAATAATATTATATACCTAAATAACAGCGACTAACTCTGCTAACCACTAACCATAGTTTCAAAAACAGATACTTAGTAAATACGAAAATATCATACCAAATAACATAACACAAAACAACACGTGAATACTCCTTGATTTCGTCATCACTGGTTTCATATCAAACCCGAAGTGAACTCCGACTTGGCTGCGTAATTAATTGATTAGGTAGAGTTAAGTTAAATCAATGCCCGTTCTTATGCACGCATACATAAAATACGCAACATTTTTGTTTTTATATTATTCCATTCGTCAATCCTTTCGTTACAGCCTGTAAAAGTTCACTGTTTAGGGGAGATTCTGCCATAGTTGCCACGCTTGACTTGGCGAGTAAGCTGACGAACGCTTGACGAAAGCGTTACGAAAAGTGTGATCGGGAGAGACGAACGTAAGTTGAATGGGCGATATAAGTAAGAGAGAGAGCGCACATTTTCTTTCTCTCTTACTTAAAAAATTGTAAATTCATTTTGAAGTTCAAGTTTTGTAAATTTTAGGGTGAATAATTACAAATTATGGAAGGAAGCCGATAATAAATTTAAATATTTGTAGAAAATTAATATATGTATATGTATATAAATGTATATGTTATATATATGCATATATATACATATATATTACATACAGATGGAGCTAAAGAAGTTTAACTTCAGTTGTGTGTTCATAAGCATACTCGTTTTTTTATTTTTAGTCATTACTAGAAAGACTCTGCTGCCATTCTACAGATTAGTTTACCTCTGTCGCCTTTTACGACACCCACGGGATGATATTAGGCAGTGGAAATTCTTGCACCGCTTCTACATGGTTGTATATTATTAATTGTATTTTTTAAATACTACCCACACTCGCACCTGTAATTTTATTTAGCAACAAAAACTCAAACTTACCTAGATATTATAATAATGTTCTCTAAATAGAATTTCCGTCACGGCGGCCAGCCTTAACTGAGATTATCGGCACAGAACAGCTTTCGGTGCCGAAGTGTACGTGCAGGCATAGGTGCAGTCTCTATTCCCTCATTTTCAGTCTGATGGGACGGTAAATTGTTAGGACCGGAAAGAGATCAGACGCAGGACCAACTTCTTTACGTGCTTTCCGAGATACGAGAGTGAGACACCGCCAACTTTTTCTACGGGCAGCTACTGAGAATTTCTTGACGGAAAAACTCAATAAACTTATTTTTTGGCTCGACCCAGGATTAGAATTAGAACCGAACCTCATGATGAACAGTCGCACTACTACCAACACTGGACCAACGAGACAATCGAGATAGATACTATAGTAAGTTATAAACTAACCCTTCCCCGCATGCGACAACATGGCACGTTGCGTGCAACCAATCAACGCGCCTCAAGTCCGCGACTGAATAAAAGGCGAGCATTTGGCCTTGGCCGGCGGATGCACTTGCAGCGAGAAGAGCTCCCAAACAGCAAGAAAAGAGGAACAGAAAGAAAAATTACCTGTAGCACTTCCATATTAGCGTAAATAGTTATAAATTGTGTTAATAGGAGGTATAACATAATTTATTAATAGTATAATAAATTGTTATTGGCCCATCTTTTATTTTAGTAGAACCGTTTTTGTTAAGTCTTCAGTTCGTGTATACTGTCCACAGATTTTCACTAAATGTTAATAATTTTATTATTTCAGTAAAGTAAATACAGGCCACTTGCTCCCCGTCCGCTTCAAACGTACTGTATGCGCCGTGATTCGCTGCGAGTTATCAGGTAACCTTCCGTAAAAAGTTAATGGTAAAACATATTACCATACCAATTTCTAAAAGAAACGCTTTCGTTTTTACCAGGAGATAAGTGGCAGCCCATTCCTGATCTCAAAATAATAAAAACTATGGGTTGATACCACCTCCCTCTTGGGCCAACTAAAATGTCACCCTTATGAGACGTTCTATGGGGAGACCGTTCGTAGGTTACAATGAATAAATAAACACATACGTAAATCCAGTATTTATCTATAGGACATGACATTTAATTCAACCTTCAGGAAAAGAGCTTACTCCCTTCTAAAGGGCCCGAAACGCACCTGCGATTCCCCTGGTGTCGAGGTTGATCATGCGCGGTGGTAGTCACTTAACACCAGGTGATTCGCATGCTCTTTTGCCCCCTCTTCTATAAAAAAAACCTAATTACTATCAGGTCGATTGTATGCTCATTTGTGACCTTTCATCAACCGTACGCGGTAGAGCCATGCTGCAGCTACGTTATGGTTGTAGCTCGAGTAGGTAGGCTCGACCGGCAACGGACCACGCTCTTACAAAATACATACATACGCCTGTCACCCAGAGGGGTAGGCAGAGACTACAGACTTCCATATGGCACGATACTGACACACCTCTCTCGCCTCCTCCACATTCATATACCCACGCATATACCTACGCTCGTCGGTTAAGGGTACTCCTAATTTGGCCCATTTTTAATATATTGCCAATTTGGTCGATAAACTTTCGCCCAGGACGACCATTTCCGACTCTGCCATTCACTTCTGCAACATAATTTGCTTTGTCACTCTTTCGTCATTAATTCTTTCTACATGACCAAACCACCGAAGCATTCACAGCTAATCACAACGTCATCTTACAAAGTACAGAATTACAGAATACCAGCGTAAAATAGCAGCTTAGTGCTGCTGTGTTTTGTATGGTGATCATACGCGAGTAATATAGATTATTAATATAAGATTATAATATTTATGACACATCGATTATCGCAATCGATCGATCCTAGATATTTAACTAAAATATTACCGTTTTAGAGTAGGTATACATTACCCTCCTTTGAGGTTTCATCACGGTCGGTATGCTATCCAATGCTTTATAAACCAAAATAAATAACAACCAAAACTGGATGCAAAAGCTAGCATCTAAACACGCAAGGCTGCGTCTTGTAGCATTAACTGCACAATTCGTTCCAAATGATTGGCAACAAATTAATTTTTTCTAGGGAGAGAGCAATTGTGCAATGTATTTCAGACGTTGTATTTGTGGCACGCCGAGAGAATCAATTTCAATCAAATTCAATTAGTTCGTCTGACTTAAAGATGTTGATAAGGAGTCAATATTTTCGTTAATTCTTTTATCAACTGCTAGGCCACTCCATAGATTGACTCACGAGAGGAATTTTGCCACAGTTGTCAGTTGCGCTTCAATTGATATTAGGAGGATCCCTCTGTCTAGTGACGTAGCAACAGCTGGGCCGAGGTCACGGCACCGGGCAACAGGATTTAGGAGCGGCATTTTGGTAACGAAAGTCAATTCCTTATCTGTCTTCATTGAAAGCAAAGTAAAAAAGTAAAGTTACAGCCTTTATACACCCCACAGCTGGGCACAGGCCTCCCCTCATTTCTGAGAGGGTTTTAGGGCAAGGAAGTGTCCGCCGCGCTGCCCAAATGCGGGTTAACGAACTTCGCTAATGTGTTCGAAATATTTTATTCTTATTCCTCGGACAACATGCAGGTCTCCTCACGATGTTTTCCTTCACCGCCGAGCATGTGGTAAATCAGCACTTAAAATTGCATTTAACAATTTCATTGGTGCCGGCGGGTATCGAACCCGGGTTACTCGCGTTCTGTTATATTTACAGCAAGCGCTAACCATCTGAGCTACCACGGCTCACTGAAGTCAGTTAAAATCTCAAATAATGTTTTTTTTTAATAAGAGTGGACAACAAGCACACCATCCACCTATTTTAAAACTGGTATTCTGTGAGAGCGTGGTCCGCGGTCTAACCGAATCATTAGTGCACCAACATATATAATAGCTGCTTCGACACGTCTACCACGTGTTGCCAACCCGCTTGTCAAGCATGGCAACCTTGCCAAATACTCCTCCTATGAAGCAATCTCTTGGAGGCTCACTACATATATATAAGTACGCCAGACTGGTTATACATTGAAATAACGAGGCGATTTTTAATTTTCGCCATTTTGGCGGTGATAGCAGTTGTGAGCATCCTCGGAACTAATAATAGAGATAGGACAGTGTGACAAAATATATCGATATAATATTCTATACCCAGGGCTATCCGTAACGTCAATGCTATTTATGTATCATTTTAATATAATGCCACACAATAAATAAATGTATCAATTAATACTTATGTCTTAGACACAAGCTTTTATCCCAATATAAAACAAAAATCAACGCTGCGTTGACAGAAACAGACAGGCAAACGGGGAAGGAAGGAAACTACGTTTTACTGTTCAGAATGTAATATTCCACTCTGTCACTATCCTTCCTTCGAAAAGTATCATACTAAGAAAGATTTCACGGTGTAGGACTAAAGAAAAGCACGTAATCGCGGACTTATATTTATGTAAGTTTTTTTTGTAGAAAATAGGTGTTAATGTTTTGATTTTCTAAACAAAATAAAGTTAAGATACTTTGTTTTATTTTTTATTGTAAAAATAAATTAGTTATTCTAGCATATACACAAATAATTAAATGTATTACTTTTTTAGTTTACAAAAATGCCGTAAATGGCCGGCGTACAGGGGAATGCGCGTTACAAAATTCTTGGCTGTCAGTGTTAAATTCGAACGACCCTTATGAATGGTTGTGTGCTAGTAAAATAGTAGGCGATAGATATTTATGAATAACGATCAGTTAATTAAAATAATGCATTATAAAGCATTCTGAATTTAAAAGATAAAAAGGACAGAATGTTTGAGATTATTTTTAATTACTTTTTCTTCATTGGAGAGGTCTATGTTAAGGAGAATTTTTATAGACTGTAAGATGATGGCTTACGTGGTGGAGCCAGCCATATATATACAAATATAAAGGACCACGCTCTCACAGAATACCAGCGTAAAGAAACAGCTTAATGCTGCTGTGTTTCGTATGGTGAGCGTAGAGAACCGAAGACCCTTTTTACTGGAAACGAGGCATTCCATCTTAGTCCTCAGGGGCGACAACGCATCAGCATTTTGATCTTTAATTTAGGATAAATGTAGATATCTATGGGCCACAGCATCCACTTACCATCAGGTGGACTGTGTTCTCGTGTGTCATCCTCCTTCTATAAAAAAGACGACCACCACATGTTAGGAAAGCGCAGCTGTATCTTCTCTGCTCCAAAAATCTAACAGCAATGGGAGAAGACTTGTATCCAATAGTTGTATTGTTTTTATTCATTATAGCCTGTGTAAAGTTGACTGCTTCACATTGTCCTCCCCATAGATAGCTTCGTTGGGGTGGGGGGGGGGGGAGATATTGGGCATAGATGCAGAGCTGTTCGGTGCAGATTTTTAAAATTTCGAGCTATCAGAAATATGGTGCTGCCTATCTTCTGTCTCAATGGTCTCTTACGACGCTACATGATGATATGCCGTAGTAGGTTCTATTGGGTCGCCATTACAAAACGTTATTTATACAAATAAATAAAACTGTAGTGTCGGTTTGTAATTTTACGTTTGTGTCTGTTTAAATTTTACGTGGTAGAGCCCAAAGATTTATATGTTATTGTATGCTCATTCACCTTGAAAACTGTGGCATTATTTTTGGATGTGTTCGTTTGCAAGACGCTGACGCGCGCATACTAATGCAATAGTGTCATCTCTTATCATCTTACAGAAATCGTGTATACTACTTTCTCTGTCGCACAAATGAGCACTGATTGCGAACGAGTGAGCTCACTGATTTGAGAATGGACGCGTTTCGGAGTGGTCATACTAAGTATGGTAAGGGCGCTTCTAACTATTTAAATCTTTGGTAGAGCCACGCTATAGCTATATTATGGTTGTAGCACGATTGGGTCGGTTAGACCGGTGAAGGACCACGCTCTAACATAATACCAGCGTAAAATAGTAGTTTAATACTGCTGTGTATGGTATAGTGATCGTAGAGATGTGGAGACCTTATTTTACTAAAAACAAGGCATTCCATTTTAGTCCTCAGGGGTGACAACGCATCTAGGTTTTGAGTCTTAATCGAGGGTAGATGTAGATGTCTATGGGCCACAGCATCCACTTACCATCAGGTGTACTGTGTGCTCGTTTGTCACCCCTAATCTATAAAAAAATATGTCAAAATAACAGATTTTTATTAAATGCATATTTACTATATATATATATATATATATATATATATATATATATATATATATATATATATATATATTTTGTCGTTGTATGTCTTTATTTATTATATTATTAATTTTATGTTATTTTATTTTATTTAATTATATTTTATTATTGCCGTGTAGTGGCGGTTAAGAATATCCACTACCCCATATCTTCCCGTGGGTGTCGTAAAAGGCGACAGAGGGACACAGGCAGGAGATGGGCAGCAGCATCTTCCTGATAACAACAATTACACAAAAAAAACTGCGGTTGCCAACCCGCTCGCCAAGCGTGGCAACTATGGCAATATACCCCCCATGAACAATAACACAAATAGACGGCCCCCAGTCCCCGGCGGCCCCGCTATTCCTGGCTACGGTGGCGACCATGGTAACGGCGGGGCAGGGGGTGCTAAGAATCTCCGGTGGAGGTTCGGTTGCCACCTACGACGACTCGACCTGGCAACATTTAACGCACGCACACTGAGGACTGACGAGAAGATCCTGGAGCTGGAAGAAGAGATAGACAAGTTGCACTGGAGTATTATAGGATTATCCGAGGTCCGAAGAGAGGGGGAGGACACGGTGATTCTCGAATCCGGCAACTTGTTCTATCACCGGGAGGGCGACCATCTGTCCCAAGGAGGTGTCGGATTTATCGTCCACAAGTCTCTCGTCAACAATGTTGTAAAGATTGGGAGTGTGTCGACGAGGGTCGCGCTGAAGGTCATACAGGTTTACGCATCAACCTCGGCACATCCCGATGAGGAGGTGGAGGAAATGTATGAGGATATTTCCAAAGCCATGCATTCCTCCAAAACCCACTACACGGTGTTGATGGGAGACTTCAACGCAAAACTAGGCACAAGAGGAAGCGGTGAGCTGAAGTTAGGGAAATTTGGAGTAGGGCAACGGAACCGAAGGGGCCAGCAGCTGGCCGACTTTATGGAGAAAGAGGGACTCTTTATGATGAACTCTTTCTTCCAGAAGCGGCCCCACAGGAAGTGGACCTGGTCGAGCCCCGACGGTTCGACAAAAAATGAGATTGACTTCATTACGACGACCAGACGCCAACTGTTCAGTGATGTCTCAGTGATCGCAAGGGTGAAAACTGGCAGCGATCACCGAATGGTTAGAGGCACACTGAACCTAAACGTTAAGTTGGAGAGGTCTCGTCTAATGAAGTCAACGCTCCGTCCCCCTCGTGCTCTAAACCAGAATCCCGAAAACTTTCAGCTCGAGTTACACAATCGCTTTCAGTGCCTACAAGATTGCAATGCAGTGGACGATATGAATGACAAGCTCGTGGAAACTGTCCATGCGGTCGGAGCTAAGTTCTGCAAGACCCGCCGCAGAAGAACACAAAAACTCTCCGATCACACTCTTAATCTCATGGCTGTTAGACGGGAGATGAGGCTGCAATCGTCAACAGACTTGACAGCATACAGGCAACTGAACAGACAGATCTCCAAATGCATGCAGCGAGACTTACGCAACTTTAATACTGCTCGTATTAAAGAAGCGATCGAGCGGAACCAGGGCTCCAAAGTCTTTGCCAGAGATCTGTCTGCCCGTAAGAGCCAACTGTCAAAGCTGAAGACTGAGTGTGGCAGCATCGTTTCCGGGACACCTGAGATTTTGAGTGAGATTGAGAGGTTCTATGGGCAGCTGTACACATCATTGTTGGAGCCACACGTAAGTGTGAGTAACGATCCAAGAGCAAGTCTTATCCGACACTATTCCGATGATATCCCGGACGTCAGTCTAAGCGAGATTAGAATGGCTCTCCAGCACCTTAAAAACGGCAGGGCCCCAGGCGAGGATGGAATTACAGCGGAGCTTCTGAAAGCGGGTGGAACACCGGTACTTGAAGTCCTTCAGAGGCTCTTCAATTCCGTCCTCCATGGTGGCACTACTCCAGAGGCGTGGAGCAGAAGTGCGGTGGTCTTGTTCTTTAAGAAAGGCGACACCGCTCTCTTGAAGAACTACAGACCGATTTCCCTTCTGAGCCGCGTCTACGTGCTGTTTTCGAGAGTCATTACGAATCGTCTCGCACGCAGACTCGACGACTTCCAGCCTCCCGAACAAGCCGGTTTCCGAAAAGGCTTCAGTACCATAGACCACATACATACCCTGCGGCAGATTGTGCAGAAGACTGAAGAGTACAATTTGCCACTTTGCCTGGCGTATGTGGACTATGAGAAAGCCTTTGATTCCGTCGAAATTTGGGCGGTGCTGCAGTCCCTTCAGCGGTGCCAAGTTGACTGTCGGTATATCGAAGTGCTGAAGTGTTTGTACAGTAGGGCTACGATGGCTATCCGAGTACAGAACCAGAGCTCGAAACCTATCCAACTGCAGAGAGGTGTAAGACAGGGTGACGTTATATCCCCGAAACTCTTCACCGCTGCTTTGGAAGACGTTTTCGGGCTACTGGATTGGAAAGGATACGGTATTAACATCAATGGCGAGTACATCACTCACCTTCGATTTGCCGACGATATAGTCCTTATGGCAGAATCGCTGGAGGACTTAAGCACTATGCTCAATGACCTCAATAGTGCCTCCCAACGGATAGGTCTTAAGATGAACATGGACAAAACAAAGATCATGTTTAATGTCCATGTCACACCTATGCCGGTAGTTGTTGGGAGCACTATGCTCGAAGTTGTTGACGAGTACGTTTACCTGGGACAAATAGTCCGACTAGGTAAGTCCAACTTCGACCGAGAGGTCAATCGACGGATTCAACTCGGCTGGGCAGCGTTCGGGAAATTACGACATATCTTCTCGTCAGGTATACCTCAATCTCTAAAAACTAGATTGTACAACCAGTGCGTGTTGCCAGTGATGACTTACGGATCTGAGACGTGGTCCTTCACTGCTGGCCGTATGAGGACGCTCAAGGTCGCTCAGCGAGCTATGGAGAGGGCTATGCTCGGAGTTTCTCTGCGTGATAGACTCAGAAATGAGGATATCCGCAGTAAAACCAGAGTGACCGACATAGCCCAACGGATTAGTAAGCTGAAGTGGCAATGGGCCGGCCATATAGCTCGAAGAACCGATAACCGATGGGGAAGAAAGGTTCTCGAGTGGCAGCCCCGTACCGGTAGGCGTAGTGTAGGGCGACCCCCCACTAGATGGAGTGACGACCTGGTAAGATATGCAGGAAGTCGATGGATGCAGGTGGCTCAGGACCGTGCTTTGTGGCATTACTTGGGGGAGGCCTATGTATATATATATATATATATATATATATATATATATATATATATATACGGTAGTTTTACTTTGACTGCCTCGTTGGTCTACTGATTGTAGTAGTGTGACATCTGATCATGAGTTCCTGGGTTCCGGATCGGGCCTCTTTGGCCCGATCCGGAATTCGAACCATCAGTTATTGAATCTTTCCATCAAGAAACGATTCAGGAATGTGGCAGTGTCTCCACCCCCGTGCCTCGGAAAGCACATAAAGCCGTTGGTCCTGCGCCTGATCTCTCTCCGATCGCGTCGGTTTACCGTTCCATCGGATTATGAGAGTGAGGGAATGGAGAGTGCACCTGTGCTTGCGCATACACTTGGGCACTATAATCCTGTCCTGCGCCGATGGCTAGTCTCCGTTGAGGCAGGCCGCCGTGGCCGAAATTCGGTCTGGAGGACGTTATTATTAGTTTACGGTAGTAATAAAGAAAATTCAAAATTTAAAAATGTTTGCCTGCGTGTCTGCCTGTTTGTTCTGGCTAATCTCCGAAATGGCTCATCCGATTTTGATGGGACTTTCTTTGACAGATATCTGATGTAGTTAAGAGTAACTTCCGCTTACAGTTTCCATAAAAATGTTGTGACAGTATGGCTTGACCTAGTGCTGAAGATCGTGCAACCAGCTTATGTTTTCCATTACCACGCCGATGAACTACGTTCTTTTCTTTTAAAATTATTAATTCAAATTATAAATCAAAAAAGAGCCGTGGTAGCTCAGATGGTTAGCGCTCGCTATAAATTTCACAGTACGCGAGCAAACCGGGTTCGATCCCCGCCGGCACCAAAGAAATTGTTAATTGCAATTTTAAGTGCTGATTTACCACGAGCTCGGCGGTGAAGGGAAACATCGTGAGGAAACCAGCATGCTTGAGAATAAGAAAAAAATATTTCGAAGACATGTGAAGTTCGCCGACACGCATTGGGGCAGCGCGGCGGACACTTCCTTGACCTAAAACCTTCTCAGAAATGAGGGGAGGCCTGTGCCCTTGTGAGCAGTGGGACGTTTATAGGCTGTAACTTTTTTAACTTTAATAATTAAAAACCTACTTAAGTTATAATGCATGCTGCGTTTATTAGTAAGTAGTCACTACGCTTAGCTTAAGAAACTTTTCTGTTATTTAAAATTGTTGTAAGTTGACTGTTAGTAATCCATATGAATAAAATGAATAAATAAATAAACTTAGCAACTTTTACTTTCGAAAGAGAATCAAGGTTATGCAAAAAAAATTTAAAAACTATTAAATCCAATCGCAATAAAATCCACGCGAATAAAGTCACGGGGAACAGCCAGTATTTAAAAAAAACTAGGTAAGGCGTTACTTCCAGCGAATGACCTTGAGCGTTAGCTCCTATACAATCCACGCGCTCTCGCTACAATATATCGCGTAAGAAAAACGCCTAAATTTTGGAATTATCTGAATTAAAAAAGAAAAGCGAACTTAAGAAATTAAATAAAACGTAAATAATATAGATTTTTAAATTATCTATCTATAGTGTAATTCTCTAATGATTAGAGCGTTGCCTTTAGCAACAGATGCATGTAATCAATAATTTGAGTCATTTTTTAAATATTCATTTTAAATGTGTCCATTACACATAAAAACAAATTAGAACGTGGAATGTGATAATAGGATATGGAACATTAATAATGTGCTGTTAGATCTAGTTTATTTCTCATAACCAATGAGATAATCGTCTCTGAAAAACGCACTATCACAAGGTTTTGGTCGGGGTATCGCCTTAAGTTAGATGAAATAAAACACAGAATATGAATTGGAAAAAAATATATATTTATTTGGATAAAACAACAAAAATATCAACAATCTAATGGTTCATCTAACCGCTGCGACGTCAAAGTACATAATCATAATTGAAAATAACATTTTGCATTCATTACATTACGTTCAAGTAACGTAGAAATTTTAAATACAATATAAAGTGTAATTATATACTATTAGAGACGTTTTCAAATTATTCACCAACTCTCACTGAAACTACCAAAATGGTAGATTACAACGTTCTCCAATAGTATATAACCTAAGTTAACCTACAAATAGAAAGGTAATAATACTTATACAATGGCAACATTAGCGTAGAATTCAAATATTGAACGAAATTCTACTAGAAAGTCTCACGAAAAATACTTTCGAGATTCCGTTCACGTGGTAGGTAATTGAAAATGGCAACACATATTCTTACCGAATTTGACACGCTTTTCTTCACTGGGTAACAGGAATTATTAAATAGGTTCGGTGAACAACCACAAAGTTTGATCGAGGTTAAGTGATAACAAAAATATTTAACTAAACTCAAAAAAGGATAAAAATATATTCTCATTATATACTTTTATGTGAATACACACTGTCATTTAATTCAGTGGTATACCGGCACTTAAAGAGTCCTAAAATAAGTTCATAAGAAAAATCTCAAACTTTATTTTATTATTAAAATTTAGTAAAATATAATTAATAAATAACGCATTACGTAACTGAAATTTGTTTAAAAACCTAATTAAAAAAATCATTTTTTCCATTGCTATTTAGTTTTATTATAAAACTATCTTCGCCCCTTCTTAATAAAAAATATCTTTTAAATAAAATTTAAAAAAGGCACCTTCCCTCAATTTTAGTCCGCCATTGTTGTGACACACTTAAAATGTGAAAGATAACAGTAGAACACTATCGACCTTACTCAGAAACAAACGTCAATTTAAGAAACGTAAGTTACTCTCTCTTTTTCACTAAATGACAATAGAAAGAGACAGTTATATAGATAATGAGTACTTAATTTAAGTAAGCGATAATCAATGATGATCTCTCTCTTTTCACTAAAAGAGAATAGAAGGAGATAGGTATACATATAATTAGTACTTAATTTAAGTAGTGGTGATCACCGATAATAAGGCCGTATATAATTACTAATTTGAGGAAATTACACAGTATTTTGCATTTATCGGCTTAAAGCATATATTTCAGTAGATGACTCTGTAAAAAGAAACCGATAGCAATTGCACGAAAATGATGGACTCGATTCCCTGCTATTTCTCATGTAAGTCTAGTGGTTTTGTGATTGCTATTATAAAGGGAAAAATGTCATAGTTCAAGTTTGAGATATAATCATTTAACCGCCATCTTTTGAATAGCTAACAGCAATACCTATATTAACTAACTAACATGTTGAAAAATTGCCAGAATTAAATTCCAAAAATTACCGACCGGGGACTGGTCCACCAATCGCCACTCCACCCAGTCTGCCGTGGCGATCATGGTAAATCTTATCTTGGGATTCACTTACTTCCAGAATTGAACTATGTTTAGACGCCAATTTTATTTTGTTCTACATTTCGCTCTTAGCTTAAGCAGGGCCAAAAATGTATTAAAAGTGAAAAATATAAAGCGTTGGCAAGTTTACTTAAATTATAAGAAGCCCGATTTTTATGTGCTTCCAATAAGTGACTTTGGTTTAATATTTTCGTATTCCTAAAAATGCTTAAGTGATGTGACAGATTATTATGTGAATTTAGGTACTTACTAAATATTTAAAAATTACTAATTATTTTAACTATCTTTAATTATTATATGTACGTTTTCAACTGTAACTAAAAAGTGAAGATAGCATAAAGGCGCTATCTGGCGGATGTTTTCAAAACTAACTGCCGTTTTTTACAAGCACGCGTTTCCTCTTCAGTTACAATCAAAAACTTACAAAAGGGGCACCGTTTTTCATCTATCTAACATTTTTTGCTGTCCGTACCTTTGATGGAATACAAGAAAATTAATGCTAAGAAAAGATTCAACGATATTCATATTTTCATTTCATCTTCATTCATCCATTTTTATATACACGATGTCTCAATTCAGATATCATCTTGGAAAGGTAAATAAACAACCGATTGAAGTCATATTTACATCATATTTGTTTCATCGAGACGATGGTTCATAGCTATGCTATGTCAGGATTCCATTGGCACCGTAATCAATCAAGTCATAAATAAATAGCGCCATCTACAATCAAATAATAATTTAAATTTTTTACGTGATCGTTGGTACATCTGTTAGTGATCATGTAACTTCTAAACCACTTGACCGATTGAACTCATTTTTACACAATATATTTGTTTTACTGAGACAATGTTTCATAGTTACGTTAAGATCCGATAGTTAGTGCTGTAGTCGATTTGCTAACAAATTCTATATTTGTATACCAAAATTTATACAATTTATAAATGATAACATATAATGTTCTGTCTGTGACTCATGTTTACCATTAGTTGTCTATTTAGTCTATTATATCATGTTTAAAGCAAATAAAAATTTCTGATTTCTGATTTGCAATGACTCATAAACACAATATAATATTTAACTGCCAAAAAATTCACAAAATCTGGACCCGATAGGTGATGCCTGTGTACATAGTAAAATATAGTAAAAAGTCCGGATTGAGTTCGGAGTAGACCACCAGACTTATCACGCCACCTATCGGAAAGGGCGAACCAACGTCTACCTAACCAACCAGCTTGAACTATGTAGTTATCTATAGTTTGGAACGGTGCAAAGGTACATAATAATTATTAAAAATATACAATAATATATAATATACAACAATATTTTATATCTCCTTTAATTTTAGACGCACAGTATCATAATTACAAAACATACATAATTAACATTATTAAATAATTCAAATAAGCCATTTGACACGTTAAGGCACTAAAGGTACCGACAGCAAAATAAACCGTAATCAAACATAATAATCACCTCGCAAGAGAATCGACAATTAATTTTGGTCAACGTACGAATAGTGTACCGAATCAAAATAGAAACGGGATAGATCTGGCAACACCTTCAGTCTTTGCTATAGAATAACCAGTTGAGTACGGCTTGCAACACCATTGCGAGGACGAAACCGCTGAATAAGTCCCACGTGTGGGACGTTGTTGGGGCTCTTGCCAGCGCGTGCGACCTCATTTCCAGCGAACGTTGGTTTTCACTTATAATGTTGACGGTTTTCGAGAGCCTCTCTATCGCTAGAGTTTGCTCTCGGAGTGTTGAGTCGATCGCCATCAAAGTTTGCTTGAGGGTGCGTCTGTAATAATACAAAATAAACATACTCATATCAATGAGGGCATTTATGACTTTTCCTGCGACCATGGCGGCGTCTTTTAGAAATGAGGTGAAATATTTGACGGAATTCATGGCGTGGAAAGTTAATTTCTTAGGAAAATGTAAGGGTCAATGTTTCTTTCTGTAATATTTTACATTAATTAAACTTGTACGTCGTAGCTCAGATGGTTGACGCTTACTGTAAATATAACAGCACGCGAGTAACCCGGGTCCGATCCCCGCCGGCACCAAGGAAATTGTGAATTGCAATTTTAAGTGCTGATTTACCACGTGCTCGGCGGTGAAGGAAAACATCGTGAGGAAACCGGCATGTCTGAGGAATATCAAAAAAAATATTTCAAAAACATGTATAGGTTCGCCAACACGCATTGGGGCAGCGCGGCGGACACTACCTTGCTCTAAAACCCTCTCAGAAATGAGGGGAGGCCTGTGCCCTGCTGTGGGACGTATATAGGCTATAGCATAAAAATAAATACTCTAAGGAACCGATAAAATTTAATTAAGACGTAACGTAGAAACGATGAAATTTATACGTCGTAACGCCACGCTGGATCTATATCATGGTTGTAGCACGAATGGGTCGGCTCGATCGGGGAAGGACCACGCTCTCACAGAATACCAGCGTAAAATAGCAGCTTAATGCTACTGTGTTTCGTATGGTGAGGTTAGAGGTCTGGACCCTTTTTTACTGCAAACGAGGCATTCCATCTTAGTCCTCAGGGGTGACAACGCACCTGCATTTTGTTTTTTAATTGAGGATAAATGTAGATGTCTACGGGTCAGATGAGTGTGATGGGCTAACGTGGGTGATGCCAGTGTGTAGAAATGACGGGAGGCTTATACATGTGTATGGAGCAGAGTGGAGTCGTTATTGGTAGCGCAAGATTTGCGGTGAGTGTAGTGACGTCAGTATGTTGCCTAACCTGGGAATGTTTTGTTTGAGTGGTGACACCACTGTGTGCACTGGGTGTACGTAAGAGTTTTTATGGTTTACGTGGGACAGTTATTGTAAGATTATAGAGTGTGGAGATGGACTCACGTGGGAGTATAATTGTGTATGAAATAATTTGACAAAGTTACTATATAATAAATAATAACAAAATCATTTTTATTTCCTCTTCACAACAACAACAACTTATATATTTCTAAAAAGCAAATTTATTTAAAAATAGAACTCCATAAGCCAATTGCTCAATATTTAAAAAAAGTTCTATTAATTTTCCTGCAACGCTTCCCGCGCTATTTATTTAAAACAATGGATCTTAACTGTGAACATTTGCACGCTATGAGATCTATTACGATTTTAAATTTGGTTTGACCGAACAATTAAGTTTACAACGGTTACAATCAGCATAAAGGAACTCAGCTCCATCACGCGCAACAATTTTTAGGTGGTTTGCAGAATTCAAAAGGGGTAAAATTAATCTTGAATATGACCAAAGAATCAGGGCCCCGCAAATAGCGTTACAATAATTATATTCATGTCAGTAACGGCAGAAAATATATGGACTACCGAAATATTGGTGCGAGAAGACCCACGAACCACATATACGGACACCGAAAAGATTGTAGGCATTAGTTCGGGGAGCATTCTTACCATCCTGCATCAACATCTTGGAGTGAGGAAATATTGTGGTCGAAGGATCCTTCGTTTGCTCTCCGAAAGCGAAAAACAGACTCATGTGGATTGGTGCCAGAAAATGCGTGATACAGTTAGAAATGAGGACATCCACAGTAGAACCAGAGTGGTCGACACAGCCCAACGGATTATTAAGCTGAAGTAGCTATCGGTTGGCCATATAGCTTGAAAAACTGTCAACCGTTTTGGAAAAAAGGTTCTCGAGCAGCAGCCTCGTACCGGTAGGCGTAGTGTAGGGCGAACCCCTAGATGGAGTGACGACCTGGTAAGTAATGAAGGAAGTCGATGGATGCAGGTGGCTCAGGACTGTGCTTTGTTGCATTCCTTGGTGAAGGCCTATATTCAGCAATGGACTTGTGAAGGGCTGTAATGATGAAGATGATGGTGGTGGCATACACAATATGGTTGAAAACAATCTGCGATCTTTGTGATAGACTGGTGTCCTAGGCTTATCCAGGCCCTCGCCCTAACGGATTGTACATAATTATTTATCCAGATATTCTAAAAGAAAAATAACAAAATAAAAATATTTCAACAAAGAATTACTCTATGTGTGTAATATTGTATGTATGTGTGCCTGCGTGCGTGTGCGATCAGAAAAGATATTACAGTGTTATAAATATGAAAATGTGACGTCAGTGTATAGACTTACGTAGAAGTCTTGGTCCGTCGGGCGAGATCATCCCTTGAATCGGAGTCCGAAGGAGGAGGTGGCTCCCGAAGTCTCTCAGCGCGACGGACGCACGACGAGATCACGAACTCCTCCTCGTATTCCACTATCTCGTCCGGCTGCCATGGGCTGTGTGCGTAAAATTACAAACATTTCGTACTTTCCATTACTGTTTTTATAATATTAGTGTCACAAAACTCACGTAGATAAGAAAACCCATCAACTCATTGAAAAAAATAAAATAAGAAAATATTAATATATATTATAAATTACGTGTCACATTGTTTGTCCGCGAAGGGCTCCTAAACTACTTAACCGAACTTAAAAGATACGATAGTTTTTTTTGCCCATGAGCGACCTACATTTTTTTTGCAAATTTAAGGATTTTTAATAAGACATGACAAAGGGCAGAACAACGTCTGCCTGTCAAGCCAGTATATATATATATACAAGGTGTAAGTGTATATAATGATAACGGTGTTTACACTAACACCCTGATTATACATATAAATGTAAATACTGTTCTTCAACTTAAAAAAAAGAATATTAACAATGCTATATACATTACTAATATTTCCTTAACCACTCGTGGTAAGCTTAAATTGCTTGTGTTACGAGTGGTTCACGCCAGTGGTCGAATGGCGGATTCGAACCCACGACCTTTCCTTTTTGAGTTCGCAGTCCCCGCACTGCCATTAGGTTACTGTCGCTTTAACTTTAGCTGGTTCCCTTGGTTTCATTCAAGCTAGAACCTTAAGTAACAGGCTAGTTACATATGCCTAATGAGAATTTGCAAGCAATCAGGAAATCACCTACCATACAATACAGCCTGCTAAGCAAATTACAGCACGTGACTTAAGAATATTCAACACAATGTCACCTACCCGCCTGCTGAGTAAAAACCATCACGTCTTTAAAGATGCGACTCAATTTACTTACGTGACGTAAGAATATTCAATATAGTATAAAAACCAAGGTATAATTGTTAAGACAGCCCAGTAGTAATTAAATTAGTATTTTTTTATAGGATAGGGTGACAAGCACACGGAGTTTGTAACAAAATTGTCGTCTGTAACTTTTGTCCTATAGGATATATCTCCGATGCTTGTCATTTAGTCTAAGTGACACCGTCAAAAGGTCAAGACGCATTCGTTTCATTAAAGAAATTATGCACGGTTGTGCATTAAGGTATTGTAAGTCACGATATAGACCAAAAAATTAACGTGATTTCTGTTTATTATCGTAAGAATAACGTACATTTACCAAATAATCTTTAAATTTTATTATTTCTAGTAAATTGTTCTAGAACATTTATAATTATTGTAATAAGCGCCCTCTGTTATCCAGTAACGTCACTATTTATTTGCTAATATGTTAGTGACTGACGACGTGTCTAAAACTGATTTTTACCTTATATTTAGTAGCGTCACCTAATGGGGAATAGCTAAAATGTTTTCCTAATAAATATTCAGCGTAGTAATGCTATGTTTTGCTAGAGGGCGCAACACACGCGCGAACTCATATGAAAATGCTCCCAATGTCCACTCTATAGTACACATTTAAATCTCTTTGGTTTGTAAATAGTCTAGTATTCCTGTGTACTCACATCGTTACAGTAGTTAAGTTAGCTTGCACGTTAGAAAATAAAAGTAATATAGGAAAAAGTCTTCGTCTCCTTCCACTTCAACCCTCTTTAAGCTGCCGCAAACGTAAATGGCTTGAGAAAAGTCTTGGGGAACATAAAAATCGTTTTAGAAAGGTAAGGAAAATTAATTTACAACTGGGTTTCTTTAAAAAAATCGTGATTTAACAAATAATCTTGCAAGTGTTATACTATTTTGGAATCCTTATTAAATTCGCTAACTTATAGTTTTCATGAAAATCAAAATCGATGAAGCCATTTTCGAGTTTTTGCGAGGCTGACGGATTGCAATTTATTTTCATATATAGAGATAAATGAAGACATAAGTGGATGAAGGTGATATGTCGCATTTTCAGGTTTTGGTGTTTTTTTTGCATAGATGAAGGTGATATGTCGTTATAAAATGATTTTAGACCCTAAAACTATCGACTTAAGACGTATTTCAAAAATAGAAAGTTGATAAAGGTGTTATGTACAGTTTAGTTTGAAAATGGTACTGGATGAAAGAGGTACGAGCCCATGTCACTACGTTCTTGATAAATAAAGTAAAAGTTTTGTTTTTTTTGTCGTGGAAGAAAGTGACATGTACGAACATAACACTTTCTTCCACTCAGCGAACGATAGTCGAATGACACGACATCACTTCTCCGTGAATGTATGTAACATACATAGCACCTTCATTCGTTCACGTCAGTTAATTGTTTTGATTTTCGTTGTCATTAAAATTATCACATTCTCGCGGGCTTTCTAACAGAGTGCGTATTGTAGGGTGTTTTGTGTACAAAAATATTATTTATAATAGTGAATTTACGTTGGCAAAGTGGAATAGTAATGGCAGGAGGCAAAGCAAGGGCAAAATTATTACTGGAAGCTGCTGTCGATCACCGTATAATAGCGGATCGCGGAAGTGTTGAACTTAGAAACGCACTTCTAAGATTTTTGGAGGTAGATACAAGTTGTCAAAAACAATTCATGTGCCGAACAGATCAAAAACTTTAACATGATTGCATTGCATCAATACCTTATATTAAAAGGATATTTTAAAGTAATAGACCACAAATTCCCTGAGGATGGTCATTCTTATTAAGACTCGGATTATGATTTCGGTAGGATAGAAAAAACATAAACGTAAACACTGACGCCTGTCACCCAGAGAGGTAGGCAGAGACTACAGACTACCATTTGGCACGATTCTGACACAACTCTCTCGCCTCCTCCACATCCATATACCCACGCATGCATGCTCGTTAGTTAAGGGTACTCCTAATTTGGCCCGTTTTCAATATATCGCCAATTTGGTCGATAAACTTTCACCTAGAACGTCCCTTTCCGACTCTTCCGTTCACTTCTGCAACATAAATTTTCTTTGTCGCTCTTTTCTCATTCATTCTTTCCACTTGACCAAACCACCGAAACATTCTTTTCTTAATCCTGGTCACAATATCATCTTGCAAACTACACTTTTCTCTTATCACACAATTTCTCTAACATATCTTAGTTCAGCTCTAACATACTCCTTAACGACCGCATTTCTACTGCGTTTATTCTACTCTCATGCTTCTTCTGCCACACCCAACTTTCACCACCATGCGTTAAAGTGGAGACCAACACAGCATGAATTGCCATACGCTGCCAAAGAATGGCTACATAAGAAGCCATTCTTTGACATATTCTGACTCTTCACAATAGAGCGTAGGGCCCCATTTATTTTTTTCCTGCGTTCACTCGTCCTTCTATATCCTTATCATATCTCCCATTCCTGCTAAATACGCATATCAAATATAAAAACTCATCTACTTACTCGATCAACTGATAGAAACGATAGCAAAAGTCCTTAGGAAACACGATGCAGTTTTTGTTCTTGAACAATACATGAATATTATTTGTAAAGCTTCCCGAAATAATACAGTCACTGCTATGAGCGGGCATTTCAGAAAAATTGGTTACAGGAAAAACTTAATTTTTTTAACAGGAAAGAAGACGTAAACAATGACAAAGTAAGTTTTAGGGATGGTTTTTTTTTATAGAAGAGGGGGCAAACGAGCATGTGGCTCACCTGATGTTAAGTGACTACCGCCGCCCATGATCAACCGCAACACCAGGGGAATTGGAGGTGCGTTGCCGGCCCTTTAGAAAGGAGTAAGCTCTTTTCTTGAAGGTCCCCAGGTCGTATCGGTCCAGAAAAATCGCCGGTGGTAAATTATTCCACAGAGAGGTTGAACGCGGAAGGAAACTCCTTTTGAAACGTACAGTGGTGGACCGCCAAGCATCCAGATGGTGTGGATGGTATCGGGATGTTTACCGCGTAGTGCGTTCACGAAATTTGGCGGCTGGGATTAATCCGAACAATTCCTCAGAGCACTCTCCATGGTATATGCGAGAGAAAATGCAAAGGGATGCAACATCTCTTCGCAGTGCCAGTGAATCGAGCCGATCGGAAAGCACTCGGTCGTCGACGATTCGAGCCGCTCTGCGCTGGATGCGGTCAAGTGGAAGGAGCTGGTACTGGGGAGCCCCGGCCCAGAGATGGAACAGTATTCCATGTGCGGCCGAACCTGCGCCTTGTAAAGTTGCAGGCGGTATGCCGGCATGAAATACTGTCCCGCTCTGCTGAGCACGCCAAGCTTTTTAGAGGCCAATTTGGCCTTCCTTTCCAAGTGACCACGAAACTGCACGTCACTCGTTATGTCGACGCCGAGGATTCCGATACTGGCTGAGGCAACAAGGGGAGTGCCTTGAAACTGAGGGGATACGACAATGGGGTTCTTTTTAGCGGTTAACGCGCAAACTTGTGTCTTCTGGGGGTTAAACTGGACTAGATTTAGTCGCCCCCAATCCGAGACTCTGTCCAGCAGAGACTCGACTTCAGACACAAGTTTGTCCCGGCACTCAGAGACGTTTTCCCGAGAAATATTGGCTCGGCCGGTGTAAAGAGCATCACCAGTGCTGTCATTTGCATAGCAATGAATGTTACGGGTTTGCAACATATCATTGATATGCAGAAGATACAGCGTTGGTGATAGCACGCAGCCCTGTGGAACACCAGCATTAATAGGCTTGCAATCGGAGCTTGCACCGTCTACAACGACCTTGATGCTCCGATCTGCAAGAAAACTGGTGATCCAATCGCACAATTTCTCGGGAAGCCCATAGGAAGGGAGCTTCGAAAGAAGCGCTTTGTGCCAAACCCGATCGAAGGCCTTCGCAATGTCCAAACTAACGGCCAATGCCTCCCCCTTGGACTCTACTGCCTCCGCCCATCTGTGAGTTAGGTAGACCAGAAGATCACCAGCTGACCTACCACGGCGAAAACCGTATTGGCGGTCACTAATCAGCTGGTGATCCTCAAGGTACCTCATGAGCTGGCAGTTTACAATGGACTCCATTGTTTTGGAGAACAAGGAGGTGATGGCGATAGGCCTGTAGTTGGACGGGTCTGAGCGGTCGCCTTTTTTCTGAATCGGGTGGACGAAAGCCGTCTTCCATGATTTTGGGACTGCGCCTAGGGAGTAGGAGTACCGGAAAAGACGCGTTAAAACCGGTGCCAACTCTGGAGCACACGTCCTCAGCACAATTGGGGGGATTCCGTCAGGCCCACTCGACTTGTGGATGTCCAGGGAGAGGAGTGCTTTGCGAACCGAGCGCTGAGTGAACTGCACTTCCGGCATGGAGCACTCACACCGCGGGATGGTCGGCGGCGTACTCCCCCCGTCATCGAGAGTCGAGTTAGACGCAAAGAAAGAGCCTAGAAGATCGGCTTTCTCCTTTGCGGTGTGGGCCAGTGAGTCGTTCCTCCCTGTGCAGAGATGGAAGAGATGGCTGACAGAAATTCCCCTGAACAGCCTTGGCGAGAGACCAGAATGCACGGGTTCCAGAAGGAAGACGAACTAGTTTCTCGCCAATTCTGCCTATGTGCTCTGACTTTGCCTTGGCAATGACTCTTTTGAAGGACCTAGAGGCGGAATTATACTTCTTTTTTAGAGCGCTGGTGTTTACATCCCGGGACGCTGACGCGTCAGCCCAGGCTTGGTAGCAATCCTGCTTATAGCATGATGCTATTTTACAGGAGCGACCAAACCATGGCTGAGATTTGCCTCCAATGGGCACCACAGAGGAAGGAATAAAAAGTTCCATACCCTGAAGTACCACATCAGCGACAGAATCCGCAACAACGTTGGGATCATCCGGCGAGAAGCAAACCCGCCCCCAAGGGTAGGTATTAAACGGATACGCGTAGATGAATATGGTTCCTACCTATATAAAGAAACATACGATGAAATGACCCTTCAAAAAGTTGGACATTTTAAAAAGAAGATCACAGTTGCGCTATTCTGTGGAGATTCCGCGTACGAACGGAAAATATGGTATCGTATCAGTGGAAAAAAAGAACATTTACGTAAAGCCAGAATATCGGTACTTCTATGAGTCGATTTTAATTGAAAAATAGTATAATTTTTTTTATTGTCAAGACCGATCTCTGTTTTATTAGCCTACGTTTCTATTTATAAAGTTTTAAGGAATACTTAAGTAATGTTTACCTTTTTGTAAAACTTTAACTACATAATGTTACTTAACACCTAATTTGAAATAGCTAAAATGCCAAAATGTTTTTAAAATGTTAGTGAAAGAAAGAGTTATGTTCAGTTTTTTTCGAAATTATATACCATAAAGTATTAAAAAAGTTTAATTGCTCACGTACCCTAATTTTTTAAGTTGGTTTACCCAGCTTTGCATTATAGTTTAAATCAAAAACCAATTTTCTAACGACTTATCTCAAAAAACAATAGTGAAACTTCAATCTTGATTTACTCAAAACTAGTAGAATGCGAGTTATCACCTTCATCCACTCACGTCTTCAAATAAGATCTGCACATAATAAATAACATCAAAATAACTCATATTACAATATTGGCGGACGCGCCAGTAGGCGCTTTCTGCCCTATCTTACATAGTCTGTTTTCACCACGGGAATTGCGTGTCATTTGATTGCCGTTGTGATACCTCGATCTGCATATTCCTTCAAAATTTGTGGCCTCGAAACCAGCATTTTAATTATTTTCTTTAATTATTTTATTTTATCAAAAAAGGAAATCAACAAATTTTGACCCTACTTTCACTCTAGATGGCGTCGTGGTTAATTTATTGATAAATTTTAATTTTACACTAAACAGTTCGTACTGAAACTTTCCGCGCCATCTACCGGAAAGGATAGAACAACATCAATAATATCACTAAAGTACATACCTCGTATTGACGTGCTGATATCTCCACCCCTGATCGACGATTCCTAAAAAGATAAGAGATTGAATAAAGTCAATTTTTTTTTATTATTCAATTTAAAACAAGTGGTAAAATTAAAAATTTTGCACAATCGACTTCAATGTAAATTCCTAAATAAAATGAGAATATTTATTTGACTTCTACGAATACTGACTAATGCGTATTTAATTGACTTCAACTACATCATCAATGTAGTCGAAGTCAATTAAATACGCATTATTAAGGATAAATCAAAAACTACTGATCAGATATTGATAAAATTTATATGGGACGACTTGAGGAGCACCAGCCTATGTTCAGCAGTGGACTTGTGAAGGGCTGTAATGCTGATAACAATGATAATGAATCTCTTTATCATATCATGAGAGTCGTAATAGGCTACATAAGGAAACTGACACAGGGAATCGGCAGCATCATCACCCTAATAACAACTTAAGGGGATAGAGTAAGTCAGCTTAAATTCTAATTTCGTCCCCACTTGCCCGCGCGTCGTATGCTATGTACCGACATGTTTGTAATCACTAATACTGTAAGTAGAAAGGTCGTTAGACACTTATTTCATTAAGTTTATCATATTTATGCCTGTTTCTTAACGCCAAGCCAGTCGCTTCTTATTTTTATTACGGTTATTTCCCATTTTAATTTTACATCGTCCTGTTGCGTAATGTACATTCTGATCGTAAGCGACACAACCTCCCCGTTCAAAGGCCGAAGCGAAGTGACCGGGCGGCAGGAATCACGCTTCAAGAGGCCGATAGTTTAGGTAATTTCTTTTTACAGTGAAAATAATGGTATTTTAAAAAAAGTAAATAACATAAGCACTGCTTTATAGTTAGTTCAGTTAGTATGCAAAGTTTCATGATCTTATTTAAAGTATTTTATGAATAACAGCGGTTTTTCGATTGTTCGATTTTTTTTCCATCAAGAAAATTTTACGAAATTGTGTTTTCGTCTAACATAATCCTTAACATTAATCCTCAACTTTACCGTATATTTATTTCAAACTTAAAGCTGCAACATTTTCGGCATAACGAAGGATCTTGCTAAGCCATTTGAGACTATATTTCCCCTTAAAATAAAAAAAAAACCGCGGCTGCAGCAACTGTGACAAATATCCCAAAGAGGCAGTTTATAGGGGAGTCCTATGTTCAACAGTGGGCTTTTAATAGGCAGTAACAAATTTATGACTAAAGCTCTTGGTGGGAGAGGTTACAAAGTGACGCGAAACCAATTTTTTTTATATAGAATAGGATGATCAACGAGCACACAGTCCACCTCATGGTAAGTGGTTGCTGTGGCCCATAGACGTCTACATCTATCCTCGATTACGAATCAAAATGCAGATGCGTTATCACCCGTGAGGACTAAGGTGGAATGCCTCGTTTCCAGTAAAAGGGTCTGCGGTTCTCTACACTCACCATACGAAACACAGCAGCATTAAGCTACTATTTGACGCTGGTATTCTGTGAATGCGTGGTCCTTCCCCGGTCGAGCCGACCCATTCGTGCTACAACTATACTACTAATATAACTGCAGCATGGCTCTACCACGTACAAAATATTTTTTTACAGGTGACCGTCTTCATTTTCCACCACAAGATGTCACGCAAATCGTAATCTATCACGAAAAGACAATAATCACAAAAACGAGTTAAAAATCAAGAACCTTCTGGAACAGCGCGGACATCTTTACGGAACAAACGCGGCGTCCACGGCGACAGTAAACCTTTAGCGTGAGCCCTCTGCGCCTCCTCGATTATTGTCTTCTGTTCCGTCGCTGCCACCTGGAAATTAAAATATAAATATTAGGAAAATTCAGAAGTACACACCTCGAACGCTCATGTAACGTTTTGAAGTACCTGGATGACCGAGCTTTCCACGGTATTTTTTTTTTGGAAATTATATTTAGATACAAATTACATATTGATGACACACGAGTAATATTTTTTGATCTTATTGAAAAAACTGAACTGGTTATTTGAATAAAAAACCATTTGCAATTAGTTTAATTTAAATTTTCGTATAATTAAAAATATATTAAAAAAGGGCTCGAAATAATAGATTTTCTCAGAAAAGAAAGGAACTTGAAAAAAAAGGAAAAAAGTCGGACTGAAGACAGGACGCGAACTAGGGCACTACGATTTCGCGACGGCCCGATATGCACTTGAGCTATTACGATAGTTAATACATTGTCAAAATTTACCTTCTTATATTGTAGCAGTTTTTCATTGCCTGAAAACTCGGACAAAACGACATTTTCTAAAAATAAATCCTAGCTAGATCGATTTATTGCCCCCGAAATCCCCTGGACACAAAATTTTATGAAAATCGTTGGAGCCGTATCCGAGATTATATATATATATATATATATATATATATATATATATATATATATATATATATATATATATATATATATATATATATATATATATATATATATATATATATATACAACGTGTCCTAAAATTCAACGATAAGCCGACACCGGAGGATAGACCTGCCCCGGACTAATCGGGGAAAAAAAGAAAAAAAATATATCCCAATTATATTTTAAGTTATATAAAAAAAATGAAATTCTTCAGAAATTGAGACCGTTTATGATATTTTTCACTACCATGACCACAATTTGTTTTAATATTTGTTTCTTTTTTTTATAGGCAACCTGAATAGCACTGCTATCTACCACACTTCTTAAAAAATCCAGAATAACTCTTGTTTTATCACGAAAATTAATGAAACTTTTTTTATTCTCTAAATTTTTTGAAGACTTTTACTTTTAACCAAATTTAACTTATCGTGGTGTAAAAAAGGTATGAACACTAGTATGGCAAGTTTTTTTAAAAATTGACGCAACTAACCAACATTCCAAAATGGTATAATACTCTAGGAAAACAAGGTTTAAAAAAATATGGGTCTATTATTTCTTAACAGGGGCCAAATTCCTTAAATTGTAATTGTCAGTAATTACCTTTACTACATGCCCAAAATGGGTTCTTATTACAATTTCTAGGAATTTTAATGAGGCATACATACCTTAGATGTTAGAGAGAGATAGATAGGTAGAGATATTTACGTTGAAAAGAGACAACAGGGCAGGTAGAGAAGCTGTTATTATTCTCAGCAAGTCAGTTCAGTACGCTCTGCTCCTTTGTTTACTGCACACCGTTCCTAACTCAACTTACTTGGCTCTCGTACATACTATCGACTTTTGGCTTGGCTTTTTGGACTGGAATCGACCTGCAAACTTAACTGGCCTGGCATTATTTGGACTTTTCGGGATTCCTGTAGCTTCTTCTATGGCACGTACCGAAGTAGTCGAATCATTTTCTATCTCATTGAGAACTTCTTCATCACGATCCAATCTAGGTCTTCCAGCGCTTCTCATATTGGATGGCAAACGAACCTCCGAAAACATGCATAACACTCGATAATCAGGATATCTTTGAGCATTTGGGTATCTTTTTCGATACAGTCTGCTAGCAGCGTTAGCATTACATCGGCATTCTCCATAGATTAAATGCATATTAGCGTATTCCTGTGGTGTGTACGGTTGCCGCATGCTAAACGCCAAACAGTCCAAAATGCGCCAGAACTCTAAATCACAAAACACACAATCGAAGTCCAAGATAATGCCAGGTCAGTTCAGTTTGCAGATCACTTCCAGTCCAAATAATGCCAGGCCAGTTAAGTTTGCAGGTCGATTCCAGTCCAAAAAGCCAAGCCAAAAGGCGATAGTATGTACGAGAGCCACGTAAGATGAATTGGGAACGGTGCGCAGTAAACAAAGGAGCAGAGCGTACTGAACTGACTTGCTGAGAATAATAACAGCTTCTCTACCTGCCCTGTTGTTGTCTCTTTTTAACGTAAATATCTCTATCTATCTATCTCTCTCTAACATCTAAGGTATGTATGCCCCATTAAAATTCCTAGAAATTGTAACAAGAACCCATTTTGGGCATGTAGTAAAAGTGATTACTGACAATTACAATTTAAGGAATTTGGCCCCTGTTAAGAAATAATAGACCCATATTTTTTTATAACTTGTTTTCCTAGAGTATTATACCATTTTGGAATGTTGGTTAGTTGCGTCAATTTAAAAAAAAAACTTGCCATACTAGTGTTCATACTTTTTTTACACCACGATAAGTTAAATTTGGTTAAAAGTAAAAGTCTACAAAAAATTTAGGGAATAAACAAAGTTTAATTAATTTTCGTGATAAAACAAGAGTTATTCTGGATCTTTTAAGAAGTGTGGTAGATAGCCGTGCTATTCAGGTTGCTTACAAAAAAAAAAAACAAATATTAAAAAAAAATTGTGGTCATGGTAGTGAAAAATATCATAAACGGTCTCAATTTCTGAAGAATTTCATTTTTTTTATATAACTTAAATATAATTGAGATATATTTTTTTTCTTTTTTTCCCCGATTAGTCCGGGGCAGGTCTATCCTCCGGTGTCGGCTTATCGTTGAATTTTGGGACACGTTGTATATATATACAAGAATTGTTCGTTTAAATGTTTTGAATAATCAATATACTTTTATTACACATCAAACTGATAAGTTCAGTTTTTCGAAAGATATCTTGTCCACATCCATACCGACCAAATGACATTCATCATCATCATCATTACAGCCCTTTACTCTATTAAGTCCACTGCTGAACATAGGCCTCCCCCAAGTAACGCCACAAAGCACGGTCCTGAGCCACATGCATCCATCGACTTCCTGCATGTCTTACCAGGTCGTCACTCCATCTAGTGGGGGGTCTACACTACGCCTACCGTTGACAATTCATGTGAAATTATTTTCAACTTTTTTCAATAATAATCGAAATAAATAATCGTATGACTACGTCAACAATATTCTATAAACAATCTAAAGTACGATTTGAAATGTCTTGCTATTGGTGTATCTTATTTTAATATATAAGTGCAATTTAAAACCGGCGGAAGTGGTTTAAGTTGTAGGGATCGCGACTTTTTGATTCGATGACAATAGAGCACTATATCCCCTTTGTGTTCGATAGGCCTCCTACAAGGTATGCCACAAAGCACATTTCTGAGCAACCTGGATCCATCGCCTTCCTGCATGTCTTACCAGGTCGTCACTCCATCTAGTGGGGGGACGTCCTACGCTTCGCCTACCGGTACGAAGCCACTCGAGAACCTTTTTCCCCATCGCTTGTTGGTCTTTCAAACTATTTCATTACATTATTATATAACATTTCATTTTCATTCTCATTTCTTTTTCTTACGTGGTAGAGCCACGTAGCAGCTGTGTCAAATGAGTCGGCTCAACCGGGGCAGGACCACGCTCTTACAGAATTCCAGCGTAAAATAGCAACTATGCTGCTGTGTTTCGTATGGTGAGTGTAGAGAACCGGAGACCCGTTTTACTGGAATCGAGGCCTTCCATCTTAGTCCTCAGGGGTGACAAGGCATCTGTATTTTGATTCTTTATCGAGGTTAAATGTAGATGTCTATGGGCCACAGCATCCACTTACCATCAGGTGAAGTGTGTGCTCGTTTGTCACCCTTAATCTATGAAAAAAAAACTTCAGCTTACTAATCACCGCTACGCGTTCGATGAGTGCAATATGAATATATTAATAAATTTATAGGTGTTGCAAGCATTCTTAGTTTCCTCTTGAACGACTTGATCTACACAAACAAACAAAATTGAAGTGTCTGTATCTAACATTGATATAACTGCTTGATATTGAGCTGAGAGGGTCATTTGTATGCCTTTTTTGTATAGAATAACCATTTTACTTACCATGAACGAAAGCAATGATTTCGTTTGGGAATAAAGCTTACAAATCAATTAATGCGATACTCATAGCGAACGATATTGAGCGGTCCGTATGAGTACCACACACACACGCGCTCTCGCTACAATATATCGCGTAAGAAATGCGTACAAATTTTAAAATATTTTCTTTATAAAATCGAATTTTAGTCCTTTGAAAAAATTAAATAGATCAAAATTAACAAATTGTCAATCCATTATTGTCAATCGCAAAATAAAATAACGCCTACTTTATGAGGATGCATGTTATCAATAATTATTTCGCATTTCTGTGGTTTAGTTGTAGGAAGATTCATCAAGTATTACCCCTTTTGAAAAAAATTGGAATTGGTAATTATGGAATCAAGATTATATAGAAATTTAATAGATTTTTATTAGTTGATATATCTTTTCAATAACAAGTAGATAGCTCCTAAAAACCTTAAAAATAACGAAAAGCGCGGCATTTTGCTTAAACACGCACCTTAAATCGGAAGACTTCAATTCACTGTGTAGTGGCAATAGAATATATAATAGATTTGGTGAAGCCACCAAAATGTCACTAACGTGTCAATTCACACGTATAAAAATGTCATCACGAGATGTGTTCTGACGTTACAATCGTTTCCAAATTTCGCATGCAAATTATTTAGAAAATGCCAAATTGCACCCTATTTACAAATAAATATGTATCAAAATCCGTCTGTCAATACAGCGAATCGGGTTCGTAGTAGTGACGAACAGATAATACGACGTAATTGCTTGTTTGTGTGCTCCTGGCGACGTCTATCCTCGTACGAAATAAGGTTGACAGCCATTCTATTGTGTATTATAGTATTCTATGGTAGTGGCGGTGTAAAATTATCCACTACCCCATATCGCCCCGTGCGTGTCGTAAGACGACAGAGAAAGCAGAATATGGGCAGCAGCATCATCAAAGAACTGCAGTTGCCAACCCGCTCGCCATGCGAGACAAACAATGGCAAAATCCTCCCAAAGAGGCAATCTACGAGGAAGCCCCATGTTCCTGCAAATAGGGAGGGTTACACGGCAACATGTGCGGTACGGACGACGGTCGGATAACAATACTGCCATAAAAAAGATACCTTCGTCTCGTCGCCAAAGACGGTTTCGTAATATTTAAAAAAAATTCAAGAATTTTAAGCAAATATAGTTTTAATTTTTTTAGGTAATGTCATTGCAGTATTCACGGGCCAGATATTGATAATAATGTCCTAAAAGCCGAATTTCGTTCACGGCGGTTATTATCAAAGGAGACTAGCGTATGCGCAAGCTCAAGGACCATGAAGATCTTTTGAGACTCGGCATTCACTTACCATAAAGTAGATTATGTGTTCGTATCTCGTTTGTAATCCTTACTTCATAAAACAATAATCTAGTATGAGTTCCTCACCTGGTCATCATTTAATATCGCCTCGGAAACATGCACCCAGAGTCTCTGCGACTCATGCTCATGTTGGTGTTCCAGCTTCATCAAGTATCTCGTCATCCGCTGTTCCTTGAGAATTCCTACGTCTAGAAGGTTCGACTCTTCCTGCAAAGAAATGATACAAAAGTGTTTAGTAAAAATAGAGAGAGAAAGAGAGAGCCTACAACATTTATAAAATTATATGTAATGGTATGTTATAATGTAATTGTAAGCATTACTTATATATAAGTGATAGAGTCACGATGCAGCAATATTATGGTTGTAGCACCAATGGATCCGCTCGACCGGGGCAGGACCATGCTCTCACAGAATACCAACGTGAAATACCAGCTTAATGCTACGGCGGTCTTAAGAAAGGGACGTTCGGGTTGCAAATGTGAGGCAGACAATTGACCCATGCTGGGCTCCATCGCCGCAGCGATGAATATATTGCCGTATGACGTCACGACTGGATAAGATCCAATTTTTTTGTAGAAGTATGTATTGGGTACTTTGTGCACCGACATGTAAGCGAAATACGTGAGTGTATTTAATAATTAGAATCGTCAAAACTCCGTAATAACATTTGTTATCCCCGGATAGTTTTCCTCTAAAAACGACTAAAAATCAACGTGTGGACCGCAAAACTCGAAGGCTCGCATCGCGTCGGTTTAATGAAATTAAATAAATGTAATTTCCTTCGCACCTACTCGAAGCGAACCGTCGAGCTTGACTCGGGCGTATGTATGCGTTCGAAAGAGACAAGTGTTAATTAAGAAATGGATTTAAAAGTTAATTCCAAAGGGGGATATCGAGGAATTTATAAATTTATAAAGACGTTATGTGTGATAAAGCCACGCTTCAGCTATATTATGGTTGTAGCACGAGTCGGTCGGCTCGACCGGGGCAGGACCACGCTCTCACAGAATACCAGCGTTAAATAGCAGCTCAATGCTGCTGTGTTTCGTATGGTGGGTGTAGAGAACTGGAGATCCTTTTTTACCGGAAACGAGGCATTCCATCTTAGTCCTCACGGGTGACAACGCATCTGCATTTTGATTCTTAATCGATGATAAATGTAGATGTCTATGGGCCGCATCATCGTAGTGGACTGTGGTCTCGTTTGTCACTCCTATTCTACAAAAAAACTACGTTTTTTGGCTCGAACGTTCCGTTGAATACTGAATGCTGAATGTGTGGACGAAAGTCTGTGTCGTGATTTTTACTCGACGTGTTTGCTCAATCGAGTAAAACCGTATGTGAGTACGGAGCATAAGGGATGTTTTTTTAGGTAAAATTAATTGGTATTTTGGATCATATGGTAAAACTTTTCGTTTGGTGAGTGTAGAGAACCGGAGACCCTATTTACTGAAAACGAGACATTCCATCTTAGTCCTCAGTAGTGACAACGTTTCTGCATAAAAAAAGCAAAGTAAAGTTATAGCCTATATACGTCCCACTGCTGGGCACAGGCCTCCCCTCATTTCTGAGAAGGTTTTTAGGACAAGGAAGTGTCTGCCGCGCTGCCCCAATGCGTGTTGGCGAACTTCACATGTCTTCGAAATATATTTTTTTATTATTTCTCAGACATGCAGGTTTCCTCGCGATGTTTTCCTTCACCACCGAGCACGTGGTAAATCAGCACTTAAAATTGCAATTAACAATTTCATTGGTGGCGGCAGGGATCGAACCCGGTTTGCTCGCGTACTGTGATATTTACAACGAGCGCTAACCATCTGAGCTACCACGGCTCGTATCCGCATTTTGATTGTTAATTGAGGATAAATGAAGATATATTTGGGTCACAGCTACTTACCATCAAGTGGAATATATGCTTGTTCGTTAATCTATTCTATAACAAAGAGCTCACCCCAGTCCTCTTGTCTTTGATATCAATTCTACCGTCCCAATAACCTTCAACAGTGGCAATCGTATCCTTTCCTTTCTTGATCCTGCCGGAGATCGCATTTGTCTGATCAGCGCCACCTAGGAAAGACTGTAATAAACGCTTAGATTAGATTTATGGGTTAACATAATCCGTCTTACTACAAAAAGTGAGTTATTAATTCGATTTAAACTATCGTTCGGTTCAAATTGTGGTTTATGTTGAGTCTATCTAACTAAAGACCTTTTTACTTATGGAAGGTACTTATTTGAAAGATGTGCCTTAGCCGCTGCGCCATGATCTTCATGAAATTTGACATTTGCTGTCAAACTGCATACTTTATATCCTAGTTCATTTATTCCCGCGAAAATTTTTTCGTGAACAGATTCTAGTTTTCGCTTAAGACTAATTATAAACCGATTTTATAATAACGCCGTTTAAGTACATTTTTACTACGTACTTCTTTTTCATCAGCTCGTAGAAGTGCGGCCTTCTACGAGCTGAAGACGTTTTAGACGTTGGAAGACGTTTTCAAGTTACTAAGGACGGGAAATGATACGATATTAATATCACAGGCGAGTACATCACTCACCTTTAATTTGCCGACGATAGTCCTTATGGCAGAATCGCTAGAGGACCTAAGCACCTATGCTCAATGACTTCAATAGAGTCTCCCAACGTATAAGTCCTAAGATGAACATAAACAAAACAAAGGTCATGTGTAACGTCTATGTCACACTTATGGCGGTAGTTGTTGGGAGCACTACACTCGAACATTTCGACGAGTAGGTTTACCTAGGACAAATAGTCCGACCAGGTAAGTCCAATTTCTTCACTTTAACTTATCAACTTTTCTTCATCCATGATTCCGACTTATGTGACGCGCTTATAGGTATAAACCAAACGCATGTCGAAACAGTTTTTTCACTGCGGCAATACTGAGCGCGGGCGGCGGCGGTGCGTGCGCGCTCGCGCATGCTCGAACATGCATCCTGCAAGCTCGAGAATGGTCGAGCATCAAGTTTGGACGTGTATATAATTTTGCACTGCCTGTCAATAGTCATAAAATTAATATTTTAGTGTTCTCAGAAAATGCTCTGCTCTGCTCTGCTCTTGGTGTGCGCTGACCCGTAGACATGTGTCAATCATGAATGATTCGTTCGTTTGAGCTGCTACACTTAAAAGTATTGATGGTTCATTCACTTGTTTTTGAATGTTCCGGAACAACCATTCACAAACAATTGATGAAACCTTTTTAACTCGCAATTGGTGTGAATTGTGAATGAGTCGAAAACCAACCGAACCCCGAATGATCTGAATGAACTGTTTTTAGTGTAGGGTACTGGAGCCCGAAATGATCCATTTGAATGATCGATCCGAATGTACCAATACGCGTGACGAAATGTACTAGAATGATTCGGTCACGAGTAATGAATGGTTGACACATGTCTAATACGCAGGCGGCGGCATCGCCAGACATCAAAGGCGTTACTCAATTGTAAGGTCTCACAGTATTCACCTATTTAACATTTGGTGTTGTAAATTTAATACATTTCGCTTTATTATCGTTAAAAAGCAAATTGTTGACGTTAAACAAGTGTACTTACGCCGAATATAGTATACTTCACCTTGTCACAATTGCCGTTTAAGTTGGAAAATCAGATTAAAAAAAATAACCGCGGCTACTAACTCACCTGCCAAGCCTAGCAACTATGAAAAGTATCCCCCCCCCCCTGAAGTTGAAGTTACAGCCTATATAGGTCCCACAGCTGGGCACAGGCCTCTTCTCATATCTGAGAGGGTTTTAGGGCAAGGAAGTATCCGCCGCGCAGCCCCAATGCGTGTTGGCGAACTTCACATGTCTTCGAAATATTTTTTTTCTTATTCCTCAGTGGTTTTCAGTTCAGTTCAGTTTTCAGTTTCCTCACGATGTTTTCCTTCACCGCCGAGCACGTGGTAAATCAGCACTTAAAATTGCAATTAATAATTTCATTGGTGCGGGCGGGGATCGAACCCGGGTTACTCGCGTTCTGTTATATTTACAGCGAGCGTTAACCATCTGAGCTATTACGGCTCTATCCCCCCCCCCCCACTAGAGGCAACCAATAGGGGAGGTCTATGTTCAGCAGTTGACTTTTGATATGCTATAACGGCAAGGGTATAACAACGAAATTTTCACTTACACGTAACTTAAACTCGACGTCAGCTTGATAGCCCGTGTTCTGACAGATTATGTGAACCTGGAAGATAAAGATACATAGGACATATATTAATTGTGGTATTAAACATTTTGTATAGACTGGAAAGAAAGGATTATAATATAATATATAAGTAAATTATGTATAGCAAACAGTTTGTTTTTCACCTATCCATTTGTTGTTGTAATAAGCCCTATTTTAAAAAAGTCGATATTTCAACATTTCTTCAAGTTTCGAGATATATCGAGTCGGATTTTATTTTTAAAACCTAAGCGTAGTAGCGGTAATTGCGTGCGTGCGTTTGTGTGCGTGTGTGTATGGGGCCGTCCATTAAATCACGTGAGGCTCGAAAAGGGGGGAGGGGGTTTGACAAAAAACACGAAATATCACAAGGGTGCAGGGCAGGGAGGTGTAGTAAGATTATCACGTGTATTTATTTTTTCGTCGCACGTGCGATTTCTAAACCGAAAAGCGCCATGTACCTGTCACCTTGACTCGCCTGTACATGTAGGGTATGTTCCGAAATACAACTCAGTGTACTGTCCAATGCAAATGACGTCATGAATCGACGCTATACTGGTGATTCGTTCCAAAACATTGGACAGTATATGACGTCATACTTTTGCGCCATTTAGAAAAGTGTTGGCGATTATTTTGTGATTTTGTGATCCAAAAATCATTACATCCTCCTAATGGATATACCAGCAATAATTCTATAATTTTTTTGCATTTGTTATTCAAATAGGAATATTTATATTTTTATAATAGGAAAATTTTGGCATGCTTCATTCAGCGCACACACAATTAAAAATTGTTTTATTGTGTCCGGATAACCGACGCAATACGGCGGCGGCACGCCAGTACAATATAGTGTCAATTGATGACGTCATTAGCATTTAACAGTGTACTGGGTTGTATTTCGGAACATACCCGTAAATTCATGTCACAATTACGAACCTAATCCGAGCAATAATAGTCTAGAGATGCACAATGTTCGTCCTTTACGCATCCTCACGCAACGATCGATTAGTGGATCGAGAGATTCTCTGCGTAGTGCGCGAAAAAGATGACACCGAGTAGCTTGATGAAACCGACGCTGATCTTCAGTAAAACACAGTGCCAACAACTGACTTGCAAGATGCTTATCCAGTTGTTAGTGTTGAAGAAAGTCTTGCCAATGCGTGGTCCGAGGATAATGTATACTAAATATGTACAGCAATTGGCACGGTAAACACGCGGTAAATCGACAATACATACGTAGTTATCCAATAATGCACAAGAAAGGTGTGAGTCTTGCCACCGCCCACTCCACCGCGTCAAAAACCGGTCTTGCGTTGCGTATACAGGGGTGATTAAAATTCAGGTTTTGGTTCTATCAATTAGTTAGTTACTTAATATTTAATTGTAGACGAATATAATGATTATTCTTAGATTGTATGTCATAAAAGTATATTTAGGAAATACAGTTAGTGGAGTTTTTTTTATTATTTTTTAGTTTGAAGTCTGATATGGACAGTTCGTATAATAGTTTTTTTTTTAATTTGTATTTAATATTTTTATGATTATATGTTCATATACTATAACAACATATGTTTTTATATAGTTTATTACCTTTCCCTTAATGTTATTTTTATGCCAGTCAAAAACAACTTGCAACCTTTCTGTCTAGACATTTTTATAATGGTTCTTAATTTCAGAATACTAAAACTAAATTATACTTTATAGGTACTAAAAACACACGTGATTTTGGATGGGGGGGGGGTAGTCTTAAACAACACCACGTATCACCAAGAGGAAGGGGGGTGTTAAAAAAGGCTGAAAAATTTCACGTGATTAATGGACAGTCCCTAGGTGTTCGTACGCTAGTGACATTTTCAATTTTCACTCAATCGGATACATATCCGTTCATTTTATTCATATATGTAGGTTTTATTTAGAACAATAAATGTAAGTATATAATAAGTCACCAAATGGGAAGTTAATAATGAGGGCCGACCGAATCGGTACCACTCGATTATTTGGTATAAAAAATCGACAGTTTGTTCATTAAAAATTAATTGTAAAATAAAGTTAAAATAATAATACGAATGAAATAATTTATATTTACTACAAGTCAATTTTTAAATGAGTTAATTATCTATAATTATCAATCGGTATAATTACTTGAGCATTACATCTTATGTTGATGTGCCCAATATTAGTCATTAACTGTGAACCGTAAAGGTGCGTACAAAATTAAGTTATATGGATAGTGTGATCAATCGAATGCAAATAAGCATTAAGCATTTAAACATTCATTGAATTCGAGCATAAAATAGCAGCTTAATGCTGCTGTGTTTTGTTTGGTGAATGAAGGAATGCCTCGTTTTCAGTAAAAAGGGAAATATCCATTTTTACTAGAAACGAAGCGTTCCATCTTAGTCCTCACGGGCGACAACGCATCTGCATTTTGATTGAAGTCATTGAAGTAATATGTACTTACTACGCGTTCATTTCGAGTTTGCCGTCGTAGACCGTTACGACGTCACAGCTGACGGTACCGTAGACGAAAAAAGTCATCATGTTTATGTTTTTTAGTATTCATATTTTCAATAAAGTTAAATAATAACGTGTACGATGAAATAAAATATTTTTTGAATGATGATGATGATGAAATAATAACGTGTTCGATAAAATAAAATATTTTTTTATAGTTTTATTTTACATTTTAAATATATCAAATTAAAGATTTTCCTCTTTTACTCATTGTAACAGAACAAATTAACGAATATCAACAGAAACAAAAACAAAAAATCAACAGTAACAAAAACAACAGCAAAAACAGTAACAAACTAGAGAACGTACGGGAGCATAAAAAACGGACGTAAGTACACTTCGACGTTGCTATCGGTACTAAAAGGGCGACGCTTGAGGCGCGGAATGAGGGGGCGCGGCGGGAGGTAACGGCATTCTTGAAGTGAACGACTAGTACGTACTAGAACAGCTATCTCAAACAAAAAATGTGCGCTACTCTGTGTTCGCGCGCTTGTTTTTTTATCATAGAATAAACATAGGTAGAATGATCCGTAGGTAATACTAGATTGTATTGTTAAATTGGTAAATTATATCGAGAACAACATTTAAATTTTGTCATTTATTTTGTATATTATATTTGCTAAATTGGTAAATTATATCGAGAACAATATTTAAATTTTGTCATTTATTTTGTATATTATATTTGCTTATTTAATATAATATTACATGATATTTATTATATCACAACTACATTTTAATGATATTTTATCTGAATGTTTTAAAAGGTATCTAAATCAAATATAAAAAACATACTAAATGTATGCTTAACAAAACTTAAGCTTTCTTTAACAAAAGTTATGTTAATATAACATTTAAATTACAAATATATTTATTTAAATTAGAATAAAAGTCGTCCCTAAATTCTGGACATGCGAGAGTTAAAAATTGACGAATTTATACCACTTTTATTTTAATGTGGAAACCTAAAAATAAAATAAAAGAATAATAAGCAGATTTAAACATGAAAAATTTTGCCTAATCGCAATAACTTATATATGTTTCTACAGGAAAAATGTGTATAATAACATATTCGTCCTATACTAAGTACCCACAGAAATGTCGCATCTGAACATATTAATTTCATAATCTATATTCCATGACACGAGATGGCGTCTTAGAAATAATTTGTTTTATTATTAATACGTAATACGTTTTTATTGATTAAGTATCTTATTAACCGATGAAAAGTAATTCCTTGGTTTTTACTGACATTTCTTGAATTATTTGTGTAATATCTAAGTACACAACATGGCATATTTTTATCACGAGATTTCCGTGAATAAATATAGATGTCTATGGGCCATAGCATCCACTTACTATCAGATGGACTGTGTGCTCGTTTGTCAACCTCATCCTTAAAAAGAGCATTGTATACACAGAATGGAAATATACCAATCGATAAGGAAAGCATGCACCCAAATAAAGAATCCATCTATGATGCACTACAAAAAGAAAAATTTAAAACTTCGAATCTCATTGTAAAGTGAATGATAGTGAACCTGAGCGGACCAGGATCCAAGCATAACCTGAATCAAATGATAACTCACCTTTCCTCCTAGTTCCATACTAAGCGTACCGATGACAATGCCCTTGCAATGTGCATATGGGGCGGTGGTGACGTACGTTTCGCCCCAATTTAGGAGGTGGATTCGCGCGCACCCCTCTAAAATAGCAGACGTCGAGTTACCTAAAACAAAAAACACATTTAGAGCCGGAATAATGTTACTGAAGACAGTTTACGACGTCTCGGGTTCGAATTCCTGGTCAAGATCTAATCAGTTAACGATGCGAAAAATTCTCAGTAGAAGCCCGGAGGCAATTTGGCGGTGTTTCACCAACGTGCGTCGGAAGCCAATTAAAGCGGTTGGTCCTGCGTCTGTATGGACTAAACGCCGATCGGACATCTCCAACTGGAAGTGTAAATGTGAACAGCCAAAGTGTGAAAGCGAGATGCGAGCAGACGCGACATCGCTTGTAATGAGATACTTTATCATTAATAACTTACAATACATTTACCTAATAGAGAGAATGCCCCTTATGACCTTCTGACCCCTATGAACCTACGACCCTCTGACCCCCTACCATCCCCTGACCCCCTACCATCCCCTGACCCCCTATAACCCCTTACGGAGAAGGCCTATGTTCAATAGTGGATTTTTATAGGCTGTATAGGATGGATGAATGAAATACATTTACAGTTATTTATTACCATTTTAATTAGGTTGTTAGTTTTTGACAATTCGTTGCAACGATATCCATATTTCCACTGCTACGGCGACGACTAATACAGGCATGCACAGAAGCGGACGTATATACCATCCAATATTAACCACTTTTTGGGCTCAGTCGCAGTCGGGTAACAAAAAAAAGATAAGAATTTTTTTTCTTACCGTAAAATTTAGAGCGCGCTAGCAAACTCCCTTCTATAACAAAGCCATCCTTTCTATTTGAGACGTAGAAGGCCGAAATTGGTGGGTGATGAGATACCTAGAAAAGTATAAATAATGATTAAAGTTAAAAGTAGGTGTTAAGCATCGATATAAATGACATGTTATGGTCTTGCAAACAAAAAATTTTCACGGTTTAAGCATAGAATAAATCAGAGCCATCTCTTAAATACTCATGAACTATCACGGAAATAGTGTTTCTACTTATGATTTTAGTTTTGCCCTAGGAGAACCTGCAGAAATACTCCCTGAATTATCGTAAGAAATTTTAAATTGCCTAATTTACTACAATACCATTGCAAAATTTGAATATCATTTCACGATTAAAAATTTTGAGTTTTGTGACGAAGGTTACTTAGTCTCATATGATAAGATATATTTATTTGCAAAAACATGTGTAGATAATAATACATTTGATGTTTATTATTGGTCTTAAAGTTATAATTTTGAATCAACATGTTTGACCATAGTTGGTGTACAAATATGAGAAAAAAAAATAGAAAATAAAGATAGCTGTAACAGATAATTAATGAGTTATGACAAAAGGTATAATATCTACTAAATAATTTATCAGAACATGAAGTAATTGAATGTAATAAATGTCATTTATATTTCCTATCAAAAATAATTATACAATGGCATTAACAATACAATGATATTAACAATGTATATAATAAAGTAGTAAATAGTATTTAAATATGTTTGTTACATTCATGATTCAGGATTTGTCGTTAAGGAAGTCATTAACATTATAATAGCATTTTGCAGTCAATATTTTTTTTTAATGTTTTCTTAAATAATCCTGTATTCAATTGTTTAATGTCGTTTGGAATTTTGTTATGTATTAATGGAGCTTTGCATACTACACTTTCACGCAGTAGCGCTGTTTTAGCAGGGTGAGCACATAGTCTATTGTTGTCTCGGCGATTACGTCTTAAATTGTCTGATAGGCGAGGAAACAAGTGTGGGTTGCTTCTAACGAATAAAGCTATTTCCAATATATATAGTGATGGAAGTGTGAGAATTTTGTGTTTGATAAATAATGGCTTACAGCTCTCCGTACTTTGAATACCAAACATGGCCCGTATGCATCGCTTTTGCATTTTAAATACCATATCTGTGTTAGTTGAGTTGGCCCAAAAAATGATGCCATATCTGAGAACAGATTCAACAAGACCATAGTATGCCGAAAAAAGCGTATCTGTGTTGATAGTTGGAGCAAGTTTATGAAGGGCGTATGAAAGATTGCTGATTTTTTTACATAATACGTTAATGTGTTCTTTCCAATTTAATTTGCTGTCTATAATTAAGCCAAGAAAGAGGGTAGAAGTAACTTAACTTTTCGTGTAATTATCATAAACCAAATTTATATTTAATGGATTTTGTGATCTTTGTCCAAAGTGCATTATATTTGTCTTTGTTAAATTGATTTTTAAATTATTATTGTTTAGCCATGAAATTATAGATGTCAATGCGTTTTTGATGTCAAATTTATAATGATTAATGTCCTTACATGCAATTGTAACAGTACTGTCATCAGCAAATAGTGTAATAGGCTGTGTCGTTGCATTTGGCAAGTCGTTAACATATATAATAAATAAGAGTGGCCCCAGTACACTGCCTTGGGGCACGCCATATGATACATAGCGCTTCTTGGAAGTGTATATTTCTTTGTTTTTGGTTTCAAGATTCACTTTAGTTATTTCTGTTATTTGTTGTCGATTATTTAAGTAGGAACGAATCAAATCTAAGACATTTCCTCTAATACCGTAAGCGTCAAGTTTATTAATAAGTATATTATGGTCTACATAGTCAAATGCCTGTGACATATCGCATGAATGAATAACGAATATGTAAATAAGTAAAATATTATACCATTATTCCGATAACAGAATGGAAAAACTTTTTCATTCTACACTTTTCTAGCTCTTTTGACTCTATCCATTCGATAAATCTTTAAAAAAAATTACATTCCGTGGGTATAAAAAACAGGGTTACCTGAAGTTCAATTTTAACCCAAATTATCCAAAACCCCATCAACTTGAAGAAACGCCTAAAGCTCTACCTATATTATTAAATTCACCCTAAAATGGTGCAAAATATCTAAAAGTGGAAACACTCCGCGGACGCACGATTATATACGTGTTAGAGCCATGCTGCAGTTATATTACTTGTATAGTTGTAGCAACAATGAGTCGGCTCGACCGGGGAAGGACCACGCTCTCCAGAATACCAGCGTAAAATAGCAGCGTAATACTGCTGTGTTTCGTATGGTGAGTGTAGAGAACCGGAGACCCTTTTTACTGGAAACGAGGCATTCCATATTAGTCCTCACGGGTGACAACGTATCTGCATTTTGATTCGTAATCGAGGATAGATGTAGATGTCTATGGGCCGCAGCAACCACTTACCATCAGGTGGACTGTGTGCTCGTTGATCACTCTATCCTATAAAATAAAACGCACTGCACGCATTGGTGGTCGCGTTGATGCTCCATAAACATTTTCGCACCAAGGAGTCGATGCCATTTTGTTTGTTCAATGACCCGGTCCGTACATTTACTTTTCTGGTAGGAACCCGATTAGGTAGGAACCATCTCCTCACCTATCCCTGCCCCCATGCGGCAACACGTGTACTGCTGTGTTCCGGTCTGAGGGTATAGAGCCAGTATACTTATAGGCTGTGAAGAATTACACAGCCCACAATGGTAAGTGGGTGGTGTGGCGCATAGATGTAGACACCGACTCAATTATCGTGTTAAGGTTGACAGAACTAAACTAAAACGGAATACGTCCATTATTCGTGCCAGGACGTGGCTTACATCCATTTCGTTTGCTGTAAGAGAGTATGCGAGAAGATTTCTCGATGAACCAACGCTGAATGCCTGCACATTCATAAAATTACACCTGAATCTCACTGAAAATGGTATTAGAAGACACGCTAACGAACGTACTCGTTTAGTGTCACCGCAAGAGGAAGAAGACTTATTATAATTGATCACTCAAGACCCAAAACTAAGTGTCACACGCTTTGCAATGTAGACTCGGTTTATCCTAAAGACCGATTTACACTTCGACATTACACTACTGTACTAGTAGCGAGTTTAGTTACAGGGCAGTTGACAGTAAACGGTTAAGTGGGCAGTAGCGTTCAAACAATGTCTTCGTGGCGAGTTTAGTTAAGGACATTAGTTCATAGAGTTCGTTGGAGTATGACGTTTCAAGACTACAGAATTTTTCTGGTCTTCGTTTAAGATGGTTCTAGGATTACGTTAAGAAATAAATTAACCAATTAGAGAAGTATTAACGGTTGATGTTAAAGAGGTTTTTAAGAATTTTTATGAGTGCAGCATCTCGAGCAGGTTTAATTTTACAATTTGAATTTCTACTATTATACAAACATTCGTGTTATAAATACTCCTACGTCTAATAAATAAAAACTAGAATTATGTTGTTAATTTTAAATCATATGAAGTACTGGATAAAAAATAAAAAAAAAATAAGACGCTCTGTTGACATTGTATTACGTATTCATTCATGCTTTATTTATACGGTCTGGAATCGCGTCTTTTGGCCAATGTATATGTGTCAAAAAAGTAATCCATTCCAATATCGGTTATTATTTTACATTTGAATCATCAACGAGTTTAATAAAAATCTAAATGATGCACTTAAAAGTAAAAAAGTGCTTTTGGTAGTGTATAAGTATATCTTCAAATAAACAAATATAATTCAAGCAAAAACCTAATGAAGTAATAGCTCATAAGACTTAGCTCCAAGTCAAAAACATTCCAAAAAACTAAAATGACTGTCACTTATTCTTTCATTTCACTCTGCCTGCCCAACTGTTAAAATCTGAAAAAACTTTTCTGCTCGATAAAAAATCTACCTTGGCTTCGTTTTATGGATATTGATAGTGTCGTTTTATTCGGTGACTTCGGCTTTTTTCTAATAAGGACTTGACTGTGTTTTGTGATTTGGACTTTTCGTTTGTGATACAAAATGCGTTGCCTGAACTGCGGGTTACGCGTTCAACGAATACAGAGGCATGTGGTTACAACTCTGCCTCAAGAGTTGCTAATAATCTTATCTATTTGGCTGAGAATTGAATATGTAAGTATCTTTATATATCTCAGTATCTAGTAGGTAAAGTATGCGTACACGATAACTTGAAACCTGAGTGCGAGACCTCGCTGTATAAAAAATAAAATATTATTTAATACAATCGAACTTTAGGTCTTAACTCATCGTAGACGCGTAAGATAACATATCTCTCTACTTAGTTAATCATTTTTTATGGAATGTGACAACTAACTAATACCCATTGTTTTGTTTTCAGCTTCCTATGGAGGATGTGTTGTGTCATGCTTGTTATGTATTGATACAAAATGCTGATGTAAATACACCTAGGACATTAGGTCATACTAATGTCTGTGCTGGTTGTGGCTGTTCTTTGAATGAAGCTAGACTTCACTTTCTTGAAGAAAATGGACCACTTTATGAATATTTTTCGTGGATTAGATCAATACAGGTATTTACCTATTACTACTTATATTGAATATGGTTAATGGTAATGACTCATACCATATTAGGAAATAATTCTTATAACTACCTTTATCAGTGGAATAGTTTTTAAAATTAAATCATTTGATCCATTTTTTAAACATACCTTAGATAAACGTCAAAACTCCCTTGGTTTGGGGATTTTTTTGTTACTCAACTTAGTTATTTAAGGGATTGTGTATTTTATCATTTTTTTAAATTGCTTTATTTAATAATGATAATTATTTTCAGAATGGAAGAGATAGCTATGCAGTTTGTCATAATTGTTGGCGGCGAGCTAGCCGACAAGCTGCACAAGATTCTAAACATGAAATGGCTATACCACCCACAGTTGCCATGTGAACCTGCCCCTGCATTTGCCCCTGCCCCTCTACTTACACCTGCCTCTGTGCCAGATGAAAGATCCATTGAATCGACCCCTATCTATTTACCTCATTACAAGAGAGCTGCTAGTACATCACGACACTGCATTTATGCTGACTGTGGTAATGCATCAATGCATTTAATACCAACATTTATTAAAAAAATGTTAATTACAGAATATAACTTTTATGTGCCCCGGTTTGCACGTGTTTGCCAACACCATCTCTTTTCAAATATTTGGCATGAATTACCAGAACAATCATCTACAATATCAAGTTTTACTATCAATCAATTAGAAGATTTAATTGATATTGCAAAACGAAACACTGTCACATTTGATTTTGAACGTGTAGAAGAAATGCCCAACCACACATGTCATTATTGGACTGGTCTCAAAGTGACCGAATTTGTTATTTTATTTAACGAGTTACCTTTACTTAATCAGGTACCATCACCAAAAACTGCTTTGGCTATTTTTTTAATTAAAATGAGGACAGGGGACAGTAACAAGAGGTTGTCTTCTTTATTTAATATACCTCGATCAACAATGGAGAGGCACATGAACATTGTACGCTCATGTTTTATGGAACATTTTGTGCCATTGCATACTGGGTTGCAACATCTTACTAGACAAGATATCATAAGAAGAAATCTTAGTATTCCAAATGCCTTTTTTGGCAATCCAAATGACTCAGATCAAACAAGACCTGCAATCACAATATGTGATGGCACTTACATATATATTGAAAAGAGTTACAATTATTTTTACCAAAAGGAAACTTATAGTTTACATAAATATTTGAACATGGTCAAACCATTTCTTTGTGTGTGTACAGACGAGCATATTATTGATGTGATAGGTCCATATGCTGCCACTCAGACGGATGCCGAAATTATGAAAGATTTATTTAGTGATGAAAATGGACCCATGCGAACGTTTTATAGAGAGGGAGATGTATTTATACTCGACCGAGGGTTCAGAGATGCAATCCCACTATTAGAGGCCTGCAATTATAATGTGCAGAAGCCTGAGTCATTAAATGAGGGAGAACACCAGTTAACAACTATTCAAGCGAATAAAAGTCGATTAGTAACTTTATGTCGATGGGTTGTCGAAGTAGTTAACGGGCGTTTTAAAAGAGATTTCAAATTATTTCGCCAGGAGTTTTTTAATAGAGCTCACTCGCATTTAATGAATGATTTTAAAATTGCAGCTGCACTAATTAATAGATTTCATCCTACAATTCAAGATCGGCCAGATGCTTCTCTTATAATAGAAAGGGCCATGGTAACGCCAGTTAACAATCTACTTTATCAACATTACATTACATATCGCATTGAGTTCGTCTTAAGTTATATCTACTTTATCAACATGACTAGTGCATATTTTTTGTTTCCTTCCTTCCTTCCCTTTCCTACCGCACGCGCTGCCGCCGAGGTGAAAAAGAGGATCTCGGCGCGCGTCATTATACTAAGTGATATTACGCCATCCGCAACGCACGGCCACCCGTCGCGTCTTATGTACATTAACCGCAAACCGCGCAGGACGAACATTGAGTTCTCCTGTTTATGTTTAATATTCACCGCATCAGACATTGTGTCTTTGTAACTCATAAAAGTGTGAGACGCCCCCGTAAGGGCAAAGGTGGAGAGTGTGGGACTTCACGAGACTGTTCCGAGAGTGTGTGTGCGCCGAACCACGTGGCGAGCTCGCGGTATAGCAGACACTCCAGGAGGAAGGCGCGGCAGCCCTCATCAGGTCAGTGCGTGCTATCCCACCTATTTATTTTCCCCTTTGCCGTATGCACCAAAATTACAGTCCACTAAATCTTTATCGAAGATACCTTAAGTTACTGGCGTCTCCATTTTTAATGGTCACTTCTCGCTGGATTGACCTTGACTTTCCGCCCTTATTAGATCGTTATCGTAATAAGCGTTTATATAATTAATTATTTATATTTTAATCCGACTTCGGATTAACCCCGCCCTTATTAGAACACTAGAATAGGTCCTAATAGGTGACATTCATAGTAATTTTAAAACTATATTCATAGAATGAATAAGCATATAATTATCTATATAAATTATTTGTTGTATGTTCACATCACGTCATCAACTTTTAACTACATCTATAGATTATACTGTTAAATTACATTTATTGTTTGCACATATATTTAAGCATTATATTCGTTATAAATAACTTCATATTTATTATAAAAGTTAACAATTAAAGTTCATCGTTAACAAAACTAATATTTAATAATTCAACCGCGTAGCGAGGTCGCTTACAGACTACCCGCTTATAATTATATTATTTTTGCCGCATAACTTAAGTTGTAATGCCGCCTAAAAAACAAATAGCATCGAATAATAGCGATTCCTCGGATAATGAGGGCACACCTGATGCTGAGTTGGTTTTATTGTTAGCTAAACGAGATGCTTTATTTGAAATAGTGCAAAAAATATATGATATGTCCTCGGACATCCTCACAAACACTTCCACGATGGAGCGTTTTCTTGATGGAAGTTCTAATATTAATGCTTTACGTATTGAGTTTAAACAGGTCTTAGATAATTATAATTCACATTTATTAAAAATAAACCCTATTGCTAAACCTGATTATAACAGCCTCATTGCGTTTGAGTCTCTTTGCGGTAGAATAAATAGGCTTTATTTACAATATTCGCAATCTAATTTACAAAGTACTAGTACACCATCTAAAGCCAGATTCTCACTTCCGCCTATTGAACTTATGCCATTTTCGGGTGACATTCGCTCATGGCCTTTATTTTATGCTAGCTTTAAATCAACCGTCCATGACAACACATCGCTTACCGACGCTGAAAAGTTATACTATTTGCTAGGTAAACTAACGGGCAAAGCCCTATCTGTATGCTCAGGTATAACTCCTTGCGCTGAAAATTATAAAATTTTATTGCAAGCACTCGTTGACAAATATGAAGACCGGCGTATGCTAGCATCTACATATATTAATCAGATGTTCGAATTTAAGCCATTGCAATCGGCCACCGCAAATAATTTTGATTTATTTACTGATAACTTTATAAGTGCAGTGCGCGCTTTACAAAACTTAAAGTTAGATAATCTCGCGGACTTAATTGTTCTTCATATCGCGCTTAAGAAGCTGGACCCGGATACCATTCGCTCTTTCGAATATAGTCATAACTCGATGGTACCTACCTTTGATGATTTAGTAAATTTTATTAGGACCCGCTCCAAAGTTTTGCAACGCACCGATTCTAGTACAAATTCTAATAGCGCACCAAACAATCGACGAGGTAACGGTAATAATCGTCGCTGTAATAATACTTCGTCGCCGAAGTATCAGGCGTACGTAAGCACGACGACTAGTTGCTCAAAGTGTCTGTGCGATAATATTGTGCATCAACACCTATTTAAGTGTGCAGACTTTAATAAAATGACGCCGCAGGAACGATTTAAATGCGTAAAGAGTAACAATGCATGTGTGAATTGTCTCAGTTTAAGTCATCGAGTGTCTAGTTGCTCTTCAAATTATAGTTGTCGAGTTTGTAAATTTAAACATCACACATTGTTGCACTTCCACCGCAGAAGCGATAATGCTTCCCCTGCGCTGGCGCGTTCTCCACCGCTTCAGCCAGTTACACTGAAGTCTACAACCCCCGCGCCCGCACACTCGCCACCCCTCACCGCAGGTGCGCGTTCAGACGTCGCGCTGTGTACTTCGTTCAAGAATGTTTCTCAACGTTCACCGCCTCCCGCGCGCGCAAGTCGTTCGCAGAGAACTGTTTTATTATCAACCGCTCAAGTATTTGCTTACGATGCTAAGGGAGAGAAACAAATTATTCGTATATTATTAGACTCCGCGGCTCAAAGCCATTTTATGACTAAAGAGTGCTGTCATCGTTTAGGCGTTCAACAACACGATACCGAATGTACTGTAGTAAAGGGATTCGGTGGAGTTGAAAAAATTGTAAAATCGAAATCGATTGATATTAAAATTTTCTCACGATTCGACTCGAATATTAACTTCAATATTTCAACGCTAGTTGTTGATCAAATCACCGACCTTTTGCCCACCGCTGTGGTAGACACATCTGTCTTATCACACTTCCATGGCATAAGACTCGCTGATGAATGTTATAGCATGCCTAATAAAATTGATGTTTTGATAGGCGCATCCCTTTTCCCGCACTTACTATGTCCAGACGTAATTTATTCGTCTAACGACTTGTCCGGGCCCTCGGCTTTTAATACGGTATTTGGTTACGTTATTATGGGCTCAGTGCCGACACTTCAGGTAAATCATTCTTTAACGTGCTGCTCAGTTCTAGAGTCTCCTATCGTTGACAAATTAGTGCAACGATTTTGGGAGCTTGAACAGCCACCCTCCGCACCGCCCATTCAGTGTCCTTCAGACATTGAATGTGAAGAGTTTTATAAATCTACGACATCCCGCGATCCTTTTACTGGTAGATATATTGTTGGCCTGCCATTTAAAGATGACGTTTACTCTCTCGGAGATTCTTATGAAACCTCTCGACGACGATTCATGTGCTTGGAGAAGAAACTTCAAGCCTCGCCTACATTAAGGTTAGCATATGATGACGTCATAAAGGAATACTTAGCTAAAAATTATATATCCCCCGCACCGCCGTATGACTCTCATGAACCCGCTCCAATATATGTCATACCGCATCATGGAGTCTTACGCGAAGATAAGAAGTCAACGCGTCTGCGCATCGTCCTGGATGCTAGCAGTAAGACTAGCACTGGGCGATCATTAAATGATATTCTGCATTCAGGACCAAATTTGCAAGGCGACTTGTTCAATATAATTTTAACTTTCCGCTTACATCCAATCGCTATGACAGCCGACTGTCGCCAACAATTTCTGCAAATAGTTGTTCGCGATTCTGATCGTCGTTACCAATGCTTCCTATACCGCTTCCGTCCACAAGACCCACTTGTGTTATACCACTTCAATCGCGTGTGCTTCGGTTTAACTTCGAGTCCATACCATGCATTGCGCACGGTAAGACAGCTCATTGATGACGACGGCGCAAAGTATCCACTTGCGAGTCGTATCGCATTTACTTCGCTATATATGGGCGACATCGCGTTCTCTATGCCCAGTGAATCCGAGGCCAGTGAGACCTCTCGGCAGCTGATAGATTTATTCAAGGGCGTCCAATGGGACCTGATAAAATGGCATAGTAACCGTCGATCTGTTTTAGATGACCTCCCTACTTCCCATAAAATTACAGGAGAAGTAGAGTTCGATAAATCAATGCCACATAAAATACTAGGCTTGCATTGGTCTACCGATAGTGACGCCTTTTATTTTAAGATATCTGTTCCCGTTGATGTGACGTGCACTAAGCGCACCATCTTATCTACTGTCGCTCGCCTGTGGGACATAATGGGTTTTGTTGCTCCCACAGTAGCGTACGCCAAATTGTTAATAAAGCAGCTTTGGCAACTTAATTTAGATTGGGACGACATACCACCACCGCCAATTATTAAGATGTGGAGGCAATTCTGTGCTGAATTACCAGCTCTTAATGATTTACGTATCCCGCGACATGTTGGTGTATCCAAAAACTGTACTGCGTCACTCCTGGGGTTTTCCGACGCCAGCGAGCACGCATACGGTGCCGTAGTCTACATACATGTAAAGAGCGTCAATGGTAACACCGTCCAGTTGATTTGTGCAAAGACTAAAGTCGCACCGACGAAACCACTATCTATTGCACGCCTTGAGCTTTGTGGAGCGGTTTTACTCTCAAAATTGCTTCGCAGAGTACTCGACAATTATTCTCTTGACCTTGCAATATCAGTCTATGCCTTTGTAGATTCAAAAGTAGCTCTGTACTGGATAAAGAGTTCGCCACACAAGTGGCAGACCTTTGTTGCAAACCGCGTTGTTCAGATTACCGACAATATTCGCGCTGATAACTTTTATCAAGTCGCAGGTACTGAGAATCCCGCTGACATACTTTCACGTGGCGTTACGCCAAATAAATTAGTTTCAAACCCCCTGTGGCTCCATGGGCCTCAGTGGACTTCGTTAGATCCATCTCAATGGCCTCTTCGTACTTTTGACAATGAGGTTATTGCAAATATGCCTGAGAAGAAGATTTTGTCGCACACTGTGTGCACATCCGTCTGTAATTCTGCGATTTATGAGCTCGCATTCCGCATCTCTTCTTGGAGTAAACTTCTACGTATAATTGCGTACGTGTGTAAGTTTGCTAAATTATTGCCCCGCCGCAGCACTACTGTAGTGACTGCTGATGATCTCAGTTTCTCTGAGGTTATAATCCTCCGCGCCCTGCAAAAACGTAACAAACCTTGCTCGCCCGCTTTCAATCGTTTAAGGCCTTTTATTGAGAATGGTTTAATCCGCATTGGTGGTCGTCTTTCGAACTCCGCATTAGATTACACGCAAAAACATCCAATTATACTCCCGCGCAGTGATCATGTAGTGAACATGATCATTGACTATTATCATATTAAAAATTTACACGCTGGGCCTGAATTGTTATTGTCATTGCTCCGTCAAAAATTTTGGATACTTTCCGCACGCCGCACTGTGAGAAGCAGAGTCTACAAATGTAATATATGTTTCCGGCTTAGACCCCGTCCAACTTACCCTTTGATGGCTGATCTTCCCCATAGTCGTGTAAGACAAGCTATTAAGGCATTTACACACACGGGCTGCGATTATGCCGGTCCTATCGCATACACTCCTGTACGTCGTCGTGGTGTACACAGCGAGAAGGCGTACTTATGTGTTTTCACATGCCTCACGACTCGAGCTGTACATATAGAAATCGCTACAGATCTTAGTAGTTCTAGTTTCCTCGCTGCGCTTAAACGTTTCCTCTCTAGACGAGGGCCGATTCAGTTTTTATATTCGGATAATGGAACGAATTTTAAAGGTGCCGCTTCGTATCTTCGCGATCTCTATAAATTTCTAAACGTTGAATACCGCCCAAAGCTTGAGCAAGAGTGTGCTGAGAATCGTATAACATGGAAGTTCATCTGTCTCAACTCTCCTCATTTTGGAGGCGCCTGGGAGAGTATGATCAAAGTCGTAAAAACGCATCTGTTCCGAGTTATCGGACATCAGTTACTTTCATACGAAGAGCTTAATACTGTTCTTGCGCAAACTGAGTGCTTGCTAAACTCGCGGCCCTTGACAGTATTAAGTTCTGATCCTGCAGAGCCTTCAGCTCTTACTCCGAGTCATTTTTTGAATACCGCACCTTTATTGTCATTACCCGCACCCAAAGTCAAATCTGACTCCACCAGTCTGTTACACAGGCATTCTTTACTGGATAAATTAGTTCAGTCGTTTTGGGACCGGTGGAGGACGGAATACCTTCACGGATTACAAGTTCGTCAGAAGTGGAACACCCCGTCTACGGCTATCGTACCAGGCATGGTTGTAATTGTGATAAATGATAATGAACCGCCCCTTGCTTGGCCATTAGCGATTGTCGAGTCTGTTCATCCTTCGAAGGATGGCGTAGTTCGAGTAGTGACCGTGAGAACTACTAAGGGAACATATCTCCGTCCTGTTGCTCGTATTTGCCCTCTCCCAAGACAATAAATCACGATTATTTTGATTATAATTATTTATCTAAATTAGGAATTAAGTTTATATTTATATATATTAAAAAAGTATTAAACCGCAATATTATATTTATGTATACATTTTCTCGCTTACCAAGTAAGGTTAGTAGATGAGACATGCGCATTGAGCGCATCCTCTCACTTTATATACCGCTTATTTATTTGTTTTCCTTTTACTTTTATATTACGGTTGTCTTTTAAAGGTGACCCTTTAAGGGCGGGAGGAAATGGTAACGCCAGTTAACAATCTACTTTATCAACATTACATTACATATCGCATTGAGTTCGTCTTAAGTTATATCTACTTTATCAACATGACTAGTGCATATTTTTTGTTTCCTTCCTTCCTTCCCTTTCCTACCGCACGCGCTGCCGCCGAGGTGAAAAAGAGGATCTCGGCGCGCGTCATTATACTAAGTGATATTACGCCATCCGCAACGCACGGCCACCCGTCGCGTCTTATGTACATTAACCGCAAACCGCGCAGGACGAACATTGAGTTCTCCTGTTTATGTTTAATATTCACCGCATCAGACATTGTGTCTTTGTAACTCATAAAAGTGTGAGGCGCCCCCGTAAGGGCAAAGGTGGAGAGTGTGGGACTTCACGAGACTGTTCCGAGAGTGCGTGTGCGCCGAACCACGTGGCGAGCTAGCTGTATAGCAGACACTCCAGGAGGAAGGCGCGGCAGCCCTCATCAGGTCAGTGCGTGCTATCCCACCTATTTATTTTCCCCTTTGCCGTATGCACCAAAATTACAGTCCACTAAATCTTTATCGAAGATACCTTAAGTTGCTGGCGTCTCCAGGCCATAAGGTATCAACATACTCCGAATTACATGGCAGAATTTGTAAGAAACTATAATTTAAATAGGCGATCATCATAATAGGCGATTTAAATGGTCGACAAAATGGTTTATATGAAATAGAAGTATGTCCCGAACTGGAACACTCTGAAGAAATGGTTGCAGCCGTTGGAGGAAATAGACCTTACTTATTAAGGGGTCGAATTCAGTCACGCCATGTTGGTCGCCGTAAATATTTTACATATATTTTATTTGATGCACAACCATCTAATAACAATTGCTTAGATGTAATAATATTAGGTTACTGTTGTAACTGTCTCGTAGGTAACAGAACAGTGGGATGCTGTTGCCACGTCATGGCCATAATATGGTATTTGGGTTGGGCTGGACATGAGACGAATATATCTAGACCAGCATCATATTTAGATAATATATTACTTGTGATTGAAGAATAAAACAATAAACACTTACCTACTTATACTTCTTTTTTATTTTCTTCGCAACCTGTATCATATCACCAGAAACCAATACAGCAACAAACCGGTAATAGAAAAGGTAAACAACCTATTATATCTATAATATCTTTATTAAATAATTGTAAATAAGTACTTACTTAAAAGACACACAACAATTGTTCGATTTTATATTTGTCTTTGAGTCAAGCAGTTAATTGATGTCAATTTAATATAAAAACACATGAAAAGATAGTTTAATACAACCCATACTATTTTATTGCTATGTGCTTTTATAATCTCATTACAAACACCAGTTTGTCATGAGGTACATATTTGGTCTCTCCATATTATTATTTACTCGAGTACTTAAACCTTTGTATCTAACCAAATTGTTTTCACATACATATTGACATAATACAATGGAGGCAGGCCAGATAATTCCAAATAACTGACATGTTTATCTGATAACATACAGATAATTATATAAAAGAACACTGATCTGGCTTAGCTTATGTGATGATCATGAAGTTCCTAGTGAAAAACGAATAGCAATGCTGTCTGTAAACGATAAAATGTATAAAAAAACCAGTAGGAAGTCATCATGTTTAATGTCCAATATCTTTTAAACCGGTGCTTTATATGACATTAAATCTAGATATCATATAAATACTGTTAATAAGTTATCATATGACATAGAGCTGAAATTTGGGCATTGCATGGCATTGCTGACTTTCAGCTCCATACTAATATGGGCATGGTGCTTTATACGTGATATCTTCTGTCCATTTTATTATTAAAATTTAATATAAAACGTATAAATATTCAATAAACAGTATCGTACAAAGTTTGTAGCGAGTTTAATTATAAAAGTACAATTGTACGTTTTGGCGCGCGAACGTTGCGTCCTGTCAACTTATGCACTAAACTAAACTCGCTCGTTTACACGAACGGCGAGTTTAGTTGCAGGTGGCGGGAGACGCGCGGGAGGGCAGCACTTCGCACTTAACTCGTTTATTGCCGTTCAAACGAGGTTCAAACTTAACTCGCCAGGTTCGCAAGTTAACTCGCTACTGTACTTGTCGAAGTGTAAATCGGTCTTAATGGACAGTGTGGAAGATTTGGAAACGGGAAGGATTGCATCCATATCATTTTAGAAGAGTGCAAGAATTAATGATGTGCCAGACGGGCGAAACTCTCCGCAGTAAATGTTGTCGAAGATACTTCACGAGTCGCTCACGTCCTACACCTATAGGTTCCGGTGGGTACTTTCACTGCCGTCTTTGTAGGTGCCGCTGAAATATTGTGGACTGTGGTTCAAATCAAAATGCACGATTAACAAACACAAATATCAAGGTAGTGGCCAGCGGTTCGACTGATTGATTAGTCGCGAAATTTTATAACTATTTATCACGGTTGTTAACCTACGGTTGTTCACTATTGGTTGGTCACTGTATATTTCAAAAGATTTCTTTAAATTATACGGTGGTATCAAATATCTATTGGTGGTAGCTGGTTTTCTAACACTACTGACTAGCAGCTATTATCAACTAAACTAGCTGATTTTATCACTTGTGTAACTGCGGATATCAGTTACCACTTTCACTATAATATGTAACTGCGAATATCAGTTACGACCTTTTTCGGCTAGCTAACACTTTCACTATTCACTATATACTGCTACTAGTCACTTCAGCTACCACCGGATACCACTCACTTCACTTCACTTGTCACTGGTAGTTCTTCACACTACTACGGGTACTGGGTCCCGAGCCCCTAAGGTAGACTTTTGCAATACTTTACAGTGAGCCGCTTGCCATTTTCCGTTTTGCCTCTTTATTGCATAAACTTTTCACTATACAAGTGGCATAAATTGCAATATTTTCAATACAAAACTAATTGCTACACTAACATGCTATACATCAATAAATCGGTAGTCTGGTACTTTATTAGTATATCATAAAGGTAACTCAAAATATCAACATTGTAAAAAGTAATTAAACGAAATGTCCCAAATTTTCATAATATTTGGGTACATTAATTCTTTGATTTTTATATATCTACCAAATGCGTTTAATTGTACAAAAATATCCCTACACTTCTTTAATCTATAAGCCATATGCTAATTCAATGTCATATTTATAACTCTTTTAGAACATAAAATTATTTTCCTTATTTTTAGTATGAACTATTACGCAGTTAATTAAAAACTTTTAGAGAGTTCCACGATAAGACGCGCTGTGATTGGTCGATTTTTCTTAATATAATAAAAGTTGTTTATATCACTTGTTATCAAAACGACATTCTATACAAATATACTAAGAGTTATAAACATGCTACACAACTATATTAATACACGTTTTCATCCAGTTTTGTCGGTAATTTCATTATTAATACAAAAACAATATTCTTTATAACTTTGTTTCTTAACGTTGTTAGGCCGTCGCGAACAAATGATTTCTTAAATTTACGCGAAAACTACGCATTGAATAAAACCACTCATACGGATTTTATCGCGTTTAATTAACTTAATAGTAACAATCTGCATTTTGATTCTTAATCTAGGATAGATGTCTACATCTGACATCGATCGTTTAGATCGTGGGTTCAAACCCCACCCGGTGTCAGTTGATTTTTCGAATTCCTCATCAAATGTTTAGAGACATTTATTAATTTGGTTGGTCTTTACTATGGCTATGTTAATTCATGCACAAAATGTACCTACTCTGTTAAGTTGTTCTAAGACCTAAAGTAACATTTAATAAATAACAATAGACTAATAGGTAATTGCGAGACTTGCGAGACTCTTGCTACAAGATCAAGACCAAGACTAAGAGCGCAATACCAAGACCAGGTGTATTGGCGCAAGACCAAGACTAAGACTGGCTAAGTCTTGTCTTGTTCTTGCATTTGGGCAACACTAATGAGCAAGCAGTGTATTTTACTTTCAACTGTACATTAATAATTAAAACACAGATAATCTAATATAGGTACAAAATATTAGAAATATTACTCAGTTATTGAGATTTTCTGTCAAGAAATTTTCAGTAGTAGCCTGGAGTCAGCAAATCGACGGCCTGATCTCTCTCTGGTCGTGTCCGGATTACTGTTCCATAGGACTATGAGAGTGAACGGATAGAGAATGCACCTGTGCTTGTGCACACATTCGTGCACTATAATCCTGTCCTGCGGAAATGGCTAGTCTCCGTTGAGACGGCCTACCGTGACCGAAGTCTGGACTCGAGGACATTAAAATACTCAGAGTTCACGTCTGGTCAAGAGAAGCTCGCGTACAGTAATCGACTTTAAAAGAGCTGATGAAGAAGAAGAGTAACTGTAAAGAGTTTTCTGCTATTACAATCACTATTCTCCTATTATGACAACAGAAAACTCTTTGAGCGTGAGATTCTCAGCTTACAATACTTAACCCATATATGCCCCGTGATTCGAAAACGAAACAAGATTTTGTACTTTCGTAAATCCATTGGAAATCCTTTGCTAGCGCAGTAAAATGCAAAAAAATTGCCATCTAGTACAAGGCTACGGAACTACCTTTTGTTTGCAACGAAGCGTTTTGAGTAGCGTTGACACTTGATTTAAATAGTCAGTAGTGCAAGTTGTGTCCTGTTTTACGTCGCGCAAAAATCATGTCGTCTCCCAAAAAGAAGTAAGTACTTGTTCAATTGAGTGAAACTTTGTACTTTTCAAAATTTTGTAGTAATTTTAAGTAAATAATGATCTTATTCGTATTTTTAAAATAAGTAAATACTATTTAATAAATACCTATAACGTCTATAAAACTTTCGTGTTTCGAAAACGATACGTTGGGCAAATATACAGGTGAGACTTTTACTAAATCTGTTTTTATGTTTTAGGTGGAATACGTGGTTAACTACAAATGAAATCGTTGATATTATCAATGATTTAGCTTCGGATGATGAAGCAACAGCAGCTGACATTTATATCGACCCTCCGGGTGATGGACTTGTGTCAGATTAGGGCTCGGGGGACGAAAGAAACGTAAGTTTTGAAAATTTATCACGTCGTCAACTTTTGGCACCTGCTGAACTGACACTACATGGAAAAAACGTCAGTGACGGCAGCGAGTCTGAAGAAGAAGCTTTAGGCCCAATTACGTCACGTACTGTGACTGACTCACAGTCTTTATCAAACCGTAGGCGGAGCCGGTCATTGATAGATAATCCTCCTTTTCCACCTCCACCGCCACCTCGATCGCCTAAGGTAGTCCGAAAATGGGTAAAACGAGACTTATCCCAACTTCATGATGAGTGGATTGCACCATTACCTAGATCAGTAATTACCTTATCCGAAGCTTCAGAACCAGTTGATTTCTTTGAATTGTTTTTTAGTCACGAAGTTATCATGCACATTGTTCGTCACTTTGTTATTTATGCAGTTCAAAAAGGAAACCCAGGGTTTACCCTCTCTGATAATGACATTTATTGTTTCATCGGCATTTTGATATTGACCGGATATTTTCCACTGCCGCGACGTCGGATGTATTGGGAAAGTAACGAAGACACACACAATATCTTAGTGGCGAAATCCATGCGAAGAAACCGATTCGAAGAAATTCTTCGGCATTTCCATGTGATAATACCAACCTTTGCCCTAATGACAAAATGGCTAAAGTACGCCCACTTTTTGATTTACTCAATAAAAAGTTTCTGCAATATGCCGTAATCGAAAAGAACATCAGCATAGACGAGTCTATGACACCTTACTATGGTAGACACGGATGTAAGCAGCATATCAGAGGTAAGCCTATTAGATTTGGCTTCAAAACATGGATTGCAGCCTTGCCCTTAGGATATTGCTTATACGCCGGCCCATATCAAGGCCGCTATGAAACTTTTAGTACCGGTTTAGGACAATGTGTTGTGCAAAAATTGATGACCGAGATTCAGAATGTCTACAAAGAAACAAGATTCTCAGTTTTCTGCGACAACTTCTTCACAGGATTACCGTTGATAACGGCAATGAGAGAAAAAAATATTTTAGTGACAGGTACAGTACGTAGTAATCGCACTGACAAGTGTCCTTTGAAAGATGAAAAATTATGCAAGAAGGTATGCAAGAAGAAGAACAGCGAGGTTACCATGACAGCCGGCTCGATCTAAACAGCGGCATCTGAGCAGTGCGCTGGAACGACAATAGTGTAGTCACTCTGTTATCCAGTGAATACGGCGTGGAGCCTATGCGAACTGCAAGGAGATACTCAGCTGCTCAAAAGCAAAGAGTAAATGTACCACAACCCAACGTTGTGCACCAATACAATCGTTTTATGGGAGGGGTTGATCGGTTAGATGCAAACATTGGTACCTATCGAATAGCAATTAGGGGCAAAAAATGGTATATCCCGTTACTTTTCTGGTTGATAGACGTTGCGGTCAACAATGCTACCCTACTAGCTCGTAATTTCTCCAAAGATATAGATACGCTAGAATTTAGACGTAGCATTGCCAGAACCTTACTTCAAAAATATGGCAATGAGAAGCAGCATCCGGGACCTAGCAAACGGGTATCTACAAATGTACCTACATCAGTACGAAAGCATAACGCTGAGCACATGATCGGCAGGGCACCAAGTAGATTACGATGTGCCTATTGCAAAAGCCTTACAGTCACTTTTTGCTAAAAATGTAAAGTAAATTTACATTCTTAATGTTTCTCTGTATTTCATTCTTAATTTTATATTACAATTCAGTGTAAAAATAGTAATAAGTAATAAATAATCTCATTATACATCTTTGTTTTAATTACCTATAACGAATGTAGGATATTTGCCCGTTGTTTCGTTTTCGAACACCCCTAAAATACCTACTTACCAAAAATATTTTTTACTAAAATTAGTCAATACTGATATACAGGACTTATCAGCATAAACATATCTTGAAATAATCAAAATCAGAATTCAAAAATAGTTCTGGGCATAATATATGGGTTAAGGGGATATAGTAAGTCAGCTCAAATTCTAAACCGTTCTTTACGTGGTAGAGCCATGCTGCAGTTATATTAGTAGTATAGTTGTAGCACGAATGGGTCGGCCCGACCGGGGAAGGACCACGCTCTCACAGAATACCAGCGTGAAATAGTAGCTTAATGCTGCTGTATTTCGTATGGTGAGTGTAGAGAACCGGAGACCCTTTTTACTGGAAATGAGGCATTCCATCTCAGTCCTCACGTCCTCACGGGTGACAACGCATCTGCATTTTGATTTGTAATGGAAGATAGATGTAGATGTCTATGGGCCGCAGCAACCACTTTCCATCAGGTGGACTGTGTGCTCGTTTGTCACCCTATTCTATATATATAAAAAAAAAAACAAATTTCGCCCCCACTTCCCCGCGCGTCGTATGCTATGTACCGACATGTTTGTAATCACTAATACTGTAAGTAGATAGGTCGTTAGACACTTATTTCATTAGGTTTATCATATTTATGCCTGTTTCTAAACGCCAAGCCAGTCGCTTGTTATTTTAATCACGGTTATTTCCCATTTTAATTTTACGTCGTCCTGTTGCGTAATGTGTATTCTGATTGTAAGCGACACAGCTTCCCCCTTCGAAAGCCGAAGCGAGAGTGATGGAGACTGATCGGGCAGCGGGAAACAAGCTTCAGGACGCCGATAGTTTAGGTAATTTCTTTTTACAGTGAAAACAATGGTAATTTAAAAAAAAATAAAAAACAAAGCCCTGCTTTATAGTTAGTGCAGTTAGTATGCAAAGTTTCATCTTATTTAAAGTACTTTATGAATACCAGCGGTTTATTGTTCAGTTTGGAGGTAACTTTGGATTTTTTTTCTATCGAGAAAATTTTACGGAATCGTGTTTTCGTCTAACATAGTACTTAACATTAATCCTCAACTTTACCATATATTTATTTCAAAATTAATGCTGCAATATTTTCGGCATAACGGAGGATCTTAGATCTAGAGGTAGTATTTTTATTATTTCCCCCTAAAGGGCGCACACAATACTTACTTGCTCAGCTATGTAGTAAGTGTAGGTGTCGCCCTGTCGGTCCTTCCAGCAGCAGCGGAAGACCTCACCCAGAACAGGGTTGTAGGGCTTCTTGAGACCCTTGGGCTTTCTGTACAGACCGGACAGGTACCAGCGCAGCACGCACTTGAACCTTTGGTAAGGATCCTCCAAGGTTTGGGCCCTGGAAACAAAACATTAATAAATTAAAAAGGTTAAGGCGGTACCCCAACAAAAACCTTGCAAAAGCGCGTTTTTCAGAGACTATAATCCTATTAGTTATGAGAAATAAGCTTCATCTAAAAGCACATTATTAATGTTCGATATCCTAGCATCACATTCAACGTTTGTTTGTTTTTATGTGTTATTAATACATTTATAATCTACTTTTCAAAATGACTAAAATTATTGATTACATGCATCTGTTGCTAAAGGCAACGCTCTAATCATTTCAGGATTACACTAATAGATAGATAATTTAAAAATCTATATTATTCACGTTTTATTTAATTTCTTAAGTTCGCTTTTCTTTTTTAATTGAAATAATTCCAACAATTCGGGCGTATTTTACGCGATATATTGTAGCGAGAGCGCGTGGATTGTATAGGACCGAACGCTCAAGGTCGTTCGCTAGAGGAAACGCCTTAAGTTGAAGCTTTTAACCGTGTAGTGGCGGTGTAAGAATATCCACTACTCCATATCGTGCCGTGGGTGTCGTAAGAGGCCACAGAGGGAGACAGACAGAGGATGGGCAGGAGCACTTTCTTGTTAGCAGCTCAAATTAATAAAAGAGCCTGTCGCGACTATGCCAATGCCCTTTCTATGAGACAATCTATGGGAGAGGCATGTGTCCAGAAATGGACTTTTCAAGGCTGTAATATATAGATGGATAGATAGCTGTTATACGACCTACTGCTGGAGGACAGGCCTCCTCTCATTTCCAAAGGTTATGAAGCAATTACTTCTTATATCCGAAAGTAAAGTTACAGCCTATATACGTCCCACTGCTGAGCACAGGCCTGCCCTCATTTCTGAGAGGGTTTTAGTGCAAGGAAGTGTCCGCCGCGCTGCCCCAATGCGTGTTGGCGAACTTTACATGTCTTCGAAATATTATTATTTTTTTATTCATCAGACGTTCAGGTTTCCTCACGATGTTTTCATTCACCGTCGAGCACGTGGTAAATCAGCACTTAAAATTGCAATTAACAATTTCATTGGTGCCGGCGGGGATCGAACCCGGTTTGCTCGCATACTGTGAAATTTACTGCGAGTACTGTGAAATTTACTTATATCCTAGAAATACTTAATTTCTTAGACCAATTTACTGGAAACGAGGCATTCCGTCTTAATCCTCAGGGATGACAACGCATCTGTATTTTGATGTCTATGAGCCACAGCATCCACTTACCGTCAGGTGGATTGTGTTCTCGTTTGCCACTCTTATACTATAAAAAATACATGCATGTTTCCTTGCGTTGTCTGCCTTGCCTGATTGTATTGATTGAACACGGAGCATAGTATCATTAACTTCAATAATAAATATAACTAAAAATAGTATGTCTTAAAAATATTTTAAGCGATTGATGACTAATTCATAACGATGATGTTCATTGTACATACACTCTAGACATGTGTCTGGTAAAAGTATTGATGATTCATTCATCTGTTTTTGAATGTTCCGGAACAACCAATCACAAACAATTGACGGAACCTTTTTAATTCGTGATTGGTGTGAATTGTGAATGAGTCGAAAACCGACCGCATACTGAATGATCTGAACGAATTGTTTTTCCTGTAGGGTACTGGAGCCCGTAAAGATCCATTTGAATGATCGAACCGAATTTAGCGGTCCGCGTGACGAAATATACTAGAATGATTCGGTCACGAGAAACGAATGACTGACCCATGTTTAAATGCGATGTGGGAAGATGTATACACGCACGCACGTACGCACACACGCACAAAAGATCGCACGCAAGGACGCACGCACGTACGCGCACAGATACACACCCTAGTTACATATTTGCTAGATATACGCTATTCGGAGCGAAGCTGCTTTCTTTATTAATGTTCCTTTAATAACATATTATACAGGTGCCTCACACAAATTAATAACACATTTGGGCTGGCTTCTTCTGAAACAGTCTTACACTAGTTCTGAATAGATAAAAAAAAAATAATGCTTACTCAGCCAAAATATCCGCGTGGTAGTAATTGTCCGACAACTTATCCAGGAAGGACCTCGGCTCAAGGATGAAAGTGGGCAGCACCACTTTACTGAGGTCCATGCCAGGTCGGACCTGCTTCAACAGGAACCAGAGGAGCGACTTGTTCTCCTCGGCCACCTCTTCAACTAATTCACCTGCCTAGTGAAAAAAGGAATATTCAAGTCAAATAAGCATTTTCATGTTTATTAAAGTCTAAATATAACAATCTTTACGTGGCAGAACCATGCTGCACATATATTATGGTTGTAGCATGACTTGGTCGGTTCCATTGGGGTAGGACCACGCTCTCACAGAATAACAGCATAAAATAGCAGCTTAATGCTGCTGTATTTCGTATGGTGAGTGTAGAGAACCGGAGACCCTTTTTACTGGAAAAGAGGCATTCCATCTTAGTCCTCAAGGCTGACAATTCATCTTCATTTTGATTCGCAAACGAGGATAGATGTAGATGTCTATGGGCCACAACAACCACTTACCATCAGGTGGACTGTGCGCTCGCTTGTCACCATTTTCCTATAAAAAAAGTTAAATTATCTACTCACCACACCAATCTCCCTATCCGGGTCTTCGACGTATAAGTTCTGTATTCTCGCTAGAATGGCCTGCTTCGTCGTTGCTGGGTCATCCTGGGACTGTGCATCCGCCATCCCACCTCGTGATCCCTCGCTATCCGTATCCGACCCGGCACCCGCTAACTCTGGATAGGAGGGGAGGGATAGTGCAATTGTTAATGTATTCTAGCATCTTCTAGAATCTAGCTTTTCGGGCAGAGGTCTAATGTTTTTATTAACTTGGTAACGTAACTTTCTACATAATTTTTCTAGCGTAAACTGGTCTAAAATACTTGCAACATTCTTGCAAAAATGTATAGCAATCTAGAATCTTCTAGCCTAATTTATAAGCTTTTTGAAATACGATCATATTTATAAAGTAAACATACGAAATCCTCATAGCTCGAACTCCGCATTAAATGTAAAATCCTATACTATTAAACGAGCAATTCTTGTATATATATATATATATATATATATATATATATATATATATATATATATATATATAATATATATATATATATATATATATATATAATATATATATATATATATATATATATATATATATATATATATATATATATAATCGGGATCTCGGAAACGGCTCCAACGATTTTCATAAAATTTAGTGTCCAGGGAGTTTCGGGTATAATAAATCGATCTAGCTAGGATTTATTTTTAGAAAATGTCTTTTTGTCCGTGTTTTTAGGCAAAGAAAAACTGCTACAATATCGTTAGAATAAGAAGGTAAATTTTGACGGATTGTTAGTGGTTATACATAGCTTAATTGGTATAATTGTCGGTCACAGAATCTTAAAACCCCGGTTCGAGCCCAGGCCGCCCGACCGACTTTTTTAATTTTTTTTTCATGTTCCTTTCTTTTTTGAGAAAATCTATTTTTTCGAGCCCTTTTTAGGGTTCCGTAGTCAACTAGGAACCCTTATAGTTTCGCCATGTCTGTCTGTCCGTCTGTCCGTCCTCGCTTAATCTCTGTGACCGTTAGCACTAGAAAGCTGAAATTTGGTACCAATATGTGTATCAATCACGCCGACACAGTGGTAAAATAAAAATTGGAAAAAAATGTTTTATTAGGGCGGCCCCCCTAGATGTAAAGTGGGAAGTGATTTTTTTTTTTAATTTCAACCCTAACGTGTGATACATTATTGGAAAGGTATTTAAAAATGAATAGGGGTTTACTAAAATCATTTTTTGATAACGTCAATAATTTCGGAAATAATCGCTCCAAAAGTAAAAAACAATGTGTCCCCCCCCCCCTCTAACTTTTGAACCATAGGTTTAGAAAATATGGAAAAAATCTGGAAAGTAGAACTTTATAAGGACTTTCTAGGAAAATTATTTTGAACTTGGATGGAAACAACAGTTTTTGTACAAATTCATAAGTGTGAACACTTACTGTGACGGACGGGAAACTACGGAACCCTACACTGAGCGTGGCCCGACACGCTCTTGGCCGCTTTTTTTTAGTATTTTTTAAAAACACGAAAATTTAAATTAAAATAATTGCACTCGTGATTTTTTATTCAAATAACCAGTTCCGTTTTTTCTGTTATGTCGCTAAGATCAAAAAATATTATTTATATTTCATCAGTATGTAATTTGTATCTAAATATAATTTCCAAAACACACGAATTAAAAAAAATCGAGCGAAAAATACCGAGCAAAGCTCGGTCAACCAGGTACTGTAACTTAAATTACATAGTTAACTGAGTTTTATCTTAATTTATTTTTAAAAGACTCATAAAAGGATCATACGGCAACAGTGAGGGCGCAGTCACACATCCTGAGTACTGCAAACCGTTCGAAACGTCGGATATGGATAATAAGTTAAAATAAAAAGAAATAATATGTTTTATAATTCATCATCATCATTACAGCCCTTCACAAGTCCACTGCTGAACATAGGCCTCCCCCAAGTAATGCCACAAAGCACGATCCTGAGCCACCTGCATCCATCGACTTTCTGCACGTCTTACCAGGTCGTCACTCCATCTAGTGGGGGGTCGCCCTACACTACGCCTACCAGTACGAGGATGCCACTCGAGAACCTTTCTTCCCCATCGGTTATCGGTTCTTCGAGCTATATGGCCTGGAGACTAGAGCAGGCGCCACTCGAGGTGTCACATCCATAGAAAGACATCTCTACTCTGTGTTGATGGAACCCGCCCTATAAGTGTCAACCATATTTCGGAAGTGTTTGTTGCGGAAATAAATTTCCGAAACGTTTTCAGTATATTGCCGAATACAAATGACGTCATGAATTAACACTATATTGTACTGGCGTGCCGCCGCCATATTGTGTCGGATATCCGGCCATAATAAAACAATTTTTAATTGTATGTGCGGTGAATGAAGCATGCCAGAATTTGTTTTTATTTATTCAAATACAAAAAATTATAGTATAATTGCTGGTATCTCCATTAGGAGGATATAATGATTTTTGGAGCACAAAATGACAAAACAATCACCAACACTTTTCCAATATGGTGCAAATGTATGACGTCTATACTTTCCTATGTTTTGGAGAACGAATCACCAGTATAGCGTCGATTCATTACGTCATTTGCATTGGACAGTACACTGGGTTCTATTTTCGAACATACCCTTAGTTTATAAAGAAATATGAACCATCTGAGTGTTTGAGTTTAGATAGGCTTTTTAAAGTATATATATTTTAAAGTATAGGTTTTTTCGTTTCTTCCCAGGGAGAAGTTTTATTTGGAGCTGCGGTAAAAGCATAAAATAACATTAAATAAGTACTACATGTAATCATGTAATCAATCTATTTGAAATATAATAAAAAATAGTGTTTGTTTACTCGTATTTTATGTGATGCCATACCGTTCATAAAGTTGTGGTAAAACTAAAACATTGGGTGCGTTTGGCAGAAAAAAGCGCTAGCAAGCGCTTGTAAGCAAAATGGCGATCGTAAGCGGTAAGCGCTGTCAAATCGTAAGTAGCTATTTACCTCTAGGACACGATGTTAGTTTTAACCGGGGAACCTAACCTAATTTAAATATATTTTTGTGAAGTATTCATATTAAAAATTTACCAATCACGAATTTTAATAACATGTATATGTCTATTCATGTCATTATAATATTGCAAAAAACGACTTATAAACTCTACTTCAAAACAAACAAATTAAATAAGCAAAATGGCGGACTGTGTCAGCGCTACTAAAGTAGCAATCGTGTCCTGGCCGAAAACTATTTTAGCGCTAGCAAGCGCTTGCTAGCGCTTTTTTCTGCCAAACGCACCCATTGTCACGGTAATTTTATCTATACAGTATTCCAACTCCATACAAACGGACGAAGCGAGAGCTATACCTACGCGCCTCGATCTCGGCATGCGCCCGGCATGCAGACAATCGAGACAGTGCCGCAGTCATGATTATGTGGAATATATAAAAAAAATGATGGAAATATTCCGAACTTCATTTAAAACCAAACATATAAATTGTAAAGTAGCTGCCGGCATCTATAACCAAGTAAAGGATATTCCTTTTCTCCACCTTGTCCATGTTTCCCAAAACAATTTTTAATTAAGCTTTATATTAGAATGCGGACTTTTATACTTAAAATTTTAATAATAAAGCATTTCGTACGTCTCAGCCGAGTTGCATATTTTTCGGTCGCAAATTTATAAGACCGAGACACGCATTTTTATTGTTATTCAAATATAAACATGGTTTTTTAATTAAATCTACCGATCAAAAAACGACACGCATTTTTATTGAACACTTCCTATTGAATTCACAAAGTACCTATTATATTTGTTTTTATAAAAAAAAAAGTATATTTACAATCATAAAACTAAAAGGAAACACAAAGTAGGCAAATGTAAAAATTCTGGAGGCAGGCAGCCCTATCGCATGTTTACGTACCGCGCGACTGTAGCCATTTATTTCAAAGATACGGCCGAGTTACAATACTGTATAGATAATATTACCGTTACCGTGACATTATCAACTTATTGCTTGCATTTACACAAAGGTTATAGGCATAGTACAGTTAACTTACAGTAGGTAGGTAGGCGCCAACACATTTTATTTGAAAGTTATATATCATTAAATTTCAATGAAAGTATTATCATTCCTAATTAAACAATATGAGTCGTCGTAATTTAAAACGATATTTATAATTATTTCTTCTGCGGCAGCAATGCGCAGCGTACCAGCTAGTTTTGAATATAAATTATTTCCACCGCCTGAAGATTAGACCCTCGTTAAGAATAAATGTTTATCGTCAAAGAGTATTAATAGTTTCAAATTAATTTTACATTACGAGAACTTAAAAATAGTTATAATCAAACCACAATATACGAACCATTTAAAAAAATATAATATCAGTTCGGCTCGACCGGGGTAGGACCACGCTCTCACAGAATACCAGCTAAAAACAGCAGATAAATGCCGCTGTGTTTCGTATGGTGAGTGTAGAGAACCGGAAACCCTTTCTACGAGGAAGAAACGAGGCATTTCATCTTTATGGATAACAACACATTTGCATTTTGATCCTTAATTGAGGATAAATGTGGATGTCTATGGGCCACAGCATCCACTTACCATCAGGTGGACTGTGTGCTCGTTTGTCACGTGTTAGGCGAAATGTTAGGCGAATCGCTAGTCAGTATATAAAAATCGATCACAGGTTAATCGACTTTTTTAACTACTAATATTGAAAACAGTATAACATACATTAAAAACATACAGTCAGATTGATAATCTAGGTAAAGGTGTCCCACCAATATTTAGTAGGACTGTTTTGTTCCTAGAAGTTCTCTGGGGAGGTGCTACCTTTTTTTCTGACGCGAATTAGCAATACTTGCACTCCTGTGGGAGCGAGAGAGAGAGCTTGTATAATTAGGGGCTGTGAGGTATTCCATCTTAGTCCTCAGAGGTGACAATGCATCTGTAGTCTTTTTTTTTTCGAATTGCGGTCCACTCCAGATTTATAAAACAAAACACATTGTTTTAAGTGAATAAAAAGAGTCTAGGGTGGAAAATGGGAGGTCATATCTGTTGCAGAAGTGACAATTGTGGCAGACGTGTCATAGAGTAGAGACCACGCTAAATGGAGATTATTTTTATAGAATAAAGATGACAAACAAGCACACAGTCCACCTGATGGTAAGTGGATGCTGTGGCGCATAGACATCTATATTTATCCTCGATTAAGAATCAAAACGCAGAATTGTCACCCCTGAAGACTAAGATAGAGAATGCCTCGTTTCCAGTAAAAAAGGATCTCCGGATCTCTACACTCACCATACGAAACACAGCAGTATGAAGCTACTATTTTACGCTGGTATCTGTGAGGGCCTGGTCCTGCCCCAGTCGAACCAAACCATTCGTTCTACAAACATAATATAGCTGCAGCTTGGCTCAACCACGTAGGTATAGATATTTTTAAACAAAACAGAATCGAAACCACATTGAAACACCAAATGAAAAGTCTATAGTTAGCATATGATCGAATCACACAGATGGACATTTTTTTAAATTGACCAATAATAAGACCGCTTAATCAGTTCATATTTCTGTATAATCTATCATCATCATCATCATCATCACAGCCCATCAAGTTCAACGCTGAACATAGGCCTCCCCCAAAGATAGCCACAAAGCATCTCTTACCAGGTCGTACCTCTAATGAGAGGTTGGCTTACACTTCGCTTAACATCTATCAATATGAGTGAAGTAAATACCAACCTCCATTGCATCGTGTAAACACTTCTAAACTCTTCTCGACGACGGCTACGTCGCCGTTCTGCAATTTTCCATAATCCGACAAGATTGCCGAGTCAATTGAATACTTTCTAGCGTATATCTCTTCACCTGGCTCCGAATACTGACGGGTCAACTTCTTCTGACGTTTGAGGAGAGAGAAGATGCTCGATCGCCTACGTATAGCTTTCTCTTTTCCTTTTACAGCGGACTTGTTTGTTTCGTTTTCCATTTTGCAGGCGGTTTTTTTAAATCACTTTAAAGGAATGGTTATACAGTTTGTGATTTCTTCATCTTTTGTCGCTCTTCTTTATATAACTCACTTTAAATGATTAGATATGTGTAATATATACGATGCCCCCATTTTAACTTATACTCTTTAATTTACAATACATTTTATTTTTAAATTGCAGTGTGGTAGGGTCTATCTTTTATATTAATAAATAAATTTAATAAATTTATATTTTATGTGTAGTAACAGTACCATAAGATAAACTTCTTATGGTATTGAATTCAATACATACACAAACACATAAAATATAAATTTAAATATATAAAAAAGCAAAACTTTGGAGATTTTTTGGAGGAATCAAAAACCTTATAATATAAAGGGTACTTAATGATTATTTTAAACATAACTTATCAATAAATCCTACCCAGGCGCTATCACGTCCTAGCAGGTTATAGCAGATAAATTAAAAACCGAAGGCAGCCCCCTGGTTGATTATAGCATAAGTACGTCGACTATCTCCGATGACAAAGGATTGTGAAATTTAAACTAAGCTTAAATTAAACCCAAAAAAATTACTTAAAATTAGATTAATTCAAAACATATTGGTATCAAATCAGGAAGGAAGGACATTCATCAGTCATGACTCAGGGTGTAATCACTTTAAGACCGTGTTAATCATATGTACGCTCTGATAAGTGATAATAATGGGTACAACATTGCTGCAACATATTAAAAGAATTACACGTGTCTTAGAAACTCGATGCAACCACGCTCTCACAGAATACCTGCGTAAAATAGCAACTGAATGAAGCTGTATTTTTTATAGGATAAGGATGACTAACGAGCGCACAGTCCACCTGACGATAAGTGGTTACCGTGGTCCATAGACATCTACATCTATCCTCGATTACGAATCAAAATGCAGATGTGTTGTCACCCGTGAGGACTAAGATGGAATGCCTCGTTTCCAGTAAAAAAGGTCTCCCGTTCTCTACACTCACCATACGAAACACAGCAGCATTACGTTGCTATTTTACGCTGTTGTTCTGTGAGACCGCTATTACGCTTAGGTTTTAAAAATAAAATCTGACTCGTGTATAACTCGAAACTCGAAGAAATGTTGGAATATCGACTTTTTTAAAGGAAGGCTTATTACAACAATAAATGGAAAAGTGAAAAAAAAAACCTGTTAGCTATACATATTTTACTTATATATTATATATTCCTTTCTTCCCAATCTATACAAAATGTTTAATACCACAATTAATATATGTCCTATGTATCTTTATCTTCCAGGTCCACATAATCTGTCAGAACACGGGCTATCAAGCTGACGTCGAGTTTAAGTTACGTGTAAGTGAAAATTTCGTTGTTATACCCTTGCCGTTATAGCATATCAAAGGCCAACTGCTGAAAATAGACCTCCCCTATTGGTTGCCTCTAGTGGGGGGGGGGATAGAGCCGTAGTAGCTCAACTACACAACAAAGAGGTTAACGCTCGCTGTAAATATAACAGAACGCGAGTAACCCGGGTTCGATCCCCGCCGGCACCAATGAAATTGTTAATTGCAATTTTAAGTGCTGATTTACCACGTGCTCGGCGATGAAGGAAAACATCGTGAGGATACTGCAATTATGTTAGTAGTATAGTTGTAGCACGAATGAGTCGGCTCGACCGGGAAGGACCACGCTCTCAGAGAATACCGGAGTAAAATAGCATCTTAATGCTTCTGTGTTTCACATAGTGAGTGTAGAGACCCGGAGTCCGTTTATAGGTAGTGCAAACGAGGTTCCATTTTAATACTTAGGGGTGACCAACATCTGTATTTTTATTCTTAATCTATTATAGATGTAGATGTGGCCACATTATCCACCTACCATCAGGTGCACTGTGTGCTTGCACTTATCACTCTTATTTAATAATAAAAAAAATAAAAAGGACACGTTGTCTCATTGATAAACTTGCAAAATATCTAGAAGTATTAATCTTATCGCGTTGTAATCTCTGATAACAGCGACGTAATAGCGTTTGCCGAAGGCTTATACCACGTTTGCATATCGCCTGGGTTGCGTCAACCGTGTCCTTAATTCGACATAAAGCAAAGTTGACGGTGTGGTAACTTCAGATCATACCGATTCAGTTACCGTTACCGTCACAGTTACAACGTATTGAAGTAAACTGCTGCCACAGTTGTCATTCTTGACAGATGAATTGGCAGTTTTTTAATATTATAGTTGTAGCACGAATGGGTCGGCTCGATCGGGGAAGGACCACTCTCTCACAGAATACCAGCGTGAAATAGCAGAGTAATGCTGTTGTGTTTCGTATGGTGAGTGTTGAGGTCCGGAGACCCTTTTTACTGGAATCGAGGCATTCCATTTTAGTCCTCAGGGGTGACAACGCATTTGCATTTTTTTATCTTTAGATAAAACATTACCCCCCACACTAGGATTTTCTCCTGTATCGTGGGTACTTTACAAACATAAATTGCACAAGTACAAACATCCAGGCCCGGAACAATTATTTGTAGGCCATACAAATACCTGTTCCGTGCGGGATTCGAACCCGCGGCTCTAAGCGCAGCCACTCATTACTAAGCCACCGCGCCACGAAGCCGTCATTGTGATCGTGACTGTGTCAATTTTGATCCTTAATCGAGGATAGATGTAGATGTCTATGGGCCACAGCATCCACTTACCATCAGGTGGACTGTGTGCTCGTTTGTTACCCGTATTCTATAAAAAAAATAGATGCTGCTATTCATAACCAGTTTCAATTTTCCTCTGCTGGCTCTTACGACACCCAAGAAGCATTAAGGGGTAGTGAATATTCTTACTCCGCCACTACACGGTCCACTTCGAATTGACCATATATATAATGGATATTGGGATTCGAAACCAGGTCAACCCTACACGCGTCTACAGTAAGTGATTATTTCGGAACTGATCTGATCATTCACTGTATGATGAAGATTAATAAACAAATAATGTCCTCCAGACCGAATTTCGGCCACGGCGGCCTGCCTCAACGGAGACTAGCCATCGGCGCAGGACAGGATTATAGTGCCCAAGGACAGGTGCACTCTCTATTCCCTCACTTTCATAATTCGATGGGAGGGTAAACCGACACAACCGGAGAGAGATCAGGCGCAGGACCAACGGCTTTACGTGCTTTCCGAGGCACGGGGGTGAGACACCACCAACTTCCTGACTACGGGTTGCTAATGAGAATTTACATACATATACATACATAAACACTCATGCCTAAACAGTCACCCAGAGAGGTAGGCAGAGACTACAGACTTCCATTTGGCACGATCCTGACACACCTCTCTCGCCTCCTTCACGTCCATATACCTACGCATACATGCTTGCCGGTTGAGGGTACTCTTAATTTGGCCCCTTTTCAATAGATCGCCAATTTGGTCGACAAAATTTCACCTAGGGCGTCCCTTACCGACTTTGCCGTGAATTTCTTAATGAGAATTTCTTGACAGAAAAACCTCATGATCAACAATCGTGGTCACGATCACTAGACCAACGAGGAAGCTCAAAGTCACTCAGCAAGCGATTGAGAGGGATTTGCTCGGAGTTTATCTGCGTGATAAAATCCGTAACGATTGATATTAAAATAGAACAACGTATTCGCATTGATGAGTGGCACAGACTAAATTTTATTTAAAACAATGGACAGGACAGATGGCAGCACTAGTAACGTATTGTGTAGATATTAGACCTTTAACAGATATCCACACAAGTAAAAGAGTAAATGAGACAGCCCAGTGGATCCCTACACTGATGTGGTAATGACCGGCCATATAGCGACCACTATAGGTGGTAGCCGTATCATCCCATGTGTATAATAAGAGGCGACATAAATAAACATACTATGAGATGGACAGTCTAGACATCTACATCTATATTCAATTAGGAATAAAAATGCAGCTGCGTTGTCAACCGTGAGGACTAATATGGAATGCCTCGTTTCCAGTAAAATGGGTCTCCGGTTCTCTACACTCACCATACGAAACACAGCAGCGTCAAGCTGCTATTCTATACCGGTATTCTGTGAGAGCGTGGTCCTTCCTCGGTCGATCACTCATTCGTACTACAACCATAATATGGCTCAAGCACGGCTCTAGCACGTACAAAGCATGCATCAATTTCGTTTAGGATTGTTTTCAGTTATAAAAGGTATTTATTGAATATAAGAGAACATAAACATATAAAAATTATAGTTAAATAAATAGTAACGTAATTTTCTAAAAAAAATCGTTTTATTTTTAATAATCAAGTTTTTTTTAATGATGTTTGGTGGCCTCTGTGTACGGGCTACACTGTAGCAATGTTTTTATAACTACAAACGTATGTCATCGAAGTCTAACGTGAACCACACGCTACTCTGCTCGCCATTACGAGTTGGGTGTAACGTATTGTAATAACGTCGAAACGTGATCAAAACGCAGCCGGTAACTGCTGGTTGATTGCATCGTGATTAAGCCGACGCGCAACATACAACCCGTTCGATTTAATAATAATAATATCATCAATAGAATCAAGCGTTACTTTGCGCAAAACTCTTATATTAAAGACTAGCTGTTCCTCGCGACTTCACCCGCGTGTGAAAACCCTATAGTTTTAATTTTGTGCGCGGAACCTCAACTCTTTTTCTCAAATAAAAGTAATCTATGTTACTCCTTGTAACATCAGCTATCTACCAGTTAAAGTCCCATCAAAATCGGTCTAACCGTTTCGGAGATTAGCCAAAACAAACAGACTGACAGACAAAATTTAAAAAAAATGATTTTTTGTTATAAGTGCCATATATAATTTCATATGCATTTAGTAAAAAGCTGTTATTTGGACATTGCAAACAGATACTGCAATATTAGTGCTAAGATCTGCGAAATAAAATTAAATGATGTGTCTTATCCAGGTACCACTAATCCCAGCACCACTACTCCCAACACCACAACACTAGGAAAAACACACCACCGTTGATAATATGACACGTGTTTTGCTTTTACAAGAGGCTGACCGCTATCACCCACTAGTGTAGACGTATTGGGAGTAGTGGTGATGGGATTAGTGGTGACGGCGATAGTGCACGCAATTGAGGGAGAGTGGAAGGTACCATTTAAACTAAGTAAAACACATCATTTTATTTTAATAAGCGGACGTGGGCGAATTAATTTTTTTAAATCTTTAAATAATAATGTCCTTCAAACCGAATTTCGTTCACGGCGGCCAATCAGTACAGAAAGATATAAAAGAATATTATCTCGAACGCGAAGATTTTGCCTGCGCTGTTGACCAGATTGAAATTTTCTAAGTGTTATTATACTGTCGGTTTTATTTGCAGTATTGAATATGAAAGAACGTTTCCATGTTCCGACATTTCCATTGCTATTGCTTTCTTAAACGACAGCGAACAGTGCACACGTATTTCGCGGCGCATTCAATTCTGTTTTTCCTTGACCGATAATCCAGTATTATGGAGCTTTTTTTCCTTATGTACTGCATTCAAGGAAATATATTCAATTACAAAGTTTGAATTTTAATATAGAGTTATTATAAATAGATTTTAGCTTTCTATACTTCCCTGTCCAAGTAAATTTTAAACTCCATTGCCAAATTTCACACTCCTCCGCGCGCGCAATATGCTCTAAAACGTGAAAAACTTTGTACCTCACAAAGTTTTTCACGTATTAATATACAGGGTTATTTTGCAATAATAATAATAATAATGTCCTCCAGACCGAATTTCGGCCACGGCGGCCTGTCTCAACGGAGGCTAGCCATCGGCGCAGGACAGGATTATAGTGCACGAGTGTATGCGCAAGCACAGGTGCACTCTCTATTGCCTCACTCTCATAATCCGATGGGACGGTAAACCGACACGACCAGAGATAGATCAGGCGCAGGACCAACGGCTTTACGTGCTTTCCGAGGCACTGGGGTGAGACACCGCAAACTTCCTGACTCCGGGGCAATTACTGAGAATTTCTTAACGGAAAAACTCAATAATTAATTTTGGCCCGACCCGGGATTCGAACCCAGGACCTCATGATCAGCAGTCGCACTACTACAACCACTAGACCAACGAGGCAGTCTTTTGCAATAGCCAATAAGTATTAAGCCCTTCTAGATGGAGTGACGACCTGGTAAGACATGCAGGAAGTCGATGGATGCAGGTGGCTCAGGACCGTGCTTTGTGGCATTACTTGGGGGAGGACTTGTGAAGAGTATAGGCAAATGGTGAAGAAAATTTAATAAAAAAAATCTCAAACATTCTGTCCTTCGTATCTTTTATATTCGTAATGCGTGGTAATGCATTATTTTAACTGATTTTACTGAGCATGCACTCATTCGTAAGGGTCGATCGGCAGGCAAAAACGTTGCCCATAAATCTAATTCAATTTGGGATAATATCAAATAAAAGTAGAAGCCTTATTTAGTCGTATTTTAAAAACTGCAGTAACGGTGTATCATTATCTGGACGCACGGCAGTGCCCCCGCCAAGTTGAGCAAAAAGCGGCACGGCCGTACCATACTTTTCTCGAAACAATTCAGGCCATTTTCGACCCCCTATTACTTCGTTGTGAATAAAACTAGAAGCCTGTTCATGTTATTGCCTGTCATTTTCAGTAACCTAGTAGGAATTTTATAAACATGGTATATTTCAAATTTCATTCAATTTGAACCAGTAGTTAAAGAATTATAACTAGTCAAAGTTTCTTAATTTTGTCACTCACTGACTGACCGATCATCAAAACTCTAAGGCACTTTTAGCAGACATATAAGCTTCACATTTAGAATACAATTAGTGTTTAGTGTGTAAATCAAGGAAAAACTAAAATATTTTTTAATTTCGGCCCAGTTTTCTAGATACACCAACTGCATAAATAACTTTGTAATCCCATGTAAACAGACAGGGTGACAAACGAGCACACAGTCCACCTGGTGGTAAGTGGTTGCTGTGGCCCATAGACATCTACATCTATCTTCGATCACGAATCAAAAAGTAGATGCGTTGTCACCCGTGAGGACTAAGATGGAATGCCTCATTTCCAGTAAAATGGGTGTCCGGTTCCCTACACTCACCATACGAAACACAGCAACATTAAGCCACCGTGTTTTACGCTGGGATTCTGTGAGAGCGTGGTCCTTCCCCGGTCGAGCCCACCCATTCGTGCTACAACTATACTACTAATATAACTGCAGCGTGGCTCTACCACGTACAAAATACATACATATAGAATTACAAAGTTACATTAGCAGTGAATGAGTCAATGTCCTTGTATATTATTATAATAGATGTAAATAGGTACGTTGTTGGTATTAAAGAAGTAGAAGGTATCGGAAAGGGAACGTTGCAGGACTATCTTATCTACAAAAAGAAATGAGATGCCATCAAAAACATAACTTTATCGGTTTATTCAGTCCCTACTTAAGGGTCCTTCTGTCTTAAGTTATTACGTAATTAGCTAACCTAACAATATTTTATAGTGACCATATCAATGTTAAATATCTTTTATGTTTTAAATAAATAGATTGACTTGGCCATCGCATGAAAACACAATGTATCTCAAAGTAATTAGAATACTTACTGCGATTGCCAAGTCAATCTATTTTTTTAAAACATAAAAAAAATTTAACATTTTACTAACCGACTTGGTATTACATGGATCTCACAATTTTTTACGGTAGAAGAACTGAGTTGCGAGACTTGTTTTTTTTTTACAAGTTTTGTTTTTGATGGCATTTATATGTTTGATCATAAGTTCAAATTTTCTCTACTCTTTGAAAAAAAACCCAATATAGATTATTTATTGTAATAATACTCACTGAGCTTTAACGTATTATTAAAATGGTTTTGAAGAAAATTAAGTAATTTGAGCGAGCTCCGTACGGCGACCATTGGAGCGTTAAAGAGGTAAGGACACTGTGTGATGACGAAACGTAACTATTGTAAATTTTTTTTATAAAATAATGGCCACATACTCATACACTACTCAATTTCAAGATTTCGTCAAGTCTCATGGTGTCACAGTCACTTTGCCTTAAAGTGATAGAGACAGTACGAGACTTAATGGCATTTTAAAATTGAGTAGTGTTTGAGTATTTGGGCATCAGGGTGACAAACAAGCATACAATCCACTTGATGTAAAGTGCATACCGTGGCCTATAGATATCTATAGCCAATACGGTTAAAAATGAGATTAGATTTGGCGGCTCATAGAGCCCGTACTATGGAGATTGGAGAAGAGGAGAACGATCACCGTAGAAAATAGTGTCCCAGAAATATGAACACCATAAGTGAGGCGCTGCGATCGCTAAGTTCGATCAATAAAAGTCATTTTCATTCTATTTTTTCGATCAGATGCTAAAGTTGTACAAAAAACTTGTACATCCATGCACAATAAAATATTTCTCCTTTTTGTCAAAAATTAAAAAATTACGGAGCATGAAAATTTTCTAACCAATACCACGAAGAAAATTTGTACATTATTCAACTAACTTCATCTACTTGTACTCATAAACAGCTAACTTCACAGTCACTACTCGCCGAAGTCAGCGCCGCTATAAATTCTAAAATTTTCAAAGACAGGCGGGCTATGCTTTAGTACGTAGCGATCGTTCTCCTGTTCTCTAACCTCCATGGCCCGTACCGTCAACATGTACAGTACCAATAGCGCAAAACCCGCTAACAACGATATATCGTTATAACGTTATATTACTAGGTTCATTGGAAATTTTCTATTAATGAGAAAATATTTTTTTTTAAAACTGTACACGCAAGTAGGTACATTAATTTAAAAATTAATTTATAACCAGCGATCCACTCTAACTTTGTCTGGGTGGTTTCTATTAATGTGGCGTTATCTAGAGTTAAGATAATTATTGAAGTCAATTTATTTTATCTTATCAATATTTCTATTTTAATAAACTCTCTAAATTTTTCGGATAAAATTTAGTCTAGATCACTTTTTTTTTAGGATAGGGGATAGGGTGACAAACGAGCACACAGTCCACCTGATGGTAAGTCATTACTGTGGCCCATAGACATCTACATTTATCCTCGATTACGAATCAAAATGTAGATGTGCTATCATCCGTGACGACTAAGATGGAATGCCTCGTTTCCAGTAAAAAGGGTCTCCGGTTCTCTACACTCACCATACGAAACACAACAGCTTTAAGCTGCTATTTTACGCTGGTATTCTGTGACAGCGTGGTCCTATCCCGGTCGGGCCCGACCTATTCTTGCTATATAACCATAATATAACTGCAACGTGGCTCTACCACGTAACAAAAATGTATGAATAATAATACTTCGTTTTACTAGTAGAAGGTTGCCAAACTGCCATTCACTAAAGATCACACTACATGAAAAGCAGCGCACCCGGGGCGTCCTTACTAGCAAAGCGATAGAGCTACTGGTTTGGTTCCTAACGGTTATCCGAGAACATCGTGACCACCGTAGAATTTTATAAAAAGCAGTCCGGCAAAAACTACACATTCGTCCAGTACCAAGTATTGTTGTGATTAAACGTTAAAATAGAAACTACGAGATAGAGACCTTTAGACGTGGTAGAGCCATGCTGCAGTTATATTAGTAGTATATTCGTAGCACGAATGGGTCAGCTCGACCGGGAAAGGACCACGCTCTCACGGAATAACGGCGTAAAACAGTAGCTTAATGCTACTGTATTTCGTATGGTGAGTGTAGAGAACCGGAGACCCTTTTTACCGGAAACGAGGCATTCCATCTTAGTCCTCACTGGTGACAGCGCATCTGCATTTTGTTTTGTAATCGAGGATAGTTGTAGATGTCTACGGGCCACAGCAACCACTTACCATCAGGTGGACTGTGTGCTCGTTTGTCACCCTATCATATAAAAAAATAACACGTTAAATATAAAGTTAAAAATATAACTTTTAAGAACTTTATTAAACGCGTATATTTTGTTATAGTAATCACGTTCTAAATTCTCATATGATTATTTATTTCTGTAGAATGTAAGAGGCAATTTCATTGTCACTATCAGATCATTAAAAATAGTTTTAAATTAAGGTATCTAGGCCATGACTTCATAAGTTAATTTTTTTAACTAGAATTAAAAACAACGGACCTTAAAAACGAAATACGCGAAATATTGCAACTGCAAACATTATAACCAAAGAATTTAAACTTTGAACACAATTTTTTTTAAATAATTAGTTAAGAGAGTCTGCAGTTTGTGATCATATCCTAGACGGCCATAACCATTACATCAGATTTTAGACCACAAATCCTAGCGAAAGAACACCGATTCCTACCAAGGATGATACGTGAGGCTATTGAAATTAAAAAAAACGTCCTAATTTCAATAGAGAAGAAGGCTGGGTACTACCACCTGCTTGGGATCCTATAATCAATAAAATTAAAACGTAACCCAAGCATACCACTGCTAGACTTCAAGACACAGTTAGTTCATTTTGCATAGATCGGACCATAAACAATAATTGAAAAAGCTGAAGGTACTCCGGGGTTAACATTGACATCGGGACGTCAGTCATTTTAGTTCCCCGTGACCAGGGGTGCTGGAAAGCACCCGACACGGCGGGAATTAAAAATAACTAAAATTAAACGCGATAAAATCCGTAAAAGAAGTTTTAATCAATAGTTAAGAGAACAAAGTAAAGCCTGATTCTATTAATTATCTAAAAATTACGATATTTATTAATAAAGTTAAAAGTTTATAATTTTTGAAATAAAAAGCGGCCAAGAGCGTGTCGGGCCACGCTCAGTGTAGGGTTCCGTAGTTTCCCGTCCGTCACAATAAGTGTTCCCACTTATGAGTTTGTACAAAAACTGTTGTTTCCATCCAAGTTCAAAATAATTTTCATAGAAAGTCCTTATAAAGTTCTACTTTCCAGATTTTTTTTCATATTTTCTAAACTTATGGTTCAAAAGTTAGAGGGGGGGGGGGGACGCATTGTTTTTTTACTTTTGGTGCGATTATTTCCGAAATTATTGACATTATCAAAAATGATTTTAGTAAACCCCTTTTCATTTTTAAATACCTTTCCAACAATATATCACACGTTAGGGTTGAAATTAAAAAAAAATCACTTCCCACTTTACATATAGGGGGGCTACCCTAATAAAACATTTTTTTCCAATTTTTATTTTAGCACTTTGTCGGCGTGATTGATACACATATTGGTACCAAATTTCAGCTTTCTAGTGCTAACGGTCACAGAGATTAAGCGAGGACGGACAGACGGACAGACAGACATGGCGAAACTATAAGGGTTCCTAGTTGACTACGGAACCCTAAAAAGGTAGCAATCTACCAGAATACTAAGCTACAGTCTTTATACGTCCCATAGCTGAGTACAGACGTCCCATTTCCGGGAAGGGCAAGGAAAAGTCCGCCAGCGAGGCCCCAATGTTGCCGGATTTGACATCTTCGTCTTCGAAATCGACGGTCGACGACGATCGGACGACTCCGTGGTGGCTTAGCAATGAGTGGCTGCGCTGGGGGTCGCAGGTTTGAATCCCGCGCGGAAAAATTATTTGTATGGACTACAAATAATTGTTCCGGGCTGGATGTTTGTCCTTTTGCAATATATGTTTGTAAACTGCCCCCACGATACATGAGAAAATCCTAGTGTAGGGTAACGTTTAAAAAAAAAGGAAAAAAATATTTTTATTTCTCAGACATGCAGATTTCCCAGCGATATTCTCCGCCAGTTCCTTCAACGCCGAACACGTAGGAAAATCGCACTCAATAAAATCATTGTAGCCGACGGGATTCTACCACGTAGAAATACATAACACATTCGTGCATTTTATCATCAAAATACCGCTGATTAGGTAGGTATGTAATTAAAAATAACATCCATCACAGATTAAACATAGTATCATGGTTAATCTGAGCACAGATAGACTACCACACTGCAGATGTCACCGCACTGTTTCGACACAACACAAACATATATAACGCACTAACATGGCTATCGCACTGTTATCTACCACTTTTGGAAAGATAAATAAACCCGTGTGTGTACACTACCGATGCGGCGCGAGCGCGTCCTTAAACTGAGGTAAATTACAAATTATCACAAATTTACAAACGCGTTTGACAACAAATACAATGTTATTACGTTACAATTTCCACATCCGTATACAGTCGCGTTAAGTCAGGTGGTTTTTTACTTTATTTATTAAGCATAATTATGTTACATTATCCAGCACAATACTAACATACAAACCTCTAGGGGTTTATCTACGCTAGAGATTCGTCTTATATAAAACAAGGATGTATTAATATTAAATCACAAGATTCTAACAGAAGTACCTACTACAATAAATATGGTTGATTTACTGCAGTTATGTAGTTAGTTTATTAGCAGTATAGTTGTAGCCCGAATGGGTCGGCTCGACCGGGGAAGGACCACAAAGTTAAAAGTAAAGTTACAGCCTATATACGTCCACTGCTGGGCACAGGCCTCCCCTCATTTCTGAGAGGGTTTTAGGGCAAGGAAGTGTCCGCCGCGCTGCCCCAATGCGTGTTAGCGAACTTCACATGTCTTCGAAATATTTTTTTTCTTCTTTCTCTGACATGCTGGTTTCCTCACGATGTTTTCCTTCACCGCCGAGCACGTGGTAAATCAGCACTTAAAATTGCAATTAACAATTTCATTGGTGCATTCGGTTTGCTCGCGTACTGTGAAATATACAGCGAGTGCTAACCATCTGAGCTACCACGGCCAGCCATATGCCAGCGCAACCTGTCTACCTCTTCCTCCAGCTCCAGTATCTTCTCGTCAGTCCCCAGGGTGCGTGCGTTATACATTGTCAGGTCGAGTCGTCATAGGTGGTAACCGAACCTCCACCGGAGATTCTTAGCACCCCCTGCCCCGCCGTTACCATGGTCGCCACCGTAGCCAGGAATAGCGCCGGGCCGCCGGGGACTGGGGGCCGTTTGTTGGCGTTGTTACTCATGGGAGGATATTTGCCATAGTTGCCACGCTTGGCGAGCGGGTTGGCAACCGCAGTTTTTTTTATTATATTAGTGTTGTTATCAGGAAGATGCTGCTGCCCATCTCCTGCCTGTCTCCCTCTGTCGCCTCTTACGACACCCACGGGAAGATATGGGGTAGTGGATATTCTCAACCACATATATATATGACACACGGACATATATATATATATATATATATATATATATATATATATATATATATATATATATATATATATAAGTAAAGACTAACTTTAAACCATTGAAGTATTTAAGGGGAAATATAATCCCAAATGGCTTAGCAAGATCCTTCGTTATGCCAAAAATATTGCAGCATTAATTTTGAAACAAATATATGGTAAGGTTGAGGATTAATGTTAGACGAAAACACGATTTCGTAAAATTTTCTCGATAGAAAAAAATCCAAAGTTACCTCCAAAATAAACAATAAACCGCCGTTATTCATAAAATATTTTATATAAGATCATGAAACTTTGCATACTAACTGAAGTAACTATAAAGCAGTGCTTATGTTATTTACGTTTTTTAAGATATCATTATTTTCACTGTAAAAAGAAATTACCTAAACTATCGGCCTCCTGAAGCGTGATTCCTGCCGCCCGGTCACTTTCTTCGGCCTTTGAAGGGGGAGGTTGTGTCGCTTACGATCAGAATACACATTACGCAACAGTAGGACGTAAAATTAAAATGGGAAATAACCGTAATAAAAATAAGAAGCGACTGGGTTGGCGTAAAGAAACAGACATAAATATGATAAACCTAATGAAATAAGTGTCTAACGACCTTTCTACTTACAGTATTAGTGATTACAAACATGTCGGTACATAGCATACGACGCGCTGGCAAGTGGGGACGAAATTAAAATTTGAGCTGACTTACTATATCCCCTTAATATACATTACATACTAGAACAGACACGGAGGACAAACTCTATGCATTAATGTGGGGCGCGTGCTCGGAGTACAGAGTATCTTTTTATGACAAAGATTAATAGATGCCACGATCTAGTTTAGCGTCAAGTTTGCAGCGCGCTTGAAGCGGCGTCCGGTAAACTTGACGGTGTATGGCTATCAGTTTGCATGACAAGTCTACTTGAAGCAGAAATTGAATTTCGATTCTGCCGACTTGATCAAGCTTTGCAGCGTCATGTAAACTTGAACGTGAGTATGAGCGACCAAATATGCATGACGTTCGTCGAAGCAATAAGCGAGAGACTCCATGGTTTCAACTGGTGCGGCATCATGCAAACTGACGGCGAACTTGAACGTTGGTGGTCTATATGGACACACTGTAAACTGGACGCAGCTACAAGCGCGATGTAAACTTGACGGTAAACTGGATCCTGGATGGCATCCCCATAAGCAAGTTTGAGCCCGTGGGCTCTAACGCGTGAACTCTCGGCGTCTCTTCAAAGTAAATTTATTTCAATGCTTATAATTTCACATTCTGAAGTCGGTACCCTTAAGACCAAAGAAGGAATACTTTACTGCCTGTAATAATACTGGTTCTTGATACCATAGAAACAGGTGTACCTTCCCAGATGGACTCCTAGATAGAGAGCGTCCTGTCACCTAGGAGCACCTTTTTTAAGTATTAATTTATTATAAAACAAGTGGAGTGGAATGAAATTATCTTAATATATATAAATTACGTGTCACGTTATTTGTCCGCGATGGACTCCTAAAATACTTAACCGATTTTAATCAAATTTGCACACCGTGTACAGTTTGGTCCAACTTGAGAGATAATAGGATAGTTTTTTTTTGCCCATCAGTGGCACACATTTTTTTTTTTGCGAATTTAAAGATTTTTAATAAGGACATGACAAAAAGTCGTTGAAAAGGGCAGAACAACGTTTACCTGGCAAGCTAGTATTATATAATAAATAATTCGAATTGGCCAATCACGGGTAAATGTTCTATAGATGTGCATGATAGATTAATGGGTGCGTTTGGCAGAAAAAAGCGCTAGCAAGCGCTTGTAAGCAAAATGGCGATCGTAAGCGGTAAGCGCTGTCAAATCGTAAGTAGCTATTTTCCTCCAGGACACGATGTTAGTTTTAACTGGGGAATCTGACCTAATTTAAATATATGTTTGTAAAGTATTCATATTAAAAACTTACCAATCGTGAATTTTTAATAGCATGTATATGTTTATTCATGTCATTATATTACTTAAAACTAATATTGCACAAAACTACTTATAAACTCTACTTCGAAACAAATAAATTAAATAAGCAAAATGGCGGATTGTGTCAGCGCTAATGAAGTAGCTATCGTGTCCTGGCCGAAAATTATTTTAGCGCTTATAAGCGCTTGCTAGCGCTTTTTTCTGGCAAACGCACTCAGTGTATGAATGTTGCAGTGTATGTTGAGTGTATAGCGGCGGTGTAGGAATATCCACTACCTCATATGATCCCGTGGGTGTCGTAAGCGGCGACAGAGGGACATTGAATCAGGAGATGGACGGCAACATCTTCTTGACAACGACCCAAAATTTTAAAAAACTGTGGTTTCCAAACTATGGCAAGAACCCCGTAAGACAAAATCTTTGGGGGAGGCCTATCTTCTGCAGTGGACTTTAATAAGCTATAATGGAACGGATATTGCAGTCCGCCAACTCGCATTAGATCAGCGCAGCGAACTAATTAGTCCATAGCCCCCCCCCCCCCAATTGGGGTCAGTGCCCAGCCAAGTGCCAGCCCAGTATTTCTAAAGCATATCTTCAAGTTGAGGAAATTATAAAAAAGTGAGCACATATAATACACACGATTTGCCCAAACAAAACACTTTTACAAATTAAAATGCCTTGCGCGATAAAAATGTTACAAAAAACAATGTTATGCAAAGAAATACCTAGCGCTCTTTCCACACATTTGGTCGAATTTAGAGCACATGCAATACTAGTTTTTAACCGTCTTTAAAAAGGAAGAGGTTCGCAATCCGACTGTATTTTTTATGTGTGTTACCTCAGAACTTTTTTCTTTTGAAAGCTGGCGCTTCTCATTTGGTCCCATATAAGTTTGATCAAGATCTGACCAGTAGTTTTTGAGATATCCTTAATAATGCGTATTTAATTGACTTTGAATACAGACGACGGATGTACAAGATTTTTAATTTTACCACTTGTTTATTTCTCAACAAGCAGATTCTCTTGTAATGTACTTTTATAAAAATTCCATTATCCATCCATTATAACCCAAAAAATTCCATTGTAGGGACTAAGCAACTCAAGGATGTGTCGGTTCTGTTCCATAACGGAAGGAACGCCTTTACACATCATTTTATGAATACCAGCGGTTTATTGTTCAGTTCGGAGGTAACTTTGGATTTTTTTCTATCGAGAAAATTTTACGGAATCGTGTTTTCGTCTAACATAGTACTTAACATTAATCCTCGACTTTACCATATATTTATTTCAAAATTAATGCTGCAATATTTTCGGCATAACGGAGGATCTTGCTAAGCTATTTGAGGAAGTATTTTTATTATTTCCCCTTAACACGTGAGGTGTCGTTGAATTTATCTTAATTGTTGTAGTGACATAGGCTATATAATATTTATATATTCAATTTACAAATTCAAAAAGGGAGGGAAAGTTTTCTTTTTAGTAATCTTTTTAATGCAGTCCGGTTTTTTTTTCAAATTATTGTGTTAACTATTTAGCTTGTTTTAAACCCGGGTTCGATACTCGCCGGCACTAGTGAAATTGTTAATTGCAATTTTAAGTGCTGATTTACCACGTGCTCGGCGGTGAAGGAAAACATCGTGAGAAAACCTGCACGTCTGATGAATAAAAAAATAATAATATTTCGAAGACATGTAAAGTTCGCCAACACGTATTGGGGCAGCGCGGCGGATACTTCCTTGCTCCAAAGCCTTCCCAGAAATGAGGGCAGGCCTGTGCTCAGCAGTGGGACTGCAACTTTACTTTACTAAGTTTTTTTTTTGTTTTGAGTCGTTTTCAGCAAGATCATAAAGATTAATACTTTTTTTTAATACAAGTGAGCGTAACAAATGAGCACATGCACCAGCACACGATCAATCCACGTGATGGTAAATGGATGCTATGGTCCATAGACACACATCAGAATAAAGATGGATTGCCTGGATGTCATTAAAAAGGTACTTCTGTTCTCTTCCTCTAACAATACGAATCACGGTAGCATCATGCTACTATTTTACGCTGGTATGCTGTGAAGGTGACCGTGTATTTGCGGCGTTAAAATATCCAATATTCCACATCGTGCCATGGGTGCCGTAAAATGCGACAGATGGGAAACTAATCAGATTATTTATTCGTGGTAGAGTCACGCTGCAGCTATATTATGGTTGTAGCACGAATGGGTCGGCTCGACCGGGGCAGGACCACGCTCTCACAGAATACCAGCGTAAAATAGCAGATTAATACTGCTGTGTTTCGTATGGTGAGTGTAGAGAACCGGAGACCCGTTTTACTGGAAACGAGGCATTCCATCTTAAGTTCTCAGAAGGTTAAATGTAGATGTCCATAGGTCACAGCGTCCACTTATCATCAGGTGTCGTTTGTCTCACCCTTATTCTATAAAATTCTGTGCAACAGCGTTTTCCAAAAAAATAACTAAAAGTAAAAAAGCGCGGTTATCCACTGTGAAGCAATTTACAGTTGATCCCTATGCTCAGCAGTGGACTTTAGTTAATCTGTAGTGGTAACGGTACTCTGTGAAGGCATGGTTTATGATCGAGCTGACCCGTAAGTGCAACAACTTACGTGGTAGAGTCATGTTGCAGCTATAATAGTAGTATAGTTGTAGCACGAATGGGTCGGCTCGACCGGGGCAGGACCACGCTCTCACAGAATACCAGCGTAAAATAGCAGATTAATACTGCTGTGTTTCGTATGGTGAGTGTAGAGAACCGGAGACCCGTTTTACTGGAAACGAGGCATTCCATCTTAAGTTCTCAGAAGGTTAAATGTAGATGTCCATAGGTCACAGCGTCCACTTATCATCAGGTGTCGTTTGTCTCACCCTTATTCTATAAAATTCTGTGCAACAGCGTTTTCCAAAAACATAACTAATAGTAAAAAAGCGCGGTTATCCACTGTGAAGCAATTTACAGTTGATCCCTATGCTCAGCAGTGGACTTTAGTTAATCTGTAGTGGTAACGGTACTCTGTGAAGGCATGGTTTATGATCGAGCTGACCCGTAAGTGCAACAACTTACGTGGTAGAGTCATGTTGCAGCTATAATAGTAGTATAGTTGTAGCACGAATGGGTCGGCTCGACCGGGGCAGGACCACGCTCTCACAGAATACCAGCGTAAAATAGCAGATTAATACTGCTGTGTTTCGTATGGTGAGTGTAGAGAACCGGAGACCCGTTTTACTGGAAACGAGGCATTCCATCTTAAGTTCTCAGAAGGTTAAATGTAGATGTCCATAGGTCACAGCGTCCACTTATCATCAGGTGTCGTTTGTCTCACCCTTATTCTATAAAATTCTGTGCAACAGCGTTTTCCAAAAACATAACTAAAAGTAAAAAAGCGCGGTTATCCACTGTGAAGCAATTTACAGTTGATCCCTATGCTCAGCAGTGGACTTTAGTTAATCTGTAGTGGTAACGGTACTCTGTGAAGGCATGGTTTATGATCGAGCTGACCCGTAAGTGCAACAACTTACGTGGTAGAGTCATGTTGCAGCTATAATAGTAGTATAGTTGTAGCACGAATGGGTCGGCTCGACCGGGGCAGGACCACGCTCTCACAGAATACCAGCGTAAAATAGCAGATTAATACTGCTGTGTTTCGTATGGTGAGTGTAGAGAACCGGAGACCCGTTTTACTGGAAAAGAGGCATTCCATCTCCTCACGGGTGACAACGCGGCTACATTTTGATTCATAATCGAGGATGATGTAGGTGTCTATGTGCGACAGCAACCACTTACCATCAGGTGGACTGTGTGCTCGTTTGTCACCATAATCCTATATAAAAAAAAACTACAATATAGCTGCAGAGTGGCTTTTCACGTATAAAAAATTTACGTAATATATGTAAATTAATTATAACGTTTTGCATTATAATTCAAAATGAACAAAAAAGACGTGAGATAGGAATTACAGTAGGCGATAAAAACTATCACAGATAAGTGATAATGATATGTACTCTGAGTGTCCTCTACTATAGATTGACGCACGGTCGCCTAGTGGCTAGGATCTAGGTTGAAATCCCAGTATGAAATCCAGAAATGATTGGTTTTCGTGTCTATGGTTTTTGTCCACGGGCCTCTACGTACGTGGCAGCTATATATGTAACACGAATGGCAGTTCAACCGAAGAAGGACCTCTCACAGAATACCAGAGTGAAATAACTATTCAATGCTATTTCACACTGGTACTCTGTGAGAGCGTGGTCCTTCGTGGTAATGTAGGGAACCCTTTTAAATGGAAACGAGGCATTATATCTTAGTCTTCACGGGTGATAACGCAGTTGCATTTTGATTCTTAAACGAGGTAAGGTGTAGATGTCTATAGGCCACAGCATCCATTTATCATCAGTAGGACTATGTACTCGTTTGTCACCCTTATTCTATAAAAAGGCAGGTGATGAAGTAGAATAAGTGTACCTTGAAAAAGTGATGAGGTGGCCCATAGACACCAATATCTATTATTGGTGAAGCATCAAAATTAAGATGCGTAGTCACATCTGAGACCTAAATTTAAATGCCTCATTGTCAGTATAGAGCAGCGAACGGACGCGTCGCGCCGGCTTACGGTGGTGCGACTATGTGGTTACCAAAAAAAAAAAAAAAAGAGACTCAGGTTATCTGCACTCACTATACAAAACAGCAGCATTAAGCTGCTATTTTACAAAGGTATTCTACAAGGCGCTGCCCTAGTCGAACCCATACATACATGCTATAGTAACAGTTCTTTCAAAGTTAGGCCAATATATTCACATCCAAGTACACCTCAGCCCTTTATAATAATAACAATACGTTTATTTGTTGATCACAAGTAATTCATTAAAAAGGTGTTAACAATTGCTTATTATGTCCTCTATGATCTACCATTATTTTGCATACAAATATTTAAATAGAAATAAATTGTTCGATTCATTACAAAAGTCAAACTATTACTAATTTCGGGTCCATCATCTCATCATAATTATGTCAAAAGACATAATAATAAAATGAAAATAAAGCACAAATTTGTAAATAAAGATACACAAAGTTTAGTTATTCATGAATAAATTCTTGGATTGCGTAGTAAACCTTTTCAACCAATAGAGCTTAAAATTTTTTTTGAAGTCTTCTATTTAATTTTTTTTTTAATATTGTTAAACAAATAATTGTAGATAATAGGAGCTATCCCTAATATAGTATGCCGCAGTAGGTACATTAACAATTTTATGTTTTAAACGTTGTGTTTTTCTTTTCTCGCTCGAGGTAAACAATGACAGGTTTGAATGCACAAATGTTGTTACTTCATTTATTTATAAGCTAGAATGTGTCAAAATTTCTGTCACTCTCTCACTGTCTCTTTTTCATCAAAATACAGACAAGGGCGGCCTCTACTCTCTTCAAGTCTAGCATAGAAGGGAGAATTTTTCAGAAGCAATATACAATATAAAATAAATTGGCTTTATCACAATTCATCTTCACTTTAAAGGCAAAGTAAATAATTTAACAAAAAAAAAACACGCACACAATCTAGCGAATTACCTTCAAAAAGAGCGAACAAACAACGCCACTAAAGTCAGGGATATTTAACTATTTACTCATTACTTCAGTTATCAAAGCTGAATAAAGCCTGGTTCCTATATTCAACAAAAAGTTTCGTTTACCGTAACGATTAGTTTAATTGTGTAGTTAGTGCTAATAATAGTAATTTATTATTAATTACATAACTCGAATTTGCACTATAGTCAACCAAATCTAAGAAATACCTTTTGACGTTTCACATTAATCATACCGCAATAACTTTGCACAAGCGTACTCACACGATTCAAAATAACCTTTAACGTAAATCCGAAGAATTATCAAGTTATCTATATTTCTTTACATAACGTGTATAGTTTTTAATGATTTCTTAAATTTACGCGAACACTACACATTGAATAAAACTAAATTTACGGATTTTATCGCGTTTACTTCAATACTTTTACTTATTTTTAATTCCCGACGTTTCGGGTGCTTTACAGCACCCATGGTCACGGGAGGGACTGAGATAATTGACGTCCCAATGTCATAGTTAGTCCGGCTACCTTTAGTTTTTGAACATTAATTTTTGGTCCGATTTACGCAAAACGAGCTTATAGTATCATGAAGTCTTGCAGGATCCCAAGTAGGTGGCAGCATCCATCCATGTCCTCTATTGAAATTTGGATGTTTTTTAATTTCAATAGCCTCGCGTATCATCCTTGGTAGGAATCGGTGTTCTTTTGCGAGGATTTGTGGTTTATCAAATCTAATGTAATGGTGGGGCGATATTGAACATGTTCGCAGACTGCAGATTTCCCGGAGGGTCGGTGATAACAAACTAAGCAGTAACAACAAACACGTAGAAACTGATATAAATCTTGTCTGTATCTCTGTGTCTTGTCTGTAATATTCAAACCAAACTGTAAATGATTACCCACTCTAAATAATCGATATCGATTTTTTTAAGAATCGAATATTATACGTCCCCTTTTTTAGTTGGCATGCCTGGTGCAATAAGTCTGACAGCTGTCAAAATGTATTTCTTAGATTTGGTTGTAGTTTTGATTTTTGATTGTGTTTTTAAACTTAGTCTCTTTCCTTTTTAAAGTTTAATTAGATTTTTATCATTAAAAAATATGCAAATGTTTCTATGACTATAAGAAGTTATGACGTAGGATGAATGGAACCGGCCGTTATTATGCGTAAATCCATTATATTAAAGATGCCAAAAATTATATAGCTAAGATCCGCGTTATAAAATAACTTGATGTAGTGTCTTAGCTTTGAAAAGCAGCTCTCGACATCCCTCATTTGCGCTATAGAGGTCAGTCATCGTAGAGTCTATTTCTCCTGATGATGCTTCGTTTAGAGTATAGGCTTGGGTTAAAAATATCGAAATATCGATATTTTCTCCTAAATGTATCGATATATAACGTCGATATTTTTAAATATAGATATATCGATATACGATATCTATTTTGGAGTATTGAATTCGTATCAATTAAGCAATAAAAATAGCTACAAAAGTACCCTTGATGTATAGGTTATGTAACTTAAAAAAACCGTTAAAATCTGTTCACAAGGTTGGGAAGATATCGCGTAAGAAAGATACAAGAAAAAACAGTTTAATTTAAAATATCCTCCATTTTTGAAAGAGGCTATTTAAAGTAAATAATCAAACATCCTTCTGACTGCGCAACCCGATACAGTAACACCTCACCGTTCGCTAGTACCGTGCCCGTTATGTAAGCGCTCTCAGTGGTGAACCTTTGGTCCCTCCTCTCGGTTTCTGATGCTTCAAAACTCGTGGAGGGTAGCTTTCCGTAATCTATGAGTGAATATTTGCCGCTAGATGGGGTGCCGCGGCGACACGGCGTTGCAATACTATAAAACAATGACTCAGTTTGACAAAAATGATTTTTTTAAGTATCTCAAAAGCGTTGAGGGTATTTCACTACTTTCGTTGAGGGTATTTGATATTTGAGAAGTTTTTAAGAAACATTATAATTATTAGCACAACCATAGAATACTAGAACACACAATAGAATTGCTGGTCAACTTTATTTTATATGAGGATTGGCGTCGCCAAATTCGATTCGCTGTGTTGACTGATTTGACACATTTTAGACTTTTGATTAATGTTCAAGATCCTCATTAAATTGTAATACATATTTACATATTTGTAAATAGGGTGCAATTTGTCATTTTCTATATAATTTGCATGCGTAATTTGGAACTGTGGAATTTTGGTCGATTGTAACGTCAAAACACATCTCGTGTTGACAGTTATACGTGTGAATTGACGTGTAAGTGACATTTTAGTGGCTACGCGGGCTCCGCCCACTCCCCCGGTCTATTATGTATGTATTATAGTATTCCACGAGCACAACGAAACTGTTTAGGTATATGAATTTCAATCCAAAACTTACCGCCTATTAGATTTACTTATATTGCAATCGTCTGTCGAAGACGAACTAGTCTCTCTAAACCTCTCTATAGATGGTGCTGTCTTTGTAATCAAAATATTATCGGAAGTATCGCAGATTATTTCCGAACTGCCTTTAAATTTCTTGGGCAAAGAAGTTTTAACCGCAGAATCGTCATTTTCCGAATCTGTCTTCACGCCGGACTCTCGGAGACGTCTTACCCTTTTCTGCGCCAATTTCGACTTTGAGGTCGGAGTAGAGCTGCGCCTTTTTGGTATGAATGGCCCTTTGGACACATTGTCTTCGAGGGTACGGGACGCTGTCAAATTCTTCTCGGCTACGTTCTTTTTGTCTCCCACAGGCGCTGGAAGCTTAGGTAAATCGAAGTACTTTAAAATTGAAGATTTTCTACATAACACATCTACTTTAATCGGACTACACGCGTGACTTTTATTCCTTTCGGGTAACTCTTTCCTCTTCAAAAAGTCCAGTAGTCCGCCATCTTTCTTGTCGCTCTCTGGCGTCTGCGAGTCGCTAGTGTCGTGCTCTTTAGCCAATATCTCTATCGATTCAATGAACTGCGCCCATCTCGATATTTTGTTAGTTTTCGATTTTTTCATCGGCTTCGGATCCGCCGAGCTGCATCGATTAGGCGAACAGTCGTAAATCGTCATGATAGGGATCGGAGAACTGCGAGTCGATAGTTCCGTGTGCTTGCCTACTGTTACATCGGCTTAGCATAGCGTGTTTACAATTAGCATATACGTGCGGGGGATTTAAGGAGGGTTAAGGAAAAGTTTGAAATAACGTTAGTAAATTCTGCTTAATTTAAAAATATTATACCTTACCTGTAGTATATAAGAGGGTACTATGTAATCGACACGCTGCGCCCTCCTTTCTGCCAAGGAGGGTCGCGTCCGTTTACGGCTTAAAGGCCTCTCGTCAGATCGTTGAACCAATCCCAAAAGGTGGTGTTTAGTGGGTAAAAGTCTCCACATAACCACACAACCGGCTGTGTGGTATGCTAAGAGCATTCACCACCTCCCTTCCCCGTTACCGGAGAGTTGCCCTAATATGCTTCGGGCGCAAAAAAAAATCAACACGCGGACTGACGCACACCCGAGTTGCTATGACGACTCCGTGGCGCAGTGGCTTAGCAATGAGTGGCTGCACTGGGGGTCGCGGGTTCGAATTCCGCACGGAACAAGTATTTGTATGGCCTACAAAATAGTTGTTCCGGGTCTGGATGTTTGTCTTTGTGCAATTTATGTTTGTAAACTGCCCTCACGATACAAGAGAAAATCCTAGTGTAGAGGTAACGTTTTAAATTAAAAAAAAACCCGAGTTGCTATCATTGTAATACACGACGTATTGAAAAACGGCTGTCTTATTTTTAACGCACTCCCAGTTCGAGTATACCACATTACCTAGTGAATTATGATTCATTTTTCATGTACATATTTTACGAATAAAAGTCCCCTTTGAAAAAATTAACAATACTTGTTGTATTAAGAAAACAATGCGGTAATTTTAGCGGGAACTAGAACGCCGTCGAATATTTGCTCCTGTATTTATGTATTATTATTTAAATAATCATGTGTAATTGTAAACACCGTTGTCACTAAAACCATAGGTAGGTAGGCTTTAATATAAAAATATTTATCCGAATTTAAAAAAAACGGTATTTTCTTTCATAAAATTCAAAAAGTTTCTGTCCGACACCGTCCGTAAATTCATGGATACCCTGTGCGCCCGAGTGACGTAATCACTGTAAAGATCACCACCCGCCCCAGCTACCTACACAACATTCCAATAAAAACACAATAGGTACACATAACCTGTGATATAACTTTTCCTTCATACTTTCATCCTGGCTTAGGACAGGCAAAAATTGAGGAATTAAGGAAAAATTGAGATTTTACAAAAAAAAGGTTGTTACTTTTCATTGAATTTACGTTCTATAAGTGAAACCACACCACTGGTTTCAAGGATAACCGAATGTAAAATACCTGTATATAAAATTGCTTTTTTTTTATTCGCTTCTATACCGTTCATCAGATCCCGGTAAAACTTTGTCAACACATTGCTTGCACTTCCACGAAGGTTATATGCCTACAAACTTTTTGGACCCGGTAGGTGGCGCTATTGTAGAAGCCAGATATTATCCATGCGAAGCCGGGGCAGATCGCTAGTTTGAAATAAATAATGCGTTTATTTCGGTAATCTTGTTCACAACATATCGCTGTGACTTCCCAGTGAGTAACCAGAGGATACTCGTGTTGGGAATGACCCGCTAGTTCCCTTAAGGGGAAATATAACCTCAAATGGCTTAACAAGATCCTCCGTTATGCCGAACATATTGCAGCATTAATTTTGAAATAAATATATGGTAAAGTTGAGGATTAATGTTAAGTACTATGTTAGACGAAAACATGATTCCGTAAAATTTTCTCGATAGGAAAAAAATCCAAAGTTACCTCCAAACTGAACAATAAACCGCTGTTATTCATAAAATACTTTAAATAAGATCATGAAACTTTGCATACTAACTATAAAGCAGGGCTTATGTTTTTTATTTTTTTTTAAATTACCATTATTTTCACTGTAAAAAGAAATTACCTAAACTATCGGTGTCCTGACGCTTGTTTCCTGCCGCCCGGTTCCAAGCTTCAGGACGCCGATTCACAGTCGAATCATGTTTTCGTCTAACGTAGTACTTAAAATTAATCCTCAACTTTACAATATATTTATTTCAAAATTAATGCTGCAATATTTTCGGTATAACGGAGGATCTTGCTAAGCCATTTGAGGTTATATTTCCCCTTAAGGGAACTAGCGGGTCATTCTCAACACGAGTATCCTCTGGGTACTCACTAAAAGTCCATTATATAACTCTAGAAAATTCTTAATTTGTACGTTTAAAAGAGTGTGAGAATGTGTTGGTTGTGCTGCTTGTTGTGTTGCGAGTGCGCGTGCATATGTGCGTGCGCGTTCACTTTACAACGCAACCAAACATGCTGTAACAAAATTTTAACTCAGACTTTATAAACACACATGAAATTTATTACGGAAATATCACATCTCATTCTCGTTAAATGAGAGCTTCGAACTTCTCTACTTATGACTGACCACCTCTCAGCTCTAAATGAGTGACAAAAGATAAAGAAACGCCTGAAAACAACTATAAACATAGAAGGCTTCAAGGCAACACATCTTTGCCACTCGTGCGGATTTAAGATGCCTACAAACCGGAAAACGAAAAATGCAGCACTGTTGATGTTTACCCAGATATTAAAGAGGTAGGTGCTTAAGACTGCCTGATTTAAATATTTATCTAGAGTGGACACTATTTGCTCTTCATTAAACTATAATAAACTCTTCCAAGTTCACAAAAACATGTGTTTCCCCTTTAAACCTGACGAGTCAGTTTTCCAATGAAAATAGTAAAGATACCTTAATATTTAATTGTTTAATAAAAAAAATTTAATAAAAATGATGTGTCTTACCTAGATTGAAGAGCACCTCCCGCCCTCCCTCAGTTGCGTGCACTAATGCCGTCACCACCAAACCCAGTATCACTGCTCCCAACACCACTACTCCTTGGTACTACTCGTACTGGTGTTGGGAGTGGTGGTGCCGGGAGTAGTGGTGTTTGGAGCAGTGGTGCTGGGATTGGTGGTGATGGGATTGGTGCACGCAACTGAGGGAGGGCGGGAGGTGCACTTCAATCTAGGTAAGACACATCATTGTATTTAATAGGCGGATTGTTGCAAACTAAATACTACTCTGTTGATCTTTGTGAAAAGAGTATCATAGAAAAATCACTCATAATTTAAACTGGTATGTCAGTCTTTATGTTTACTTACATTTAATATAATAGTATGTAATCTTACTAAACAAATGACAATGTTGTGATCTATTTCTTTCTTTGTGCATGCGGACCAGTTCGAGCCGTATTATAGCTGTTATAAAAATTAATTTCTTAGATAAAAATGTTGTATAAATTATATAGAGACCCCAGGCTCAATTAACTCTTAATTTTAACATTATGTATCAAACATTTCTAGTTGTAAAGACCGATCAGAGAAATAAAAACTTCTAGTATGTTACAGATATTCAAAAAACTATTTTTATTTCCTAGCAACACTTATTTGTCAAGGTAAACCTGGCAAATATCTAAAGTTGTAAGTTAATAATGCTAAATGAAAATTTGTCATTGGTGAATTCATCGCAACCGCCATAAACGGAGACAGAAGGAAAACAAATGAAAATTAAATAAATATTTCGTTGATGGATTGCCAGAATATTTCCCACTAATTTGGTAGAAATTTGGTTACCAATTATTCAACAGTTTGAATTAAACTGTCACAAGTTTTCAGCTACACATTGAGTAAAGTAAATTCTTACCGTGTTCATTGAAGTGTTTCTCCAACTCCTCGTGTGAGATGGTCTGGGTGGCCGGCGCTTCCAGCTCCACGGTCTGCTCCGGCCTGGACCGGGAACATCTGAACAAGAATACTGTATTTAGTCACTAAATTTATATACAAGAAACACCATGATGTCACTAAATTTTAGTGAAATTGGGGCGTTTTAGTTTGTGTATCGAAATAAACTGGCAGTTCAGGGGCTAATACTTCCATATCCGTTACAATACTCAATACAATCATGTCCCAAAACTCCGAACAGACGGGCATGATCGCTGACGAACATACTGAATACCAACATTTATTTTAATAATAATCTACATCTATATCTACATACACACACTAATATTATAAAGAGGAAAAATTTGTTTGTTTGAATTGAATAAGCTCCAAAACTACTGGACCGATTTGAAAAATTCTTTCACATTATCCCTGATGAACATAATATATTTTCAAAAAGGTCCGTATTAAAACTTTATTAACAGAGCCCACGGTATGAAAAAAATACCAAAAGAATCCTTATATCGTGTACGCTGCGGAAACTATTGACAATAGAGCAAAGTAATGTACTACAGTTTTATAGAAAATATTAATATCTACAAAAAAGTCCAAATACTATACACAACTATTACAGTTATGTCACAATAACTACTTTTTAACTTCCCGCTAAGATAATCGAAAATTTTCAAAAATAAGGAAGTTATGGTTTCAGCCCGATTTTCGAAAATCGAGTTTTCATCAGATCTCGACGTTTTGAGATCCCAGGAAGCTATTCTGACTAATTTTACGTGGACGCATGCAATAGTAACGCCGGTACAAACTAGGCCACATAAGAATTGGGGTCTTTCGCAATCCATGAATTCAAATCCATGAAATTTAATCTTATTAAATTTAACGCGAACCAAGTCGCGGCGAACAGCTAGTAAATAAATAAATTCTTTAAACAAATAAATGCAACCACGGCTTCAAAACTGGTTTTACAAACTGTATCTTAGAGTGAATGTCAAGATTTTTTTTTATAGACAAACACAGTCCACCTGATGGTAAGTGAAAGCTGTGACCCACAGACATTTACATTTATCCCCGATTAAGAATCAAAATGCAGATGCGTTGTCAGTTTGGAGGACTAAGATGATACTGACAACTCCATCAGGCTACTAAAGAAAATATGGTAGTTTCTTTTCTTAAATATATCAACTCCACCTTTTTAATTAGATAACAGGGACAAACGAACGTACAGTCCCTCTGATGGTAAGTGGATGCTGTGGCCCAGACATCTACGTTTATCATCGATTAAGAATCAAAACGCAGATGCGTTGTCACCCTTGAGGACTAAAATGGAATGCCTCGTTTGCAGTAAAAATGGGTCTCCGGTTCTCTACACTCGCCTTACGAAACACAGCAACATTAAGATGCTATTTTACGCTGGTATTCAGTGAGAGCGTGGTCCTTCCCCGGTCGAGCCGACACATTCGTGCTACAACCATGACATAGCTGCTGCGTACCTCTGCCACGTATAGCACGGATATTTGCCATAATTGCCACGCTTAACAAGCGGGTTGGCAACCATAGTATTTATTTTATTTTAGTATTTACTACGCTGCTGCCCATTTCCTGATTTGTTACTTTTTTGCGTCTCTTATGATAAACACGGAATAATAAGATAGGGTAGTGGATATACTTACTTGCCTTCTGTCAAACAATGTACACGTCATGAAGGTTAGAGAACAGGAGAACGATCACTACGTACTAGAGCATAGCCCGCCTGTCCTTGAGAATTTGTAGAATATAATATAGCGGCGCTGACGTCGGTGAATAGTGACGTTAGCTGTTTATGAGTACAAGTAGGTGAAGTTAGTTGAATAATGTACAAATTTTCTTCGCGGCATTGGTGAGAAAATTTTCATGCTCCGTAATTTTGTAATTTTTGACAAAAAGAAACATTAAAAAATGGAGAAATATTTTATTGTGCGTGGATGTGCAAGTGGTTTAGCATCTGATCGGAAAAATAGACTAAAATGACTTTTATTGAGCGAACTTCGCAGTGCCCTACTTATGGTGTCCATATTTCTGGGAACCTATTTTCTACTGCGATCGTTCTCCTGTTCTCTAACCTTCACGGTACACGTATAATCTGTGGGTTGATTATACGCAGGGGGCTTTCAGCGCACTTCGAGTACAGTATAACAATGCTTTCAGGGTGGTGTTGGGTCTGCCGCGATTCAGCAGCGCATCGTGCATGTTTGTGCAAGCGCGCACCGATAGCTTCGAGACGGTGTTGCGCAAACGGACCGCCTCGCTCATGCGCAGAATACGTGGTATGGAGTGTAGAAGTAAGGAGCACAGACTGTGTATTAAAAAGTGTCCGTAGAAAACCGTAAATAAGGCTGCCGTCACTGTAGCTACGGAGTAAATTTTAAAGAACGCGCCATAAAATATTAGTGGGATAGACGACTTTTTCGAGGTTATATTTACTAAATAAAATTATTATAGATTCTAGAGCTACTGAGCAGTTTAGCAGCACACTTCACACCGTCGACAACTGCTAAGTTCATTTCATCCCAGTAGCTACTCCAGCGCTGGTGTGGAGAGTTTTTGAACTGTTATTTACTGCTTACAGATGGCCACTTTTTCAACTATTCTACTATGGGAGTACGTACTCCTTACTTTTACTTCTACACTCCATAATACGTGGTAGCTCTAACACCATACAGAGGGTTATTAGTGACAAACCAGATTGCCCTGTTATGGGACACTGGGTGATAATGCATGTGCATAAACCTAGTGCCTCAGGCGGGCCTGGTTTGTAGTAAAACTAATTATTCCTAATTATTACTAACATAGTTATAACTTTTGTGTACCTACAAATCATTATGAATGTTATGCCTGAAATAAAGAGATTTTTATTTTATTTCTATTTATTTATTTAGTTCTACCACCTCTACACGATAAGATCGTATATTGTTGTAAAGTTTATACAGACTTACCAGATGGACTACTGGGTGGATAAGAAGTTGTACCACGTAGAGTTCGTGGTGGTGTGTGGTGATTGGTGAGGTAGTGATGGAGGCGGGGTTACCTGAGCATGGCGTTGCTGCATCGCAGCGCGAGCTCCAGCCCGTCCAGCCAGCAGTGGCCGGCGGCCTGCGACGGCGCGCGGAAGATCAGGTGCGCCGTGGGCAGGGGCTGCACCACCGCACCTGTATGCGCAACCCGTGCACACTGTCACACTCACACGAACATGGCTTACCACTGTTTCCCTCTATTAACTGATATCAACATAGACATCACGTCGGGCTCTCCAATTTGTCCGAGAAAGGAAAAGGGGAGATCACCCGCCGAGGAATGTCAACAACCCGGCAAGCGACCAACGCTCAGTAATTCTACAGAGCTATTCTATATACAACATGTAACAAAAACCCTGTGGTTCCCGTTAACTGCGCTATCAGAATCATATATAAATAATTCAATTGTATAGAAATATATATTATTTTTAAGCTATTGCATAGCTTTTATCGCGGGCATTGAGTGCGGCGACCGAATCAAGAAATTCCGTAACGAACATAAACCTAACATCGTCTAACGTCGTGTAAGTTCGGCAGACTTCGGCACGGTGTTTGTGTGCGTGCGACTAGACGTATGCGTGTAGACTAGTTGCATGTATTGTAAGATAATAAAAATATTTTAAACACTGATATAGTTCATAGCAAGAAGCATATTCTTTGGATTTATATGAGTCGTCGTCATGCTAGCAACTTTCGTGAATTTAGAGTATTTAATAAACACAGACTTTATAGAAAATTATCGTTTGTCGGAAGAACTCATTAATTACCATAAACCTATAGTTTCAATGACAAAAATTCCTGTATTGTAAGTTAATAAGAATTATTCAATAAAAGAAAAAAAAATTGTTTTCTTATCGGTCACCACGCTCAAAAGGTGTAACTTGAATTAATATCAAAGAAAAAAAAAAACAGAAAAAAACAGCATAAATAAAAAAAATATAATTGCATACGTTGATAAAATGCTATGCAATAGCTTTACCGCGGCAGTCCCCGAGTGCCACACGTATTTTTTTTTCAGAAAACTTGACCTTCTTTTTTAATAAAAATAAATTATTTGCAAATTGTATGTGATTTTATTTCCTCTAACTCACACGAGCATCGGTAATGCGAGGTCTTTGACAATCCTTTTACTCCTCGGCCAATGCAGAAATAAAAAAAACCACATACAATTTGCAAATTATTTTTTTAATTAAAATTAATTTTTTTAAATGTGTTTTATTGAAAAAAAAATATTTCTATACGCCTGAATACTGATTCTGATGATGCAGTTAACAAGAACCACAGGGTTTTTTTTACATGTTACTTCGGAATTTTGATAGCGTGATTTAGGCTTCGATGCGTTTTAATTGTAACGCAACGTAGCATCGCCACGCCATGTTTTTCAATTTAAGAAAAACTCACAAAAATTAAAGGAGCAATAAAAATTTTCAAATTTTTCCATGATACTTTAAAAAAAGCATTTTGTAGCTCTAAATATCTAGTTTTTTTTAATTTTTAACCAAAAAATTTTTAAATAAAAGAATAGAGCATGCACCTGTGCTTGCGGACACACTCTTGCACTATAACCTTCCTCTGCGCAGATTTTCTTAAAATATTATTATTGTTATACTCGAAGTATAATAATAATTTTCTCCAGACTCCATACAGTGTAGTATACATATAAAATTAAAGTGTCCGTGTGTAATATCGAAGTAACTGGTACTTTTCATGGGAAGAAATCAACAGAAGCAGTCAGCAACGTATGCACAACGCAAATGGACTCATGTTGAGCTGTAATGATGATGATAAAACGATGAACTAATGAAAGAGAGTTAAAAAATATACGAGGGGCATTCATATATGCTCGTTACGAGTATGTTAGAAAAACATACTTAAATTTATGAAACATTTTTATTTTTCAATATAATCTCACGTGACATCATTTACTTGTTCCGATTTACATTTACTTGTTCGTGGAAAAAAAGCTTTTCTAATCCCTTAAAAAAATATATTCTTCGTCTTGGACTGAAAAATCCGTATTTACAGCGGACTTGAGCTCATTATCAAATCACTATCCCCGAAGGTCTTTTTTTAGTTTGGGAATGAAAACTAGTATCTAGAGACTACAACTGTGCCCCCGCTACCCCTGCACCACCCGCGCCACCTGCAAAAGCACTAAGTTTCTCGACTCATGACTAAAACGCAAAACTAGTGCAATATCGGCACGATGAATCGTTCGAAATAACGAAAGAAAGCACACTTAACAAACTTTGAGTGAATTTAGCAAGGAAATCCCGACACTAACACTTGAACCGATTAATTATATAACATACTGTTGCCGGCGTATAGTACATATTTATGATTTATTATGTCAGTCATACTAAATATTAATATCCTATACCTTTAAACGAGTAATTCTTGTATATACTTAGTCAGGTCATAAGTTCTGTCAAAAACTTTTTATAAAGTTAATGATAAACTTTTTGATAATTATATACAAATTATATATGAAATGAAAGGTAGTTTAATTAAGAATACAATTTTATTTACATAATTCAAAATGCCCTTCCCTATTTTGAATATATGCCCTTAATCGACGCGGCCAATCATCAGTCGCAGCACGCACCACACTCATATCTATTTCTACCGCTGCTTTAGCCAAAGATGTTCGGAGAGATTCCAAATTCTGATGATGTTTAGCGCAGACTTTCTCCTCTAAATTTTGCCATATCTTATAATCCAGTGAGCTTAAATCTGGACTAGAAGAGGGCCAGTCTTCATGTCCGATAGAGCCAATTCCATGGGCGGTCAACCAATTTTGCGTGCCTCGTGCCCTATGAGCTGGTGCTGTCCTATTGGAATATCCAATGTCTGTTTTTAAACATTGTTTGAGAAAAAGGTTCCACTATGTTTGTTAGGACGGTATTTTGGTACACCTCGGCACTAGCTTTTACACCTTTTTCACAGAAAAACACCTCAGTTAAGTTTGAATATGAGCCTTCAAGCCAAACCATGAGTGACGAAGGCTAGTGTGCTCGTTGAACCCTCGGAATACGCGTTCTGGCTTCTTCACTGCTGTGGGCATACAACTTATCATTTTGTTTATTATAACTTTCTTACTAAAAAAAAATTCATCCGAAAACAAAACTTCGCGGTATTTTTCTCCCGCATACCGCCGTAACAAAGCGCGGGATCTAACCAGCCTAATTTTTTTCAAACGCTCGCTCAAAAAATATCCGGTCTTCTTACGATAAGCTCGTAGTTCTAGGTCTTAATTGATCACTCTTTTGACCGTGGTTCTGCTTAAGCCCATTTGAAGGGCTAAGATTTTTTGTTTACGAGCAGGATTTCGTTCGATTCGCGCCTTCATTGCTTTGATGATCGCGGGTGTCCTAACTGTACGAGGTCACACGCTCCTCTTACGATCTTCAAAGCTAGATTCTTCAGTGAATCGTTTGATGGTGCGATAAACAAATCGTAAGGTCTCGTAAAATCTCTTTTGGCGCGTAACCACACCGGTGCAACGCGATAACCGCTACTCTATCTTCTTTCTTCGACCAATTCATATTTGAAAATGAATCAAAATTAATGTCTATTTTATTTTCGGCAAGGGCAAACGTTATATTTTTAAAATTGGTAAAGTTCATCTAGTGAGTAATCAAATTATTTAAATAATAAGGTTTTGACAGAACTCATGACCCGACTAAGTATATATGATGGGAATCTCGGAAACGGCTCCAACGATTTTCATAAAATTTAGTGTCCAGGGAGTTACGGGGGTAATAAATCAATCTAGCTAGGATTTATTTTTAGAAAATGTCTTTTTGTCCGTGTTTTCAGGCCATGAAAAACCGTTACAATATAAGAAGGTAAATTTTGACACTGTGTTAATGATCGTAATAGCTAAAGCGCATATCGAGCGGTCACATAATCGTAATGCCTCGGTTCGCGTCCCGTTTCCGGTCCGATTTGTTTTACCTTTTTTTTTCAAGTTCTCTTCTTTTGTGAGAAAATCTATTATTTCGAGCCCTTTTTTTAGTATTTTTTGAAAACACGAAAATTTTAATTAAACTATAATTATATACTATAATTATAACTAGTTTTTTCTATTATGTCAATATGATCAAAAAATATTATTCATGTCAGTATGTAATTTGTATCTAAATATAATTTTAAAAAAAACCGCAACAGCAAATCTCGGTCATACAGGTACTTCATGTATAAAATAAACAACATGGGCACTAAAACACTTCCTTCAGAAGTTCTAGCCAGAGATTTGAAGAAGCTACAAGTTCGGCTGTATGGTGGATGGTTTATTTCATCAAACCCGCATCTTGTATAGTAAAGCCTTGGAGAGCCGGTGCGTGATCATGAAAAAGCTGCACTCCATTGGTCAGCTTTCCTCTTCCCTTTTCTTTTATTGCTTCCATCAAAAGGCAAAAGTAGCTGAGTATTTGTCTGCGTTGATGGTTGCTTTTTTTGTGTACTAGATTAATAATATTCCTTTGGAATCCCAAAACACCGTGGTCATGACTTTACCAGCCGATAGTGACTTAGAACTTCTTTTCTGATCCCTTCCATGCCATTGCATAGACCCCAGCAGTAGAAGAACCCACGTTTCTTCTGTTGTAACTACCCTACCTAAAACACTTGTAGGCACCATACAGCTCTAAAAGCTGCCTACAACAGTCAACCCCCCCCCCCCTGATTTTGAAGCCCAATGAATATTCGCGGCAACCATCTTGCACTGACTTTTGTTATAGGTTGATAGTCATGCAATATGGTGTGTATGGTACCAACGGATAGGTTAGTCATTTCTGATAACATCTTAATTCTTACTCGTGCAGCTTCTAATACAAATTTTTCAATAATTTTCACATATTCTTCTGTAGCCGCTGCGATTGGCTCACCCGGGCGGGGGTCATCTTCGATGATTTCCCTGCCTCTTTTGAGTTCACTTGAACACTTCTTTAAGGTTGCGATTAAAGGAGCAGTCTTGGTAAAAACGGCCACTGTTTTTTCATGGATGTTTTTTTTATCTTTCCCTTGTTAAGTGAGGAATTTAATCACCTCACGGTGCTCAATTTTTTCCAACATTGTCGAGTCACATAAGAGTACATAAGAAGTAATGAAATTATCAAGACGAAATTTCATATTTATACCAACAGATAGTGTCGTTGGCTAATGAATATTTTTAACTACCCACATTATTAGCAAATCACCCTAGTACCGCGAATACATTGAATGCCCCTCGTAGAGCAGCCTACGTTCTCGTATTTAATCGTATTTACCTATAGTCTCGTTAGCTAATGAATATTTTTAACTACCCACATTATTAGCAAATCACCCTAGTACCGCGAATACATTGAACGCCCCTCGTAGAGCAGCCTACGTTCTCGTATTTAATCGTATTTACCTATAGTCTCGTTAGCTAATGAATATTTTTAACTACCCACATTATTAGCAAATCACCCTAGTACCGCGAATACATTGAATGCCCCTCGTAGAGCAGCCTACGTTCTCGTATTTAATCGTATTTACCTATAGTCTCGTTAGCTAATGAATATTTTTAACTACCCACATTATTAGCAAATCACCCTAGTACCGCCAATACATTGAACGCCCCTCGTAGAGCAGCCTACGTTCTCGTATTTAATCGTATTTACCTATAGTCTCGTTAGCTAATGAATATTTTTAACTACCCACATTATTAGCAAATCACCCTAGTACCGCCAATACATTGAACGCCCCTCGTAGAGCAGCCTACGTTCTCGTATTTAATCGTATTTACCTATAGTCTCGTTAGCTAATGAATATTTTTAACTACCCACATTATTAGCAAATCACCCTAGTACCGCGAATACATTGAACGCCCCTCGTAGAGCAGCCTACGTTCTCGTATTTAACCTTTCATGTGCCGGGCCTCACTGCGCTTGTTAACACCCGTCTGCCGCAAAATTTCAGCGCGCGCGGATGCTTTTTTAATATGAAATTTTAAGCAATTACTCGGAATATAAATAACTTATGTTACTATTGCAGGATGGTATGAGCCTTACCCGTGTTTTAAAACATTTTTCTTAAGATTATATTATTTTATTTATTAATTAGAAGCTGCTTTTTCTGTGTCGAGAAAAAGTGAAATTATAGGTACAACAATAAAGCAATTGGAATTCTGTTTTTTGTTTCTATTAGCCCAATATATTTACTGCTAAGATAATCCAAAATATCTAAAACTTATAAGCTAAAACGAGTATAAAAAGTAGTTTGAATGTAGCTGTTGGCCGAGCGCAGATGTACGTTCCGGCATAATGACGCAAGCGTAGATCTGCGTTCCGACAAAGCACATACAGGATGTTGTATTTTTTAGGAACAAATAAAACGAAATGTTTAAAAAATATAATTATTATTATATAATTAGTAATCAACGTGCGACGAAAGGCGATGCTCATAAGGTTATGGAAAAAAGTTGCTAAAGTATACGAGTTAGTTATACAAAATCGGGTATAGAAGACTACATAGTTATTTTATCACTAAAACGGCAGTTCCACTTTATGATAGTCAATCCAGCATTTTCCGATACATAAAAACACACGACATTTGGTACATTTAATATTACTTTCTGTACGCCTTTTTTTAGCTAAACATCGCACACAACGTCCTCGCTTATAACGCACCTTGCTGTTTCGGTCTTTGCTGTCGTTTTCTTGGTGTTCTGGATAGTGTTCAGTATTATCCAACCTTATCTCGTTGAGCTCAGTTCTTGAAAAGGATGCGGCAGGCCTGATGCGCTGTATCGTAGGACGCTGTTGCGATAATGCTTTAGCTAACAGGTAGCGATACTCTCTATGAGTTTTGTCACCATTGGTCTTGTAAATAATATATGTGTTTAAGATAGAAATGTTGATCAGTCTTCGAAACACTTTCTGATACCATTTTAAGCCACGTTTTCGTTCCAATAAGTACATGGAAAGTTTTTGATCCTTTGAATCAACCCCACCCATATGCTTATTGTAACTATGGACCGCAACAGGCTTATTGCATGCAACACCTGCTCGTTGCCCTGGTGCCATGTCAATATTGTGATGAGTACTGATCATCGTCACTAATTTAATATCCTTCCAGGCTAAGACGGTTATATTTCCGCAGTGCCGACCGACCATGTCTCCTCGCTTCATGTTACGTTCAATCAGACCTCTTATAACAGGGGGATTTCCTGTACGCCGCCGATTCAGGGAGCCCAACACATCAGTGCCCCGTTTTTTTAAGAACCGCGTCAGTTCTACACTATTGTAGTAATTGTCCATTACTAGGCAGTGACCTTTATTAAGATAATCAGTAACCAATTCTATAACAACTTTGCTTGTGACTCCTGTTAACCCATGCATTACTGGTGTTTGTGCTGACTGTCTTGTATTTTTTCCGGTATATACTATCATTTTTAGTAAATAGCCTGATTCCGATTCACAAATTTCGTAGCTTTTTATTCCAAAGCGAGCTGCTTTTGTGCGGATACATTGGACCCAAGATAGTCGGCCTTTCCATAATAATAATGATTCATCAAGGCTTAAATGCCGTTTTGGAACGTACATTTCCCTGAATTTTCTATTACAGTGTTCGAGAATTGGGGCTATTTTAAGGAGTTTGCGATCATATCCGTGAGACATCACATCAAGATCATCATTATTAACAAAATGTAAAAACCGCAATATAAGTATAAAACGATTTTTGGACATTATTTGCCGAAAATGGGGCATTTCCAAAGTATCGGTTGTCCAATATTCGTCTATGCGTCCTCTATAGCATAAACTCATGTAAATCAAAACAGAAAAAAAGACGTAAAGTTCTTCCACAGTTACTTCAACCCAGTCATTTAAACGTGAATTTGGCTTTAATGCACCTTCAACTTCACTAAGACGTGCAATAGTCTGCCAAGCATATTCATTTGTTTGATGCACTATTACTTGCATAATGTTATTGTCCCACACGGTTTTAAATAGCTCTAAAGGATCGGTAGTTGATACTGTAGGTCCTGATTGTTCGGTAAATGATTCCAATACACCTGTAAATGTTTGGAAATCATCAGACCAAGAATAATCATCCACGTTGCTTGGTGTAATTTCTTCGTCATCGTCGTTGATGTCATCCGATTCCAATATTTGTCTAAGAGTATCCTCAGTGATATCTTCATCGTCGCTTATTTCACTACCAGAGTCGATTGCCAAAGTATCGCCAAGGTATGAAGGAAAGATTTGGTCATCTGGATCATTAGCCTAAAACATTATTTGGTTGTTATTATTATTACCACAAAAGTTTACAAAACAAAAATTCTATAGCTACACAAATTATGGAATTTACTTTTGTCTGTTGCAAACAGTTAGGTTCGGAATTTACTGAAGGCGAATTTTGCGACAGATCCCGCTCCTTCAATAAGATTGATGAACCAACAGAAGTGTTGTCGATATCTTCACTCTGAAAGTATAATATTTGTTATAATCTTAAATACACACCTACCTACTTATTAGAAACGAGTTATTTGTTAGATCACAATCACCGCTGTTTCAAACAAATCTGAGCAATAAAACCCTTAGGTATTTTGTCAAACTTAAAACTTTTATGAGACTCCCCTTTTAAACCCTTACAAACAAAAAGGAAATTTTCAATTTGGTTCAGAAGGCGCCTTCGAGTAATCGTGGAACTTACAATTTAAAACAACAACTAAATTTTTAAAATATTTTAAATAGAATTTTAACCACTTACGAAGGAAGATCCAGGGTTGCCTTGCCCTTGAGTATAATTTAATCGCTGCTTTTTATTTTCCCCAGTTTCAGCATCAGAAGTCTCCATAATATCGTTGATTCTTAACGCCCTTAGACATCCTGACTCGGTTCTTTTCAATAAAACTCTTTCATCAGATAAAATTTTAAGTTTTCCGCTTGGAGATTTATTGATTACCAGAGCCGGTATAATATTATGTTGAGATGTAGAAAAGTTTTCTTCCTGGTCCATCTAGTAAAACAATTAATACTTATAAATGATAATCAAAATCTTTACTTTCAGTTATCTTCAATTTTAAGTACTTTGAATCAGATTTTTATACTCATATTCCTACGAAAAATAGATTAATTTTATAAAAAATATATGATAGGCAAAGTATATGATGATTAGTATGTTGTAATTTTTTCGTGTTCTATGTAGTATGTACATCAAATAAATTTAAACTACATTAGATTACAGAAGACATAAAAAACATTGAGCGTAGATCTACGTTCTGGCAATAATAACAATAAAAAAATTGAAACAGCCTGTATCCGCGCCATTTGTATGGCACTTTCACAACAAAAACAAGAGGGTGTTTTATAACACAATAAAATACCGGTTAGACACGGCTCAGGTAGTAATCACACTCAGAGAAGTATACAACAAAAATATGTAAAATAATCTGCAAAAGCGACACAAATAAATGCATAAATCGAAGTTGAAAATACAGCGGTTTGTTCATGGGGTACCAAATGTATTAAATCAACTGATTTTATGATAGTTTTCCAATTTTTTTTCATTACTGTATAAAATAATCACATAATTGTACATAAACTTAAAGATATACTCACTTTCTTAGCTTCTTTTAAATAAAAACAACACAGTGAAAAGAGTTTTTGTTTGCCGTTACACGCCCGAACGAGTAGTGACTTCAATGGCACAATTTGAATATATTTCATTCCTAACTGAACTGAGTGAACTGATGTTTTCGTTTCTTTCGTTCCTTTTCTCATTCATACATATGTTTGTAAGCCAATAAAGACCTTAGATGCTTACATTTAGCCTCTTTTTCGGACGCAGTCAACGTTGCGCATATCTGCGCTCCGGCAGTTAAAACAAGATAATATGTACGCGCAGTTCTACGTTCCGGCAAACAAAGGGTTAATCGTATTTACCTATAGTCTCGTTAGCTAATGAATATTTTTAACTACCCACATTATTAGCAAATCACCGTAGTACCGCGAATACATTGAACGCCCCTCGTAGAGCAGCCTACGTTCTCGTATTTAATCGTATTTACCTATAGTCTCGTTAGCTAATGAATATTTTTAACTACCCACATTATTAGCAAATCACCCTAGTACCGCGAATACATTGAACGCCCCTCGTAGAGCAGCCTACGTTCTCGTATTTAATCGTAATTACCTATAGTCTCGTTAGCTAATGAATATTTTTAACTACCCACATTATTAGCAAATCACCGTAGTACCGCGAATACATTGAACGCCCCTCGTAGAGCAGCCTATGGTCTCGTATTTAATCGTAATTACCTATAGTCTCGTTGTGGGGACCCCTTGGTGCCCAGATGCTCTGCTCCAGAGGATGATATAGCTTGAAACAGAAGCCGTCCTTCTTGCTGGGTCTCTCGATGACCCGGCAGGATGTGAGGAGTACTGTGCCCACCCAGTGGCTGCTCTGTTGAAGTAATAATGCATTTACATTATAGTACGTGGTAAGAATTATTTTGTCTAGACGTATCTTATTTCACGGTATGTGAAATAAGAACAGATGGAGAGTTAATTGAGCAAGTGGATGAGTTCGTGTATTTGGGATGTGTATTTAGCAAGGATAGTAGTAGATAGTAGAATGACGAGTAAATGCAGGGAATAGAATGAATGGGGCATTAAACTCTATTATGAAGAATCAGAATGTGTCAAAAAAGGCACGTATGGTAATTCATAATGCTGTGTTAGTCCCTACTTTAATGTAAGGTAGTGAAAGTTGGGTGTGGCAGAAGAAGCACGAAAGTAGAATAAATGCTGTAGAAATGCGGTCTTTAAGGAATATGCTAGGGTTGAATCTAAATGACAGGGTGAGAAATTGCGTGATAGGAGATAAATGTGGTATGCAAGATGATGTTGTTACCAGGATCAAGAAAGGAATGCTTCGGTGGTTTGGTCATGTAGAAAGAATGATTGAGGAAAGTGTGACAAAGCAAATTTATATGGCAGATGTGAACGGCAGAGTCGGGAAGGGACGCCCTAGAAGAAAGGTTATTGACCAAATTGGCGATATTTTGAAAACGGGCCACGTTAGAAGTACCCTTAACCGACGAGCATGTATGCGTAGATATATGGATGTAAAGGAGGCGAAAGAGGTATGTCAGGATCGTGCCAAATGGAAGTCCGTAGTCTCTGCCTGCCCCTCTGGGTGAAAAGCGTGAGTATTTATGTTATGTTATGTTTTTTACGTATCAGAAGTGTTCTGTCTAGAAAAAAGTCTAAGTATCATTGGACCTGCAGGGTATATAATAATTACAGGCAGAGGGATATTATCCTGAAGATTCTTTTTGTTTGAAAATTTCGTGCGTGTCTTTTTATATGTAGGTAGTTTTTAGTTTATACAATAATTGTGATAACCAAGCACTCAATCCACCTGATTAAGCGTATGCTGTGGCACATAAACATCTACATTTATCCTCGTTTAAAAATTAAAATGCAGATGCCTTGTCACCCCTGAGAACTAAGAACGCCCCTTTTCAAGCAAAAAACGGTCTTCGGTTCTCCACACTCACCATAAGAAACACAGCAGCGTTAAGCTGCTATTTTACGGTGATGTGTTCTGTGAGAGCATGGTTCTACCCCGGTCGAGCCGACCCATTCGTCCTACAAGCGTTACATATCTGCAGCGCGACTTAGCTTAAGTTCGATTTTTCTTACTGCATTGTTGTGTACTCCCCAATCCAAATTTTTAAAAGGGTTTTAAACAACTCACTATCATTATAAGGTTTGGCCGTTTAGTTCTTTTTTTTTCTAAAATTATAAAATCTTAAATTTATATATTAACAATTAAAATACCAAAAATTGTTCTTTTTGCTATTATAGGAGATTTGGCCAGCCGTCCGACTCAAGCCAAGATGAAAGTTAGAATAGGTAAACCTTATTAGAATGTCAGATTTTTAAATTTACACTAACTTGTTATTATATATATAAAAAAAATAGATTTATATCAGTGGGAGATGTAGTGCACCCCATACGATAGTATTTTTTATAGAATAAGGGAGACAAACGAGTACACAGTCCACCTGATGGTAAGTGGTTGCTGTGGCCCGTAGACATCTACATCTATCCTCGATTAAGAATCAAAATACAAATGCGTTGTCACCCCTGAGGACTAAGATGAAATGCCTCTTTTGCAGTTAAAATCATCATCATCATTACAGCTCTTCACAAGTTTACTACAGAACATAGGCCTCCCCCAAGGTATGCTACAAAGCACGGTTCTGAGCCACCTGCATCCATCGACTTCCTGCATGTGTTACCAAGTCGTCACTCCATTTAGTAGGGGGTTTCCATACACTACGCCTACCGGTACGAGGCTGCCACTCAATAACCTTTTTTGCTCATCGGTTGTCGGTTCTTCGATCTATACAGCCGGCCCATTGCCACTTCAGCATACTAATCCGTTGGGCTATGTCGGTCACTCTGGTTCTACTGCGGATATCCTCATGTCTAAGTTTATCACGCAGAGAAACCCCGAGCGTAGCCCTCTCCATAGCTCGCTGAGCGACTTTGAGCGTCCTCATATGGCCAGCAGTGAAGGACCACGTCACAGATCCGTAAGTCATCACTGACAACTTTTAATAATAATCAAAATAACCTTTCTACCGGCCGCATCGTCCGTCGGTTTCTCCCCCCCCCCCCCCAACCCTCTGCCGTTTCGTTTCCCCCGCCGAGGGCTTCCATCTGGTTGGGCTATTTATTTTATTTATGTATTTTTTTATTTATTTTGATAAGTATATTTTATATTTTGTATATTTTAGTACCGTATTATTTATACAAATAAAGTTTACTGAAAAAACAATGCTACAAATTATGGAAGGAATATTTTGATTAATGTTCTAAATGGTATCTGGTATAAAACGGTCCAGCTACATCCTCTCAAAATTCCACGGATTGATAGTCACAGATTACCAAGAAAGGACACAACAGTGATTATGAGGCTGCGTTCTAGGCACATTCCATCCAAGGAGTTTGCTTTTCTCATGAATGAAGTCCCGTCAACGAACTGCGAACACTGCGGTGTTCGTGGGGACCTAATGCATGTCTTGATGGAGTGTGCCCGCAATGCTACCTTTCGAATAGCTGAGTGTAAAAATATTTTAAAGCAATTTGTTGACTGTAACATTATTTTATCCAACCTTCATTCCGATGAAACAAAATTATTGGTTAAACTGTATAACATAGTATTCTCCTCAGATCAGTCAACTAGATAGATTTTTTTTTCGTTTTGCTTGCTTGTTAAATTGAATGTTATTTAGTTCGTAATGATATCAAATAGAACGACATAATCGCATTTTGATTAAGCTCTTCAAATAATGATTTAAAAATAATTATTGAAGTGAAACTTCTTTATCGACGTAGTGGATTAGTATATACGTCACGTTTTCTTGTGACTTTTCGTCGCTGGGGTTATGTGAGTAATAAAATAAAAGAAAAATGAGACACAGAGTCTCATTCTCATACTCAGAAAAAGTATTTTTTTTATAGGAAAAGGGTGACAAGCGAGCAAACAGTCCACCTGATGGTATGTGGTTGCTGTGGTCCATAGACATCTATATCTATCATCGTTTGCGAATTAAAATGCAGATGCGTTGTCAGTCTTGAAGACTAAGATGGAATGCCTCTTTTCCAGTAAAAAGGGTCTATTTATATATATTTATGTAATTCTTCTAAAAAGACAGTCTAACTAAAGAAGTTTCACTTCGTAAGTGTGTACACAAACACGCACATTTTTTATTGTTATAAAAATAATAAAACGAATATACAATATACATACCTTGGCCTTAGAACTTTTGTACAATAACAAAAGGCCAGGCTTCAACACACACCACAGCTTGGTCCATGACTTTAGTGAACCTCGGACCTACAACAAAACAAATTAATAGACTTAAAATGTTTCCAATTTCTTTATAACTGGGCCAAAGTAAAAATATGACACAAGAGGCATGTGTATGGCAATTTACAATGATGTGTTAGTCCCTACCTTAATGTATGGTAGTAAAAATTAGGTGCGGCAGAAGAAGCACGAGAAAAGACAAAAATAATGTAAAGCAAACCCGTGACCATGTAGCGGTGGTTTAAGAACATCCACAAACCCCATATCATCCCACGGGACTCGCAAGAGACAACAAACCTGTAGGACAGCAGCGCTAAAATAAAAAGCTGCTGATGCAGACAAAGCAAATATAGGGGATATTTATGTAAATATTGATGTATATACCTATATGTAAATATTGTTTACGTGGTAGAGCTGGCATGCTGCAGTTATATTAGTAGTATAGTTGTAGCACGAATGAGTCGGCTCGACCGGGGAAGGACCACGCTCTCTCAGAATATCAGCGTAAAATAGTAGCTTAATGCTGCTGTGTTTCGTATGGTGAGTGTAGAGAACCGGAGACCCTTTTTACTGGAAACGAGGCATTCCATCTTAGTCCTCACGGGTGACAACACATCTGCATTTTGATTCGTAATCAAGGATGGATGTAGATGTCTATGGGCCACAGCAACAACAGGGACAAACGAGCACACAGTCCACCTGATAGTAAATCAGGTGGACTGTGTGCTCGTTTGTCCCCCAAAAAATCCTATAAAAAAATTTAATAGTATTCTTATTTCATTTTTCTAGTGTATTATTAGTCACTTCTTAGGCTCGGTTTACATTTCAAGAACTGACAAGTGCTAGTAACAAGTGACTAATGTGAATAGAATATAAGTAGCGGCACGAAAGTCTAGCGGCGACCGTTATTGCAAATAAGTCGCGCTGATTGGCTCGTGCCTATCGTTGGCACGCGTTGATTGGGTCTCGCTAGACTTACGTGCCGCGATTTGTACGCACTAAGCATAATATATCATTTGCCACTCGCACTTGTCATTTCTTAAAATGTAAACCGGGCCTTAGTTCCTACTCCTCCTAACAATTACGTGTGCTATATAGGCTCATTGCCCCCCCCCCCCCCCCCAATTCAAAATGCAACACAGAAAACACGTACCTTTGTCGATAATACGACACGCTTTTGGCCCCTAGACAAGGCATCATCATGGAGGCCTATGTTCAGCAATAGACTTTTATAGGTTGTCATGATGATATTGACGAGTATACATTCAAATTAACCGTTGTTCTGGCGGCGTGGCTTTTTTTAAGTTATCGAGCTGATGACCTGGAGACATCTGTCTCTAGGAAACAGCTTTTCTAGGTTGTCTTCAATTAAGAATTAAAATAAAAGGCTTATCCATTTGTCGGTGAAGCTCACGAACGAATGAAAGTGGTGCAATGACTTCATAGTACGCAAATTATGAGATAGCTATACCGAGCAAGCGCTAGGAAATAAGCGTAAGTATGCGCCAAACAACATTTTTATTATTTTTGATAAAACTTTGTTATGTATAAAAAAATGGTTTTTGAGAACTTAGATATGATTATTTATTATGCTTTAAAATAATTCAATTAACTTAATCGCAAAAATATTGTGGTGTCATGGAGAAATTTAACTAATTAGAGACCACTTTTCAATTTTTTTCTATAGAAATAATTAGATGTTATCGTGTTTTTCTTTTATGAAATCCAAGGACATATAGTGAAAAACCAAATACTAAACATTTGGTGCGTAATCTATAAAACACAAAAAAATATGTGCAATAGAAAAACCACCGAACTTTCGAGGCATCACCTTAATGATAACAGTAATAGGAGAGAGCATTGAAGGTGACTGAGAATGATTTTAATATTGGTATTTTCGTGTAGTTAGAATTTGTTTATTTTATGTTCAATGGAATAAACGATTTTTAAAACCAACTGTCAGTCGTAAGACTGCACGTTCAGAAATGAAAACTTCTTAGCTTCACAAACTTGTAAACATTATTTTTGGGTCGCCAAGAAATATTTTTAAATACTTTCTTTAATTAGAAATTATTTTTATCAACATATTAATATATGTAATATATTATTATGTTACCTATATTATATATAATATATAACGATATATAATATATATATATAAACAAACAAATTTATAAATACATATTAATTTTATAAAATTAAACAATTGGATTTAAAACATTACTTTCATCAACTTTACGTATCTGAGAGTGAACGTAACATGAGTTCAGTGCTATTTCCCAATCCCAAAAACGTTTTACCTTTAGCCAATCAGCGAGGACCACAACAGTGGGATCCTCGATAGAGTGTAAGAGTGCCGATGCTGCTCTCTTCTTTTCTCTTCTGTAATGCTGACGCTGAGCTTTGTAACTCTCCTTGCGGGAGAGGGCTGTGCTCGGTGTACGTGACACGCCAGCTGCTGTTTCTGAGGACTGCAACGATTAAAAATATTCCACTTTTATTCTCTTTTTGGTATTTTACAATATACAGAATTATGACTTTCTAAATGTTAAGAATTTTAATACCTGTCTTTATCTATTTACATAAAAATTAATTGGTACATGTATGAAAGATCATCACTTGAGAACGGCAAGACCGATATTATAAAAATATAATGAGGTGACTGGGACTCCGTGACGGACCGCTCCGGGCTCAAATGCAGAAGGCGGTGCTCCTCAATACCGCCCGCATCGTCCGCTGGTTCCTTTCCCTTTCCCCCTAACCCTCGGCCGTTTGGTCTCCCCAATCGAGGGCTTCCATCTGGTTTGGCTTTTATTTATTTATGTTATTATATTAAAGATATAATATTTATGTATATTTATTACCTTTTATATATTCATTCAGCCCAACCAGCGCCTATATATATATATATATATATATATATATATATATATATATATATATATATATATATATATATATATATATATATATATATATATATATATATATACCTATATTTATTATGTCATTGCGTATGTGATTGAACTATTCCTAAACGGCTAAACCGATTTTGATGATTTTTTTTGTATTTTTTGTATTTGTACGGTGGCGCTGTTGTCGAGATCCAGAAATATATATATATATATATATATATATATATATATATATATATATATATATATATATATATATATATATATATATATATATATGTTGATTCCAGAATGGTTTCGATTCACATTTGGACCTGGTTGGTGGCGCTGTTGTCGAGATTCAAAAACCACCCGTTCGAAACCGGTTCGGATCGCCAGTATTATATATAATGGGTGGTGCATCTGTTAGTGATCGTGTAACTTCTGATTAACTTAACCGATTGAGGTCATCGTCACACAAAATATCTTTTATTGAGACGATGGTTCTTATAGGTGTCACTGTAATCTGTGTAAATTATATGTGTATTAACGAATTCTATATTTATTAATCATACTTTTATTTTCGGACTCTTTTAACTGGATACGAGGTATTCCATCTTAGTCCTCAGGGACGTTTTACTACGTAACGTTTTTATAAAATAAGGGTGTCAAATCAGCACACAGTCCATCTAATGGTAAGTGGTAGCTTTGGCCCATAGACTTCCACATTTATCCTCAACTAAGAATCAAAATGCAATTATGATGTCATCCGTGAGGACTGAGATGGAATGCTTCGTTTTCAGTAAAAGGACTCTCCGGATCTCTACACTCACCATACGAAACTCAGCAGTATTAAGCTGTTATTTTACGCTGGTATTCTGTGAGAACGTGGTCCTACCCCGGTCGAGCGGAACCATACGTGCTAAAATCATAATATAGCTCCTGCGTGACCCTGTCACGTAAAAAATTACTGCATTTTGATTTATCATGGAGGATAAATGAAGATGTCTACGGCCCACAGTATCCACATACCACCAGGTGGACTGCGTGCTTGTATGTCACCCTTATTCTACAAAAAAAATCATAATAACTAATATTTACCATACTAAAATGACTCGTATACATATGTTGGATTAGTGCCAAAAAAGAAAACCACAAAAACTGCACCCGATAGGTGGCGCTGCGGTTGTGTTATTAATAAATTTGATATTATGTACTCATAGTGCTGCCTAACGGTAAGGGAAGACCAAAGTATCCCGGAAGAGCTAGCTATAACATATTATACATTCCCTTACTTCCTTTTATGTCTTTTTTTCTCATTTCATATGCTCTGTGACCTCTCTGTCTCTCATTGTCTTTAGTTTAATATGTCTACAAATAATAATATGGTTTCACCACTTGTTAGTAATGTGTAACGTAATAATATAATCATTATTACGATCGTAAAATGTTTTTTTTATTATCCCGGTGCGTTTCTTGCTGGTTCTTCCCAGAACAGAGGCGTTTTCTAAACCAGTGATAAATTCTACATAAGGATGACCGTCAATAAGTATTTATAATCTTTAACGAATAAAAAAAAATCTATGTCAAATTCTATTTATGAATTTAAAAAAAAAATTCGAATCCACATAGTGGCGGTGTAAGGATAACCAGTACCACATATGGTCCTGTAGGTGTCGTAAGAGGTGATAGAGGGAACCCACTTAGGAGATGAGTATCTTCCTAACTAAATCTAAAAAATATAAAGCTGCGTTGCAACTGTGGGAAAATATCCTCGCTATGAGGTTAACCCACGGGGGAGGTCTATATACAACAGTGGACTTTTAATAGACTGTACGGTAACTGTACGGTAAGTATACGGTAACTGTACGGTAAGTATACGGTAACTGTACGATGATAATAATAATGTCCTCCGGACCGAATTTCGGCCACGGCGGCCTGCCTCAACGGAGGCTAGCCATCGGCGCTGGACAGGATTATAGTGCACGAGCGTATGCGCAAGCACAGGTGCACTCTCTATTGCCTCACTCTCATAATCCGATGGGACGGTAAACCGACACGACCGGAGAGAGATCAGGCGCAGGACCAACGGCTTTACGTGCTTTCCGAGGCACGGGGGTGAGACACCGCCAACTTCCTGACTCCGGGCAGCTACTGAGAATTTCTTGACGAAAAAACTCAATAATTGATTTTTTGGCCCGACCCGAGATTCGAACCCAGGACCTCATGATCAGCAGTCGCACTACTACAACCACTAGACCAACGAGGCAGTAACTGTACGATAACAGCACGCTAACGGTACGGTAATTCTATTTTTTCTCTAATATCAGTATCTTGGTAACTTACTTTGTCAGACGAAGTGCCGTCCGGCGGATGCCCTCGGCCGTCACCGGAGGCCGGGGTCACCACCGCAGCCCCGGGGGATCTCGGCGGAGGCGTCAATGTCGGCTCACCTGTTGAAAAAAATAGTAATCTAAGTAAAAACAATATTCTAAAGTTCAAAGAAATTTGAAAAAAAAATCATCAAATTCTATTTTATAAAATAAGGGTATCAAACGAGCACACAGTCCACCTGATTATAAATAAATGTTGTGTCCCATAGACATCTACATCTATTCTCAATTAAGAATTAAAATACAGATGCGTGTCAGCCCTGAGAACTGAGATAAGGGTTCTATCAGACAGGAAGCGGTCATGCGTTTAAGCGTTCCGCGTTCGCGTTTTGCGTTCGAGCCTTCAGTTGCTCGCCAATCACGAACGCCTACGTGCTGGTTGACCGAAGCGGTCAGAATGCCTGCTGTCCGGGTCTGTCTGTGTAACGTAATACAACACAAAGAACGCAGAAAGCGAACGCGTAACGCTTGAACGCCTGAACGGCTTCTGTCTGATAGATACCTTATACCTCATTTCCAGAAAAAAGGGTATCTCTCTCGTCTGTTCTCTACACTGCCATACAAGACTCATCAGCATTAAGCTGTTAATTCCCGCTGGTATTCTGTGATAGAGTGATCCTAATCCGGTAGAGACGACCCATTCGGGCTGCAAATACAATATAGCCGCTGTGTACCAAAAATATTTACAAAACTTGGATACGGTTTTTACGTGGTAGAGCCATGCTGCAGTTATATTAGTAGTATAGTTGTAGCACGAATGGGTCGGTTCGACCGGGGAAGGACCACGCTCTCACAGAATACCAGCGTAAAATAGTAGCTTAATGCTGCTGTATTTCGTATGGTGAGTGTAGAGAACCGATAATCAATGAGAAGAGGTTCTCGATTGACAGCCTCGTACCGGTTAACGGAGTATAAGATTATCGTTAAAAACAAGTAGATTTTAGTAGAACTAACAGGTACTTACATATTTACGAACAACAAAATAAATGTACTGAAGGCCAATTAAAAGTTCCCAGAAACGTACATGAAGACACAATTACACAATAACAAATGATTTCAGAAGTAAAATGAAGTAAACATGGTATATCTAATACACATCAGTTAACAAAAAAAATTATTACTCAATAGATATTTATGTTGCCCGCTAGAGGTGTTAAATAAGTCAATATTGTGTATTTTAACCACGTCATTTAAACATTTGCTCGCTTTTTTTATAGAATAAGGGTGATAAATGAGCACACAGTCCACCTGATGGTAAGTGGATGCTGTGGCCCATAGACATCTACATCTATCCTCGATTAAGAACCAAAACGCAGATGCGTTGTCACCCCTAAGTACTAAGATGTAATGCCTCGTTTTTTTTTAAGAATATTAACAATGCTATAAACATTTCTAATAGTCCCCTTAACCACTCGTGGTAATGCTTAAATTGTATTGTATTTTTTTATTTTTTATTATTAAATTACTTTTAATAAGCTTAAATTTTTTGTTCACGCCAGTATTCGAATGGCGGATTCGAACCCACGACCTTTTTGAGTTCGCGGTCCGCGCCCTGCCATTAGGCTACAGTCGCTTTATTTTTCGTTTCTAGTAAAAAGGGGTCTCCGGATCTCTACGAAACACAGAAGTATTAAGCTACTGTTTCACGCTGGTATTCTGTGAGAGCGTGGTGCTGCCCCGGTCGGGCCGACCCATTCGTGCTACAACTATAATATAGCTGCAGTATGGCTCTACCACTTATAAAAAACCACGTATAAATAAGAATGTTCTTATTAAATAAAAATTTTGAAGTGAAAACTTCTTTAGCGGCGTTGGACACTTTCTGTAATGGGTAAAAATTGTTAAACTCGCGTCAGGACACGTGACCCCGATCGAAAATTCGTAAGACGGACGGACGGCATAGGACCATAGGAGGAACGGGAAGTATCCCCCTCTCTTTCTACTGCGCGGCGGCCCGCTGTTTCGTTTAGGCGGCGCAGGGCGCTTGCGCGAATGTAATATAAATTGTCATGTTTGTGTACGATAGCGCAATAAATAAATATAGTATCCTACCACATAAATGATAGTACTTTTATACTGATAATTAAAGCAATTCGTGCAAAATTATTCCCTAACCATTCCAAAATATCAAAAATGCACAACGTTAATATTCAAGTTTTCACTTCTGCCGGCACTCCCGGAGTGCAACCCGTCGTTTTTTTTTCATGTAGTTTTTATAAACTGCCGACACCTATTAGTTTGCATGGCTAGTGTGATGATGCTCATGGAACTTGTAAACGTATTTGCTGCAACAGTTCGTGATAGTCGAATTATTTGTGAATGTTTAATTAGAAGCGACAGATCCGCTATGCGCCTTTTTTGTTTTTTGCGTTGTGTAATCCGGTAAAAAGAGAGATTTAGGTCCAGTTTACACCTTGAGAAGTGACAAGTGCGAGTGAAATTGACAAGTAAACACCGTTAAGTGAAAACTAGCAAGTAGGTGTTCACACACGTGGCAAGTGAATATGCAGTACATCATTATTATATGGAATCCCGAACCACATAGTATTTCTAGTACTCAAAATGGATAAGCAACTGCGCCTACAAGTTCGTGAAGTAATACATATTGACAGTTTGGAGAATTTCAACGCTAGGTGGCAGAAAGTGGAACTAAATCGAACCAAGTCATTTGCCTAGCTGTTTTATCAAACGGCTGGGTGTAATTCAAACCGCTAGTTGAACGGCGCTGTTTAGTAAAGAGGCTAGGCTGTTGATTGAACGGCTTACAGCAGTCACGGGGGGGGGGGGGGGAGGTAAAAAAGGTGGGGAGGTAATTTAATTTAAATGAGAAGTATATAGCAAACAATTTTAGGTTTTAAAAGGCACTTTTTGAAGGATTTTTTTAAAATTTTATGAATTGGCGATGACAAATCGTTTTCTACGTTTACTCACCGTAGGTGGGCGGCGTAGCGGGCGCAGTGGCTGGTAGTACTACGTTCAATGGGGGATGATACTGCTTCTGAAAACAATACATTATGAACTGTAAATTATAAAGTTCACTTTAAATGTTATAAGCGACAGAAGTCTAATGGTAGGGTGCGGACCGCGAACTCAAAGGTCGTGGTTTCGATTCCCACAATCTACTATAATCGTGTACCACTCCTAATACAAGCATTTTAAGTATTAATAAAGTTAATACAATTAAAACAAAGCGTATAGTATATTTTCAAAGTCATATTATATTTTTACAGAATACCAGCGTAATACAATAGTAATACTGTTGTTATTTTTTAATAGAGTAAGGGTGACAAACGAGCAAACAGTCCACCTGATGGTAAGTGGATGCTGTGGCCCATAGACATCTACATTTATCCTCTAACACGAATCAAAACGCAGATCAACCCTGAGGACTAATATTGAATGCCTTGTTTCCAGTAAAAAGGGTCTCTGGTTCTCTACACACATCGTACGAAACACAGCAACATTAAGCTACTATTTTACGCTGGTATACTATAAGAGCGTGGACATTCCCCGGTCGAGCCGAGCCATTCGTGCTACATCCATATATAGCTGCAGCGTGACTCTACCACGTATTGAGATCCTATTGATATAGTAAGTAATTTGGTCATCCTTGAGAACGAAGAACTAACGCCTTACAGCTTGCATTTATACTGGCTCGTTAAATCATTCAAATCAGGAAGCAAAGTGGATGCAGATATGGGTTCCTACGTAGAAAAGTGCGGCAGCGGGCATTGAAGTTGTGCAGCCGACAATAGTGTGACAGTTAAACATTTTATTTATAGCAGATGATATATTACACTTATTATTCGTGAATGTAGAGCAGTACTACCGTGTAGTGGCGGAGTAAGAATATCCACTTAACCAATGATGTATAAACTTATAGATACGTTGTCCGCACTCTAAAATGGCAAGATGAAATGAAGCCAATTGGCCACATCGCGCTTAGTCACGCACCAACCTGTCGCGCGACTCTAAGTTTGTTTTTAATTTATTATATCGTGATTCGTGTGTGTAAACCTGTGCAAAACATAAAGAAAACATGCCGTCGTGTGTTTTCAGACGATGTACAAATTATACCCCAAAAGTTAAAGACAAAAATGTGTCATTTCATGCGTAAGTTCACAAGACTACCTATTTTCATTTCATTTTATTCGACGACGCGGTCTAATGGCGGCCGGCGCATGCAGCTAGTAGTCAAGCAACAGGCATCCCGCCGTACGGTGTCATATTTTCTTTCTCTTTCTTCACGCGTATAAGTAGTTCTAGTATTTTCGCCGTTTTTAAGTGCCGCGATGTTCGTTCATGACGTGTCTATATTATAATACGTCATTGCACTTAACCCATATCATCCCGTGGGTATCGTAATCCGCTTGCCAAACGTGGCGACTGTGGTAAAATCTCCCCTGTGAGGCAATCTGTGGAAAAACCTATGTTCAGCAGTAGACTTTCATAGGCTGCAATGTCTATTAAATTACATTCATATTTAACTTTGTCTATAACTTGTACATAACTTATATAACTTTTGACAGTGGTAGAGCCACGCGGCAGCTTTTCTGTTGCACGTATGGGCCGGCTCAAACCGGGGTGGTACCACGACCTCACAGAATACCGGCGTGAAGTGGAAGCTCTGCTTCCGCGTTTCGTCTGGTGAGTGCAGGTGGCCGGAGGCCTAAACCCCCCCCCCCCCCACCCACCCATCAACATGGTAGCGGAATTAAATAATGATGGAGTTTTCTTCCACGTACGACCTCTCTGTGGAATAGTTTACCACCGGCGATTTTTCCGGACCGATACGACCTGGAGACCTTCAAGAAAAGAGCTTACTCCTTTCTAAAGGGCCGGCAACGCACCCGCAATTCTCCTGGTGTTGCGATTGATCATGGGCGGCAGTAGTCACTTAACATCAGGTGAGCCGCATGCTCATTTGCCCCACCTTCTATAAAAATAAAAATAAACTTTGACTTGACTGCCCCTTGGTCTAGTGGTTGTAGTAGTGCTGCTGATCTGCTGATCATGAGGTCCTAGGTTCGAATCCTGAGTGGTCGGGCCAAAAACCTATTATTGAGTTTTTCCGTGAAGAAATTCTCAGTAGCTGCCCGTAGTCAGAAAGTTGGCGGTGTCTCACCCCCGTTCCTCGGAGAGCACGTGGAAAGCCGTTGGTCTTGCGCCTGATCTCTCTCCGACCGTGTCGGATCACCGTCCCATCGGACTGTGAGAGTTAGGGAATAGAGAGTGCACCTGTGCTTGTGCATACATTTGGGCACTATAAACCTGTCCTGCGTCGATGGCTAGCCTCCGTTGAGGCCGGCCGCCGTGGCCGAAATTCATTTTCTCGTTATTTAACTTTATAGTCATGTGGTAAGAAAATTCAACACCCCATTTCGTCCCGTTAGTGTCGTAGAAGTCAACTATGGGAACCCCCATCTTGTGACCAACGATAGGTGGTGGTATACCCATTACGTTTACGCTAGACGTGAAATACTCCGATGGGCGACAGGCAACAGCTTCAAAGGTGCTGACATCCGGTACTGAGATCGTCAATCCAAACCGGTCGTATCAGATTATCGTAATAACAGACTATGAGAGCGATGGCATAGATAGTGCACCTGTGCTTACGCACTAACTTATTATATTAGTAGTATAGTTGTAGCATTATACGTGATGGAGCCATGCTGCAGTTATATTAGTAGTATAGTTGTAGCACAAATGAGTCGGCTCTGGGAAGGACTACGCTCTCACGGAATACTAGCGTAAAATAACAGCTTAATACTGCTGTGTTTCGTATGGCGAGTGTAGTGAACCGGAGACACTTTTTATAGGAAACGAGGCATTCCATCTAAGTCCTCACGGATGACAACGCATCTGCATTTTGATTCGTAATCGAGGATAGATGTAGATATCTATGGGCCACAACATCCACATACCATCAAGTGGACTGTGTGCGCGTTTGTTACCCTATCCTATAAAAAAAAACTAACTTGTACATTATAACTGTGCCCTGCATAGATGGCTAGTTTCTGCTGAGACTGTTCGCCGTAAATAAAATTCGGCCTTAAGGACATTATTATAAAATAATTACCTTATTCACGTAATTCGGTGCGGACGTGTTAAACTGTCCGTATTCACCGGCCTTCAGCGCCGGTGATGAGGGAGTCGTGGTGGAAGGTGACGACGGCTCCACTGCTGGGGACGAGCTCATCGTGAGTGCGTCAGAGGGTCAGAGCATCGTGGATGATGAAGTGCCGACGAGTTGTGATGAGGCGGGAGTTGTTAGGATGTGTATAGGACAAGGAATTACAGGTAAATAAATATAAACGTATTTTAAATTTAATCAATATAAATTAATTAAAATATCAACAAAATAAAAACATTTAATTAACTCTCGTATTTTGATTAATTAAATTAAAAATATATAAACGATCATCGATCTCATTTGAAGGATAATTAAAATAATAGTATCTGGAATGAATTAGTAGCAAATTCATATAAAATTATTTACATAATACAATCCAATATATTATTATGGAATGGCGAGGGAGAAATGGAAATTTAAGGTAAGGCTGGAATTAATATCCTGATGACTGATGATCCTGAGATCCTGAAAACATACGTAATCAGTTAGTTAAAATAGTAAAGTACATAACATTATTGGAGACGTCATTATATAATACACACGAGGAGTTATTGAGTGAAAACAAACTTATTTAAGCTTATATTTGCGACCAGAAACCCGCCTCGGCTTCACCAGGTGGATCTATTAATGTGACATCATTTAGGTTTTAACCTCAATGACTAGAATAACCTCAAACCCTAGCGGTCTCATGAGAACGCGGCCATATTCCGTCAAATCCCTACTGTCTCATGAGGTCGCACCCACCCACAGCACTTTAACCTATAAAACTTATATATGGGGACTACTTTTCTATAAAGAAGTTTGGTATTGTATAATCAATATGAAATACTCTATCCTCTAGTGCAATAAAAAAACTGTTATCCTATGAATATTTATTCATAACTTACGTTCATTTCGTACGCCATTTTCGCGTGAATGTTATTGTGTTGATTTTTGGATTTTTCTAATGTTTTATTAGTGTTTTAGTATAGTGTTTTTATTATAAAATTATAATGAAAGTTTTTGTTTAAATATAATTTATCTTTTTAAGTAAATAATTTCCAGCAAAATCTTTTTGTAATGAAGTAAAATCTGTAATAATTCGTTCACATTACGCAACAGGACGACGTAAAATGGAAATGAGTAATAACCGTAATAAAAATAAGAAGCACCTGGGTTGGCGTAAAGAAACAGACATAAGTATGATGAACCCAATGAAATAAGTATACCTAACAACCTATTTACTTACAGTATTAGTGATTATAAACATGTCGGTACACAGTATACGCGCGAGGAAGTGGGGGCGAAATTAGAATTTGAGTTGAGGTAGTATAGACCCTTAACAACTTATGCTGTAGATTTCATACGCATATCGCCTTTTCTTATCCGTTACCGGACTACTCTTATAGGTATTTTTTTTAATAGAATATGAGTGACAAACGAACAGACAGTCCACCTGATGGTAAGTGAGTTTTGTAGTGTTTTGTGGATGGCCACATCTACATCTATACTTTGTTAAAAATCGAAATGCAGATGTGTTGTCACCCCTGAGGACTAAGATGGAATGCCTCGTTTCCAGTAAAAAGGTTGGAGGTTCTCTACATTCAACATATGCAGCACAACGGCTTAAAATAGCAGCACAACACAATAGCGTTAATCTGCTATTTTAAGCTGTTATTCTGTGAGAGCGTTGTCTTCCTTCGGTCGACCGTAGTACTATATTACTATATATCTGCAGCGTGGATTTACCACGTAAAAGAAAAATGTGTATGTAGTAATACATACACTTATCACATTTCCGAATTCGCTATTTTTATGGATTAATGAAAGTACGACGACGCAGGTGTAGCAACACGCAATATAAAATGAAACAAAACGATATTTAGATTAATCTATATGCATAAATTATGAATACACAGTACACGACTGTGTATTGCCTTGCTTCTATAAAAAAAGTATATTAAAAAAAATCGTTATCTATACACAGTACTTTTTGTGCCTAGTGTATATCGTGCGTCATACATTTGAATAATAATCGAGGAATAAATAAATTTGACAGGGAACCGAAAATAGGGCTCGTTTATAAATTAAAATTTGTTGACACTAATGTAACCGACGTCGAGAGCCCTAGGTTTGCGCGTCATACGAAGTTATTAATAGAGAATTATTTTCAACGCAATACAAAAAACGAGAATTATATTTATTTATTCTCTATGGCACCAAATATTTTATACAAAAGGCGTGATTAATGCTATATGTATATTGTATATGGCATTCTATACCAGCTATCCTTCGGTAGAACAGAAAGTGAGTTACGGGAGATAAGTTGCCGTTATCAAATTCAACAATTTAATTAAAATATTTATGTTTTTATTTATAGAATAAGGGTATGAGCACACATTACATCTGATGCTGTGGCCCATAGATATCTATATTTATCCTCGATTGATAATCAAAACGCAGATGCGTTGTCACTCCTGAGGACTAAGATGGAATGCCTCGTTTTCAGTAAAAAAAGAGTCTCCGGATCTCCACACTCACTATACGAAACACAGCAGTATTAAGCTGCTATTGGTTACATGGTTATGTGTATGTAGTAATAGAGCAGTAGTAGGCTGCTATTTTACGCTGGTATTCTGTGAGAGCGTGATCCTTCCCTGCTTTCATTTTTCCATTCCTGCTACAACCATAATATAACTGCAGCGTGGCTCTACCATGTAAATATATATTTTTCTTCTTTCGGCGAATGTAGAGGCTTTTGATGTTTTGCACGTGGGTTCTCTGCAGCCCAGTAACGGCAATTCTGTTTATTCACCTGCCCATTTATGTAAAAATGGGCTTCGTCGGAGAACAGAATATTGTTGAAACTCCGAAAGCGTTCCAGCATCGTTTCAACAAAAGCTTTCCTTAAAATTGGATCATTTGGCTGTAATTCCTGCACAAGTTGAATTTTATACGGATGCAATTTCAGATCTTTCAACAAAATGCGACGCAAAGATGTTCTGGACACCACAAGTTCGGCTGAACGCTTTCGAGTCGATAGAACAGGATTACGTTGAACTGAAGCTCTAACTTGTTCAATTGTGTCTTTCGTTCTTGTTGACCTTGGGCGTCCCGCAGGCTTCTGTTTGAGAGTCGAACCAGTAGCTTCGAACTTTCTGACCCACGATCGAATCACGCTTTCCTTCGGACACTGATTTAGGTCATGTAATCCAAACTCACGTCGAAATAAACGCCGAACAATAGCGCACGAATCGTGATTTTTATAATAATGTTTAACGCAGAAAGCACGTTGCGCTCCCGTGAAGTGATCCATCGCGACTAAATTTCCGAGAACCGAGCTACTTAACCCCACCACCCGCGCAGTCCCCTCTCTAAAGCTTCAAACGCAAGAGTGTTTTTAAAATCGTAGTCCTTTCTGGCCCACCCGTTATATTACGTAGAGACTCATCACTGTAAACAATTGTTTTTATGCTGATTGATTCGTACGATCAATACTTATCTATGCTTATTGAAAGATTTTTTTTTATTCAATAATAAACTCGTATCTATGTACTTTTGCCAGCTGGTGTCATTTATATTAAGAAAAATAATCCTTTATAATAATACGTTTAAAAACTTTTTCAATGTACGATGCTTCAGTTTACACGCGCAGACATTCAATACACAAAACCGCACCACGTTCACGTATCAAAATCCACTTCAAACCATTATTTGAACAATAATAAAAAAGCAGTCATTCGCTAGGTACCGCTCATGTTCCCTCGGAAACTTTTATTGAAATTTAAGCAGTTAAAATCGTCACAACCTATTAGTTTAAGACGACACCACGAAAAAATGCACCTCTTTCCATCAAATGGTATAGGACTATGACACCACTAACGAAACTGGAATTTTGATATAGGTAAATTCATGTCTTTATCTTGAATTTGGTTGTACAAAAAACACGATTGTATAATTTTGACTCGATCATAATTATTTGCGAAAACACCTCCAAAAAATCACTATAGTTGAAATTACAACGAAATTACTTAATCTATATGCTTGGAAATCACTCAAATATATTCATAACATCAATATTCATAATTTACTTGCTCATTATTTTGATTACTTAAATCAATATTTTTTTTTTAAATATTTTAAGATTCTGACAATTTCTAAGGGCAACGCAATTTTACACCTTATGTCGGTGTTTTTTGAGTTTTTATTGAAATCATGTATTCACTCGGATCAGTACGGCGATAGCACGGAGCCACTTTTTCGATGTGTCGTCTGAAGTCCACCGCTGAACACAGGCCTCCTCCAGAGATTGCCTCATATTTGTTACAGTTGCCACGGTAGGCAAGCGGGTTGTCAACGCAGGGTTTTTTTTTATTTTTAGTAGTTTTTAGGAAGACAATGATGCCTATCCCCTAATTTGTTTTCCTCCGTCGCCTCTTACGACACCCACGGGATGATATCTGATATGGGGTCGAAGATGTTCCTACACCGCTACCATAGATAGCAGTTATAATGAAGCATTTTTAATGTTTAGTATTGACCGAGCTTTGCTCGGTATTTTTCGCTCGGTTTCTTTTTAATTCGTGTGTTTTGGAAATTATATTTAGATACAAATTACATACTGATGAAATACGAATAATATTTTTTTTATCTCAGCGACATAATAGAAAAAACTGAACTGGTTATTTGAATAAAAAATCATCAGTGCAATTAGTTTAATTTAAATTTTCGTGTTTTTAAAAAATACTAAAAAAAGGGCTCGAAAAAATAGATTTTCTCTAAAAAGAAAGGAACTTGAAAAACAAAGTCGGTCGGTCTGGGCTCGAACCATGGTATTACGATTTTGTGACCGCCCAATATACCAATTAAGCTATTTGTAATCATTAATAAAATGTCAAAATTTACCTTCTTATTCTAACGATATTGTAGCAGTTTTTCATTGCCTAAAAACATGGACAAAAAGACATTTTCTAAAAATAAATCCTAGCTAGATCGATTTATTGCCCCCGAAACTCCCTGCACACAAAATTTTATGAAAATCGTTGGAGCCGTTTCCGAGATTCCGATTATATATTTATATATATACAAGAATTGCTCGTTGGAAGATATGGGATATATATATATATATATATATATATATATATATTATATATACCAATTTCTATTTAAAGGTATAGAATATTAAGACGAATATCTTCATTAATATTTTTAGTACCTAAATGGCCAGTACGGAAAACTTCAAATTAAAACACCTTTTTATTAAAAATAAAAAATAAGGAGTTAAATTTAAAAAGAAAAACGGATCAAATATAGAACAATTTAATTGTTATTTCTGCATTGATTATTTTGTTACCCTAACCCGGATTATACGAATAATCCCGATCTGTGAATGATGGTTTAATTGAAATTCGGATTAAAATTTGGACAGTACGCGTGTGTAATTTTTATAAGAAATTAATTTTAATAGCATGCAGGCTTCTTGTGACTAAAACAAACATCCTATGTGGATGTTTGAAGATTACTTTGAAATGGAAGTCGTTAACAACATAGGGCCAGTGGGTTCATGAAACGGCGTGCATTACGTAAAGCGCATAAGCCATGACTAAGGTTACCACTAGTACTATAATACATAGTATCGTACTATATTTTAGTCAAATAAATAATATATAGTACGAAAAATACTATATTTTTATCCCTAATTCAACTATCGTTTTCCCCTAATATTATTTTAAAAGTAAGTTAGAAGGTAAGGTGGTAAGGTCATTGATGACCAAAGATAAAGACCAATAACAAATATATATGGGAAAAATACATTCATATTTGCATTGATACTGTTGCGCGCCTAAGTAGATGTTTGGTACCTGGCACTAGCACCATCTAGTGTCGGGGAACAGAGCGAGGAGGGCTTTCTAGAAAACGCCATTCCTGAACTTTCCACCAACAGCGCCATCTAGTATTGAATAGAAGAACTAAGCTTTCTAGAAAGCCCCACACTCGAACTTTCTGCACTTGGTTGGTCGGGGCCGGTATTTTTTCTGGATATTTCGGTGGAGAAGGCCTATAAAAAGCCCTTGCAAGCCGCAATCGGGGCAGTATTGAATTGGCGATACGAGCGAAGCTTTCGGAGTGAAATAAACTGAACTTAAGTGTTAAATGTGAAGAATTATTAGTGTGATTTAAGTTTTAATTGGTGTTCAGTAACTAAAGTGTCAATTTTGGTAATTGAATCGGCAGTTTTTATTGTCACGCACCTTAAGCTCGACAAAGATTAAAAATAAATGTGTATTTATTTCTCCGGAATTTCTAAAAAAGGGAAAAATACTATATTTGTTCATAAAAAAGTGGCAGCCCCAGCCTTGACTCAATGAGGGTATCCACGATTTTTTCTAACACCATGGCGACGCCACTTGTGAAAGAGGTGAAATATTTGACAAATTTCATGGCGAGAAAGTTAATTTGTCAGGAAAATATAAGGGTTCATGTTACGATTTGTAATATTAGTTATATTTTATATTAATTACATTAGATATAAATAAACCAAAACAAGGGTAATTCCTAAAAGAAGCAAAATTTAAAAATAGTTTAAAAAATTGAAGAGCAAACCGGAATTGTTTTGTATATTTACGTAATACTTTATAAACCTATAAACTTTAATTTTAAAAGGAACTACTCAATTAAACATTATATATGACGTTGTGTAATAATGTTTTTATACGTGGTGGAGCCACGCTGCAGCAATATTATGGTTGTAGCACGAATAGGGGTCGGCTCGACCGGGGAAGGACCACGCTCTCACAGAACACCAGCGTAAAATATCCGCTTAATACTGCTATGTTTCGTATCGTGAGTGTAGAGAACTGGGGACCCTTTTTACTGGAAACGAGGCATTCCATCTTAGTCCTCAGGGGTGTCAACGTATATGCGTTTTGATTCTTAATCGAGGATAAATAAAGATGTCTATGAGCCACACCATCCACTTACTATCAGGTAGACTATGTGCTCGTTTGTCACCCTGATGCTATAAATAAATAATAAAACAAAATATTTCACCTCAGCCTAACTAGCGACATCTAGTGAACTAGTGGAAGTGTGTAAACACTCGCGTGAAATGCTGAAAATTCTCTACTCAAATATTTTTATAATCATACAAAATAATGAGGTGGTGACTGTATATTATAATATAGGTATCTCTAAAATTAAGTAATATAAAAATAACAGATAACCAATTTTATCTTGCGGTGTCATAAACATTAAACGATAACGTGACTGATCGACTGATAAAAATCATAGATGATATTCCGTTTACGTTCTCAAAATGGCACCGAAAGGCTGTTTATTTAAGTACTTAGTTAGTCGAAAATTGATGGTCGAAACCCAACCATTTACAGCCTATAAAAGTCCACTGCACGGGCCTTCCCCATAGAATGTGTCATAGGGGAAATTTGCCACAGTTGTCACCATTTTTCTATAGCATTGGGTGACAAACGAGCACACAGTTCACCCGATGGTAAGTAGATGCCATGACCCATAGACATCTACATTTATCCTCGATTAAGAATCAAAACGCAGATGCGTTGTCACCCCTGAGGACTAAGATGGAATGCCTCGTTTCCAGTAAAAAAGGTCTCCGGTTCTCTACACTCACCATACGAAACAACAGCATTAATCTACTTTTACGCCGATATTCCGTGAGAGCGTGGTCCTTCCCCGATCGAGCCGACCCATTCGTGCTACAACTATACTACTAATATAACTGCAGCATGGCTCTACCACGTACTAAATTATCTTAACTCATCAATCTAATAGATTTTGCCCGCCCGCCTGTTACACATCGTAATAAGTTTTAACAAGTGATGTCAATACCAATGCGATGATCGTGTATTGGCGAATATTTATTAGAAACACCAGCATTGAGCTGTTATTTCACGCTGGTATTCTGTGAGAGCGTGGTCCTTCCCCGGTCGAGCCGACCCATTCGTGCTACAACTATACTACTAATATAACTGCAGCATGGCTCTACCACGTACTAAATTATCTTAACTCATCAATCTAATAGATTTTGCCCGCCCGCCTGTTACTCATCGTAATAAGTTTTAACAAGTGATGTCAATACCAATGCGATGATCGTGTATTGGCGAATATTTATTAGAAACACCAGCATTGAGCTGTTATTTCACGCTGGTATTCTGTGAGAGCGTGGTCCTTCCCCGGTCGAGCCGACCCATTCGTGCTACAACTATACTACTAATATAACTGCAGCATGGCTCTACCACGTACTAAATTATCTTAACTCATCAATCTAATAGATTTTGCCCGCCCGCCTGTTACTCATCGTAATAAGTTTTAACAAGTGATGTCAATACCAATGCGATGATCGTGTATTGGCGAATATTTATTAGAAACACCAGCATTGAGCTGTTATTTCACGCTGGTATTCTGTGAGAATGTGGTCCTGCCCCGGTCGAGCCTACCCATTCAAATATAGCTGCAGTATCATTGTAGTATTTATTGCGATACACTACGGTGCATACTTTTTTTTCACTGACAACCTTTTTTCTTCATGAAACACAAAGATAAAATAAATAGATTAAGACCCACTCTCCACTATGGGATATATTATAAATTTATATTACATCTCGAGATATACTTTTAAATGAAACCGTTTCCACTAAGATATAATATATATTACATCCCAAACTATAAATATATTTTCGATCGACCGAGCGATATTTTCATATTAGATTTCACCTCCCGTACCCCGTACACCCTTCCACGCCTTCGCTACGTCCTCAGATCGTCCAATGACGAACGCACACTGGTTAAAATATATATCTCACAGTGTGAAGGGCAATCGCGGGATATAATTTATATTTCGAGATATAATATATATTATATCCCATAGTGGAAAGCCAGCTTAAAGGGTGAGAAATTGTGTTTTTGAAAAAAAAAACCTCCAATGATAAATTATGTACATGTACACACAAATGAGTAAAACTATTTTTTGTCCTTTAATTTAAATAAGTTTAAATAAAAGAAAATATATATAATATATATATTTTCCATAAGCGGCTCTGTGGCGCAGTGGCTTAGCAATGAATTACTGCGTTGGAGGCCGCGGGTTCGAATCCCGCACTTAACAAGTATTTGTATGGCCTACAAATAATTGTTTCGGGTCTGAATGTTAGTCCGTGTGCAATTTATGTTTGTAAACTGCCCCCACGAATAAATAGAAAATCCTAATGTTGGGAACGTTTAAAAAAATGTCATTCAATTCGTATCTGTCTCGTAATAGTTCATCACTAATAAAACATATATTATGATAAATGATAATGATCATGTAGATTATGATAAAAATTCGACGTGCTTCCTACAAAAGTACCAGGAAAGCATAAATTGCGTGGCGCAAACGAGCAACGAATAAATGAATCTAAACTTGTTTTGACTGATACAGGTCAAAGAGCGCCTTACACGTTCCTAAGTGTTTTAATTAATTTCACAACAACACGCAAAACACATAAGCTTTTCGAGTACTGCAACTAGGGCTGAAAACCTTACCATTACACTCCCCTGCTGAAAAAAGACCCTCCCCCACCCCCACCCCCCATAGACCTACCTCTAGTTTGCCATATTTGCAATAGTTACCACGTTTGGCAGGCGGGTAGGCGACCGCGGTTTTTTTAGAGATTATTTTTAAAACGCTGCTGTCCGTCTTCTGATTTTCCCTTCGTCGTCTTTTGCGACATCCAAGGGACGATATGGGGTATTAGATACTCTAACACCGCCAACACTTCATATATAACCTTATTGTAAAAAAAAATATTGTCCTATATTTCATAGAACCGTACCGAATTTACGCTAGATCTATACAAATAAATAAAATTGAAGTGTCTATTGGTAATGTCGAAATAACAGCTTTTTACTAAATGCATATGAAAGTATATACAGTACTTATAACAAAAAAAATTGGAAATTATTGTGTGTCTGTTTGTTGCGGCTAACCGCCGAAATGGGTTGACCAATTTTGACGGGATCAGATAGCTGATTTTATAAGGAGTTAAGGAGTAACTTAGGCTACTTTTATTTTAGAAAAAGAATTACGATTACCCGCAAAATAATTAAAACTATTAAGTGTACAATTATTGATCGGAGATATATATAAAAAAATACCGAAATATATGATATCGTTCTTCAGTAGTCCATTAAATTACACTGGACATGAAGCCTCACGGATTGTATGGAGGATTTACCTGAATCGACACACCTGGCAGGCGAATAAATTGACGACCGATGTACTAGACAGGGTTGGCAACCCTACTATATAAATTAAAAACAAAATCAACTTAAATCGTACAGTTGTAACCGTTTCCGGAATCTCCTTTTAAGTAAAAAAGATACCCGTGTTAGGAGATTCTGCTATTCCATAATAAGTCACTTCCATAAAGTTTGTGTGTACGTGCGCGTGTGCGTGCTTGCGTGCTGCGTGCGTGCGTGCGTGCGTGCGTGCGTGCGTGCGTGCGTGCGTGCGTGTGCGTGTGCGTGCTTGCGTGCGTGCGTGCGGCCATGCGTGCGTGCGTGCGTGGAACTGCTATATTTTAATACGTCGTGAGGCTGTTAATCCAGACTTGAATCATCATCATTACAGCCCTTCACAATGTACATTATCAAAATGTTGGCAATCCTAGTACCAGACGAATCGCATCTTTGAGGTTGTTTGCTGCCGCCGCGCCGGTCTGGATATTTTATGACTAGCGTAAACAAGAGTTATATACCGCTATCTATCGGAATCCATAACAACTTTTTAGTATTTCCTCAAAAAGTAAATAAAGGAATCAAGAGAGCTTATTAGGCGGTAGGATTTCTTACTGACTAGTGTTCGGTCAGCCAAATTTCACGATGAAAAATATTCAGACTATTCACGCTCTCACAAAATACCCTGCTGTGTTTTGTAAGGTGAGTGCAGTAAACCGGAGACTCATAGGGTGACAAAAGTGCACGCAGTCCACCTGTTGGTGAGTGGATTCTATGGCCCGTAGACATCTACATCTATTTTCGATTAATAATCAACATTCAAATGCGTTGTCACCCATGAGGATTGAGGACTAAGATGGAATGCCTCGTTTCCAGTAAAAAGAGTATCCGGTTCTCTACACTCACCATACGAGACACAACAGCATGGGGCTGCTATTTTACGCTGGTATTCTGTGAGAGCGTGGTCCTTCCCCAGTCGAGCCGATCCATTCGTACTTACAACTATAATATAGTTGCAGGCATTCCTCGTTTCCATTAAAAAGATTCTATGGAATACCATAGTCCTCTAGGGCTGCGTTGTCAGCATCTGCATTTTGAGTCTTAATTGAAGATAGATGTAGATGTTTTGTCGCCCTTATTCTACTTATAACTAGACAGCTTTGCAAGCGCAATGTAGTCAACACCTCATACAACATCCGAAAGTCCACGAATAGTACAAGTATAGGGTTTATTCAAGGGTGCGTTTGTGACGAGCTCGAATGCTGATGTGTTTAAATACAACGTGTCAACCCTGCCGGTAACATGACCCAATTTGAAACAGTTCGTTATATTCCACAATTCTAAATACCACTATCAATTAGTATCAATTTAGACGTCAATTATGAGTAACGGAATGTTCAGTGTGTTTAGTTTATTTAAGCTTACTTGAAAACGGTAGTGACGGCAGAGTATATAATATGCTCTAGGTAAAAAAAAGGTTTCAATGGAAATTTAATGCTAAAAATATAATTCAAAATGGCGACCATTTTTACCACGTCATCAGTTCGGAGTTATATTAAACAGTAAAGTCAAATTTTTTTATGGAAATCCTCGATTAAGAATCAAAACGGAGATGCGTTGGCACCCCTGAGGACTAAGTCCATCTTAGTGCCTCGTTCCCAGTAATAAAGGGTCTGCGGATTTCCACACTCACCATACGAAACACAGCAGTTTTAAGCTGCTATTTTACGCAGGCATTCTGTGAGAGCGTGGTCGTTCCCTGGTCGAGGCGACCCACTCGTGCTACAACCATAATATAGCTGCAGCTTGGCTCTACCACGTATAAAAAGAAATATAATTCAAAATGGCGACCATTTTTACCACGTCATCAGTTCTGATTTATATTAAAATGTCATGTCAAAAATATTATTCAATGTGGAAATAATTTTACCTTGTTTACTTCTGTGCTATAATTTAAGTTTGAAGTCTCTAGCTTATCCAAAAATTACTTTAAAAGCGATTGCAAAATTCGTACCGAACAAATAAAAAAACAGTCTGAAAAGAAAGTGAGCTCATATTGCATCTATGTACTTCCGAGCTACACGGAAAATTTCAATTCTGACGGAGAAGTTAGTTTAAAATCAAATACTAAATTTGTACCGGACTGCCAAACTAACAAATAATAAAATAGGATGTGCCTGTCACTTCTTCTCTTCGTCCATCTATCACTTTTTTCACAATCTACAATCTAATTTTATGCCTACCCGTGGAGTCAGTACAGTGGAGCAAGCTACAGCTTGTCCAAAATGCTTGCTGCATTTTGGACTTTACCTACCCCTCGAGGACTACAGGCGTGACGCTCTGATCAGACAAAGAGGAAGAAATCTAGTTAACAAAAACGTGGTAGCAAAAGTTTTTACGTGGTAGTGCCACGCTGCAGCTATATTATAGTTGTAGCACGAATGGGTCCGCTCGACCGGGAAACGACCACGCTCTCACAGAATACCAACGTCAAATAGCAGCTCAATGCTGCTGTGTTTCGTATGATTAGTGTAGAGATTGGGGACCCGTTTTACTGGAGTCGATGCACTCCATCTTAGTTCTCAGGGTGACAACGCATTCGAGGATAGATGTGGATGTCTATGGGCCACAGCATCCACTTACCAACAGGTGGACTGTGTGCTCGTTTGTCACCCTTATTCTATAAACAAATTTAAAATCTAATAGCATTTAAACAGTGTAGCGGCGACGTACGAATATACACTAACCCACATCATTCCAAGGGTTTCGCAAAAGCCAACCGAAGGAAACTGGAGATCATAGGCAGCAGTAGGTAATCGATATTCTTACACCGCTATCACTACACGGAAGAAAGTGGCAGCGTACCGGTAAGCGAAGTGTAGGCCGCCATTACCATCTTACTGGATAGGGTGACGACCTGGTAGGAGATGCAGCAAGTCGATGGATGCAGGTGGCTCAGGACTGTGATTTGTGAAATACCTCATTAATGAAATTATGATCTCACCCAACGTAAACGTGCAAACATAAAAAAACGACGGGTTACACTCCGCGAGTGCCGGCAGAAGTAAAAACTTGAATATTAAAGTTGTGTATTTTTGATATTTTGGAATGATTAGGGAATAATTTTGCAAGAATTGCTTTAATTATCACACACGAAAATTCGCGCTAGTGCCCTGCGCCGCCTAAACGAAACAGGCACGCAGGCATACCATTTCGCCGCGCCGTAGAAAGAGAGGGGGATACTTCCTCTCCTACGCCGCGCCGGCGTTCTCTCTCTCTCCATCCGAATTTTCGATGAGGGTCACGTGACCTGACGAGAGTTTAAAATTTTTTACCCATTACAAAAAAGTGTACAACGCCGCTAAAGAAGAAAATAATAGTACGTACTAAATGTAACGGTGGAGCGAACACCTCGTCCCGTGGGTGTCGTAAAAATAAAAGGGAATGCCAAATGCTTTGTAACAAATGACTCCATAATATGACCTGAAAACATCTGCGGTGTGAACATAATATGGCCACTTATCAAATGCCAAGCACGTTTGCCAACTAACGATCGAGGTGTAGCGAACGAAAAACGTGGGATTTCTGACGCAGGCTCAGAACAGCAATAAAGGACAGACCCAGCACTGCTTAAATATTAAGTATTTGATAGAATCAGGCGTTACTTTGCGTAAATCCATTATAATAAAGATATTGATTAATTTACAACCTTCCGCTAACCAAATACAATGATGTGTCTTACCTGGATTGAAGAGCACCTCCAAGTATTTAGTTAGCGGAAGGTTGCAAATTAATCAATATCTTTATTATTAAGTATTTTTTGCGGTCTCGGAGATTAGCTATCTGCATAGAATAGGATTATAATCTCGCTCTATTCCCTCAATCTCATCGTCCGATAGGACGGTAATCCTACACCTAATCCGTCCTAAAACAGAACGGATTATTGAAATTGAGAAAAATACTAGGTACTTAAAAATGGCAATTTTTTTATATAGAAGAGGTGGCAAATGAGCATCTATCTCACGTGATGGTAAGTTACTACCGCCGCCCATGAACAGCTGCAACACCACGGGACTTGCAAATACAATACACACGTATACTTCAAAATGCGTGCGATAACTGATAGCTCACCAAATAAAAAAAATCTCTTTTACTTTCTATTCCCTCAACCTCAACTGTCACTGAAAAAGTTTTTTCTATAATGAAAGTGAAGTGACGATAAGAGAAATAGATCTTCCATAAATTTAATAAAAAAATAATTATCCCTCTGTTTAAATCTAAACCTAGATTGTAGTACTCTAAGGATTATAAAACTATGAAGACACCAAAAGCACAAAAAATATATTACATTATTATATATTTAAAGGGTTTTTTTAGTCCCCCCACTAGATGGTGTAGCCCAACGGATAATAAGCTGAAGTGGCAATGACCTCTATTACAGCCTGGCCACGGGACATTCGCCGTAGCGAAAATTCGCGCGGCGCGAACGGCGAGGCGTCTAGCGACTAAAACAAATGTATAGAAATGTATGGAGCAAGCCACGCGTAGCGGCGAGTTTTACCGGGCGAGTCGCGCGGGCGACTGGCGGCGCGGCGGGCGAATGAAACAAATGTATGAATCAGTACGGTGCAAGCCACGGAGTCGGGCGACAATCGTGGCGGCAGACGCGGCGAATAGTATAGGAACAAAATATTTTTGTTGTTTTCGCCGCGAAAAATGCCGGGCCGACAAAAACAACTCAAAATTCTATCCGCATTGACCTTTATCTCCAATTCTGGTTGAATATTAACAAGAATATAATCGCAGGTTTCCACACTCATTCTGGTATTTACTCGAAATTTTTTTCTAGATGCATTCTATTTGTTGTGGAATTCTCCATTTATACCCGATTCCTATTCAAATCATGTACTCTGCAATCTTTTCCAAAAATTATGTCTTGAATCAAAAAACAATTACTTTCTAAGCAATATCGAGACAACTTTGATAAAGGCATTTCACTCTCGGCCTATCTGGTCGCGGCGGCAAACGTGACTTCCCGTGGCCCTCAAATCGCGCCGAGCGAATTTTCGCGCCGCCGGTCGCTTCGCCGTTCGCGCCGCCGTTCCCCGTGGCCAGGCCGTTATCTAGATGTTAGTGCTGTTAGTCTATGCGACTCTTACAGCTTCATCTTGTCTCAGGGCTAGTAGTGTTTGTCCCATTTAGTGTGAGTGTAGTGTCGTTGTGTGATGTGCCTGCGACGTTTGGGTCGACTGGATCGAGCGGTTGAGGTGGTTCTATTAAAACGTAGCGTTGGGACATCTCCTTAAAATATTCGGAGATAGATGGTAATTCACAATCATTGTGTAAATCAGAGTTCCGTCGATACCACCGTGCACCGGTGGCTTTCCGGATGAACATGGCAATGACCCGGCCGTATAGCTCGAAGAACCGACAACCGTTGGGGAAAAAAGGAGTGACAGCCTTGTACTGGCAGGCGAAGTGTAGGGCGACCTCCCACTAAGTTTATTTATTTTTTAAAAATCATAAAAATCGATTCAAAATTAGCATAGATATCGTGCAACATACGTACAAAAACGAACATGTGTGCAGTTCACACGAGGCAAAAGTGAAACCTTCAACCGAGATTAATATTTCACGGCAATGGATTTATTGAATAAGGTTTTATTGAGTAAGGTACCACAAGTGCGGCATAAAATCTTATATAATATAAAATTTAATGTTTATTTGTTCGTATTTTATGTGCTGCCATACCTTTCATCAGATTTTTACGTGGTAGAGCCACGCTGCAGCTATATTGTGGTTACAGCACGAATGGGTCGACTCGACCGGGGTAGGTCCACGCTCTCACAGAATACCAGCGTCAAATAGCAGATGCTGCTGTGTTTCGTATGGTGAGTGTAGAGAACCGGAGACCCTTTTTACTGGAAACGAGGTATTCCATCTCAGTCCTCAGGGCTGGCAACTCATCTGCATTTTGATTTTTAATTGAAGATAAATGTAGATGTCTATGGGTCACAGCATCCACTTAACATCAGGTGGCTTGTGTGCTCGTTTGTCACCCTTATACTATTAAAAAAAAGATTGCGGTAAAACTTTGTCAATATATTGCTTGCACTCCGAGAAGGTAATAGGCATAGTAGGACCCGGTAGGTCGCACTGTTGTTGGACCAAGATATCAGCCGTGCGAAGCCGGGGTAGATATTCTATTTCATTCTCTCGCAGGCTAAATCCTATAGATGTATATGTTTGTCTCCTTTTAGTGTCGCTTTGTAGTTTCGTCGAGTTTCAAGTCACATCGATTCTAAAAACGTTTTCACTTCAAAGAAAACTTTTTTAAGTCGGCTAAAGTTTTACATAAACATTATAGATTCTTTATAGGCGAGGGGGCAAACGAGCATGCGGCTCACCTGATGGTAAGTGATTACCGCCCGCCCATGAACAACTACAACACCAGGGGAATTGCAGATGCGTTGCCGACTTTTTTAAAAAAGAGTAGGCTCTTTTCTCGAAGGAAGTCGTATTGGGACGGACAAATCTCTGGTAGTAGTCGATTACTCAAGGAAGTTGTGTGAGGAAGAAAGCTTCTTCTAAATCGCACAGTAGAGGATCGCCAATTATCCATATGGTATCGCGGGTTTGTTGCGATGTGCGATGGTGAAATTGAGCAGCTAGAATTAGTCCCAACAATTCCTCAGAGCACTCCCCATGATGGCCAGTGAGTCAAGCCGATCAGAAAGAGCTCTGTCGCCGACGATTCGAAATGCTCTGCGCTGGATGCGATCAAATGGAAGGAGTGCACAGCCCAGAGATGGGAACAATATTCTATGTGCGGCCGAACCTAAGCCTTGTTGCAGGCGGTGTGCCGCCATAAAATACTGTCCCGACCTGCGAAGCACACCAAGCTTTTTAAAGGCCAATTTAGCCTTCTCTTCCAAGTGACAACGATACTGCACGTCGCTCGATATATCGACGACGAAGATTACGATACTGGCTGAGGCAACAAGGGGAGTGCCTTGAAACTGAGGAGATCCGATAAAGGGGTTTTAGCGGTAAGTAGTTACGATGTACCAGTTCTGGCTCACTGATTCAGAAGGGGTACAAGTACGATGTTCGTCGACTCACGATCCTAAAAAAAAAAAAAAAAAAAAAAAAAAAAAAAAAAAAAATTAAAAATCCATTTTTGCGTAGGATGCACGGTTCCGGAGATGTGCAGATCAATTAACTCTTATCTAATTGATATCCACTGCGAGCCTCCATTGTCCTTATCTACTTATCTATTGTTGATTGACTACCGTCATTATCTATTATTCGTCGGCGTGTGGGTCGGCTTATGCTATTGTATTATACTCCTTGGTTCCTATCTACAACGGTAATCTGAATCATCAATAAAATACATTACCTAATTTTGTTAAAATTTTTATTTATAAAATACAAAATCTTATTACTTATTATCTATAAAATAGGAGCGAAACATCTCATCCACTAACATATCGTTGTACAATGTATTCTCTGTAAATATACTCGTAAAACTATACATTGAACATCCCTGAAACTTATATAGCAAATACATTAAGCAATATTCGCCACAAACTGAAATCCTATCAACATTCCAGTTCCATCTTTTACAATTTCGTACAGGTGCCCGTCCATATGAATCAAAATATTCACCGACGTCATTCGTATCGATATATAAAGCTACCCAATGTGACCCTGGTTTATCATCTGTACCCAAATTGCATATTACCTAGTCAGGTAATATGCAATTTGTAATTCTATCCCATGTTTAATATAAAATAATTGAAACAAGTTCATTCATTATGTAACCATTTATATACCAAAATGAACTTAACAAAACATAGATTCTTATGACAATATAGTTTATTCAAAATGACCTCCGTAATTTTGAATACAGGCCCTCAATCTGCGCGGCCAGTCGTCTATCTCACCACGAACGAGGTCCATGTCATATCGGCGGCTGCCTTAATTAAAGATGTCTTGAGTGACTCGAAATTGGGATGAGGCTTTGAGCACGCCTTTTCCTCCAAGCGTTACCATATCTTGTAATCTAACGGATTCAAATCTGGACTGGTCTTTGTGTCGGATGAAGTCGATTTCACGCGCCGCCAGCCAGTCTTTTTTTTGTTTTTAAAGAACGTTCCCTCCACACTATGTTTTTCTCCTGTATCGTGGGGGCAGTTTACAAACACAAATTTCACAAGGACAAACATCCAAACTCGGAACAATTACTTGTAGGTCGTACAAATACTTGTTCCGTGCGGGATTCGAACCCGCGACCCCCAAGCGCAGCCACTCATTGCTAAGCCACTACGCCACGGAGCTGTCAAAAGTCTTGTGTGCTCTTCGCTCTATGAGCAGACGCCGAATTTTGTTGGAATACCCAGTGCCTGTTATTGAACATGGTACGAGAAACAGGTTACACAAGGTTCGTCAGGACTGTATTTTGATACACAACTGCATTCGTTTTTAACCTTTCTCACAAAAATGTACCTCTGTTAAGTCCCAATAAGAAACTCCCAACCACACCATGAGCGAGGATGGAAAATGACCCCGTTGGACACGCGGAATACGGTTGCTCGTTTCTTCACTACTGTGTGCGTACACCTTATCATTTTGTTTGTTGTAGCTCTCTTCTACGGTAAAAATTTTTTCATCCGAAAAAAGAATTTCCCGATATTTTTTCCCGCGTACCGCTTCAACAAAGCGCGGCATCTCTTCAGTCTCAGATCCATTAGACGAGCATTCAAACGATGTCCTGTTTTTCTTCGATATGCCCGAAGCCCTAAGTCTTCATTTAACGCCGTGGTTCTGCTTAACCCCATCTGAAGGGCCAACAGTTTCTGCTTACGTTTGGGATTTCTTTGAATTCGCACCTTTACAGCTTTTATCACTGCTGGAGTCCTAACAAATCGAGGGCGACCACTTCTTGACCTGTCATCTACACTAGAGTCTTCATTGTATCGTTTGATGGTACGATAAACGAATCTTTTAGTTATATTCAAATTTTTCAGTATGTCAAAAACTTGAATTGGCGCGGAACCGCAACGATGCAACGCAATAACTGCAACACGGTCTTCTTTAAACGTCCACTCCATATTAAAAAATTAGTAAAATTCTAAAAAGTATACAGTTTTATTTTCATGAACAATTCGAAATTCGAATTCAATAAACTTTTTTGTGGTCAGTATTCTAAAAGAAAAGTTTTTACTGTGTGACAATACTTATGACCTGACTAGGTATATACGCTGGTACGTGCGTGTACATGGGCTGTCTATTAGCAGCATAAACATTATTTTCTAGACTGGGGTGAATCTTTTTCAGATGTTGTTGTACTTCTATTGTATCCATGATATTACTGCTATTAGTAGATTATTACAGTACAATCTACTCAATGACTAACATAGGAATGATCAATTACAGTGATTTCTAAATATTAAATTGCATTATTTTGTATTATTTTTGTACGTATTTGAGTCATCGATACACTGAACAAGACGACACGATATTAAACAACAGAATGTTAGATAAGCTTGTTGACGCATAAAGTTATTATCGATTCCACTGTAGAAATTCTTTAGATTAGAATTATTACTTACTGGTACTATATAAGACCAAGCAACTGCAGTCATGGAGTTAGTGTATGGTCGTATAACCGCAGTGGATCTATCAATACTATATTTGTGTTACTTCAAGGCATCAAAGGCCATAGATGTAAGTGTTTATTCTATTACCAAACTTACTTTTCTTTCTGTTATTTTCCTACGTGTGTATGATTTAGTGTTAACAAATTATATTTAAATATTTTGTGTGTGTATATGATTAAGCCGTGGTAGCTCAGATGGTTAGCGCAAGCTGTAAATTTTACAGTACGTAACGCGGGTTCGATCCCCGCCGACACCAATTAAATTGTTAATTGCAATTTTAAGTGTTTATTCTATTGACACACTTACTTTTCTTTCTGTTATTTTCTTACGTGTGTATGATTTAGTGTTAACAAATTATATTTAAATATTGTGTGTGTATATGATTAAGCCGTGGTAGCTCAGATGGTTAGCGCAAGCTGTAAATTTCACAGTACGCGACCCAGGTTCGAACCCCGCCGACACCACTTAAATTGTTAATTGCAATTTTAAGTGTTTATTCTATTGACACACTTACTTTTCTTTCTGTTATTTTCTTACGTGTGTATGATTTAGTGTTAACAAATTATATTTAAATATTGTGTGTGTGTATATGATTAAGCCGTGGTAGCTCAGATGGTTAGCGCAAGCTGTAAATTTCACAGTACGCGACCCAGGTTCGAACCCCGCCGACACCACTTAAATTGTTAATTGCAATTTTAAGTGCTGATTTACCACGTGCTCGGCGGTGAAGGAAAACATCGTGAGGAAACCTGCATGTCTGAGAAAATTTCGAAGGCATGTGAAGTTCGCCAACACGCATTGAGACCGCGCCGCGGACATTTCCTAGCCATAAATACAAAGACAATAGCAGAAAGTAAATAGATAAAAAATACTTTTTTAACAATGACAGTCATTAGTTGATCATTAGTGAATGTGATTCTGTTTTCTTAAATTACAGGAAGAAAAGAGCAGAAGGAAGAAATGGGATGATGGGAAGTAATGAAGAATGAATTGTTATGTGAAGTTTGTTGGAACAAACATATTTTAGTCACGTGTAAATACTTTTAACATTTTGGTTCAAAATGACACAAAATCTAAAAAGTATTAGATACATCATCGACATGGACGGATTTTACATTACATATCCTCATAAACATTTTCAATGTAGAGAAATGGCTATTCTAGACGTAAAACTATCTAATAAAAATGATTCGTTTATCGATCATTATTTGTTTCGGCCAAGTTATCCTTTCAAATATTTGTCGCCAAAAGACAAAAAAACTGTTCGTTATTGTGAAACACACGTGCACGGCATTCCATATTTTGATGCGACCGAAGAATTAAAATGTGCCCACAAACAAGAGAACATCATTCCCATATTAAATTGGTATATTAGAAATTTGTGCAAAGATGAAGTGATCGCATACAAAGGTGGTTCAACAGAAAAACAATTTTTAAAAATGTTGACGACGAATGACAGAATTTTTAATATTGAAGAATACAAATGTCCAAAATACAATGATTTGGTAAATGTCATAAATTTAAACAAACGTTATGTGTGTAATAATCATATATTTGCAAAAAATAATCACAAAATTTTACATTGTTCTTGTGACGAAGTGTGGGTTTTTTACAAGTGGTTATTGCTTGAAAATAAAATTTTAGATTAATCATAAATTTTGTTTGATTTCCCAAAAACATTAGTAATAGTATACTATATAATACAAAGGTGGTTCAACAGAAAAAAAAATTTTAAAAAATGTTGACGACGAATGATAGAATTTTTAATATTGAAGAATACAAATGTCCAAAATACAATGATTTGGTAAATTTCATAAATTTAAACAAACGTTATGTGTGTAATAATCATATATTTGCAAAAAATAATCACAAAATTTTACATTGTTCTTGTGACGAAGTGTGGGTTTTTTTACAAGTGGTTATTGCTTGAAAATAAAATTTTAGATTAATCATAAATTTTGTTTGATTTCCCAAAAACATTAGTTATAGTATACTATATAATACAAAGGTGGTTCAACAGAAAAACAATTTTTAAAAATGTTGACGACGAATGATAGAATTTTTAATATTGAACAATACAAATGTCCAACATACAATGATTTGGTAAATGTCATAAATTTAAACAAACGTTATGTGTGTAATAATCATATATTTGCAAAAATAATCACAAAATTTTACATTGTTCTTGCGACGAAGTTTGGGTTTTTTACAAGTGGTTAATGCTTGAAAATAAAAATTTTAAATTAATCATAAATTTTGTTTGATTTCCCAAAAACATTAGTAATAGTATACTATATAATACAAAGGTGGTTCAACAGAAAAAAAAATTTTAAAAAATGTTGACGACGAATGATAGAATTTTTAATATTGAAGAATACAAATGTCCAAAATACAATGATTTGGTAAATTTCATAAATTTAAACAAACGTTATATGTGTAATAATCATATATTTGCAAAAAATAATCACAAAATTTTACATTGTTCTTGTGACGAAGTGTGGGTTTTTTTACAAGTGGTTATTGCTTGAAAATAAAATTTTAGATTAATCATAAATTTTGTTTGATTTCCCAAAAACATTAGTTATAGTATACTATATAATACAAAGGTGGTTCAACAGAAAAACAATTTTTAAAAATGTTGACGACGAATGATAGAATTTTTAATATTGAACAATACAAATGTCCAACATACAATGATTTTGTAAATGTCATAAATTTAAACAAACGTTATGTGTGTAATAATCATATATTTGCAAAAAATAATCACAAAATTTTACATTGTTCTTGCGACGAAGTTTGGGTTTTTTACAAGTGGTTAATGCTTGAAAATAAAAATTTTAAATTAATCATAAATTTTGTTTGATTTCCCAAAAACATTAGTAATAGTATACTATATAATACAAAGGTGGTTCAACAGAAAAACAATTTTTAAAAATGTTGACGACGAATGATAGAATTTTTAATATTGAACAATACAAATGTCCAACATACAATGATTTGGTAAATGTCATAAATTTAAACAAACGTTATGTGTGTAATAATCATATATTTGCAAAAATAATCACAAAATTTTACATTGTTCTTGCGACGAAGTTTGGGTTTTTTTACAAGTGGTTAATGCTTGAAAATAAAAATTTTAAATTAATCATAAATTTTGTTTGATTTCCCAAAAACATTAGTAATAGTATACTATATAATACAAAGGTGGTTCAACAGAAAAAAAAAATTTTAAAAAATGTTGACGACGAATGATAGAATTTTTAATATTGAACAATACAAATGTCCAACATACAATGATTTGGTAAATTTCATAAATTTAAACAAACATGTGTGTAATAATCATATATTTGCAAAAAATAATCACAAAATTTTACATTGTTCTTGTGACGAAGTGTGGGTTTTTTTACAAGTGGTTATTACTTGAAAATAAAATTTTAGATTAATCATAAATTTTGTTTGATTTCCCAAAAACATTTGTTATAGTATACTATATTATACAAAATTGGCTCAACAGAAAAACAATTTTTAAAAATGTTGACGACGAATGATAGAATTTTTAATATTGAAGAATACAAATTTCCAAAATACAATGATTTTGTAAATGTCACAAATTTAAACAAACGTTATGTGTGTAATAATCATATATTTGCAAAAAATAATCACAAAATTTTACATTGTTCTTGTGACGAAGTGTGGGTTTCTTACAAGTGATTATTGCTTGAAAATAAAATTTTAAATTACATACATTACATATTGCAGATTGAGGGCCTGTATTCAAAATTACGGAGGTCATTTTGAATAAACTATATTGTCATAAGAATCTATGTTTTGTTAAGTTCATTTTGGTATATAAATGGTTACATAATGAATGAACTTGTTTCAATTATTTTATATTAAACATGGGATAGAATTACAAATTGCATATTACCTGACTAGGTAATATGCAATTTGGGTACAGATGATAAACCAGGGTCACATTGGGTAGCTTTATATATCGATACGAATGACGTCGGTGAATATTTTGATTCATATGGACGGGCACCTGTACGAAATTGTAAAAGATGGAACTGGAATGTTGATAGGACTTCAGTTTGTGGCGAATATTGCTTAATGTATTTGCTATATAAGTTTCAGGGATGTTCAATGTATAGTTTTACGAGTATATTTACAGAGAATACATTGTACAACGATATGTTAGTGGATGAGATGTTTCGCTCCTATTTTATAGATAATAAGTAATAAGATTTTGTATTTTATAAATAAAAATTTTAAGAAAATTAGGTAATGTATTTTATTGATGATTCAGATTACCGTTGTAGATAGGAACCAAGGAGTATAATATAATAGCATAAGCCGACCCACACGCCGACGAATAATAGATAATGACGGTAGTCAATCAACAATAGATAAGTAGATAAGGACAATGGAGCGCTAATGACGGTTGAGGCTCGAAGCGGATATCAATTAGATAAGAGTTAATTGATCTGCACATCTCCGGAACCGTGCATCCTACGCAAAAATGGACCGCAGATTCGTGATCAGAGCATGCCAAAACCTTCGTTCATCAAAAAGATCGTGAATCGACGAACGTCGTACTTGTACAACTTCTGACTCAGTGCGCCAGAACTGGTACAACCTCTCTACAAGTGAGCCAGAACTGGTACATCGTAACTACTGCGGTAAACGCGCAAACTTTTGTCTTCTGGGGATTGAACTAGACTAGATACAGTCGCCTCCAGTCCGATACTCTGTTCACCAAAATCAGACTAGACATATCTGTCAATCATGCATGATTCGTTCGTTTGAGCTTGTTCACTTAAAAGTATTGATGATTCATTCATCTGTTTTTGAATGTTCCGGTACAACCAATCACAAACAATTGACGGAACCTTTTTAACTCGCGATTAGTGTGAATTGTGCATGAGTCAAAAACCGACCGAATCCCGAATGATCTGAATGAATTGTTTTAGTGAAGGGTACTGGAGCCCGAAATTATCCATTTGAATGATCGATCCGAATGTACCGGTACGCGTGAGGAAATGTACTAGAATGTTTCGGTCAAGAGAAATTAATGATTGACACATGTCTACTTCAGACACAAGTTTGTTACCGGTACTTAATAATATAGGTATCTAGAAGCATCAGAGGCGCTCAAATCTAATACAGCCATCGTCGATCAGTCTGTCAAGCGAGGTGGTTAAGGCGATTCCCCCCAACAAGGGGGAAAAATAAGTCCAACTGTGGACAGGGGGTTATTCCGCAATTATGAAGTAGAAAACTATGTACCCTCTTTTATGCATACTGCGCGCATGGAGTGTGATGTAAGGTTTGGCATAAAGCTTATATAATGAAATATGGCGGAGTGCAGAACGCTAAAATTTATATATAATATATGTAACAACCACATATAATGAAATTAAATAATATATACATTGTTAACGTTCATACTGACAATGTGAAACACATTCAAATGTCGCTTGGACAAATTATGTCGTTTGTAGACGTTCATTTTTTATAGAATAAGAGTAACAAACTAGCGCATAGTCCACATGATAGTATGTGGATGCTGAGGCCAATAGATATCATCAACTAAAAATCAAAATTTAGATGGGATGTCACCCCTGAGGACTGAGATGGAATGCCTAGTTTCCGGTAAAAAGTGTCATACTGCCAATGTCTAAGAGTATATAATCACCGTTCATCACCGTTTTAGACAAAAAATCGGTTATTACTTACTTTATACATTAGATATTATCTGTGTTATTGGAGCAGAGCTCCCGTGGCGCAAGACAACGATTCTTTGAAATCTATCTCCTCCGTAACCCGTAGGCCAATTTACATATTTTTTCCGGCAATATTTGTAGCTCAACGCAGATAAGGTTTGTAAACAATAAAAATCTGAATATAATTTTTTTTTTTTAGGTACTATCTAATCAATTCGCTAATTTACATCTGCGTAATGTCAATTGAATCTTTTGATGAAATAAAGATAGTTATGACTTTAGACTTACTCCGCTCCGTTTATGATGCTAGCAAAAGGTTTTACCTTTGCATGTGAATCGGTTCTAGCATATGCATGCGCCGTTGAAAGTAAAATACATCTTGCTTACTATACAAACCTAAAAGTTTAGTTAATTACGGTCGAATTTCGACCAATAGTTTTTACATAATCGACACTTTATATCGCTTATCTTAGTATATTGGCGAGATAAGATTAACATGTTGTTTTAAGAGGCTGTGTCAGAGATAAACTGATAGTAAAACATAAACTTCACAATATGAGATTTTCTGCAGTGATAAAAGATTGATTTTACAGTATACACAAATAACCCTGAATTCATATTAATCTAAGCACGACGTCGGGCACTCAAATTGGATTATATTTTAGTGGCGATGTCTTTTACATATTATCGCCAGGCCTGACTATCCTCGGCCATGTCGGCTTTGTCCATGTAATGTTGGGATATGTTCAATGAGAAACGTGCGTTAATCTGTCTAGGACTTTAATTAAACTAATTTTCTTGCTACAGTTAACATCAATACATTCTAATATGGTCATGTGGTAGAGCCACGCTAAAGCTATATTACTACGTCAAATAGCAGCTTAACGCTGTTGTGTTTCGTTTCGCGAGGGTAGAGAACCGGAGACCCTTTTTTACTGGAAATGGGGTATTCCATCTTAGTCCTCAGGGGTGACAACGCATCTGCTTCTTGATACTTTATCAAGGATAAATGTAGATGTCTATGGGCCACAGCATCCATTTACCATCAGGTGGACTGTGTGCTCGTTTGTCACCCTCATTCTATAAAAAAAAATGTATAGATATAATAGATATACTAGTAATAGAAACTGTGTAGTGCGTGAAAACTGACGTGAAAACTGTATAATAAAGTTTTCACGTCAGTTTTCACGCACTACACAGTTTCTATTACTAGTATATCTATACTGTCTAGTATATCTAGTATATATAACTGTATAGGTACAGTTTTCACGTGGTTGAACCGTAGGTAAAACCACGTGCGAGAAAAAAACATAAATCTCTCTACCGTCCTCCTCATTTGAGTCAGCTATACGAACACTCAATAATCAAGTATTATGAGAAACATTTCAATCTTGAATTTGTGATATTCATGGATGGTTGCCAACTTACACTCATTGTTTAGAAACGCTTTGATGTTAAACTGTTATAAGATGCAACGATATTGTGTTTGTAGATATTTGTATACCTATAGTTTGTTAAATATTTGTATACCTACGACTACATAAACATTTCCATACTGTAAAGTGGCAAGGGAACATGCGCTGTTAGATTATGTACTTAAAATAAGATGTTGCGAATTGCGATCAAGGGTACATCTCCTAGATAATTTACTAAAAAGCTGTTATTTTGACATTACATTGACATTAACAGACCCACGTATATATCTTAATATGTATATATAAATTACGTGTCACCTTTGATTATATACCTGTCCGTATCACGTTGTTTGTCCGCGATGGACTACTAAACTACTTAATCGATTTTATTCAGATTTGCACACCGTGTGCAGTTTGATCCAACTTGAGAGATAGGATAGTTTTTTGCCCATGAGTGATCCACAATTTTTTGTGTGATATTAAGGATTTTTAATAAGATATGATTTTTTGATTTAAGTGTCGTCGAAAAGGGCCCCGTATAGCCAAAGTTTTTCTTTGCTGCCCCGCCAGCTCTGGTTATAGTGAGAGACTTTTTTTCTGAGGCAAGGAATATCTAGGATCTACGAAACAAAAAGAAATCGAATTCAACCAGATAAGGCTGAGATTTTGGTCTTTTTGCATCACAATTACTACCACTGGTTAAAAATAGCAAATAAATTAAATACGAGTATTTTCTAAAAAGCCTTCAATAATTTTTCAAATTGAGTATTTCTTTTTAACAAATTATTAGATGATTAAAGATTCTTTATTTAATAACATTACAGGAAAAAAACAATTTATTGTAATTTTAAATACAGAAAAATAACAATTTGATTTAATTTTTAGTACAAAATCAATAACAATTTAGTTTTAAGTACAGAAACAAGTATGTTCTATTTGTCTTTTAAAAATCCAGTACCCGGTTGACCGAGCTTTGCTCGGTATTTTTCGCTCGGTATTTTTTTAATTCGTGTCTTTTGGAATTTATATTTAGATACAAATTACATACTGATGAAATACGAATAATATTTTTTGATCTTAGCGACATAATAGAAAAAACTGAACTGGTTATTTGAATAAAAAATCATGAGTGCAATTAGTTTAATATAAATTTTCGTGTTTTTAAAAATACTAAAAAATGGGCCCGAAAAAATAGATTTTCTCAAAAAAGAAAAGAACTTGAAAAAAATTTAAAAAAGTCGGTCGGTCGGTCTGGGCTCGAACCATGGTATTACGATTTTGTGACCGCCCAATATACCAATTAAGCTATTTGTAATCATTAATAAACTGTCAAAATTTACCTTCTTATTCTAACGATATTGTAGCAGTTTTTCATTGCCTAAAAACACGGACAAAAGACATTTTCTAAAAATAAATCCTACCTAGATCGATTTATTGCCCCCGAAACTCCCTGCACACAAAATTTTATGAAAATCGTTGGAGCCGTTTCCGAGATTCCGATTATATATACTATACCTACAAGAATTGCTCGTCTAAAGGTATAGGATATGCGTGTAGTTTAACAAACTTTATTCAAGAATTAAGTTTTTGTTTTGTTATGCAAAGGGAGAGACTTAAAATTTTATAATATATTTTTTTTTTATAGAAGAGGGGGCAAACGCCCATGATCAACTGCAACACCAGGGGAATTGCAGATGCGTTGCCGGCCCTTTAGAAAGGAGTAAGCTCTTTTCTTGAAGGTCCCCAGGTCGTATCGGTCCGGAAAAATCGCCGGTGGTAAATTATTCCACAGAGAGGTTGTACGCGGAAGAAAACTCCTTTTGAAACGTACAGTGGTGGACCGCCAAGCATCCAGATGGTGTGGATGGTATCGGGACGTTTGCCGCGTAGTGCGTTCACGAAATTTGGCGGCTGGGATTAATCCGAACAATTCCTCAGAGCACTCTCCATGGTATATGCGAAAGAAAATGCAAAGGGATGCAACATCTCTTCGCAGTGCCAGATAATCGAGCCGATCGGAAAGCACTCGGTCGTCGACGATTCGAGCCGCTCTGCGCTGGATGTGGTCAAGTGGAAGGAGCTGGTACTGGGGAGCCCCAGCCCAGAGATGGGAACAGTATTCCATGTGCGGCCGAACCTGCGCCTTGTAAAGTTGCAGGCGGTGTGCCGGCATGAAATACTGCCCCGCTCTGCTGAGCACGCCAAGCTTTTTAGAGGCCAATTTGGCCTTCCCTTCCAAGTGACCACGAAACTGCACGTCACTCGATATGTCGACGCCGAGGATTCCGATACTGGCTGAGGCAACAAGGGGAGTGCCTTGAAACTGAGGGGATACGACAAAGGGGTTCTTTTTAGCGGTTAACGCGCAAACTTGTGTCTTCTGGGGGTTAAACTGGACTAGATTTAGTCGCCCCCAATCCGAGACTCTGTCCAGCAGAGACTCGACTTCAGACACAAGTTTGTCCCGGCACTCGGAGACGTTTTCCCGAGAAATATTGGCTCGGCCGGTGTAAAGAGCATCACCAGTGCTGTCATCTGCATAGCAATGAATGTTACGGGTCTGCAACATATCATTGATATGCAGAAGAAACAGCGTTGGCGATAGCACGCAGCCCTGTGGAACACCAGCATTAATAGGCTTGCAATCGGAGCTTGCACCGTCTACAACGACCTTGATGCTCCGATCTGCAAGAAAACTGGTGATCCAATCGCACAATTTCTCGGGAAGCCCATAGGAAGGGAGCTTCGAAAGAAGCGCTTTGTGCCAAACCCGATCGAAGGCCTTCGCAATGTCCAAACTAACGGCCAATGCCTCCCCCTTGGACTCTACTGCCTCCGCCCATCTGTGAGTTAGGTAGACCAGAGGATCACCAGCTGACCTACCACGGCGAAAACCGTATTGACGGTCACCAATCAGCTGGTGATCCTCAAGGTACCTCATGAGCTGGCAGTTTACAATGGACTCCATTGTTTTGGAGAACAAGGAGGTGATGGCGATAGGCCGGTAGTTGGACGGGTCTGAGCGGTCGCCTTTTTTAGGGATCGGGTGGACGAAAGCCGTCTTCCATGATTTTGGGACTACGCCTAGGGAGTAGGAGTACCGGAAAAGTCGCGTGAAACCGGTGCCAACACTGGAGCACACGTCCTCAGCACAATTGGGGGGATTCCGTCAGGCCCTCTCGACTTGTGGATGTCCAGGGAGAGGAGTGCTTTGCGAACCGAGCGCTGAGTGAACTGCACTTCCGGCACGGAGCACTCACACCGCGGGATGGTCGGCGGCGTACTCCCCCCGTCATCGAGAGTCGAGTTAGACGCAAAGAAAGAGCCTAGAAGATCGGCTTTCTCCTTTGCGGTGTGGGCCAGTGAGTCGTCCTCCCTGTGCAGAGATGGAAGAGATGGCTGACAGAAATTCCCCTGGACAGCCTTGGCGAGAGACCAGAATGCACGGGTTCCAGAAGGAAGACGAACTAGTTTCTCGCCAATTCGGCCTATGTGCTCTGACTTTGCCTTGGCAATGACTCTTTTGAAGGACCTAGAGGCGGAATTACACTTCTTTTTTAGAGCGCTGGTGCTAACATCCCTGGACGCTGATGCGTCAGCCCAGGCTTGGTAGCACTCCTGCTTATAGCATGATGCTATTTTACAGGAGCGACCAAACCATGGCTGAGATTTGCGTCCAATGGGCACCACAGAGGAAGGAATAAACAACGTTGGGATCGTCCGGCGAGAAGCAAACCCGCCCCCAAGGGTAGGATGCAAAGAAAGACCGCATCCCATCCCAATCGGCTGACCTATAGTGCCAAACACGAATGCAACCGCGATTTCAACGTGAGTGGCACCACACTCCGGACAAGACAATGGTCCGAGGAGCCTAAAGGGGCGTCGACGGAAATCTGATATCCGTCCGGGTGAGAGGTCAGCAGAAGGTCCAACAGGGAAGGTGCATGATTCTCCACATCTGGAATCCGCGTAGGCGAAGTAACCAGTTGTGTCAGACCATATGCCAAGGCAAAATCATGAACAGATCTCCCCGCATGATCGGTTAAACGTGAACCGAGCCATTCGGCGTGATGGGCGATAAAGTCGCCGAGGATCACGATCTCTGCGGAGGGGATCTGCTGTAGCAACGAATCTGCAGCCATTTGGACGTGGTCGAAGAGTCGGTCTGTTTCGGCATTACCGCTGTGGGACCTATAGAGGCACCCGTAGACGCGCGGATGGTCGTCGCTGTCTACGCGTAGCCAAAGGATGGACAGGTCCGAACTTTCAAGTCTGCCGAGGCGTCGAGAACAGATGTCCTCTCTGACGTAAACGCAAACTCCAGCCCGAGGCACAAAGGAGTGTTCCAGTTTGTACCCCGGGTAGGAGAGATACGAGACATCAGCCGGAGAGGACACCTGCGTCTCGGTCAGAAAGAGCAGAGCCGGCCTCGCCGTCTCGAGATGGTAGTGGACGGCGTTTAGGTTGGAGTGAAGTCCCCTGATATTGCAGAAATTCACGGACAGCGTGGCAGGGGTCGCCTTGGTCTTGTTGCTCCGTTTGCCCCGAGCAGTTTTAGTCTTAAGCGGAATTTTGCCCCCCCCCCCAGAATACGTGGGGCAGCCTGAGCACCCACGCTCAGAAGTGGAGAAACATGGTCGTGGATGCTCAGCGAGGGATTCTCCAGGGGTGCTGGTACCCTCCTGGGGTAATCTATCATTGAATTCCGCTACCATGTTGATGGGGGGGGGGGGGGGATTTGGGCCTCCGGCCACCTGCACTCACCAGACGAAACGCGGAAGCAGAGCTTCCACTTCACGCCGGTATTCTGTAAGGTCGTGGTACCACCCCGGTTTGAGCCGGCCCAGTAGTTGTAGTAGGAATAGGTCGAATCGACCGGGTAAGGACCACGCTCTCACAGAATAGTAGCCTAATGCTGCTGTGTTTCGTTTGGTGAGTGTAGAGAACCGGAGACCCTGTTTACCTTAAACGAGGCATTCCATCTTAGCCCCCACGGGTGACCACGCATCTGCATTTTGATTCGTAATCGAGAATAGAATGTAGATGTCTAAAGACTGCCTTTTTTCTTTCAATATCATCATTCGTACCGCCAGAACTACCAGCCTTTGTTGCTAGTAAATCTAGCCATGCTCTTATCTTTGCTTCAACTTCCATACGTACCTCATCATCCCACCATAACGTTTATTTTTCCTTTCATTATTTTTCTTACATCACAATACTTCGGTAGCTGCATTCACTAAAATCACCTTTCTTAAAATTTTGCCATACATTCTCCAAGTCTAACTAATTCATACATAATTCATCCAAACCACTTATATTTTCTTTCAGTCTATGTTTGTACTTGTTTTTCTCACCTTCAACTTGTAAGCTTTCTGCTTTAATACGCTGTAACGCAGTGGTAGACACAGATGACCGATGGCGCCAAGGCCTGAATAGACCATTAATTCGGCATAAAACCAAATAATGATCCGTTCCTACGTTAGACCCCCGGTAAACCCTTGTATCTACCACTGCGCTTCTCATTCTTTCATCCACGATTATGAAATCTATCATGCTTCTATCATCATCTATTTGCCAAATATACATGTGAATCCTTTTGTGGCGAAAGAAAGTTTTCGTCACAAAGATTCTTTTCCATACATACGGTGAGGAGGCTTTCACCATTCTCATTAACTTTCATCACAAAACGTTCCCAATATCCTTTCCTAAACCAAGCCTCTTCACCCCAACCCTTCCATTAAAATCTCCTAGCATAATAATATTCTCATTTCCCTTACATTTCATTAACACCATCCTTACCATTTCCCAAAACTGCTCTCGGATATAAGTAGGCTTAGACATGTCTGGGGCGTAGACCCCTGGCACAAACAACTTCTTTAAGCCCACTTTCATTCATATCATTAGCAGTCTTGTGCTTACACATTCAAACTCTCACACTTTGGCCCATTCTTTCTGAAAGGATGACACCTACTCCATGGCATGCCCGCTTGGTCTCATCTATACCAGACCAGTATGCGGTATACATGCCATGGGTAGTGACATCCTTCTCTTTTCGTTTCGTCTCATTTACACATAACAAATCTATTCCTCTATCATACATCATATCGCAAACTTCATCCATCTTATCATTCATTGCTCCACATACATTCAGCGTAGCCAGACGGGCTTCTGCAATCCACTTTTCGCCCCTCCGGGAAACAGAACGTGACGGGTGGCGAACTTCGTCGCCGGTTTTCCTCCCGGAGATTCTTCGCACCCCTGCCCCATTTAAGGGGCTCCGTGAACTCGGGGCCATTTCTTTTATTTTGTGCCTCATGTGCGAAATGTGGGGTGGTATATTTCACGCTGCTACTATGGCAAAGAGCCAAGTCTGTGTTTGTCGCTCATTTTGCACCACCCGGGGGACACGTGTAGGGTGGGCATAGGATTAGGTGGTCGAAGCCTACGGCCGACTTTAGGTTGAATGGGTAGGAAAGAACCATGCGTGGAATTCCAGCGTGAAACAACGGCTTAACACTACACATGCGCATTGGAAAAACGTAATCCAACTTTTGGGGCAGTTGAGTAGGACCGGGGTAGATCCACTCTCACAGAACACCAGCGTGAACAGAAGAATAATGCTGTTGTTTCATGTGGTGAGTGGAGAGAACCGGAGACTTTTTACTGATAACAAGGGAATGCCTTAGATCTCTGGGGTGACAATGCATCTTCAGTCTGATTCTAAATCGATGATAGATATAGAAGTGGATGGGCCATAGCAACCACATACCATCAGCATGAATGTATGCTTGTGTGACAATCCCTGCACTTGTTACTGCGTCTTTAATACTGCTTGTCTATATCAGTCTTGGTATTTAACTATCTTGTGTAAAGGGTCAGAAGCCATAAAAACCAGAACAAAATACAGTGATGATTCTCGTAGTAGAGCCACAATGCAGCTATATTATGGTTGTAACACGAATGGGTCAGCTAGACCAGGGACTCGCAGAGAATACCAGCTTAATACTGCTGTTTTGTATGGTGAGTGTAGAGATCCGGAGACCCTTTTAATTGGAAATGAGATCTTAGTCCTAATGGATGGATATTCAACTGCATTTTGATTCTTAATCAAGGATAAATGTAGATGTCTACAAGCCACAGCACCCACTTACGACCAGGTGGAATGTGTGCGCGTTTGTCTATAAATTATTTATTCTATAAAAAAAATAGATTGACAGGCACAGATAAAGAACTAATTAAAACTATTAATTATTTCAGCAAGTGGATTTTAATTTCTTCTCAAATGAAATTTTTCACCCAATCGCACCTCTTTCACTTATCAAAATCCACAAGCTATAATTAAATGTTAATAAAGAAACAGATACAACAGCAGTCAAGTTCCAGTCATAACCCCTTTTATAAAGGAAACAATGTTAACAGTAAAGATAACACAGTCTTATCTCTGCAACAGCTACTGTACAATTAACTTTTCATTGAATGGAAACTTGTTGTCAATAAAAATGCACAAGCAGAACAATTACATCATGGATAATTAAAGACAGTCATCACGCACATATATTTCGGTTTTAATAGCAGGAAATTGGATAACTCTAGAATAGTCTCATACACCATGCGTTTTTTTTTTAAATAGAATAAGGGTGACAAATGAACACACAGTCCACCTGATAATAAGTAAATGCTGGACCCTATAGAAATCTACATCTATCCCCAATTAAGAATCACAATGCAGATGCGTTGTTATTTCTATGTACCAAGATGTCTCATATATTATATGTGGTAGAGCCATGCTGCAGTTCTATTAATAGTATAGTTGTAGCACGAACGGGTCGGCTCGACCGGGGAAGGACCACACTCTCACAGAATACCAGCGTGAAATAAAGCTTAACGCTGCTGTGTTTCATATGAACGAGGCATTCTATCTTAGTCCTCAAGGGTGACAATGCATCTGCATTTTGATTGGTAATGGAGGATAGATATAGATGTCTATGAGCCGCAGCAACTACTTACCATCAGGTGGACTGTGTGCTCGTTTATCATCTTATCCTATAAAAAAAAGTATATAAAATAGAATTACCTTGTAGTTGTAGTGCAAGACAGAGGCAAGAGACATCTTTGTGACAACACAAATTATTATATAAAACCTGATTGCAAATCCACTTGCCAAGGAGTGGTAATTATATATATGTGGCAGGCCTGTGCTCAACAGTAGACTTTCCATAGGCTGTAATGAATGAATCCGCTACCCTAAGTGTTTTGTGAGTGTAGTAAGGGCGACAGAGGAAAGAAACCAGATGGGCAGCAGCTCCATGCTATTAATAACTAAAAATAAAAGCACACTGGTTACCAAGCCGTCTGCTAAGTATAGTAACTATGTCAAATATCCCACCTATGAGACAATCCTAGGCCTATACTAAGTATAGTAACTATGTCAAATATCCCACCTATGAGACAATCCTAGGCCTATACTAAGTATAGTAACTTTGTCAAATATCCACCTATGAGGCAATCCTAGGCCTATATCAAGTATAGTAACTATGTCAAATATCCCACCTATGAGACAATTGTAGGCCTATACTAAGTATAGTAACTATGTCAAATATCCCACCTATGAGGCAATCAATCCTAAGCCTATACTCAGCAGTGGACCTTTGACAGATTGTAAGGGTAAATAATGTTGTCCATACAAAATTTCTGTCACAGCTGCCAGTTTCAATGGAGATTAGCCGTCAATTTTAGCAGGACAGGATTCATTATCACTACAGTCCTTCACAAATCCACTGCTGAACATAGGCCTCCCCCAAGGAATGCCAAGGAATGCCACAAAGCACCGTCCTGATCCACCTGCATCCTTCAAATTCCTATTATACAAGTCTGCCTTTTTTCCCCATCGGTAGTCTGTTATTCAAGCTATATGGCTGACCCATTGGTATCCAGCTTACTAATCTTTGGGCTACGCCGGTCACTCTGGTTCTACTATGGATAAACTCATTTTTAAATTTATCATACAGAGAAACCCTGTGCATTATAGAGGACAGGATTATAGAGCCCTAATTCTGTGAACATGGTTAACAGAATCAGGTGGTCTATGGTTTATAATTAAGATATGAAGATTATATTGGAATGATGATTATAATAAAATGAGTTCTCTAATGCTGTATGCTTGTCTGAATGATTTATATTAAATTATGTTCATTTTAAACCTTTAAAACATTTAAAAATAGAGCTAAATTATATTATTAATTATTTAAAACAATCAGTAACAATGATATAAAATTGATGACAAAACACATTCTTGGTTTTCATTAACCACTCAATCCACAAGCGGTCGTATGCGACCGCCGCAATATTCCGTCAAATCCCGAGCGGTCACATGCAACCACCGCGATATTCCGCCAAATCCCAAGCGGTCGCATGCGACCGCAACAACCCACAGCACTTTAAACCTTTTTTTCTTCTTTGTCCAACCCTCTTCCCAGTTTAGCTGCGGTCGGGTCTCCTTGTACGAATGCGCCAGAGCAGTAGTAGAACTCTGGCTTGTAGGTGTACTCAGGTTTTCTCTCAGGATCTCTTTCTGCATGTTTGACCACCAGGTGGCACGTGGAAGAATATTTAAATCTATATGTACTGGATGGTCATCATTTCGCCTAAGGATATGGCTGTACCAACGCATTCGGCTTTCTTTTAACTTTTCAGCTATAGGTGCTACCTTAAATGATCCTCTGATGTATTCATTTCGTACTCTGTCTAGTCAGGTCACACCTATCGCCCATCTAAGCATTCTCATTTCATTCGCGTGCATTTGTTGCTTGTGTGCCCTTTTTATGGTCCAGCACTCTGCTCCGTACGTCATGGCAGGCCTTACTACCATTTTGTATACTTTCCCTTTCACTGTGATGTTGCGATCACAAAGTACTCCCGACAATGATCTCCATTTAAGCCAGGCAGTATCGATGCGATCTACGTCTTTGTCAATGTTAGCGTCTGGTGTAAGTATAGAACCTAGGTATTTGAAGCTGTCCACCTTGGGTACTGCACGGTTGTCTATGTGAATCTCGCAACCCGTTTCTGCCGTCCCTCCGTAGTTGCATTCTAAATATTCGGTTTTATTCCGGCTTATACGCAGTCTATGGTGCTCTATTTTTGTTATCCACTGCTTGAATGATTCCTGCAGGTCTGTTGCATTCTTCGACATTAGGACTATGTCGTCCGCATAGAGCATACATTCTGGGATGGGTTTATCTATCTCTCATGTGATGTAATCCATGCAGAGGTTGAAACAGTAGTGGGCTCAAGGCTAATCCGTGAAATCCAAGGCTGAACCCCACTTTTACGTCGAAAGAATCACTGAAACCAGCAGGACTATTGACGCGCGTTTTGGTGTTCTTATACATATTTTGGACTTTTGTTAGGTAATACTCCGGAACATTTTGGGCTCTCATGACTTGCCATACTACATTTCAGGATACTCTATCAAAGGCCTTTTGTAGATCGATGAATAGGAGGTATGGGTTCTCTTTGTTCGATCGATGTTTCTCCATCACAACTCTAACAGCGTGTATGGCATTGATGGTAGATTTTCCAGGTGTAAAACAGAACTGATTTTCAGTTATTTGAGAGTGATACCGTATTTGAGAGACAATAATTCTTTTGAACAGTTTAAGTGTGTGTGATGTGAGCTTTATCCCTCTGTAGTTACTGCATTGGGCGATATCCCATTTTTGTATATGTCGGTAGCTGCACCGTTGCACGTGCAGCAGCGCCTCTGTGGGTGCTAGTCGAAATTATTGTAAACAACATGTGCACCGCACACCTGCGCGTTGCACCTGCAGTGGCGCTCGTGTAGCTACTTGTTTCGATTGTATAAAAAGGACGGAGCGGCCGCCATTAAGGCAGTCTTAGCGCTGGTGTGGCATGGTGCACTTGTTGTATCCCGCTACTAGCTCATCCTCGACTATTCGGATAATTAATTTGTGGAAACGAATTAATTATTATTCTCAGCTATTAAATTAGTTTCAGTACAATTTATGGTTGATTATCTCTGATCTGTGTATTTCATGATTTTATGAAGTGATAATAAGGTTTTCCATAATAAACCTAGATTTTAATATCTTCCTACATATATACATAAGGCATTAGGTACTAATTATGCCAGGATTCTGGGATTCTGCCTTCTTTAATAATACAGTTAAAGAGCTTGGTGAGCCAAGGTAGTGCTGCTTCCTTTAACTTCTTCCACATATCTGCTGCTATCTGGTCAGGGCCAGTAGATTTGTGATACTTCATTTTAAATATGGCCTTCATCACCTCCTCCTCTGCGATACATTTAATCGGCCCTTCGGTAGGTGGAATATAAGGCAATGTCTTACTGGGGAATTCCTCATTCATCAGTTGCTTGTAGTACTCCGTCCATCTTCTGTTACTGTCCCTACTGGGTGTTGGGATTGTACCCTGGGCGTTTTAATATATTTGTTAGATTTAATATAGAGAGTAGATTTGTGACGCTGCTTAGCTATTTTAGATGGTGTTTTCATTTTCTGTGTTTTCCAGTTTATCATAGAAATCATTTCTAGATTTGGCAATGGATTGTGCTACTGCAGATTTAGCTATCTTCTTGTGACTTATATTCTAGACGTTCTTCTTCAAGGTTTGATTTTTGCCATAATTTAAATGCATTTCTCTTTGCTCTTATCAAATCTTTGATGCCTTCGTTCCACCATGATATCTTTTTAATCAAACGCAGTGCGCCATTTGATGCCTCTAAGATTTCCTTGGCTTTCTCTAGACACAGTTTCTCGAAATCATACCACATCTGGTTTGCCGACTTGTCGGACGCTAAGTCGCCTTCTATATATGACCGGACCCATTCAAGGAGTTGTGATCCTTTGAGGCAGTGCAGTTCTTTCCACTTTGTACTCTCTGTTCAATCTATGTGTGTTCTTATAGGTTCGGGCAGGCGCATAACAGAGACGAGAAGTCTATGCCCATTTGCATCCCATTACTTTAAGCATGTCACTACTGGCAAGGATGTAGTCTATCTGTGTGCTATGGTCCCATCTTTTAAGGTGTTCCGCTTTCTTTTGAAAGTGTATATTAATTATTTTTAATGAGTGCTTAGCTGCAAAATTTAGAATGTAGTCGCCTTGCCGGTTGGTATCGCCATAACAATATCTCCATGGACTTTACTGTAGAGGTTGTTCTTTTCTTCAACATATCCATTCAGATCCCCACCTACGTGAACATATTCGGTTGCAAGTATGTTTTGCTTGACCTCATCTAAGTCTTCCCAGAAGTCTTGTTTCTCTTGTTCGTAACAACCAGCTTGTGGTGCGTACGCAGAGACTATGTTTAATGGCAGTTGTCCGTCCATTGCTAGTTTTACAGCAATAACTCTGTCACTTTTCCTCTCTAAATTAATTATTCTCTGCTTAAGATGTTCATCTAACACAATACCTATCAATGGATATGATATCTTCAACATATCCATTCAGATCCCCACCTACGTGAACATATTCGGTTGGAAGTATGTTTTGCTTGACCTCATCTAAGTCTTCCCAGAAGTCTTGTTTCTCTTGTTCGTAACAACCAGCTTGTGGTGCATACGCAGAGACTATGTTTAATGGCAGTTGTCCGTCCATTGCTAGTTTTACAGCAATAACTCTGTCACTTTTCCTCTCTAAATTAATTATTCTCTGCTTAAGATGTTCGTCTATCACAATACCTATCCATTTCTTTTAGTATCAGTCCTGTGATACACAAGCTGATAACCATTTCCAATATCCTTTGACTTTGATCCTTTCCATTTGATATCTTAGATGCAGCAGGCATTAATTTGTCTGGTTTTTAAAATATCACTGAGTTCAGTGCTGCGTCCAGTCATTGTGCCGAGACTCCATGATGCGAGTCTGAGCTTGTCAGTCTTTTGGATGCGAACGTGGATTCTTGTCCTTAGTGTTGATTCCTGTGTATGCCCTAGCATTTAACTAACTCATTTTTCTGGTTTCTATCATGTACAAGGAGTTAGAGGTTTTCGCTAAAGTTTTACGGCCGGTTGCCACCTGATGCCAAGGTTGTTCTTCTCGTGGAGACATGAGGGAACCGCCGTTGGCTCTAAGTAGGCTTTTCCGCCGCCTTCCCTTCTGTACGTCCCGACCGAGGTGTAGTACCGACCGCAGCCTCTACTCCCACTATTTTGAACAAGCCTGCAGCAAGGGTTTGATATCGGAGTATCCTTCTCCAGCCTGTTGGTCCGCAGGAGGTATTTGATTTCCCTCCTACCCGACATATCTGCAGAGCATTCCCCAATCTGCCACATGGGGATGAGGTCTCTAGGAGTGAGGCTCCCCTGATAACCCACAGCACTTTAACCCATAAATACTTATGTTTAGAGACTACTTTTCTGTGTAGAAGTTTGGCATTATAGTATCTATATGAAATTCTCTATCCTGTAGTCTAAAGAAAACAAAAGTCAGTTACTCCATGGGTTTTCATTTTTAATCTGTCAATTTGCGCCATTTTCGTTTGGTTGTTGTTGTGCTTTATTGTGTTGATTTTTGGATATATAATACATAGGTCTGTTTTCAAGTGTTTATTATAAATATCCCCAGGTATTTCGTAGATTTTTTTACATTTTTAGATAGCTTTAATCCTTATTTATTGGTTTTTTATTTGATTCCCAATTCTTTCGTGAAATTAAGGCCATTGTGAAAATATTGATCATGCATAAGAAGCATATTGTTTTGATAAAAACATTAGATTTGATAATTAAGCTGAAAATATTTGCAATTAGTAAACTGTCATTTACAAAATGATAAAATATGATCTGGTTGCAGAGTAAATACATTAATTGGGTGCGTTTGGCAGAAAAAAGCGCTAGCAAGCGCTTACAAGCGCTGAAATAGTTTTCAGCCAGGACACGATTGCTACTTCAGTAGCGCTGACACAATCCGCCATTTTGCTTATTTAATTTGTTTGTTTTGAAGTAGAGTTTATAAGTTTTTTTTGTGCAATATTAGTTTTAAGTAATATAATGACATGAATAGACATATACATGTTGTTAAAAATTCATGATTGGTAAGTTTTTAATTACTAAGTAAATTTAATTTTCGGATCCCAATTAGATATTCTCGTAAGCACATTACTCCTCTTAATAATAATAATAAATTATTTATTTCATCAAACATTAATTTTACATTATATGATCAGTAATCGAAGTCACCTAGTAAGCAAAATAATGCCTGTAGCAGGTGACTTCGCGCTTCCATAGCTAAGTATTACATTATTATTTACGAAATAAAATATCCTAAAGTAAATAATAAAAACATCACTTTAGTATCCTACCATCAGTCTCAAAGCATTAAAACATCAATAATATAATTTTTATTTTTTTTATTTATTTATTCATTATTTACACATTATGTTACGGTACAATCTTAAGTTTATAGAAATGATAGGGATGAGTATGTAAAAAAAACAATAAGCTATTATAATCAGGAAACCTAAGTAGATAATAAGATAAATTAAAAAGATTTTTTAAGTCTTTGTTTTACTAATACATTACTCCTATAACGCCTCGTCTGCCGGCCAGCCATTTTGCAAATATGTCGCGTCTGCTAGGGCCTTAGCAGGTAATTTTGCGATATCGCCGCGTGGCGAATAAATTAGTAATTTCTCTAAAATATTGTATGGAAGCTATGTATAAAACTTATGTCATATGAATTGTTATATTATTTGCTATTACTCTGTAGATATCTTAGTTGAATAAAAAAAGTTAAAAAAAATCATTCTTTTATAAAATAAATGTAATTTATTTTCATCAATATACACTAATTTATAATATAAAAGCAAAAAAACACACATTCCTACATATTTTTACCCCAAAAGTTTTTTACAATCTTAACACATGAACGGCAACCCAAGCGTTGCACAAAAAATAGTGTATGTTGTTAGTTTTATATTGAGAAATGAGCAAGTCAAGTGACATGCGATAATTTTAACATTAAGTATGGTTCAAGTTCTTAATTTAGACAAAGTTTCATTTCTAAAAAGTATGTAATGTATTTTTAATCAACAATAGAGATGAATGTAAGGTAAGTAAGTATAACAACTGATTATGCTCAAATTTTTTTTTTTATTTTATTATAAAAAGGATACATATCCCTAAATTATGAATTAAAAACTGTTGGTTATTAACCCTTCCATGTTTAAATAGCACCAAACTTCACTATTTGTTCGATTTACGAATAAAAATAAGGACAAAAACCGGGACTGGTGATGACATAAAAGCGATGTTCTCATGCGACTGCTACACAGGCTGTTTATTCGAAATTTCTAAACATTGTAGTACTTTAGTAGCTTTGTATTGCATTCTCTTTCTTTCGTTTATAATTTTCTATAAATAAAAGTGTGATAGAAATCACTGTCACTGGTTATTTTACCCACCAAATACGTAGTCGCGGATCGGCCAGAATCTGGTCGCTTGCCAGACGCATGTAATTAACCATCGGCCAGAATCTGGCCGGTCGCCACACAAGGGGTTAATCAGATAACTTAAAATGTAGCCTATTAATAACCTTAAATTAAGACTTATCCTAGAACACCTTGCACCTAAAATCTTTAGTTTTTATAATATTGGAGGAGCTCAAGAACAATACTAAAGCAATTGGTTAAACATACTATGTAAAGTAAGTCATTCATCATTAAAATTTTATTAGATTTAATAAGAACTACAGAGTTTAGGTCATATATTGAATAGTCTTACTTTAGCATTACTTTAACTTAAATAAAATAAAAACTACAATTGAGAATTCTAATAAGAATCTTATTGGCACATTATGTATTCATAATATAGTATTTATTACCTGTGAACTACCTCTGTGTAATTGGATTACTAACACTACCCAGTTATTGCGCTTTCATGTAAACACCTAATTTATTGAAACAAGGAATTACTTACAGACGTTAGAATTGTTGACGCCGCACAAGTCTGTCATCAACTTAGCAGGCTTCCACTGATTTGAAAAAGAGGAACCCGGGCACACATTGTAAAACTTCGTCCGGTTAAATTCAGTTAGAAATTGTTTGAATTATTTAATAGTATAAAATTAAATCCTATCGGCCGCAAGCACCGCGTAAAATATACACCACCATCCAATTATGTATACACAATGGAAATGTTGAATTTAACAATGATGTTCGGTCATGTTGTTATCACGGAAAATACTATTGAAAGCACATTTATTGTTGATTTAAAGAAAATCTCTTAATTTCACACTCAAATATTTCGCAATTTTCGAACAGCGATGGTTATAAATTTAATGCTACAGAGCGGAAAAAATATTCGTTTTTTGACGTTTGTACGTCTTGCATGTTGTGTGACATGACGTGAAAGTGATGTGTGCCTCTAGTATATAGGTAGTAATCTATGGATGTGTGTTTTCGGTTGTCACAGATGTCAAAATAAAAATATTTAATCGATTCACTTTAGAATCGATTATTCATGGAATAATTTAAGCAATTACACACATTTTTTTGTTTTTACAAAAAGGAGCATTTGTATGTTATATCCAGAAAGGTGTTTAAAATTTAACATTTTTACATACAGTAAGCATTTATAAATCTATAAATTGTATAATGGTCCCAAATACGACACCAAGATAGTATAATCGGTGATAGGTCTCACTAATATGACAACGATAGTACGGGAACAATACAGGTGATAGGCTAATAAGAAAAGCTGTTACCTAACTACAATTACTTCCATGGATAGGTAGTACTTATTATTTCCAAAAATCTCCCAGCTGGCTTGGGCCACTAAGCTTTAAAGTTAAAAATGCCAGTTGGTTAGTTAAGTTAAACGAGGTCAAGTAAAGACTGCTAAAAACATTACTCAAAACAAAAATTCTGGATACATTTTGTTGCGCGCCACAGTTGATGCCTGGTACATGGCACTAGTACCATGTAATGTCGGGTAGCAAAACGAGGAGAGCTTTCTAAAAATGCCATGCTAGAACTTTCCACCTCTGGCGCCATCTAGTATCGAATAAAATAACTAAGCTTGCTAGAAAACTCCACACTCAAAGTTTCTACATCTAGTCGGATGGGACCAGTATTTGCTGGAACATTCTAGATGTTTCGGTGGAAAAGGCCTATATAAAGCCATTTAGGGCCGCGACCGTAACAGTATTGAATTGGCGACACAAGCGAAGACTTCGAAGCGAAATAAAGTGAACTAAAGTGTTAAGTGTGATTAATTATTGTTGTATTTTAAGTTTTAATTGGTGTTCGGTAATTAATGTGTCAATTTTGGTAATTCAATCGGCAGTTTTTACTGTCACAAACCCTAAGCTTGTAACGATGGGTGTCAGGTATGGGGTAAAATCATGCCGATTTTATCTAAGGGGGAAACGGAGGGTGTCCGTACCCAAAGTCAACGCTAGCAGGAGACGGACCAGAGACGATTTGGTGGTGCAATGACGCAGACGTCAGAGGACCAGCCGCCAGCCACGGAGGCTGGTCTGTCAGCAGCTCCTACATCTGCAGCACCTGACTTAGGTGCTCTGATGATGATGCTGCAAGAACAGGCCCGCCAGCAGGTTAAACAGGCCCGCCTATTGGAAGAGCTACGGGGTGGACAGGAGGAAAAGGCACGTCCAGTTCGAGGCTGTTATGAAAGCGAACGGCTGGAATAAAAGTCAAGCCATGATTGCACTCATACGAGGCCTGCGCGATCAAGACTTAACTGTTCTAGAACAAGAAGCAACGCATCAACGAAAACCTGCAGCAGTGGGCCCTTGAGCTGGAAAAGCTGGTTTGAAAAGCATACTGGTCTGTACCTGTACTCATTGAAGGGAACATGGTGCAGACATTCATCGACGACATCCGCGACCTTGAAGTCAGAGCTGCTGTGAGGCTCGGGCACCACAAGATGCTTAAGGACGCCTTGACCCATGCACTGGAGGTGGAAGCCGTGCGGCAGGATCATCGTTTCCATCACGTCAGGGAGGTTGCAGCAGCTACAGTTCGCGAACACAAGACAAGTTACCGTCTAAGGTGCTACGGCTGTGGGGATAGGAGCCATGCTTCATCCAGCTGCCCTAAGCGAACTGAAGAAAGGGAAGGTGATCGATCTCGAGGGGGTGGTTCGGCTAACAGCACCACCCAGCAGCGGCAGCAGGAATACGACGTTACTATCGAACACTGCAGCGGGAAATCGCATGGCAACACAGATAGATTGTCAAGAAGACCCTATCCTGGTGATTGCAAGAATAGTAATAGGCAAGAGGGTAAGGAAGTGGAATATGTAAGTATTCTCAGGACAGACCACCTTAGCAACGAATGGAAGGACAGCCTACGACATGCACAGCAAGAAGATTCGGACATCAAGCCAACTCTGGAATGGATGAAGGCCAGTGCTCTCAAGCCCAAGTGGAGCGATGTCTCAGCGATGAGTTCGACCACGAAAAGCTATTGCCAGTGGGACAGCTTGCTGATTCAGGATGGAGTCATCATCATCATCATCATCATTACAGCCTTTCACAAGTCCACTGCTGAACATAGGCCTCCCCCAAGTAATGCCACAAAGCACGGTCCTGAGCCACCTGCATCCATCGACTTCCTGCATGTCTTACCAGGTCGTCACTCCATCTAGTGGGGGGTCGCCCTACACTACGCCTACCGGTACGAGGCTGCCACTCGAGAACCTTTCTTCCCCATCGGTTATCGGTTCTTCGAGCTATATGGCCGGCCCATTGCCACTTCAGCTTACTAATCCGTTGGGCTATGTCGGTCACTCTGGTTTTACTGCGGATATCCTCATTTCTTAGTCTATCACGCAGAGAAACTCCGAGCATAGCCCTCTCCATAGCTCGCTGAGCGACCTTAAGCGTCCTCATACGGCCAGCAGTGAAGGACCACGTCTCAGATCCATAAGTCATCACTGGCAACACGCACTGGTTGTACAATCCAGTTTTTAGAGATTGAGGTATACCTGACGAAAAGATATGTCGTAATTTCCCGAACGCTGCCCAGCCGAGTTGAATCCGTCGATTGACCTCTCGGTCGAAGTTGGACTTACCTAGTCGGACTATTTGTCCCAGGTAAACGTACTCGTCAACAACTTCAAGCATAGTGCTCCCAACAACTACCGGCATAGGTGTGACATGGACATTGAACATGATCTTTGTTTTGTCCATGTTCATCTTAAGACCTATCCGTTGGGAGGCACTATTGAGGTCATTGAGCATAGTGCTTAAGTCCTCCAGCGATTCTGCCATAAGGACTATATCGTCGGCAAATCGAAGGTGAGTGATGTACTCGCCATTGATGTCAATACCGTATCCTTTCCAGTCCAGTAGCTTGAAGACGTCTTCCAATGCAGCGGTGAAGAGTTTCGGGGATATAACGTCACCCTGTCTTACACCTCACTGCAGTTGGATAGGTTTCGAGCTCTGGTTCTGTACTCGGATAGCCATCGTAGCCCTACTGTACAAACACTTCAGCACTTCGATATACCGACAGTCAACTTGGCACCGCTGAAGGGACTGTAGCACCGCCCAAATTTCGACGGAATCAAAGGCTTTCTCATAGTCCACATACGCCAGGCAAAGTGGCAGATTGTACTCTTCAGTCTTCTGTACAATCTGCCGCAGGGTATGTATGTGGTCTATGGTACTGAAGCCTTTTCGGAAACCGGCTTGTTCGGGAGGCTGGAAGTCGTCAAGTCTGCGTGCGAGACGATTCGTAATGACTCTCGAAAACAGCACGTAGACGCGGCTCAGAAGGGAAATCGGTCTGTAGTTCTTTAAGAGAGCGTTGTCGCCTTTCTTAAAGAACAAGACCACCGCACTTCTGCTCCACGCCTCTGGAGTAGTGCCACCATGGAGGACGGAATTGAAGAGCTTCTGAAGGACTACAAGTACCGGTGTTCCACCCGCTTTCAGAAGCTCCGCTGTAATTCCATCCTCGCCTGGGGCCCTGCCATTTTTAAGGTGCTGGAGAGCCATTCTAATCTCGCTTAGACTGACGTCCGGGATATCATCGGAATAGTGTCGGATAAGACTTGCTCTTGGATCGTTACTCACACTTGCGTGTGGCTCCAACGATGATGTGTACAGCTGCCCATAGAACCTCTCAATCTCACTCAAAATCTCAGGTGTCCCGGAAACGATGTTGCCACACTCAGTCTTCAGCTTTGACAGTTGGCTCTTTCTGGCAGACAGATCTCTGGCAAAGACTTTGGAGCCCTGGTTCCGCTCGATCGCTTCTTTAATACGAGAAGTATTAAAGTTGCGTAAGTCTCGCCGCATGCATTTGGAGATCTGTCTGTTCAGTTGCCTGTATGCTGTCAAATCTGTTGACGATTGCAGCCTCATCTCCCGTCTAACAGCCATGAGATTAAGAGTGTGATCGGAGAGTTTTTGTGTTCTTCTGCGGCGGGTCTTGCAGAACTTAGCTCCGACCGCATGGACAGTTTCCACGAGCTTGTCGTTCATATCGTCCACTGCATTGCAATCTTCTAGGCACTGGAAGCGGTTACGTAACTCGAGCTGAAAGGTTTCGGGATTCTGGATTAGAGCACGAGGGGGACGGAGCGTTGACTTCATTAGACGAGACCTCTCCAACTTAACGTTTAGGTTCAGTGTGCCTCTAACCATTCGGTGATCGCTGCCAGTTTTCACCCTTGCGATCACTGAGACATCACTGAACAGTTGGCGTCTGGTCGTCATAATGAAGTCAATCTCATTTTTTGTCGAACCGTCGGGGCTCGACCAGGTCCACTTCCTGTGGGGCCGCTTCTGGAAGAAAGAGTTCATCATAAAGAGTCCCTCTTTCTCCATAAAGTCGGCCAGCTGCTGGCCCCTTCGGTTCCGTTGCCCTACTCCAAATTTCCCTACCTTCAGCTCACCGCTTTCTCTTGTGCCTAGTTTTGCGTTGAAGTCTCCCATCAACACCGTGTAGTGGGTTTTGGAGGAATGTATGGCTCTGGAAATATCCTCATACATTTCCTCCACCTCCTCATCGGGGTGTGCCGAGGTTGGTGCGTAAACCTGAATGACCTTCAGCGAATACCGTTTGGTGATTCTGAGTATCAGGTACGCGACCCTCGTCGACACACTCCCAATCTTTACAACGTTGTTGACGAGAGACTTGTGGACGATAAATCCGACACCTCCTTGGGACAGATGGTCGCCCTCCCGGTGATAGAACAAGTTGCCGGACTCGAGGATAGCCGTGTCCTCCCCCTCTCTTCGGACCTCGGATGGAGTCTTGTCCTGTAAATGGAAAAATGGTCGAGGAGACTGCTGTCGTTTGCAAATGGTTGTCCCTAAAGCTATAGTGCCGGATGTTCTACAGCTGTACCATAATGGTTGTTCAGGAGTCCATCTGGGAGTTAAACGAATTCTACGGAAGATCCGAGAACGGTTTTACTGGGTCCATTATCGTGACGATGCCGAGGGTTGGTGTCGCAAATGTACAAGTTGTGTGGCTGTGAAGGAACCTCAGACTCGTAGTAGAGGTGCATTGAAATTGTACAATGTTGGTGCACCATGGGATAGGACAGCCCTTGACATTGCGGAGCCGTTTCAGAAAGGCGCAAGAAGAACTCCTAAGATCGTCCAGGTGGATCGCCTGGCGCGTTATTATGGGGCCGATAATGCTTGGGACGAGCATGTCTTAAGAGGGGGCAGTGTTGCGCGCCACAGTTGATGCCTGGTAAAAGGCTCTAGCGCCATCTTATTTCGAGTAGCAGAGCGAGGAGAGTTTTCTAGAAAATGCCACGCTGGAACTTTACTTTTCACTCTTTCACCTCCAGCGCCATCTAGTATAGAATAAAATAGCTAACTCACACTCAAATTTTCTACATTTAGTCGGTCGGGACCTGTATTTGCTGGAACATTATAAATGTTTCGGTGGAAAAGGCCTATATAAAGCCGTTTAGGGGCCGCGACCGGTGCAGTATTGAATTGGCGAAACAAGCGAAGCCTACGGAGCAAAATAAAGTGAACTAAAGTGTTAAGTGTGATTAATTATTAGTGTGTTTTAACTTTTAATTGGTGTTCGGTAATTAAAGTGTTAATTTTGGTAATTCAATCGGCAGTTTTTATTGTCACGAACCCTAAGCTCGTAACATTATTATCATCATCATTACCACGTTTCAGAAGTTTATTTTTAAACATAGGCCCCAAACAGGCCACAAAACAAGGTCGCTTACCTGTTTGAAGCTACCACTAGAAAATATTTATTCGGATTCCTCATGTTGTCCGTTCTTTTAGCTCTATTCCTAGGCCATTGCCACTTAAACTTACTAATAATCGACATCGTCTGATTGAATCGTACAAAACACTGACAGGATATTACAATAGTCCTACTCTGCAAAATTTGTACTTACTGAATAGCAACAAACGTATGAGAGTACGTCAACTTAAACTTTGCAATAAAGCTGTCAAGCGTAATCCTGTGAAGAATTTGAATACAAATCGTGTTGTCACCTTTGAACCTTTGAACGGCTTCAAGAACAGATTGTATAAAGTCTCCAAACATTAAGACGCACATGCACCAGCTTTTTAACTACTAGTAAATTTATGTATTTAATAATAATAATAACAATAATAATTCTCCAATGACTATGTCGGTTACTCTAGTTATACAGCCGATATCCTCATTAGGTACGAATTCTATCACGCAAAAAAAAAACTCAGAGTAACTCATACGGCCAACACTGAACTAGGACTGCACCTCAAATCCATATTTCATAACTGGCAGCACGGAAGTATTATTCATCGAAGCAAAACAGTCTAAGACGTCTGTCAAGTTTGAGAAGTCTATCATACTTTTATAATGCCGTTTGACGATCAAATACGTTTACACGTGGTAGAGCCATGCTGCAGTTATATTAGTAGTATAGTTGTAGCACGAACGGGTCGGCTCGACCGGGGAAGGACCGCGCTCTCACAGAATACCAGCGTCAAATAGTAGCTTAATGCTGCTGTGTTTCGTATGGTGAATGTGGAGAACCGGATACCCTTTTTACTGGAAACGAGGCATTCCATCTTAGTCCTCACGGGTGATAACGCATCTGCATTTTGATTCGTAATCGAGGAAAGATGTAGATGTCTATGGACCACAGCAACCACTTACAATTAGGTGGACTGTGTGCTAGTTTGTCACCCTATCGTATAAAACTATAACTGTACAAAAACTCTTTCTGCTCCAGTTTTTAATGTACTCATAAATAAAATTAAATTATTTTATCCGCAATACATGAAGGCTTTCATGAAATCTGAAAACTGAATAATTAATAGATTTTTGATGATTATCTCAAAAATTGTCAAAGATGAAAAAAGTATCGAACAATAACTTTTTTGGTTTGCAATTATACAAAAACTGTACTTATACTTTATCTTCTATCTTTTAAAATTTTGATCAAAACACACAATAAGTGTGATAAGACATTTATTACGTAAAATTTTACACATTTTTAATACAGTTGTATAGTTGCAAAAAAACTTAGCCAGGAGTAGTTTTTCTACTACTAGCGCACAGTTATCTAATATCGAATACCAGATTTTTCGATTAAATCCGACGTGTATAAAGTCGCGGGTAGTTCTATAAAGCAGAATGTAAAATTGAAATGGATGTTTAAAAATTAGTTTTTATCTCGGTGAAAATATCCCTTGAAACCACACACAATCGTAATCGCATGCTGCGCATCATCTAGAAACAAAACGATTGTACCCACTTCCCGTCTGGAAAGTGTGGCTAAGTAGAATATGGTATATGATTTTAGGCTGTTTAAAAATAATATCTCGTATAGTGTTTGCGGTTCCTACAAAGTAAGTTAAAAATTCTGGGTCCGAAATAACGTCCTCTAGTCCTTCAATTTGACTTAATACGTTTTCAATTGCATTTAAAAATGCAAAACGAATATATTATAAATTATGATTATTTTGCAAATAAACTTTATTATAATTTATAATAATTTACCTATATCTCTATAGAAAGAGTAATTTATTATTGTTGCGCGCCAAGTTGACGTCTGGCACTAGCGCCATCTGTGTCGGGTAACAGAGCGAGGAGAGCTTTCCACAAAATGACATCACTAATCTTTCAACCGACAGTGCCATGTAGTATCGAAATGAAGAACTAAGCTTTCTAGAAGCCCGACAATCGAACTTTCGGCGCCTGGTCGATCGGCGCGCGTATTTACTTGAATATTCTGGATGTTTCGGTGATAATGTGTATTTAAAGGCGCTGCAGGATGCAATCGAGGCAGTATTGAATTTGGCGAGACAAGCGAAGCTTCGGATCGAAATAAAGTGAATCAGTGTGGTTAATTATTAGTGTTTTAAGTTTTAATTAGTGTAAAGTGAATTAAAGTTTAATTTTGGTAATTCAATCGGTAGTTTTTATTGACCTTAATTATTTTATGTAAGTAAGTTCTACGACCGTACCGTATAGTGGCGGTGTATCGTGTAGTGGCAGTCTAAGAATAACCCCTGTTGGCGACGCGGAGCAATATTCCCTGAAATAATCAGTTATTTCTAGTAATAGAACGGTTAATTTACGTCAGTTAAAATATTTTTTTTTTTCAAAAAGATAATTCGAAATAACTTAGTCATGCGTTACGTAGTAATGGCTACGTAATACGAATAAAGAATTAAATGTTGATTGTTTGTTATAATTTAGAAGCATGTGTTACATATTTTAAGGACATATGGCGAACGATAAAGGCTAAAAGAGAACCAAATGTTAGAAAGAAATGGTATAATACTAGACAAAGATAGCTATAAATGTTAGGAAGAGATGGCACTAGGCTCCTATATGGTTCAACTCGAGTGCGCAGAGCATGCGGAGAGCATAGCAAACAGCGTACGGGAATACCTGTCAAACCCGGCACCGCCACTGCGAGGTGACGATTTTATCTCGCCAGCAGAGGTAAGGCGCGCTATCATGTGCTTACACAACCACAAAGCGCGGGGATGCGACGGTATCACCACCATGCCTATAAAGCAGCTGCCCAAAAGGGCGACTGTGAGAATCTCCGGGCTCTTTAACGGCATTTTAAGAACTGGCCCCTTTCCGACCATTTGGAAACAGGGCAAGATCGGCGTGCTGCCAAAGCCGGGGAAGGACAGGATTTACCTGACTAGCTACCATCCTATAACGCTATTACCGCATATAGCGAAACTTTTTGAGAAACTAACCCTAACTAGATTACTGCAGCACGTTGCTCTGCGAGAGGAGCAATTTGGCTTCTGCAGAGAACACTCAGCCTCAGCCCAACTGGCAGCGTGCTGCACTATCTTGCGGCCGAGCGCAACCGCGGCCACATCTGTATGGGGATCTTCCTCGATATGGAGAAGGCTTTCTATAGAGTGTGGCACGCAGGCCTATTGTACAAATTTATAGAACGCACAACCCTACCGCCTACGCTTGTGCGACTAGTAGCATTGTTCCTGGATGGGCGGAGCTTCTGGGTCAACATCGAGTAGATTGTTTCGGTAGCACGACCGATCCAACAGAGGGAAAAAAAAACAGGAGGTGGGCAGCAGCGTCTTACTAATAACGACCAAAAATAAAAATAAATTGCGGTTGCCAATCCACTCACCAAGCGTAGCAACTATAGCAAATATTCGGCAGTGGATTTTATTATTTAAAGAAAACAGTTATAATTTTGCAGGAAATACTAGATTCGCTGACAGAGACATCTTTGATAAACAAAGAAAACAAACAGGTACTAGAAAAGATAGGAACTGAAGAAAGCGAACTTTTAAAGAGACAATTACTTAAAAGTAAGTCTGAAAACTCGAGTCTCGTGTCGGTAAGCGTACGAGGTAGTTGTTTATACTGTGCGTTAAGTTGTTTACGTTAAGTGAATCAACGATCTATACTGCGCGCGATTACGCGCTGTGTCGCGGCGTGCCAAACCGGTTTGCTGTTAACTGCAGCGATGCATTTTATCTAAGTGCCGGACGTTAGGTCTGTTAATATAATGGACGAGTATACTGTGCGTAATGAATTTAGCGCTGATGTACTGCGGAAGTCGAGTAGCAGTCCTAATATGGAGTTAAATAAATCCGAATTCGAATTGGACCAGTACGATGATGAAATAATATCTCAGGTACAGATGGATAGCGAGTGTAGTAATATAGGTAAAAGTAAAAGAAACAGGGATGAAGAAGAAAATGAATGGATGTTGGTAAAGAGAAAAGAAAAGATTGTTAAAGTTGGGCACGATAAAATTGAGGTGTATATTTCAAGTAATGAGAAGTTACCCAAGCAATTTGGCTTAGCTAGGGTGTTGAAGGAGCAACAAATTTTAGACATATCTAGAGTTAAATATTTAAACCCGTACAAAGTGCATTTAGATATTACTAATGAGATGAGTGTAACGAAGTTGGAAACATGTAAAGCGTTGATTGAAAGGGGTTGGAAAGTTCAAAAAGCTATGGAAAAAAGCGTTTCATATGGGGTTATTGGGGATGTTGATATGGAACTAGGTGATGAGGAAATACTTTTCATGTCCCAACAATACAGAACTTCTTTCCATCAAGCGACTGCAAATACGAAGTGCAACAGGTAGTGGTTGGGTTCCTAGTGAATCAATACAACTTTGTTTCAAGGGATCGTTTCTACCGGCATACGTACACGTTGAGGGTTTGAGGATTAAAGTGGATCCATATGTGTTTTCGGTGTTACAGTGTTCGTGCTGTTGGAAATTAGGCCATACAATTAAAAACTGCCCATATAACAAAGTAGTGTGTCCTAAGTGCGGCGAAAACCATGAAAATTGTAATATAAATACCTACAAATGTGTTAATTTTACAGGTAATCACATGTCCTTGGCCAGGACCTGCCCAGCATATCAGCGGAAAAAAAGACTGATGGAATTGATGGCAGAGTTTAACTGTACATATAGAAAAGCGCTTACAATTATTGTAACACCTAGCTCTCCGGTGCAAGAGACAAACACCTCGAACAGTAAAATAACCGGTTTAAGGTCGGAAGCTCCGCAAGCTCAGTCTACCTCATATAACCAGGGCCGCGAACATGACCAGGTTACGTTTGCTCAGGTGGTTAAGACTGAGGCAATAGTACATAACGAATCGGAACCGAAACATAACGTCCGGATCAAGAAGACACCGCGGCTAGGCGCCAGGGAGCTGTCTCCCCTGAACGCCACGTTAATTCCATGGATACACCAACAATGGTCCATTTGTAGGCCAAGACACCCCCGAAAAAGGAAGTGAACTTTAGTGAATTATTAAATAGACTGAAAGAGATCATATTTTTAAGAAATGCATCTATACAAGACAAGATAAAGGAGGTGATAAAGTGTTGTGTGGAATGGTTGATTTTAGTTGTAGTAGATAATATTTCGGATTGGCCTATTTTAAAATTATTACTGGACTATTTAAATGGATAGTACAAAAAAACATGTTAAGATAAATATTATCCAGTGGAATTGTCAAATAATCAGACCTAAGCTATTTGCATTTGAACAGTTACTGTCGCAGAAAAAGATTCACATTGCGGTTCTAAGTGAAACATGGTTAGAGCAGGACAGCCCATTAAAAATTAGTTACTATAACATACACCGTGGGGATCGTTTCGATTCCTACGGTGGAGTAGCAATAATTACCCACAAAGCAGTTAAGTGTAGCCTACAAAATATGCCAATAGTTAACCCGGGCATAGAGATTCTTTATTTAAAGGTTTACAATTGTGTTGATATTGAATACATTGTGGCTGTTTATTGTCCTCCTTCTGTACATACAACCGTTAATGATTGGGTTCAATTACTATCTTTTATCAATAAAAAATCGCTTTTACTTGGCGACTTCAATGCACACCATAATACTTGGTCAATGAAAACGGACTCTAGAGGAATTCAAATTTTTGACGCGTTAATAAATAACTCGTTAATAACTTTAAACAATGGTGGACCAACGCGCATTAAGTTAGTTAACGGTAGCTTGCAGGAATACTCCCCGGATATTTCTTTCTCATCTGCGGATATCGCTCTAAAACTCGTTTGGGCCATAATAAATGAAACTTTAGGCAGTGATCATCAAATAATTAAAATATCCATTAATATTGAAACTAGTAATATGAAGGTTATAAGAAGAAACTTTAAGAAAGCCGACTGGATTGGGTACAAAGATGCGCTTCACAGGAATTTTTCAGGTATATCACTACCTATAGACCTACAAAACGCATATGATTTATTCATTGAATGCATTAACGAAGCGGCTAAAGTGCACATCCCTCCTATAAAAATCAAGTATGACACAAGCAACGAATTTAAACCTTTACCCTATTGGAATTCTGCACTATCTAAAGCAGTTGCTGAACGACGGTTGGCACTATCAAAATTTAGACGAAACCCTACTCCACAGAATTTTGATATCCTAAAAGATAAAATCCATATAGCGCAAAAATTGATCATTCAGGCTCTCAAAATGACTTGCGTAAAATGAAATGGTTGAAGGGTTACAGGACTCACAACCATTTTATTGATAAGTATTTAGCTTCCGAATTGATTAATACTTTGACACCTGATTTTGTTTCCCCCATGAAACCTACTGTTCTATCTACTAATCAAAAATTAGAAACCAAAATCTCATTACATGAATTAGATATGAGTATTGAGCCTACTGACACGTCCCCAGGAGCGGACCATATTTCATATTCCATGATTAAAATTCTCTCAAATAATGGAAAATGCTTATTGCTTGATTTATATAATAAGTTTTTATGGGGTGGTTTTGTCCCTAATCAGTGGAGAGATATTATATTAATTGTGCCAATCCTTAAACCAGGGAGAGATAATAGTTTAGTTTCAGCATTACGTCCCATCTCTATGATCTCTTTATTATTAAAAACAGATTAGAATGGTATTTTGAAAAAAATAATATTTTATCGAATAACACAAAAAGTTTTAGAAGAGGTCGTTCAACGTTAAATAACCTTTCTAGTCTGGTTTCTGAAATTAAGTTAGGCTTAACAAGTAGAATAGCTACAATTGGTTGATTTATAGATATAGATAACGCATACAATAACGTGGATATTACTAGTGTAATTCAGGCTATGGATCGTTTTGGTATAGGTTCAGCTATATGTAATTACCTATCGAATTTTCTCAGTCAAAGATCATTAAAGATTCAAGTTAACAATGCCATAATTTGCTGAAATACAGGTAGAGGATTGGCTCAGGGGGACCCATTATCACCATTGCTATTCAACATAATTACGACACAAATATGCAAAGAGGTACAAAAGGTTCGCATATCACAATATGCAGATGACTTTGTTATATACGTGGGCCGTAAAAATTTAGTAGAAGCTGTTGACTATGTCCAAGAGGTGTTGGATTTAGTAAGCTCACTGCTTTTCAACATAGGTCTAGATGTGTCTCCTATAAAAAGTAAAGTGTGTTTGTTCTCTTGTGGATTTAGACGTGAGTTGATAGACTTAAAAATGAATGGCTTTTCCTTACAGGTAGTTGATAGTATAAAATATTTAGGTATATGGTTGGATCGTGGTCTAAGATGGGGAAAACATATAAATGAACTTGCCGAAAAAACGCTTAAGTTTCTAAATATTCTTAAATGTTTGTCTGGGCCAGGGTGGGGTTACATCCATCACATTTGCGTCGTTTGTATATCCCAATCATAAGAAGCAGAATTGATTATGCTTGTTTCCTCTATGATAGTAGTAGTGTAACGCACCTTAAAAAATTAGAACGAGTGCAAAATGTGAGAGTTATTGGTGGATTTTTAAGAAGCACGTCAATACATGTGATGGAAAATGAGCTTTGTATTGAGCCGCTACATATACGAAGGTATTATCTTGCAGGAAAATTCTGGCTGAAAACAAAATCACTTTTAAATAATGAATTAATTATAGTATTAGATAAGTTAGACGAATATTTCGTGACTCATCCATCATGTAAGAAAAAGAAACCTCTGTTGGCAGTCGTACATAATTTTCTTAAAAGCTCTAATATTCATACCTCCACGCAACTTGAAATGTTCTCCTTAGATACCTGGGTTAGCAATGTGGATCTTACGGGTATTTTATATTCTCTTATTGGGACTATTGATAAACCTAAACACGACTATAGCAATGTGGTTCTGAGACAAATAAGTTTAAAATTTGCAATCTTATAAAATTTATACCGATGGATCTAAAGGTAATAATAATAATATTGGAGCTGCTTTTTATGACCCTCAGTTAAACATATCAATGAAATTCAAAATTAATTCAAACGTTTCTATAATGTATGCTGAACTGATAGCAATTTCAGAAGCTGTATCGTACATTGCATCACTCAATAACAAATATCAGTATGTTATTTTGACAGACTCTACGAGTGCTCTGCAACACTTGGCTCGTTGTACCTCGAATTTTCGAGGAACACCGATAGCATACAGTATTTTGAAGTGTATTGATAGTTTAACCAAAAAACTATATAATTGTTGTTTTACAGTGGATTCCTTCTCATATTGGCCTAGTAGGTAATGACGCGGCGGATAGACTAGCAAAGGAAGCTTCCTCTGACGGTATTTTACTGCATTGTTTACCTTATTTTTCAGACTTTCTATACAAGGTGAAAGAAAGATGTTTCAGTCTGTGGAAGGAATACTTTAATGAGAGATCTCTTACAAAAGCAATATGGTATAAAACTATTCAACCAAATATTTCCACTTCTTCATGGGTAGATAGAGCCAATATGGGCAGGGCCGATATTGTTACAGCTCTAAGACTTCGATCGGGACACATACCAATGAATAGCTTTGCTTTTTTAATGGAAAGACCGAATCCCCTAACTGTGTAGAATGTGGTCAGTTAGAAGATGTATTACATATTTTGGTGGAGTGTGTTCGAATCGCGGCTGAAAGAGCAAATTTTTGCAATAAATATAATATAAATAGATTAGATATCGGATTTTGTAACAGTATTCTGGCCTTGCCATTATCTGGGGAAGCCAGAATGCTGTACAAAATGGTCCAACTTGGACTTAAAAGAAGATAAAAAAATATGTAAATACAATGGGGTGACATTATAATAATTTTATAAAACCCTCTTTAAAAAATAAAAGATTAAAAAAAAGTCTGAAAACTACCCATAACTTATTATTTCACAGAGTTAAGATGTTTCACACTAACACTTAATAATTAACCAAAATCCTTTTCAAAAAACCAACATCGAGTGAAGAACGGATGAATACTCGGACCTAGGCATGACGATCTAAGATCGTTAAATCGAAGAATCGATATATTGTGCCAAACAGATCGATTTCTTTAATCGATATATCGTAATTAAGTAAATTTATAACATCTGTTAACTTGAAAGTTGTATTTTTTCGTGCAACGTACCCTTTCACATCTGCCCACACGAAGTCAATGGGGTTAAACTCAAAGTGGTAAGGAGGTAACCTTACCACTGTGATGCCTATCTCCTTTGCCATCTCGTCGGTGACGTAACTTCGATAGTTATCTTTAACTGCCTTTATTTTTTCTATTAAGTGGGTCTTTGTGTCGAAGGGCACGTATGCGATCTGTTAGGATTCTAGCCATTCCTGCATATTTTGTTTCCGCCAAGACATTGTTGGGGTTTTTTCTAAACGTATGGAGTGGTAACTAGCGTTATCCATAACTATGACATCACCGCGTTGCAGGTTTTCTATTACTTTTATAAACCAGTCCTCGAAATGGGGAGCATCCATACTCTCATGTTAGTCACCAGTAGATGATGATTCAAATACCCAATCACATCCCTTCAAAAAGCCATTTTCATTGTCAACAACAAAATTGCTTTCCTTTACCCGAAGGGACTTTCGCGGCAGTGGAGTAGCCACTTTTTTATAGTTATTTACACTTACATGAGTCACAAAACAATTTAATTTTGTGATTCACATTATAAGTGTAAATAGTAATTTGTGTATAAGTACTTACCTATTTTGTATTATAGTGCAGCAAGTACATTTTAAACTTAAACATTTCTCGTTTTTAATAACTTGCTGACTGAGAAAATGATTTGTGACTAATTTATAACGATTTATAAATCTGTAGTGTAAATTTGTGTGTAGTTGCTGTATAGGTATTAATTTTGTGAAATTAGAACTTATGTCTCTCTTGTATAAAATACATTGGACATACTCTAGTTTTCATAATAGTACCTAGTTACTCTAAGTATCATGTCATCGAGTCAGTATCCACTTTGTCAAAAATCGTTGCGAAACCTCGAAATAACTGCATATACGGCATTATATCGTCAATATATTAATGTTTCAGAAAACATAGTGTTTTGAAATCCGATATCAAATATCAATGTATAGTTTCGATATGACTTCTCTGTGTACGGATATAACATTCAGAAATTCCGATATTACCCACTCCTAGTGTCTAGCGCAGAAGACGTTTTATTCTTTGTCAGCGCTAGAGCATTGTACTTGCACACAGTTCGTGTGTAGAAACTAGAAATAACATGAATTCTTGCATAGACCCGGCGACTTTCTTTTAACGTGTACAAGTGCTCTAAGTACATATCTTTAAGTAGATACATAATAAATAACAACAAAAGCTAAAAGCTTTTTGAACTCAAATTAAAATCTTATTTTTGTAGGGTAGAACTAGAATATTATGACAATCATGAAACAGAAAAAAAGTATTTTAAGTTCATTATGATAAGACAGATAAACATTAAGAAACATTTAGATTGTCTCTAACCTCCATGGTTTAGATTTAATATTGTAGTCTTTGGTTTAGATTATTACCGTAGACAGAGAAACCTATAGACAAATTGACGCCTTCTTTCGCTTTCGCACACGAAAAGGATAGATTTATGCATACGTCTTGCATAGAAATGAGATAGAGCGGTGTGATTGTTTGTCCCTTTCTCCGTGCCGGTTTTTTAACAGCGTAGCTATTTAAGGAGTTCACAAGTTGTTTTAAGCGAGAAAAAAGTGTTTTGTGAGCTTAAGATTGGAGAATCTTGTTCAGTTCAGTTCTTAGAACAATTAAAATTTTTATCTAAATGTGTTTAAAAGTCATAAAGATTATTGTATAACCTAAAAATTCGTTATCGTCCTTTCTCACTCGAGGCCACGCCGATCATTAGTCTATAGGTTTCTCTGTCTACGCTTTTGACAAACTGTAGTTGTCTCCCTTTTCTAATAACAAGTGTGCGTCGAAATTATAGATATTTGTATAACTATTATTTCTATACTAGAAAATGCCGCCTAAATATGTATTATATCTCTATATAAATAAACGATTTGTTCGGGTGTGCTCGCTACTCGGTCGGAGTAATGATGACAATTCTTTCCGAAAAAGGTCGATTTTTAAATCGATTCTTATCGAAATTGATGATTCGATTCACATAAAAATTGAGGTATAAAAGAACGATTTCTCAAAAATCACTCTTATTTATTTGCTTTCATAGTTTAAATTTACAATAACAAAAGATACACCGAAGTACAGATTACAAAATGTAACATATTTTTTAATTCTTTAGTATTAAGAAGAGGCGAAAGAAACTGAGCACACAGCATTTTTGCAAGTCTTTGAATAGAAAAATTGTCATTCTTCCCGAATTTTGGTACATTCAACTAATTGTAAATAATTTTATAGTTCTTATAAATACAGCGAAACATTCGATCTCCATTTTCTAGGGAGAAATATCGATTCACTGGATCGGTTCCGTTTTCGATATATCGATTAAAGAAATCGATCTGTTTGGCACAATATATCGATCGAATTTTACAGAAGAGGGCCATTAGAGCAATATATAATTTAAAACCAAAAGAGTCACTGAGACAAAAATTTAAAGAAATTAATATATTAACTCTGGCCTCTCAATACATTTATGAAAATGTAATGTACGTACACAAAAATAAAAGTAGTTTTGCGAAAATAAGTGATATTCATTCTGTAAATACTAGGAACAGACACAAGCTGGTAGTACCAGTTACTCGACTCCACCGAGTCAGTAATTCATTCTTGGGGCGATGTATACGCTTTTACAACAAAATCCCAGAAAATATACAAAATTTGTCATACACAAAGTTCAAAAATGTTATTAAACTAAGTTTGTATAAAAAGGGTTATCCTCGTAAGGCCCAAGTGATTTTAGACAAGGAGAAGACAAACGCCCAATGTGCAATTAAATGTACACTATCTAGTCTCATAGTTCCGGCCCACGCACGTTTGGTGATTTTTCTATGTGTTAGGGTCAACCAGGCATTTTTTTATTTTTTTCTGGGTACTGAAGGGTAGGAAGAAATACAATGTGACTATTTTCACCCTTGTAGCTTTGGTTCATTTAAATGTACACTGGGCTTTAAATTGTTCTTAAATTAAAAATGAAATATAAATTATAAAGTTACATTTTATTACTAAAAGGCACAACTGGATGAGATAAAACTATTATCAAATTGTTTACTTATGATCTAGTTATTAAAAATTAAACGTTAAATGAGATCAATCATCAGGTGCCGTAAACATCAGGCACCTTTTCACGTAAAAATCTAAGGAAAATAACAGTATTCTGAGTAATGTTTAGTTTTGGACCTAAAATAATCTTCACAATATAGTATGAATTTGCACAAATTACGCGAGATCCAACGCTTAATTTTAGTTGTGGAAGTCCCTGTAGCAGTTTATGACTTTCGTTAGGCATAGGTGAATTTTGCAGGCCTCGCATTTGAACAGCGTTCTGTTATAATGACAATGTCGACATCTACCCACCTTTTCCGCCATATAGGGTAAATGTTTAGCTCCAGTTGTTCGAAACTTATCATTGGGTAGAGGAACTGATTTGCTTCCTGTGTTGTCTTACTAGAGGTCGGTTATCCTCTTCTGAGTCAGTAGCTTCTGTGTTAGTATCACAGTAGGCCTCAATGAAATATTCGCCCAGCTCCATTTTGAAAGCTCGTAGTTGCTGAATTTTTTTTAAAGGAACCAAAGCTTTCAATTGATCTTTTTTGTACTGTATCCAGGAGTTGCTTATAGCTAAATCAACCAATGAGGAGAAAAAACGTTGTGTCCATTTTCGGGTCCTATAGCGATAGGGATATACAGCCAAAAGACGGTCGGCAAGATCGACTCCTCCCATTTTCTGGTTGTATTGTCTCACTACCCTGGGGCGTGGTACGGTCACATAAACTTTAGTTTTCTTGCACCAGCGTCGACACTCGTCAGATTCGATGTTCGCTTCAACAGATGATAAAAACAAAACAGGTTTATTATCGTACCATTTCGTAAAAGCTATATTTCGGTGACATTATTATCACATTCAATCGAACTTGCAGTAGGGAATTGAAACTCTGGGTCACCGACATCTTCGTCCGACGGTACGAAATCTTCTTTTTCAGAGTTATCAAGCAGATCTTCTATTTCTTTCTCCCGGAGGAGTACTAAAAATAATTATTTTAATTAATTGACTAACTCAAAACAGTAACACTCAATGTGCAATAAAATGAACACTATTTTACAATTCAAGATTAAAACGAGAATATGTAAGACTGCCCAAAAATACCTACAATTCCTAAAAATATACAAATTTAACCATGTTTTGTCATTATTTCAATATGAGAAATCATAGGATTTTACCAATTAATCAAGATTTAAACTCACCTGGCTGTTGAATCCTCGGCATGGTGATAGAAAATGGCCGATTTTGGCCACTTGACATATACTGCTGTCAAACGTCAGCTGTCAAAATTTCATCCACACTAGTTGAACAACGACAATATTCAAAGGAGTTTGACTTTAGCGCGAAAATTGAAAAGTATAACCATAAATATTTTAGTGTACATCGCATTGTACAGTGGGCCTTTCTGAGAAAATTTTAATTTATATTCGGGGCCGGAATGTAAATAGTGTAAATGTACAACGTAATGTGCGTTGGGCCTTACGAGGTTATTATAATATTAAGGAATTTATAGATGATAATAACCCCTGGGAAGGGTGATCGCTACCAAGCTATTTCTAATTTATCTTGTATTGTTGATTGTAAACATGATTGTAAGCTATTATTAAAAAAAAAAGTCCCGCTGGGTTTCTTGCTGGTTCTTCCCAGGACAGAGGTTTTTTTTGCGAACCAGTGGTAAATTAAAAAAGTGACGTTCAATAAGTATTTTTATAATCTACATTGAATAAAAAAGTTTCTATTTCTATTTCTATTTCGATTCTTCGATTTAACGATCTTAGATCGTCATGCCTAGGTCCGAGTATTCGTCCGTTCTTCACTCGATGTTGGTTTTTTACTTAGAGTATTAAGTGTTTGTGTTCATTACGCATACATCAAATTGTACACGTGCCGATACACTGGCGCCGCTGTATATAATGTAAAGTTGTTCAATATGACTATAAATCAATAGCACGCTACAGACTATAAACTATAAATTTCAAGCTTGCAATTAAATACGCTATGTTATAGTGTGCTATTTTTAGAAAGGGTATGGGAGGCCGGCAAGCGCGTCAAGTTTTGCAGCACGCTGTATCCCGTAGCACGTTACATTACATGTCGTTCGTTGGATAAACCGCGTGCTATATAACAACATTATTTTGTAATAAGTCTTATTTTGACTAAAATAAAATAAAGCTGTAAAGAAAAACCAATGAATGCTTTTTCATAATTTTCAGACTTACGACTTTCTATAATACTAAAAATATTTTTAAGGAATGTGATTTTTGTAAACGTTATTTTAACCTCAATATAAATTATAAATTAATTAAAGGTGTATTTAAAAGTTGATTGATTGTATTTACAAAAATCAACTATTTACATACACTATTATATACACTTTTGTATCTATATTTTATTAACATTTAAAAACATTAGTTTGGCTTCTTTTGTAGCAGACAACTGTGTACTCCGATCACTTATAAATATACAATATACACTAACTAAACAACGTATGACACTAAATTATGTCGCGCGCGATGAATAGCGTGCTACTAGATCTTTGCGTCACACGTCCACTCCCAACAGCGCTGCTGCTAGAACTAGTTGCCGCTAAATATTAATACTTAATAGCGCCAAAGCGCTACAGCACCATAGTTGACATAGCAATAATGCCTTTGGATTCTAGCGTGGTATTCCGTCAACTGCTTAATTTTCGTTTCATCCATGACCAAGGTACAATAATTCTTTTATCAGCGTTACTCTTCGCTCTCAATTTTAATGACATAAGCGCTTCTTGAGTAAACCCTGGTTGGCCACTTATGGTACTGTACCACACTTAGACAATGTCCGTGCAGGCAAACATGTTCCAAAAGTTTTTTGGTTATGAAACGGATTTTGGTTAATAATTAAGTGTTAGTGTGAAACATCTTAACTCTGTGAAATATTTAGTTATGGGTAGTTTTCAGACTTACTTTTAAGTAATTGTCTCTTTAAAAGTTCGCTTTCTTCAGTTCCTATCTTTTCTAGTACCTGTTTGTTTTCTTTGTTTATCAAAGATGTCTCTGTCAGCGAATCTAGTATTTCCTGCAAACTTATAACTGTTTTCTTTAAATAGTAAAATCCACTGCCGAATATTTACTATAGTTGCTACGCTTGGTGAGTGGATTGGCAACCGCAATTTATTTTTATTTTTGGTCGTTATTAGTAAGACGCTGCTGCCCACCTCCTGATTTTTTTCCCTCTGTCGGATCGGTCGTGCTACCGAAACAATCTACTCGATGTTGACCCAGAAGCTCCGCCCATCCAGGAACAATGCTACTAGCCGCACAAGCGTAGGCGGTAGGGTTGTGCGTTCTATAAATTTGTACAATAGGCCTGCGGGCCACACTCTATAGAAGGCCTTCTCCATATCGAGGAAGATCCCCATACAGATGTGGCCGCGGTTGTGCTCGGCCGCAAGATAGTGCAGCACGCTGCCAGTTGGGCTGAGGCTGAGTGTTCTCTGCAGAAGCTAAATTGCTCCTCTCGCAGAGCAACGTGCTGCAGTAATCTATTTAGGGTTAGTTTCTCAAAAAGTTTCGCTTTATGCGGTAATACCTTTATAGGATGGTAGCTAGTCGGGTAAATTCCTGTCCTTCCCCGGCTTTGGCAGCACGCCGATCTTGCCCTGTTTCCAAATGGTCGGAAAGGGCCCAGTTCTTAAAATGCCGTTAAAGAGCCTGGAGATTCTCACAATCGCCCTTTTGGGCAGCTGCTTTATAGCCATGGAGGTGATACCGTCGCATCCCCGCGCTTTGTGGTTGTGTTAATTTACGTCAGTTAAAATATTTTTTTTTTCAAAAAGATTATTCTAAATAACTTAGTCATGCGTTAAGTAGTAATGGCTACGTACTACGAATAAAGAATTAAATGTTGATTGTTTGTTATAATTTAGAAGCATGTGTTACATATTATACATGATAGCGCGCCTTACCTCTGCTGGCGAGATAAAATCGTCACCCCGCAGTGGCGTTGCCGGGTTTGACAGGTATTCCCGTACGCTGTTTGCTATGCTCTCCGCATGCTCTGCGCACTCGAGTTAAACCATATAGGAGCCTAGTGCCATCTCTTCCTAACATTTATAGCTATCTTTGTCTAGTATTATACCATTTCTTTCTAACATTTGGTTCTCTCTTAGCCTTTATCGTTTGCCATATGTCCTTAAAATATGTAACACATGCTTCTAAATTATAACAAACAATCAACATTTAATTCTTTATTCGTAGTACGTAGCCATTACTACTTAACGCATGACTAAGTTATTTAGAATAATCTTTTTGAAAAAAAAAATATTTTAACTGACGTAAATTAACCGTTCTATTACTAGAAATAACTGATCATTTCAGGGAATATTGCTCCACGTCGCCAACAGGGGTTATTCTTAGACTGCCACTACACGATACACTGCCACTATACGGTACGGTCGTAGAACTTACATAAAATAATGTTACGAGCTTGAGGTTCGTGACAATAAAAACTACCGATTGGATTACCAAAATTTACACTTTAATTCACTTAACACTAATTAAAACTTAAAACACTAATAATTAACCACACTGATTCACTTTATTTCGCTCCGAAGGTTCGCTTGTCTCGCCAAATTCAATACTGCCTCGATCGCATCTTGCAGCGCCTTTAAATACACATTATCACCGAAACATCCAGAATATTCAAGTAAATACGCGCGCCAATCGACAGTTCGAGTGTCGGGCTTCTAGAAAGCTTAGTTCTTCATTTCGATACTAGATGGCACTGTCGGTTGAAAGATTAGTGATGTCATTTTCTGGAAAGCTCTTCTCGCTCTGTTACCCGACACAGATGGCGCTAGTGTCAGACGTCAACTTAGGCGCGCAACAATAATAAATTACTCTTTCTATAGAGATATAGGTAAATTATTATAAATTATAATAAAGTTTATTTGCAAAATAATTATAATTTATAATATATTCGTTTTGCATTTTTAAATGCAATTGAAAACGTATTAAGTCAAATTGAAGGACTAGAGGACATTATTTCGAAACCAGAATTTTTAACTTACCTTGCATGAACCGCAAACACTATACGAGATATGTAAGTAAATCAAAAGGTTTCTTAAAATTATTATTTTTAAACAGCCTAAAATCATATACCATATTCTACTTAGCCACACTTTCCAGACGGGAAGTGTGTACAATCGTTTTGTTTCTAGATGATGCGCAGCATGCGATTACGATTAATGGAAAGACCGAATCCCCTAACTGTGTAGAATGTGGTCAGTTAGAAGATGTATTACATATTTTGGTGGAGTGTGTTCGAATCGCGGCTGAAAGAGCAAATTTTTGCAATAAATATAATATAAATAGATTAGATATCGGATTTTGTAACAGTATTCTGGCCTTGCCATTATCTGGGGAAGCCAGAATGCTGTACAAAATGGTCCAACTTGGACTTAAAAGAAGATAAAAAAATATGTAAATACAATGGGGTGACATTGTAATAATTTTATAAAACCCTCTTTAAAAAATAAAAGATTAAAAAAAAGTCTGAAAACTACCCATAACTTATTATTTCACAGAGTTAAGATGTTTCACACTAACACTTAATAATTAACCAAAATCCTTTTCAAAAAACCAACATCGAGTGAAGAACGGACGAATACTCGGACCTAGGCATGACGATCTAAGATCGTTAAATCGAAGAATCGATATATTGTGCCAAACAGATCGATTTCTTTAATCGATATATCGTAATTAAGTAAATTTATAACATCTGTTAACTTGAAAGTTGTATTTTTTCGTGCAACGTACCCTTTCACATCTGCCCACACGAAGTCAATGGGGTTAAACTCAAAGTGGTAAGGAGGTAACCTTACCACTGTGATGCCTATCTCCTTTGCCATCTCGTCGGTGACGTAACTTCGATAGTTATCTTTAACTGCCTTTATTTTTTCTATTAAGTGGGTCTTTGTGTCGAAGGGCACGTATGCGATCTGTTGGGATTCTAGCCATTCCTGCATATTTTGTTTCCGCCAAGACATTGTTGGGGTTTTTTCTAAACGTATGGAGTGGTAACTAGCGTTATCCATAACTATGACATCACCGCGTTGCAGGTTTTCTATTACTTTTATAAACCAGTCCTCGAAATGGGGAGCATCCATACTCTCATGTTAGTCACCAGTAGATGATGATTCAAATACCCAATCACATCCCTTCAAAAAGCCATTTTCATTGTCAACAACAAAATTGCTTTCCTTTACCCGAAGGGACTTTCGCGGCAGTGGAGTAGCCACTTTTTTATAGTTATTTACACTTACATGAGTCACAAAACAATTTAATTTTGTGATTCACATTATAAGTGTAAATAGTAATTTGTGTATAAGTACTTACCTATTTTGTATTATAGTGCAGCAAGTACATTTTAAACTTAAACATTTCTCGTTTTTAATAACTTGCTGACTGAGAAAATGATTTGTGACTAATTTATAACGATTTATAAATCTGTAGTGTAAATTTGTGTGTAGTTGCTGTATAGGTATTAATTTTGTGAAATTAGAACTTATGTCTCTCTTGTATAAAATACATTGGACATACTCTAGTTTTCATAATAGTACCTAGTTACTCTAAGTATCATGTCATCGAGTCAGTATCCACTTTGTCAAAAATCGTTGCGAAACCTCGAAATAACTGCATATACGGCATTATATCGTCAATATATTAATGTTTCAGAAAACATAGTGTTTTGAAATCCGATATCAAATATCAATGTATAGTTTCGATATGACTTCTCTGTGTACGGATATAACATTCAGAAATTCCGATATTACCCACTCCTAGTGTCTAGCGCAGAAGACGTTTTATTCTTTGTCAGCGCTAGAGCATTGTACTTGCACACAGTTCGTGTGTAGAAACTAGAAATAACATGAATTCTTGCATAGACCCGGCGACTTTTTTTTAACGTGTACAAGTGCTCTAAGTACATATCTTTAAGTAGATACATAATAAATAACAACAAAAGCTAAAAGCTTTTTGAACTCAAATTAAAATCTTATTTTTGTAGGGTAGAACTAGAATATTATGACAATCATGAAACAGAAAAAAAGTATTTTAAGTTCATTATGATAAGACAGATAAACATTAAGAAACATTTAGATTGTCTCTAACCTCCATGGTTTAGATTTAATATTGTAGTCTTTGGTTTAGATTATTACCGTAGACAGAGAAACCTATAGACAAATTGACGCCTTCTTTCGCTTTCGCACACGAAAAGGATAGATTTATGCATACGTCTTGCATAGAAATGAGATAGAGCGGTGTGATTGTTTGTCCCTTTCTCCGTGCCGGTTTTTTAACAGCGTAGCTATTTAAGGAGTTCACAAGTTGTTTTAAGCGAGAAAAAAGTGTTTTGTGAGCTTAAGATTGGAGAATCTTGTTCAGTTCAGTTCTTAGAACAATTAAAATTTTTATCTAAATGTGTTTAAAAGTCATAAAGATTATTGTATAACCTAAAAATTCGTTATCGTCCTTTCTCACTCGAGGCCACGCCGATCATTAGTCTATAGGTTTCTCTGTCTACGCTTTTGACAAACTGTAGTTGTCTCCCTTTTCTAATAACAAGTGTGCGTCGAAATTATAGATATTTGTATAACTATTATTTCTATAGTAGAAAATGCCGCCTAAATATGTATTATATCTCTATATAAATAAACGATTTGTTCGGGTGTGCTCGCTACTCGGTCGGAGTAATGATGACAACTCTTTCCGAAAAAGGTCGATTTTTAAATCGATTCTTATCGAAATTGATGATTCGATTCACATAAAAATTGAGGTATAAAAGAACGATTTCTCAAAAATCACTCTTATTTATTTGCTTTCATAGTTTAAATTTACAATAACAAAAGATACACCGAAGTACAGATTACAAAATGTAACATATTTTTTAATTCTTTAGTATTAAGAAGAGGCGAAAGAAACTGAGCACACAGCATTTTTGCAAGTCTTTGAATAGAAAAATTGTCATTCTTCCCGAATTTTGGTACATTCAACTAATTGTAAATAATTTTATAGTTCTTATAAATACAGCGAAACATTCGATCTCCATTTTCTAGGGAGAAATATCGATTCACTGGATCGGTTCCGTTTTCGATATATCGATTAAAGAAATCGATCTGTTTGGCACAATATATCGATCGAATTTTACAGAAGAGGGCCATTAGAGCAATATATAATTTAAAACCAAAAGAGTCACTGAGACAAAAATTTAAAGAAATTAATATATTAACTCTGGCCTCTTAATACATTTATGAAAATGTAATGTACGTACACAAAAATAAAAGTAGTTTTGCGAAAATAAGTGATATTCATTCTGTAAATACTAGGAACAGACACAAGCTGGTAGTACCAGTTACTCGACTCCACCGAGTCAGTAATTCATTCTTGGGGCGATGTATACGCTTTTACAACAAAATCCCAGAAAATATACAAAATTTGTCATACACAAAGTTCAAAAATGTTATTAAACTAAGTTTGGATAAAAAGGGTTATCCTCGTAAGGCCCAAGTGATTTTAGACAAGGAGAAGACAAACGCCCAATGTGCAATTAAATGTACACTATCTAGTCTCATAGTTCCGGCCCACGCACGTTTGGTGATTTTTCTATGTGTTAGGGTCAACCAGGCATTTTTTTATTTTTTTCTGGGTACTGAAGGGTAGGAAGAAATACAATGTGACTATTTTCACCCTTGTAGCTTTGGTTCATTTAAATGTACACTGGGCGTTAAATTGTTCTTAAATTAAAAATGAAATATAAATTATAAAGTTACATTTTATTACTAAAAGGCACAACTGGATGAGATAAAACTATTATCAAATTGTTTACTTATGATCTAGTTATTAAAAATTAAACGTTAAATGAGATCAATCATCAGGTGCCGTAAACATCAGGCACCTTTTCACGTAAAAATCTAAGGAAAATAACAGTATTCTGAGTAATGTTTAGTTTTGGACCTAAAATAATCTTCACAATATAGTATGAATTTGCACAAATTACGCGAGATCCAACGCTTAATTTTAGTTGTGGAAGTCCCTGTAGCAGTTTATGACTTTCGTTAGGCATAGGTGAATTTTGCAGGCCTCGCATTTGAACAGCGTTCTGTTATAATGACAATGTCGACATCTACCCACCTTTTCCGCCATATAGGGTAAATTTTTAGCTCCAGTTGTTCGAAACTTATCATTGGGTACAGGAACTGATTTGCTTCCTGTGTTGTCTTACTAGAGGTCGGTTATCCTCTTCTGAGTCAGTAGCTTCTGTGTTAGTATCACAGTAGGCCTCAATGAAATATTCGCCCAGCTCCATTTTGAAAGCTCGTAGTTGCTGAATTTTTTTTAAAGGAACCAAAGCTTTCAATTGATCTTTTTTGTACTGTATCCAGGAGTTGCTTATAGCTAAATCAACCAATGAGGAGAAAAAACGTTGTGTCCATTTTCGGGTCCTATAGCGATAGGGATATACAGCCAAAAGACGGTCGGCAAGATCGACTCCTCCCATTTTCTGGTTGTATTGTCTCACTACCCTGGGGCGTGGTACGGTCACATAAACTTTAGTTTTCTTGCACCAGCGTCGACACTCGTCAGATTCGATGTTCGCTTCAACAGATGATAAAAACAAAACAGGTTTATTATCGTACCATTTCGTAAGAGCTATATTTCGGTGACATTATTATCACATTCAATCGAACTTGCAGTAGGGAATTGAAACTCTGGGTCACCGACATCTTCGTCCGACGGTACGAAATCTTCTTTTTCAGAGTTATCAAGCAGATCTTCTATTTCTTTCTCCCGGAGGAGTACTAAAAATAATTATTTTAATTAATTGACTAACTCAAAACAGTAACACCCAATGTGCAATAAAATGAACACTATTTTACAATTCAAGATTAAAACGAGAATATGTAAGACTGCCTAAAAATACCTACAATTCCTAAAAATATACAAATTTACCCATGTTTTGTCATAATTTCAATATGAGAAATCATAGGATTTTACCAATTAATCAAGATTTAAACTCACCTGGCTGTTGAATCCTCGGCATGGTGATAGAAAATGGCCGATTTTGGCCACTTGACATATACTGCTGTCAAACGTCAGCTGTCAAAATTTCATCCACACTAGTTGAACAACGACAATATTCAAAGGAGTTTGACTTTAGCGCGAAAATTGAAAAGTATAACCATAAATATTTTAGTGTACATCGCATTGTACAGTGGGCCTTTCTGTTTTTCCTTTTTAATTTATATTCGGGGCCGGAATGTAAATAGTGTAAATGTACAACGTAATGTGCGTTGAGCCTTACGAGGTTATTATAATATTATGGAATTTATAGATGATAATAACCCCTGGGAAGGGTGATCGCTACCAAGCTATTTCTAATTTATCTTGTATTGTTGATTGTAAACATGATTGTAAGCTATTATTAAAAAAAAAAGTCCCGCTGGGTTTCTTGCTGGTTCTTCCCAGGACAGAGGTTTTTTTTGCGAACCAGTGGTAAATTAAAAAAGTGACGTTCAATAAGCATTTTTATAATCTACATTGAATAAAAAAGTTTCTATTTCTATTTCGATTCTTCGATTTAACGATCTTAGATCGTCATGCCTAGGTCCGAGTATTCGTCCGTTCTTCACTCGATGTTGGTTTTTTACTTAGAGTATTAAGTGTTTGTGTTCATTACGCATACATCAAATTGTACACGTGCCGATACACTGGCGCCGCTGTATATAATGTAAAGTTGTTCAATATGACTATAAATCAATAGCACGCTACAGGCTATAAACTATAAATTTCAAGCTTGCAATTAAATTCGCTATGTTATAGTGTGCTATTTTTAGAAAGGGTATGGGAGGCCGGCAAGCGCGTCAAGTTTTGCAGCACGCTGTATCCCGTAGCACGTTACATTACATGTCGTTCGTTGGATAAACCGCGTGCTATATAACAACATTATTTCGTAATAAGTCTTATTTTGACTAAAATAAAATAAAGCTGTAAAGAAAAACCAATGAATGCTTTTTCATAATTTTCAGACTTACGACTTTCTATAATACTAAAAATATTTTTAAGGAATGTGATTTTTGTAAACGTTATTTTAACCTCAATATAAATTATAAATTAATTAAAGGTGTATTTAAAAGTTGATTGATTGTATTTACAAAAATCAACTATTTACATACACTATTATATACACTTTTGTATCTATATTTTATTAACATATAAAAACATTAGTTTGGCTTCTTTTGTAGCAGACAACTGTGTACTCCGATCACTTATAAATATACAATATACACTAACTAAACAACGCATGACACTAAATTAGGTCGCGCGCGATGAATAGCGTGCTACTAGATCTTTGCGTCACACGTCCACTCCCAACAGCGCTGCTGCTAGAACTAGTTGCCGCTAAATATTAATACTTAATAGCGCCACAGCACCATAGTTGACATAGCAATAATGCCTTTGGATTCTAGCGTGGTATTCCGTCAACTGCTTAATTTTCGTTTCATCCATGACCAAGGTACAATAATTCTTTTATCAGCGTTACTCTTCGCTCTCAATTTTAATGCCATAAGCGCTTCTTGAGTAAACCCTGGTTGGCCACTTATGGTACTGTACCACACTTAGACAATGTCCGTGCAGGCAAACATGTTCCAAAAGTTTTTTGGTTATGAAACGGATTTTGGTTAATAATTAAGTGTTAGTGTGAAACATCTTAACTCTGTGAAATATTTAGTTATGGGTAGTTTTCAGACTTACTTTTAAGTAATTGTCTATTTAAAAGTTCGCTTTCTTCAGTTCCTATCTTTTCTAGTACCTGTTTGTTTTCTTTGTTTATCAAAGATGTCTCTGTCAGCGAATCTAGTATTTCCTGCAAACTTATAACTGTTTTCTTTAAATAGTAAAATCCACTGCCGAATATTTGCTATAGTTGCTACGCTTGGTGAGTGGATTGGCAACCGCAATTTATTTTTATTTTTGGTCGTTATTAGTAAGACGCTGCTGCCCACCTCCTGATTTTTTTCCCTCTGTCGGATCGGTCGTGCTACCGAAACAATCTCCTCGATGTTGACCCAGAAGCTCCGCCCATCCAGGAACAATGCTACTAGCCGCACAAGCGTAGGCGGTAGGGTTGTGCGTTCTATAGATTTGTACAATAGGCCTGCGGGCCACACTCTATAGAAGGCCTTCTCCATATCGAGGAAGATCCCCATACAGATGTGGCCGCGGTTGTGCTCGGCCGCAAGATAGTGCAGCACGCTGCCAGTTGGGCTGAGGCTGAGTGTTCTCTGCAGAAGCTAAATTGCTCCTCTCGCAGAGCAACGTGCTGCAGTAATCTATTTAGGGTTAGTTTCTCAAAAAGTTTCGCTTTATGCGGTAATACCTTTATAGGATGGTAGCTAGTCGGGTAAATTCCTGTCCTTCCCCGGCTTTGGCAGCACGCCGATCTTGCCCTGTTTCCAAATGGTCGGAAAGGGGCCAGTTCTTAAAATGCCGTTAAAGAGCCTGGAGATTCTCACAATCGCCCTTTTGGGCAGCTGCTTTATAGCCATGGAGGTGATACCGTCGCATCCCCGCGCTTTGTGGTTGTGTAAGCACATGATAGCGCGCCTTACCTCTGCTGGCGAGATAAAATCGTCACCCCGCAGTGGCGTTGCCGGGTTTGACAGGTATTCCCGTACGCTGTTTGCTATGCTCTCCGCATGCTCTGCGCACTCGAGTTAAACCATATAGGAGCCTAGTGCCATCTCTTCCTAACATTTATAGCTATCTTTGTCTAGTATTATACCATTTCTTTCTAACATTTGGTTCTCTCTTAGCCTTTATCGTTTGCCATATGTCCTTAAAATATGTAACACATGCTTCTAAATTATAACAAACAATCAACATTTAATTCTTTATTCGTAGTACGTAGCCATTACTACTTAACGCATGACTAAGTTATTTAGAATAATCTTTTTGAAAAAAAAAATATTTTAACTGACGTAAATTAACCGTTCTATTACTAGAAATAACTGATCATTTCAGGGAATATTGCTCCACGTCGCCAACAGGGGTTATTCTTAGACTGCCACTACACGATACACTGCCACTATACGGTACGGTCGTAGAACTTACATAAAATAATGTTACGAGCTTGAGGTTCGTGACAATAAAAACTACCGATTGGATTACCAAAATTTACACTTTAATTCACTTAACACTAATTAAAACTTAAAACACTAATAATTAACCACACTGATTCACTTTATTTCGCTCCGAAGGTTCGCTTGTCTCGCCAAATTCAATACTGCCTCGATCGCATCTTGCAGCGCCTTTAAATACACATTATCACCGAAACATCCAGAATATTCAAGTAAATACGCGCGCCAATCGACAGTTCGAGTGTCGGGCTTCTAGAAAGCTTAGTTCTTCATTTCGATACTAGATGGCACTGTCGGTTGAAAGATTAGTGATGTCATTTTCTGGAAAGCTCTTCTCGCTCTGTTACCCGACACAGATGGCGCTAGTGTCAGACGTCAACTTAGGCGCGCAACAATAATAAATTACTCTTTCTATAGAGATATAGGTAAATTATTATAAATTATAATAAAGTTTATTTGCAAAATAATTATAATTTATAATATATTCGTTTTGCATTTTTAAATGCAATTGAAAACGTATTAAGTCAAATTGAAGGACTAGAGGACATTATTTCGAAACCAGAATTTTTAACTTACCGTGCATGAACCGCAAACACTATACGAGATATGTAAGTAAATCAAAAGGTTTCTTAAAATTATTATTTTTAAACAGCCTAAAATCATATACCATATTCTACTTAGCCACACTTTCCAGACGGGAAGTGTGTACAATCGTTTTGTTTCTAGATGATGCGCAGCATGCGATTACGATTAATGGAAAGACCGAATCCCCTAACTGTGTAGAATGTGGTCAGTTAGAAGATGTATTACATATTTTGGTGGAGTGTGTTCGAATCGCGGCTGAAAGAGCAAATTTTTGCAATAAATATAATATAAATAGATTAGATATCGGATTTTGTAACAGTATTCTGGCCTTGCCATTATCTGGGGAAGCCAGAATGCTGTACAAAATGGTCCAACTTGGACTTAAAAGAAGATAAAAAAATATGTAAATACAATGGGGTGACATTGTAATAATTTTATAAAACCCTCTTTAAAAAATAAAAGATTAAAAAAAAGTCTGAAAACTACCCATAACTTATTATTTCACAGAGTTAAGATGTTTCACACTAACACTTAATAATTAACCAAAATCCTTTTCAAAAAACCAACATCGAGTGAAGAACGGACGAATACTCGGACCTAGGCATGACGATCTAAGATCGTTAAATCGAAGAATCGATATATTGTGCCAAACAGATCGATTTCTTTAATCGATATATCGTAATTAAGTAAATTTATAACATCTGTTAACTTGAAAGTTGTATTTTTTCGTGCAACGTACCCTTTCACATCTGCCCACACGAAGTCAATGGGGTTAAACTCAAAGTGGTAAGGAGGTAACCTTACCACTGTGATGCCTATCTCCTTTGCCATCTCGTCGGTGACGTAACTTCGATAGTTATCTTTAACTGCCTTTATTTTTTCTATTAAGTGGGTCTTTGTGTCGAAGGGCACGTATGCGATCTGTTGGGATTCTAGCCATTCCTGCATATTTTGTTTCCGCTAAGACATTGTTGGGGTTTTTTCTAAACGTATGGAGTGGTAACTAGCGTTATCCATAACTATGACATCACCGCGTTGCAGGTTTTCTATTACTTTTATAAACCAGTCCTCGAAATGGGGAGCATCCATACTCTCATGTTAGTCACCAGTAGATGATGATTCAAATACCCAATCACATCCCTTCAAAAAGCCATTTTCATTGTCAACAACAAAATTGCTTTCCTTTACCCGAAGGGACTTTCGCGGCAGTGGAGTAGCCACTTTTTTATAGTTATTTACACTTACATGAGTCACAAAACAATTTAATTTTGTGATTCACATTATAAGTGTAAATAGTAATTTGTGTATAAGTACTTACCTATTTTGTATTATAGTGCAGCAAGTACATTTTAAACTTAAACATTTCTCGTTTTTAATAACTTGCTGACTGAGAAAATGATTTGTGACTAATTTATAACGATTTATAAATCTGTAGTGTAAATTTGTGTGTAGTTGCTGTATAGGTATTAATTTTGTGAAATTAGAACTTATGTCTCTCTTGTATAAAATACATTGGACATACTCTAGTTTTCATAATAGTACCTAGTTACTCTAAGTATCATGTCATCGAGTCAGTATCCACTTTGTCAAAAATCGTTGCGAAACCTCGAAATAACTGCATATACGGCATTATATCGTCAATATATTAATGTTTCAGAAAACATAGTGTTTTGAAATCCGATATCAAATATCAATGTATAGTTTCGATATGACTTCTCTGTGTACGGATATAACATTCAGAAATTCCGATATTACCCACTCCTAGTGTCTAGCGCAGAAGACGTTTTATTCTTTGTCAGCGCTAGAGCATTGTACTTGCACACAGTTCGTGTGTAGAAACTAGAAATAACATGAATTCTTGCATAGACCCGGCGACTTTTTTTTAACGTGTACAAGTGCTCTAAGTACATATCTTTAAGTAGATACATAATAAATAACAACAAAAGCTAAAAGCTTTTTGAACTCAAATTAAAATCTTATTTTTGTAGGGTAGAACTAGAATATTATGACAATCATGAAACAGAAAAAAAGTATTTTAAGTTCATTATGATAAGACAGATAAACATTAAGAAACATTTAGATTGTCTCTAACCTCCATGGTTTAGATTTAATATTGTAGTCTTTGGTTTAGATTATTACCGTAGACAGAGAAACCTATAGACAAATTGACGCCTTCTTTCGCTTTCGCACACGAAAAGGATAGATTTATGCATACGTCTTGCATAGAAATGAGATAGAGCGGTGTGATTGTTTGTCCCTTTCTCCGTGCCGGTTTTTTAACAGCGTAGCTATTTAAGGAGTTCACAAGTTGTTTTAAGCGAGAAAAAAGTGTTTTGTGAGCTTAAGATTGGAGAATCTTGTTCAGTTCAGTTCTTAGAACAATTAAAATTTTTATCTAAATGTGTTTAAAAGTCATAAAGATTATTGTATAACCTAAAAATTCGTTATCGTCCTTTCTCACTCGAGGCCACGCCGATCATTAGTCTATAGGTTTCTCTGTCTACGCTTTTGACAAACTGTAGTTGTCTCCCTTTTCTAATAACAAGTGTGCGTCGAAATTATAGATATTTGTATAACTATTATTTCTATAGTAGAAAATGCCGCCTAAATATGTATTATATCTCTATATAAATAAACGATTTGTTCGGGTGTGCTCGCTACTCGGTCGGAGTAATGATGACAACTCTTTCCGAAAAAGGTCGATTTTTAAATCGATTCTTATCGAAATTGATGATTCGATTCACATAAAAATTGAGGTATAAAAGAACGATTTCTCAAAAATCACTCTTATTTATTTGCTTTCATAGTTTAAATTTACAATAACAAAAGATACACCGAAGTACAGATTACAAAATGTAACATATTTTTTAATTCTTTAGTATTAAGAAGAGGCGAAAGAAACTGAGCACACAGCATTTTTGCAAGTCTTTGAATAGAAAAATTGTCATTCTTCCCGAATTTTGGTACATTCAACTAATTGTAAATAATTTTATAGTTCTTATAAATACAGCGAAACATTCGATCTCCATTTTCTAGGGAGAAATATCGATTCACTGGATCGGTTCCGTTTTCGATATATCGATTAAAGAAATCGATCTGTTTGGCACAATATATCGATCGAATTTTACAGAAGAGGGCCATTAGAGCAATATATAATTTAAAACCAAAAGAGTCACTGAGACAAAAATTTAAAGAAATTAATATATTAACTCTGGCCTCTCAATACATTTATGAAAATGTAATGTACGTACACAAAAATAAAAGTAGTTTTGCGAAAATAAGTGATATTCATTCTGTAAATACTAGGAACAGACACAAGCTGGTAGTACCAGTTACTCGACTCCACCGAGTCAGTAATTCATTCTTGGGGCGATGTATACGCTTTTACAACAAAATCCCAGAAAATATACAAAATTTGTCATACACAAAGTTCAAAAATGTTATTAAACTAAGTTTGGATAAAAAGGGTTATCCTCGTAAGGCCCAAGTGATTTTAGACAAGGAGAAGACAAACGCCCAATGTGCAATTAAATGTACACTATCTAGTCTCATAGTTCCGGCCCACGCACGTTTGGTGATTTTTCTATGTGTTAGGGTCAACCAGGCATTTTTTTATTTTTTTCTGGGTACTGAAGGGTAGGAAGAAATACAATGTGACTATTTTCACCCTTGTAGCTTTGGTTCATTTAAATGTACACTGGGCGTTAAATTGTTCTTAAATTAAAAATGAAATATAAATTATAAAGTTACATTTTATTACTAAAAGGCACAACTGGATGAGATAAAACTATTATCAAATTGTTTACTTATGATCTAGTTATTAAAAATTAAACGTTAAATGAGATCAATCATCAGGTGCCGTAAACATCAGGCACCTTTTCACGTAAAAATCTAAGGAAAATAACAGTATTCTGAGTAATGTTTAGTTTTGGACCTAAAATAATCTTCACAATATAGTATGAATTTGCACAAATTACGCGAGATCCAACGCTTAATTTTAGTTGTGGAAGTCCCTGTAGCAGTTTATGACTTTCGTTAGGCATAGGTGAATTTTGCAGGCCTCGCATTTGAACAGCGTTCTGTTATAATGACAATGTCGACATCTACCCACCTTTTCCGCCATATAGGGTAAATTTTTAGCTCCAGTTGTTCGAAACTTATCATTGGGTACAGGAACTGATTTGCTTCCTGTGTTGTCTTACTAGAGGTCGGTTATCCTCTTCTGAGTCAGTAGCTTCTGTGTTAGTATCACAGTAGGCCTCAATGAAATATTCGCCCAGCTCCATTTTGAAAGCTCGTAGTTGCTGAATTTTTTTTAAAGGAACCAAAGCTTTCAATTGATCTTTTTTGTACTGTATCCAGGAGTTGCTTATAGCTAAATCAACCAATGAGGAGAAAAAACGTTGTGTCCATTTTCGGGTCCTATAGCGATAGGGATATACAGCCAAAAGACGGTCGGCAAGATCGACTCCTCCCATTTTCTGGTTGTATTGTCTCACTACCCTGGGGCGTGGTACGGTCACATAAACTTTAGTTTTCTTGCACCAGCGTCGACACTCGTCAGATTCGATGTTCGCTTCAACAGATGATAAAAACAAAACAGGTTTATTATCGTACCATTTCGTAAAAGCTATATTTCGGTGACATTATTATCACATTCAATCGAACTTGCAGTAGGGAATTGAAACTCTGGGTCACCGACATCTTCGTCCGACGGTACGAAATCTTCTTTTTCAGAGTTATCAAGCAGATCTTCTATTTCTTTCTCCCGGAGGAGTACCAAAAATAATTATTTTAATTAATTGACTAACTCAAAACAGTAACACCCAATGTGCAATAAAATGAACACTATTTTACAATTCAAGATTAAAACGAGAATATGTAAGACTGCCTAAAAATACCTACAATTCCTAAAAATATACAAATTTACCCATGTTTTGTCATAATTTCAATATGAGAAATCATAGGATTTTACCAATTAATCAAGATTTAAACTCACCTGGCTGTTGAATCCTCGGCATGGTGATAGAAAATGGCCGATTTTGGCCACTTGACATATACTGCTGTCAAACGTCAGCTGTCAAAATTTCATCCACACTAGTTGAACAACGACAATATTCAAAGGAGTTTGACTTTAGCGCGAAAATTGAAAAGTATAACCATAAATATTTTAGTGTACATCGCATTGTACAGTGGGCCTTTCTGTTTTTCCTTATTAATTTATATTCGGGGCCGGAATGTAAATAGTGTAAATGTACAACGTAATGTGCGTTGGGCCTTACGAGGTTATTATAATATTATGGAATTTATAGATGATAATAACCCCTGGGAAGGGTGATCGCTACCAAGCTATTTCTAATTTATCTTGTATTGTTGATTGTAAACATGATTGTAAGCTATTATTAAAAAAAAAAGTCCCGCTGGGTTTCTTGCTGGTTCTTCCCAGGACAGAGGTTTTTTTTGCGAACCAGTGGTAAATTAAAAAAGTGACGTTCAATAAGTATTTTTATAATCTACATTGAATAAAAAAGTTTCTATTTCTATTTCTATTTCGATTCTTCGATTTAACGATCTTAGATCGTCATGCCTAGGTCCGAGTATTCGTCCGTTCTTCACTCGATGTTGGTTTTTTACTTAGAGTATTAAGTGTTTGTGTTCATTACGCATACATCAAATTGTACACGTGCCGATACACTGGCGCCGCTGTATATAATGTAAAGTTGTTCAATATGACTATAAATCAATAGCACGCTACAGACTATAAACTATAAATTTCAAGCTTGCAATTAAATACGCTATGTTATAGTGTGCTATTTTTAGAAAGGGTATGGGAGGCCGGCAAGCGCGTCAAGTTTTGCAGCACGCTGTATCCCGTAGCACGTTACATTACATGTCGTTCGTTGGATAAACCGCGTGCTATATAACAACATTATTTCGTAATAAGTCTTATTTTGACTAAAATAAAATAAAGCTGTAAAGAAAAACCAATGAATGCTCTTTCATAATTTTCAGACTTACGACTTTCTATAATACTAAAAATATTTTTAAGGAATGTGATTTTTGTAAACGTTATTTTAACCTCAATATAAATTATAAATTAATTAAAGGTGTATTTAAAAGTTGATTGATTGTATTTACAAAAATCAACTATTTACATATACTATTATATACACTTTTGTATCTATATTTTATTAACATTTAAAAACATTAGTTTGGCTTCTTTTGTAGCAGACAACTGTGTACTCCGATCACTTATAAATATACAATATACACTAACTAAACAACGTATGACACTAAATTAGGTCGCGCGCGATGAATAGCGTGCTACTAGATCTTTGCGTCACACGTCCACTCCCAACAGCGCTGCTGCTAGAACTAGTTGCCGCTAAATATTAATACTTAATAGCGCCAAAGCGCCACAGCACCATAGTTGACATAGCAATAATGCCTTTGGATTCTAGCGTGGTATTCCGTCAACTGCTTAATTTTCGTTTCATCCATGACCAAGGTACAATAATTCTTTTATCAGCGTTACTCTTCGCTCTCAATTTTAATGCCATAAGCGCTTCTTGAGTAAACCCTGGTTGGCCACTTATGGTACTGTACCACACTTAGACAATGTCCGTGCAGGCAAACATGTTCCAAAAGTTTTTTGGTTATGAAACGGATTTTGGTTAATAATTAAGTGTTAGTGTGAAACATCTTAACTCTGTGAAATATTTAGTTATGGGTAGTTTTCAGACTTACTTTTAAGTAATTGTCTCTTTAAAAGTTCGCTTTCTTCAGTTCCTATCTTTTCTAGTACCTGTTTGTTTTCTTTGTTTATCAAAGATGTCTCTGTCAGCGAATCTAGTATTTCCTGCAAACTTATAACTGTTTTCTTTAAATAGTAAAATCCACTGCCGAATATTTACTATAGTTGCTACGCTTGGTGAGTGGATTGGCAACCGCAATTTATTTTTATTTTTGGTCGTTATTAGTAAGACGCTGCTGCCCACCTCCTGATTTTTTTCCCTCTGTCGGATCGGTCGTGCTACCGAAACAATCTACTCGATGTTGACCCAGAAGCTCCGCCCATCCAGGAACAATGCTACTAGCCGCACAAGCGTAGGCGGTAGGGTTGTGCGTTCTATAAATTTGTACAATAGGCCTGCGGGCCACACTCTATAGAAGGCCTTCTCCATATCGAGGAAGATCCCCATACAGATGTGGCCGCGGTTGTGCTCGGCCGCAAGATAGTGCAGCACGCTGCCAGTTGGGCTGAGGCTGAGTGTTCTCTGCAGAAGCTAAATTGCTCCTCTCGCAGAGCAACGTGCTGCAGTAATCTATTTAGGGTTAGTTTCTCAAAAAGTTTCGCTTTATGCGGTAATACCTTTATAGGATGGTAGCTAGTCGGGTAAATTCCTGTCCTTCCCCGGCTTTGGCAGCACGCCGATCTTGCCCTGTTTCCAAATGGTCGGAAAGGGCCCAGTTCTTAAAATGCCGTTAAAGAGCCTGGAGATTCTCACAATCGCCCTTTTGGGCAGCTGCTTTATAGCCATGGAGGTGATACCGTCGCATCCCCGCGCTTTGTGGTTGTGTAAGCACATGATAGCGCGCCTTACCTCTGCTGGCGAGATAAAATCGTCACCCCGCAGTGGCGTTGCCGGGTTTGACAGGTATTCCCGTACGCTGTTTGCTATGCTCTCCGCATGCTCTGCGCACTCGAGTTAAACCATATAGGAGCCTAGTGCCATCTCTTCCTAACATTTATAGCTATCTTTGTCTAGTATTATACCATTTCTTTCTAACATTTGGTTCTCTCTTAGCCTTTATCGTTTGCCATATGTCCTTAAAATATGTAACACATGCTTCTAAATTATAACAAACAATCAACATTTAATTCTTTATTCGTAGTACGTAGCCATTACTACTTAACGCATGACTAAGTTATTTAGAATAATCTTTTTGAAAAAAAAAAATATTTTAACTGACGTAAATTAACCGTTCTATTACTAGAAATAACTGATCATTTCAGGGAATATTGCTCCACGTCGCCAACAGGGGTTATTCTTAGACTGCCACTACACGATACACTGCCACTATACGGTACGGTCGTAGAACTTACATAAAATAATGTTACGAGCTTGAGGTTCGTGACAATAAAAACTACCGATTGGATTACCAAAATTTACACTTTAATTCACTTAACACTAATTAAAACTTAAAACACTAATAATTAACCACACTGATTCACTTTATTTCGCTCCGAAGGTTCGCTTGTCTCGCCAAATTCAATACTGCCTCGATCGCATCTTGCAGCGCCTTTAAATACACATTATCACCGAAACATCCAGAATATTCAAGTAAATACGCGCGCCAATCGACAGTTCGAGTGTCGGGCTTCTAGAAAGCTTAGTTCTTCATTTCGATACTAGATGGCACTGTCGGTTGAAAGATTAGTGATGTCATTTTCTGGAAAGCTCTTCTCGCTCTGTTACCCGACACAGATGGCGCTAGTGTCAGACGTCAACTTAGGCGCGCAACAATAATAAATTACTCTTTCTATAGAGATATAGGTAAATTATTATAAATTATAATAAAGTTTATTTGCAAAATAATTATAATTTATAATATATTCGTTTTGCATTTTTAAATGCAATTGAAAACGTATTAAGTCAAATTGAAGGACTAGAGGACATTATTTCGAAACCAGAATTTTTAACTTACCTTGCATGAACCGCAAACACTATACGAGATATGTAAGTAAATCAAAAGGTTTCTTAAAATTATTATTTTTAAACAGCCTAAAATCATATACCATATTCTACTTAGCCACACTTTCCAGACGGGAAGTGTGTACAATCGTTTTGTTTCTAGATGATGCGCAGCATGCGATTACGATTAATGGAAAGACCGAATCCCCTAACTGTGTAGAATGTGGTCAGTTAGAAGATGTATTACATATTTTGGTGGAGTGTGTTCGAATCGCGGCTGAAAGAGCAAATTTTTGCAATAAATATAATATAAATAGATTAGATATCGGATTTTGTAACAGTATTCTGGCCTTGCCATTATCTGGGGAAGCCAGAATGCTGTACAAAATGGTCCAACTTGGACTTAAAAGAAGATAAAAAAATATGTAAATACAATGGGGTGACATTGTAATAATTTTATAAAACCCTCTTTAAAAAATAAAAGATTAAAAAAAAGTCTGAAAACTACCCATAACTTATTATTTCACAGAGTTAAGATGTTTCACACTAACACTTAATAATTAACCAAAATCCTTTTCAAAAAACCAACATCGAGTGAAGAACGGACGAATACTCGGACCTAGGCATGACGATCTAAGATCGTTAAATCGAAGAATCGATATATTGTGCCAAACAGATCGATTTCTTTAATCGATATATCGTAATTAAGTAAATTTATAACATCTGTTAACTTGAAAGTTGTATTTTTTCGTGCAACGTACCCTTTCACATCTGCCCACACGAAGTCAATGGGGTTAAACTCAAAGTGGTAAGGAGGTAACCTTACCACTGTGATGCCTATCTCCTTTGCCATCTCGTCGGTGACGTAACTTCGATAGTTATCTTTAACTGCCTTTATTTTTTCTATTAAGTGGGTCTTTGTGTCGAAGGGCACGTATGCGATCTGTTGGGATTCTAGCCATTCCTGCATATTTTGTTTCCGCCAAGACATTGTTGGGGTTTTTTCTAAACGTATGGAGTGGTAACTAGCGTTATCCATAACTATGACATCACCGCGTTGCAGGTTTTCTATTACTTTTATAAACCAGTCCTCGAAATGGGGAGCATCCATACTCTCATGTTAGTCACCAGTAGATGATGATTCAAATACCCAATCACATCCCTTCAAAAAGCCATTTTCATTGTCAACAACAAAATTGCTTTCCTTTACCCGAAGGGACTTTCGCGGCAGTGGAGTAGCCACTTTTTTATAGTTATTTACACTTACATGAGTCACAAAACAATTTAATTTTGTGATTCACATTATAAGTGTAAATAGTAATTTGTGTATAAGTACTTACCTATTTTGTATTATAGTGCAGCAAGTACATTTTAAACTTAAACATTTCTCGTTTTTAATAACTTGCTGACTGAGAAAATGATTTGTGACTAATTTATAACGATTTATAAATCTGTAGTGTAAATTTGTGTGTAGTTGCTGTATAGGTATTAATTTTGTGAAATTAGAACTTATGTCTCTCTTGTATAAAATACATTGGACATACTCTAGTTTTCATAATAGTACCTAGTTACTCTAAGTATCATGTCATCGAGTCAGTATCCACTTTGTCAAAAATCGTTGCGAAACCTCGAAATAACTGCATATACGGCATTATATCGTCAATATATTAATGTTTCAGAAAACATAGTGTTTTGAAATCCGATATCAAATATCAATGTATAGTTTCGATATGACTTCTCTGTGTACGGATATAACATTCAGAAATTCCGATATTACCCACTCCTAGTGTCTAGCGCAGAAGACGTTTTATTCTTTGTCAGCGCTAGAGCATTGTACTTGCACACAGTTCGTGTGTAGAAACTAGAAATAACATGAATTCTTGCATAGACCCGGCGACTTTTTTTTAACGTGTACAAGTGCTCTAAGTACATATCTTTAAGTAGATACATAATAAATAACAACAAAAGCTAAAAGCTTTTTGAACTCAAATTAAAATCTTATTTTTGTAGGGTAGAACTAGAATATTATGACAATCATGAAACAGAAAAAAAGTATTTTAAGTTCATTATGATAAGACAGATAAACATTAAGAAACATTTAGATTGTCTCTAACCTCCATGGTTTAGATTTAATATTGTAGTCTTTGGTTTAGATTATTACCGTAGACAGAGAAACCTATAGACAAATTGACGCCTTCTTTCGCTTTCGCACACGAAAAGGATAGATTTATGCATACGTCTTGCATAGAAATGAGATAGAGCGGTGTGATTGTTTGTCCCTTTCTCCGTGCCGGTTTTTTAACAGCGTAGCTATTTAAGGAGTTCACAAGTTGTTTTAAGCGAGAAAAAAGTGTTTTGTGAGCTTAAGATTGGAGAATCTTGTTCAGTTCAGTTCTTAGAACAATTAAAATTTTTATCTAAATGTGTTTAAAAGTCATAAAGATTATTGTATAACCTAAAAATTCGTTATCGTCCTTTCTCACTCGAGGCCACGCCGATCATTAGTCTATAGGTTTCTCTGTCTACGCTTTTGACAAACTGTAGTTGTCTCCCTTTTCTAATAACAAGTGTGCGTCGAAATTATAGATATTTGTATAACTATTATTTCTATAGTAGAAAATGCCGCCTAAATATGTATTATATCTCTATATAAATAAACGATTTGTTCGGGTGTGCTCGCTACTCGGTCGGAGTAATGATGACAACTCTTTCCGAAAAAGGTCGATTTTTAAATCGATTCTTATCGAAATTGATGATTCGATTCACATAAAAATTGAGGTATAAAAGAACGATTTCTCAAAAATCACTCTTATTTATTTGCTTTCATAGTTTAAATTTACAATAACAAAAGATACACCGAAGTACAGATTACAAAATGTAACATATTTTTTAATTCTTTAGTATTAAGAAGAGGCGAAAGAAACTGAGCACACAGCATTTTTGCAAGTCTTTGAATAGAAAAATTGTCATTCTTCCCGAATTTTGGTACATTCAACTAATTGTAAATAATTTTATAGTTCTTATAAATACAGCGAAACATTCGATCTCCATTTTCTAGGGAGAAATATCGATTCACTGGATCGGTTCCGTTTTCGATATATCGATTAAAGAAATCGATCTGTTTGGCACAATATATCGATCGAATTTTACAGAAGAGGGCCATTAGAGCAATATATAATTTAAAACCAAAAGAGTCACTGAGACAAAAATTTAAAGAAATTAATATATTAACTCTGGCCTCTCAATACATTTATGAAAATGTAATGTACGTACACAAAAATAAAAGTAGTTTTGCGAAAATAAGTGATATTCATTCTGTAAATACTAGGAACAGACACAAGCTGGTAGTACCAGTTACTCGACTCCACCGAGTCAGTAATTCATTCTTGGGGCGATGTATACGCTTTTACAACAAAATCCCAGAAAATATACAAAATTTGTCATACACAAAGTTCAAAAATGTTATTAAACTAAGTTTGGATAAAAAGGGTTATCCTCGTAAGGCCCAAGTGATTTTAGACAAGGAGAAGACAAACGCCCAATGTGCAATTAAATGTACACTATCTAGTCTCATAGTTCCGGCCCACGCACGTTTGGTGATTTTTCTATGTGTTAGGGTCAACCAGGCATTTTTTTATTTTTTTCTGGGTACTGAAGGGTAGGAAGAAATACAATGTGACTATTTTCACCCTTGTAGCTTTGGTTCATTTAAATGTACACTGGGCGTTAAATTGTTCTTAAATTAAAAATGAAATATAAATTATAAAGTTACATTTTATTACTAAAAGGCACAACTGGATGAGATAAAACTATTATCAAATTGTTTACTTATGATCTAGTTATTAAAAATTAAACGTTAAATGAGATCAATCATCAGGTGCCGTAAACATCAGGCACCTTTTCACGTAAAAATCTAAGGAAAATAACAGTATTCTGAGTAATGTTTAGTTTTGGACCTAAAATAATCTTCACAATATAGTATGAATTTGCACAAATTACGCGAGATCCAACGCTTAATTTTAGTTGTGGAAGTCCCTGTAGCAGTTTATGACTTTCGTTAGGCATAGGTGAATTTTGCAGGCCTCGCATTTGAACAGCGTTCTGTTATAATGACAATGTCGACATCTACCCACCTTTTCCGCCATATAGGGTAAATTTTTAGCTCCAGTTGTTCGAAACTTATCATTGGGTACAGGAACTGATTTGCTTCCTGTGTTGTCTTACTAGAGGTCGGTTATCCTCTTCTGAGTCAGTAGCTTCTGTGTTAGTATCACAGTAGGCCTCAATGAAATATTCGCCCAGCTCCATTTTGAAAGCTCGTAGTTGCTGAATTTTTTTTAAAGGAACCAAAGCTTTCAATTGATCTTTTTTGTACTGTATCCAGGAGTTGCTTATAGCTAAATCAACCAATGAGGAGAAAAAACGTTGTGTCCATTTTCGGGTCCTATAGCGATAGGGATATACAGCCAAAAGACGGTCGGCAAGATCGACTCCTCCCATTTTCTGGTTGTATTGTCTCACTACCCTGGGGCGTGGTACGGTCACATAAACTTTAGTTTTCTTGCACCAGCGTCGACACTCGTCAGATTCGATGTTCGCTTCAACAGATGATAAAAACAAAACAGGTTTATTATCGTACCATTTCGTAAAAGCTATATTTCGGTGACATTATTATCACATTCAATCGAACTTGCAGTAGGGAATTGAAACTCTGGGTCACCGACATCTTCGTCCGACGGTACGAAATCTTCTTTTTCAGAGTTATCAAGCAGATCTTCTATTTCTTTCTCCCGGAGGAGTACCAAAAATAATTATTTTAATTAATTGACTAACTCAAAACAGTAACACCCAATGTGCAATAAAATGAACACTATTTTACAATTCAAGATTAAAACGAGAATATGTAAGACTGCCTAAAAATACCTACAATTCCTAAAAATATACAAATTTACCCATGTTTTGTCATAATTTCAATATGAGAAATCATAGGATTTTACCAATTAATCAAGATTTAAACTCACCTGGCTGTTGAATCCTCGGCATGGTGATAGAAAATGGCCGATTTTGGCCACTTGACATATACTGCTGTCAAACGTCAGCTGTCAAAATTTCATCCACACTAGTTGAACAACGACAATATTCAAAGGAGTTTGACTTTAGCGCGAAAATTGAAAAGTATAACCATAAATATTTTAGTGTACATCGCATTGTACAGTGGGCCTTTCTGTTTTTCCTTATTAATTTATATTCGGGGCCGGAATGTAAATAGTGTAAATGTACAACGTAATGTGCGTTGGGCCTTACGAGGTTATTATAATATTATGGAATTTATAGATGATAATAACCCCTGGGAAGGGTGATCGCTACCAAGCTATTTCTAATTTATCTTGTATTGTTGATTGTAAACATGATTGTAAGCTATTATTAAAAAAAAAAGTCCCGCTGGGTTTCTTGCTGGTTCTTCCCAGGACAGAGGTTTTTTTTGCGAACCAGTGGTAAATTAAAAAAGTGACGTTCAATAAGTATTTTTATAATCTACATTGAATAAAAAAGTTTCTATTTCTATTTCTATTTCGATTCTTCGATTTAACGATCTTAGATCGTCATGCCTAGGTCCGAGTATTCGTCCGTTCTTCACTCGATGTTGGTTTTTTACTTAGAGTATTAAGTGTTTGTGTTCATTACGCATACATCAAATTGTACACGTGCCGATACACTGGCGCCGCTGTATATAATGTAAAGTTGTTCAATATGACTATAAATCAATAGCACGCTACAGACTATAAACTATAAATTTCAAGCTTGCAATTAAATACGCTATGTTATAGTGTGCTATTTTTAGAAAGGGTATGGGAGGCCGGCAAGCGCGTCAAGTTTTGCAGCACGCTGTATCCCGTAGCACGTTACATTACATGTCGTTCGTTGGATAAACCGCGTGCTATATAACAACATTATTTCGTAATAAGTCTTATTTTGACTAAAATAAAATAAAGCTGTAAAGAAAAACCAATGAATGCTCTTTCATAATTTTCAGACTTACGACTTTCTATAATACTAAAAATATTTTTAAGGAATGTGATTTTTGTAAACGTTATTTTAACCTCAATATAAATTATAAATTAATTAAAGGTGTATTTAAAAGTTGATTGATTGTATTTACAAAAATCAACTATTTACATATACTATTATATACACTTTTGTATCTATATTTTATTAACAATTAAAAACATTAGTTTGGCTTCTTTTGTAGCAGACAACTGTGTACTCCGATCACTTATAAATATACAATATACACTAACTAAACAACGTATGACACTAAATTAGGTCGCGCGCGATGAATAGCGTGCTACTAGATCTTTGCGTCACACGTCCACTCCCAACAGCGCTGCTGCTAGAACTAGTTGCCGCTAAATATTAATACTTAATAGCGCCAAAGCGCCACAGCACCATAGTTGACATAGCAATAATGCCTTTGGATTCTAGCGTGGTATTCCGTCAACTGCTTAATTTTCGTTTCATCCATGACCAAGGTACAATAATTCTTTTATCAGCGTTACTCTTCGCTCTCAATTTTAATGCCATAAGCGCTTCTTGAGTAAACCCTGGTTGGCCACTTATGGTACTGTACCACACTTAGACAATGTCCGTGCAGGCAAACATGTTCCAAAAGTTTTTTGGTTATGAAACGGATTTTGGTTAATAATTAAGTGTTAGTGTGAAACATCTTAACTCTGTGAAATATTTAGTTATGGGTAGTTTTCAGACTTACTTTTAAGTAATTGTCTCTTTAAAAGTTCGCTTTCTTCAGTTCCTATCTTTTCTAGTACCTGTTTGTTTTCTTTGTTTATCAAAGATGTCTCTGTCAGCGAATCTAGTATTTCCTGCAAACTTATAACTGTTTTCTTTAAATAGTAAAATCCACTGCCGAATATTTACTATAGTTGCTACGCTTGGTGAGTGGATTGGCAACCGCAATTTATTTTTATTTTTGGTCGTTATTAGTAAGACGCTGCTGCCCACCTCCTGATTTTTTTCCCTCTGTCGGATCGGTCGTGCTACCGAAACAATCTACTCGATGTTGACCCAGAAGCTCCGCCCATCCAGGAACAATGCTACTAGCCGCACAAGCGTAGGCGGTAGGGTTGTGCGTTCTATAAATTTGTACAATAGGCCTGCGGGCCACACTCTATAGAAGGCCTTCTCCATATCGAGGAAGATCCCCATACAGATGTGGCCGCGGTTGTGCTCGGCCGCAAGATAGTGCAGCACGCTGCCAGTTGGGCTGAGGCTGAGTGTTCTCTGCAGAAGCTAAATTGCTCCTCTCGCAGAGCAACGTGCTGCAGTAATCTATTTAGGGTTAGTTTCTCAAAAAGTTTCGCTTTATGCGGTAATACCTTTATAGGATGGTAGCTAGTCGGGTAAATTCCTGTCCTTCCCCGGCTTTGGCAGCACGCCGATCTTGCCCTGTTTCCAAATGGTCGGAAAGGGCCCAGTTCTTAAAATGCCGTTAAAGAGCCTGGAGATTCTCACAATCGCCCTTTTGGGCAGCTGCTTTATAGCCATGGAGGTGATACCGTCGCATCCCCGCGCTTTGTGGTTGTGTTAATTTACGTCAGTTAAAATATTTTTTTTTTCAAAAAGATTATTCTAAATAACTTAGTCATGCGTTAAGTAGTAATGGCTACGTACTACGAATAAAGAATTAAATGTTGATTGTTTGTTATAATTTAGAAGCATGTGTTACATATTATACATGATAGCGCGCCTTACCTCTGCTGGCGAGATAAAATCGTCACCCCGCAGTGGCGTTGCCGGGTTTGACAGGTATTCCCGTACGCTGTTTGCTATGCTCTCCGCATGCTCTGCGCACTCGAGTTAAACCATATAGGAGCCTAGTGCCATCTCTTCCTAACATTTATAGCTATCTTTGTCTAGTATTATACCATTTCTTTCTAACATTTGGTTCTCTCTTAGCCTTTATCGTTTGCCATATGTCCTTAAAATATGTAACACATGCTTCTAAATTATAACAAACAATCAACATTTAATTCTTTATTCGTAGTACGTAGCCATTACTACTTAACGCATGACTAAGTTATTTAGAATAATCTTTTTGAAAAAAAAAATATTTTAACTGACGTAAATTAACCGTTCTATTACTAGAAATAACTTCAAGTGGAGCAATATTCCCTGAAATAACTATTTCAGGGAATATTGCTCCACGTCGCCAACAGGGGTTATTCTTAGACTGCCACTACACGATACACTGCCACTATACGGTACGGTCGTAGAACTTACATAAAATAATGTTACGAGCTTGAGGTTCGTGACAATAAAAACTACCGATTGGATTACCAAAATTTACACTTTAATTCACTTAACACTAATTAAAACTTAAAACACTAATAATTAACCACACTGATTCACTTTATTTCGCTCCGAAGGTTCGCTTGTCTCGCCAAATTCAATACTGCCTCGATCGCATCTTGCAGCGCCTTTAAATACACATTATCACCGAAACATCCAGAATATTCAAGTAAATACGCGCGCCAATCGACAGTTCGAGTGTCGGGCTTCTAGAAAGCTTAGTTCTTCATTTCGATACTAGATGGCACTGTCGGTTGAAAGATTAGTGATGTCATTTTCTGGAAAGCTCTTCTCGCTCTGTTACCCAACACAGATGGCGCTAGTGTCAGACGTCAACTTAGGCGCGCAACAATAATAAATTACTCTTTCTATAGAGATATAGGTAAATTATTATAAATTATAATAAAGTTTATTTGCAAAATAATTATAATTTATAATATATTCGTTTTGCATTTTTAAATGCAATTGAAAACGTATTAAGTCAAATTGAAGGACTAGAGGACATTATTTCGAAACCAGAATTTTTAACTTACCTTGCATGAACCGCAAACACTATACGAGATATGTAAGTAAATCAAAAGGTTTCTTAAAATTATTATTTTTAAACAGCCTAAAATCATATACCATATTCTACTTAGCCACACTTTCCAGACGGGAAGTGTGTACAATCGTTTTGTTTCTAGATGATGCGCAGCATGCGATTACGATTGTGTGTGATTTCATGGGATATTATCACCGAGATAAAAACTAATTTTTAAACATCCATTTGTATTTTACATTCTGCGTTATAGGATTTAATCGAAAAATCTGGTATTCGATATTAGATAACTGTGGGCTAGTAGTAGAAAAACTACTCCTGGCTAAGTTTTTTTGCAACTATACAACTGTATTAAAAATGTGTAAAATTTTACATAATAAATGTCTTATCACACTTATTGTGTGTTTTGCTTCAAAATTTTAAAAGATAGAAGATAAAGTATAAGTACAGTTTTTGTATAATTGCAAACCAAAAAAGTTATTGTTCGATACTTTTTTCATCTTTGACAATTGTTGGGATAATCGTCAAAAATCGATTAATTATTCAGTTTTCAGATTTCATGAAAGCCTTCATGTATTGCGGATAAAATAATTTAATTTTATTAATGGATTTTATATATTGAAGGTTTGTAACCCCTGGTTGAACGACCGAAAGGTCAATGTCCGTTTTTCTTCAATCGATTTGACACATAATATACTTTGGTATCTAAAGTGGATTGTCGGCGGCGATCAAGTCTGCTCGGTATTCATTCGTGATGCTGTATATACGGTTTGACTTCAGATTTCGATACCACTGCGATTTAATATCGTCGCAAATCGCGATCGGCTGTCGGGCACAGCAATATAGTGTTTTGTCCGATATAATATAGTTTTTAATTAGGCCAATATCGGATATACGATATTGAAGCAATATATAGATTTAAAAGCTATATTATATGTTTTGTATTGCCCACTCCTACTAGACATGAGGAGCTCTGTGTTGTTGCGGTGAAGGGAGGGCGGAGTAGGTGAGAGTAATTTGAATACTTTTGTATTTCATGTACAAAACGCGTTTATGTACCTATTTTCTTAGGCGGGATTCTGGATGGAATCAAATAATACGAGTGAGTTGTTTATAAGCTTAGTGGAGGAACGACCCATATTGAGGAAAAAAACCTTTAAAATTTATAAAGAAAATTGATGCACTTTTTAAGCCCGAAGGGAAATATTTATTATCATAAACAGCGATTTTGAATTACAAACAAACTTGACTAGTGCACCATACCCGACGCACGACTGACCGAGAATAATCTCATAGTTTACACGTCTCTATTTATCTTGTCTGAAGCAGACACGACAAATTATCGTAGCTAGATCCGACTGAATTCTAGTCGTGAAATGGTCCTATCTGCCACAGACACGGTGAATGGGTGAAATTTCTTACCGTGTACAAGCGCCCCTACTATGTGAGTGAAAGCTAACTGCATCTGTATCACAGAACACTATATCTTTTTTTATTAACTGGCTTTACAGCTCTGGGTTCTAGCTCTTCCGAGCCTGTCATTTCTTTCTGAATCTCCATTTTTATATTTTATCTTCACAATATGCTGATGCGTCACATTGCGAAGCCCTTGGGAAAATTTGACGACAGCTCAATACAGCTGGACGGTTGATGACGACAGCCAATCAAGCTCAAAAGGCGCCCAAGCGTTCAAAATAACTTGAGGTTTATATCGACATCAAAGCACTTGTTTCATTGTTTTCTTTAATAGTTCACACGCGCGGACACTTAATTCACAAAATCTCATCACTTTTACGAATCAAAATCCACTGCAAACCATTATTCAAGCGACAAAACAGGACCGACCATCCGTCTACGGCCAAGTTCCCGCCAAAACTCCAACACTATATCTGACTATATCTGTATCATTATGCTTCACAGAGTACTTTGAATAATCCGAAATGTCCGATATGTCATGCTTGTTGCATAGATTACTAAATATATACTATACTATAATACTACAACTACTACTATATAATTATAGACATGGTTGGTTGCCTTGCCTCCGATAGGAGTAATAGCATAGATTACTGAATATATACTAGAGAACTACGAGCACACAACCCTATAGAGACGTTATACAGGGCGACCCGAACCTGTCAACTCGTCATTGACTAGTCACTGATATATTTCGGAAGAACTTTTGTTTCCCGCCAGTTGCGATCTATGGTTGCGACCAAAAACTAGAACCAAAGAGACGGCTTACATTTAAATTAAGTACATTTCCTTATATTACCAAAATATTTTCAACATTTTTATTACGCAATGAGGGTCAAATTAAACTAGACAGTTCCGCTACGCGTCACTCCCCGTCCTTTTTGCAGTTACTGCAAACATGTATGTCTGTCTCTCCTTATCATAATTAGCCTCGTGACGCTAGTGACTAGGGCAGTGCGGTATATTTATTTCGTATTGTCTATAATTATCCACAAAATGATTATTGTATTTATATATATATATATATATATATATATATATATATATATATATATATATATATATATATATATATATATATATATATATATATATATATATATATATAATTTTATATCAAAGTATTACTTAGAGTAGTAGATTATTATTTACTATTCTTAGTACTTTATAATATTTATTATAATTATTCTTTTCGTGTATGAGTTTTGAATAAGTACGATAGCAATGTTATTTTATTTAAACTGTATGATTTTTTCCCTATAGGTTTCCAAAATATGGTAATATGAAAAACAAACGGATATAAACGTTACAAAAAGAGAAAATTGGTTTCCATCAAAATATAGCGTCATGTGCTCAAAACATTTTACTGAGGATTGTTTTTTGATGACAAACAAGAAGCGGCGACTAATGAGAAGTGCAGTACCCACGCTGTTTTTGCCTCAAATGCAATACTTGTATAAAGGCTTTAGTGTCATTGAAATAAAAAAAATAGAGTCTCATATTCTACAAAGATAATGGAGGGTTAATTTATCCCTCACAAATGGTCATTAAAATATGTCGGCATTGCGAGTCCGTAATCAAGAAAGATTTTATTAATAGTGACTCTAAATGAAAAATCACCGCAGAACTGTTGACCCATAAAGCTCTTAGCAGCTTTACAGAAGAACAATTATTCCCGAAGTATACACATCATCAATTTTGCGCCGAAGAAACCAATCATATTATTGATTTAACGAAAAGTGTAATGAAGAAATATATTGACACAAGAATGACATTTATACTTAAAAATCAAAAATTGGAAGGAAAATGTGCAGTTAGGAGAATATCAATGTGTTAATTTTACACTTGATTAAACGAAATGTGCGGATAATAGATAAAAAATTATCGGTAAAAATTTTTTTATGTAAGCTATTTAAAAAATAAAAGAAAATATTGATAACGTATAGTTGCGAGAGTAAGATAAAGAAAATTATCGGAGGTTAGTATACCCACATACAATCAGCCTGATTAGCTGAGAGTTTGGAAAACCTAATAGCCGATTAATTTTTAAGGTTGTTCGGACACGATTAAATGCGGAATAAGTTTTAATGTATTTTAATGAGGGAAACCATTATTTATTATGAATTGTATAGGAATATTGTCCACTATCTTGATCATATATGTACGCGAGCCGTGTACGTGAAAGTTATGGTACAATTAAATAATGAATTACATAAGCTGAAGTGTAAAGAAGTGAATTAAATGATATTGGTACTTTTCTTGATCATGTATATACGCGAGCCGTGTACGTGAAAGAAATGACATACATATGTAATGAATAGCTAAAGTACTAGTTATGGATAAAATAGGAAAATAAATAAGTAATGGTTAACTAAGAATGAAGTAAATATATGAAAAAAAAGAATAAAATAAAATATTGAAATGTAAAAGATTATGAAGATTAAAAGAATATTATATATAATACTAGCTACTAGTCAGGCAGACGTTGTTCTGCTCTTTTCGATGACCCTTTGTCATAGCTTATTAAAATCCTTAAATTTGCAAAAAATATTTAAGTCACTCATGGTCAAAAAAATCTATCCTATCTCTCAAGCTGGACCAAACTACGCACGGTGTGCGAATTTTATTAAAATCGGTTGAGTAGTTTAGGAGCCCATCGCGGACAAACTACGTGACACGTAATTTATATATATTATCATTATTGTCCTGACTAGATAAATGGTAGGCATAATATCAAAATGATTAAGGATACGAATAAATAATATCGTAAATTTTCGTAAAAATCAAAACATAATTTTATGTTATACATAATTATGCCTGATTATGTCAATTATACTACTGTGACTATGCATTTTTGCGTGCTAGATATGTCTTAGATTGTAGTTTTCATAATTATATTAACCTTTTTTAGAATAATCTTAAGGATCCATTTTAAGAATTGATAAAAAATATAGATAGCATATTTATAATCTAAGACATATCCAACTAAACTAACTATGTAAAGTGGGCTGATTCTCTGTCGGAAGGATACGTGTTGGAGTGCGGGGTGAGACAGGGGGGGGGGGGTTGACGTCTCCCAAGCTCTTCAACATGTATGTAAATGACCTTAACGTGGAGTTGAGCGGCATGCGCGTCGGATGTCGTATAGATGGTCTTAACATTAATAATATAAGTTACGCTGGCGATATGGTGCTGCTCAGCCCAACGGTGGGGAGACCTAAGTGAAATGTTAAAGGTATGTGAGATGTATGCTACTGAGCATGGGCTCACATACAATGTCAATAAAACAGAGTACATGGTCTTTGAGGCCGCTAGTAAATGTCACAATATTGCAGTTAATGTTACCCTTAATGGCATGAACGTGAAACGAGTCACTAAATTTAAATATCTGGGGCATAGTATTACTGGTGACCTCAAGGATGATGCTGACATCGAAAGGGAGCGCAGGGCTCTGGCGGTTAGAGGTAATATGTTGGCTCGCAGGTTTTCCCATTGTACAAAACAAGTTAAGATTACGTTTTTTAAAGCATACTGCCAGAGCGTGTACACGGGGAGCCTGTGGGTCAAATACACAAAAAGATCGCTTGAAGCCCTGCGCATCCAATATAATAATGTATTCAAGATGCTGATGGGACTGCCTCGTTTTTGTAGTGCATCAGGGATGTTTGCGGCATACCAAACAGACGGTTTCAATGCCATCATACGCAAAAAAACCGCATCCCTTATTAGCAGGGTACGAGCCAGTCACAACAGCATTCTGAGGACCGTAGCGGACAGATATACATCGCCGCTGTGGAAATGTCTTGTGCAGAGACTGATAACTGGGCCCTATCCACCCCCATGATGATCTGCCTTGGCACAGTGTATTTATTTTATTTCCCTAGATTTTAAGCAAACCATTGTTTTTTTTTACTAACCCTTGTTATTATAAGTACCCGGTTGACCGAGCTTTGCTCGGTATTTTTCGTTCGGTTTTTTTTAATTCGTGTGTTTTGGAAATTATATTTAGATACAAATTACATACTGATGAAATACGAAAAATATTTTTTGATCTTAGCGACATAATAGAAAAAACTGAACTGGTTATTTGAATAAAAAATCATGAGTGCAATTAGTTTAATTTAAATTTTCGTGTTTTTAAAAAATACTAAAAAAGAGCTCGAAAAAATAGATTTTCTCAAAAAAGAAAGGAACTTGAAAAAAAAAAATTAAAAAAGTCGGTCGGTCTGGGCTCGAATCATGGTATTACGATTTTGTGACCGCCCAATATACCAATTAAGCTATTTGTAATCATTAACAAACTGTCAAAATTTACGTTCTTACTCTAACGATATTGTAGCAGTTTTTTATTGCCTAAAAACACGGACAAAAAGACATTTTCTAAAAATAAATCCTAGCTAGATCGATTTATTGCCCCCGAAACTCCCTGCACACAAAATTTTATGAAAATCGTTGGAGCCGTTTCCGAGATTCCGATTATATATATATTTATATACAAGAATTGCTCGCTTAAAGGTATAGGATAGGATTGTTGTTATTATTATTGTGTTACTAACCCACATATGGATTTTAATTATCTGAAATAAAGAATTTATTTATTTATTATTTATATTTTTTTATTCTTCTGTCGGTGGGAGGTGTAGTGTAGTGCTCCCACGTTAATATACTTTAGTGTTAAGGTAGAATAATGAGGCAGTCGAATTAAAATTTTAGTACCAACCACACGTCTCCTTCATTGACACCTTTCTTATATTACAACATCATAAAGCTACTATTTTATGCTGGTATTCTGTGAGAGTGTGGTCCTTCCCTGGTCGGGCCGACCCATTCAAGGTACAATTATACTACTAATATAACTGCGACATGGCTCTACCACGTATTAAATATTTAATTTTTTTATGTTAAAGTAATTTTATGTTAAAGTTCAACAAATTACTAAAAGTTTATTTTAAACTCCGTTAATTGAATCTTGAATTTTTTTCGAAGTTGGCATTTATATTTTACCTGAGTATACTGCTTGAAAAGTTAGTACATTTAAAATTGCATTTCTTAGTTGCACAGGAAAATTGAAGTCACAGTCAAAAGCTAGTTACTGATACGGAAAGTATGTATTAAAAAAGCGAAAAAATTTATCATTATCGATAGAAAGCATAAATTCATTACAATACACGCCCTAGCGATCATGTTCGGAATCTCTTCGGAATAGTTCGGAGTACTTCACAGCGATCACAACTCCCCCCGCGCCGCAACTATAGTACGTTTCTAGGGCAGGCGGAAAAAAGTACATTGACCTCAAGTATTATGTTAGCATCGAAACAAAACGACAGTTATTGCTTCCATACATTACTTTATAGATTACGTATTGTTATGCGCTAAGCGTGTCTCATGGTACGGGGTAGGGTAGCAGGTAGGTGAAGGAAGCGGCCATTCAGAGATAATAAACCTGTGTCTCACGCCGTGCGTGATGAATTTTTATTAAGTTTGTTTTGTTAATTGTATCATTACGTTTTGTATTATAGAATTTGTTATTGTTTTGTGACGTTTTGTATATTATCACTATTATGAAATCGGGTCCATCGACATGAAAATCTCATAAAGCCTTTACGTCACCACGAAAGAAGCGGAAATTGTCGCATATTTCGGAAACCGAAAAATAATGATAATGATGTTTACACATCTATAAATATGTAAAAGAAATGTGGTCTAGTGACGTATATATCCATCCAAAACGGATATGAAAAAGAAGACTGTCGATATTTTAGGTTATAATCAAAGTGACGGACTCTTCTACATCTACATCATCGTAAGATGACTCTGAAATATATTCAGATGAATAGTCTGTCAAGTGTCCCTGACAATCTTTTATGAGAAGTTTTATGCTTTGAGCATAGAAAATAGCTCTATTTTCTATGCTCAAAGGTTTTATGTATGTTTCAAGGTTGGCTGCTGAAGAATGCTTAGCATTAAAGGTTCGTCTTTTTACTTACCTACCTACTTATTAAAGTACTTACCTACTATTAACGTAATAATCAAAATTGTAATAACTCATGATTTATAAATAATAAACTTAAATTAATATTAATTTTATTTTTAATTCATTATTTAGGTACAGGATAATCTCAGTGGCGTAGCTAAGGGGGGGGGGGCGGGGGCGGTCCGCACCTGGTGTCACCTTTTTTTGGGGTGACACCCGCCCGGTCTCTCAACTTTAAGAACAATGTACAAACAAAAAATAAATAAATCGCTAGCACAAAAATTTCTTTTTCGGGGATTCCTCCACAAGCACTAGCTCAGCTCTATGTATAATTCGGGGATTCCCGCAAAAGAGCCTGACGCTCTCGAAGTCTCTGCAAGATGTAGCTTCATTGTTTGAGATCGTACAAACTAAAGTTTTGCTTTTGGCGAATACTGAAGAACTGAAATTAGCTACATCTAAATTTACTGATTTTTATGATGAGGTCTCCGAAACCGAATTACTTTTGTAGATACCAAGACTGCGAAAACATTTAAAAGCCGCTAATGTTGCGGTTACTCATTGGGTGTCTCTAGATTTTTTAAAACTTATTATAATTTTTTTAATGTTATTATATATAGATTGCTCTGAAATTGTTCATCACGGTTTACGTGTCCGTAGCTTCATGTGAGAGGAGTTTCAGAAAATTAAATTTAATAAAAAAACTGTTTGCGGGCAACAATGACCCAATCGCGTCTTAGCAATCTTGGTATATAGCCATCGAACACGATGCAATACAAAATATAAATTTCGATGAAGTTATTGCTGAGTTTGCAGCTGTCAAAGCTAGAAAGAAGAAATTTTAATTGTATAACAATTCCTTTTCTGTCTTAGTTATTATTGTGTTTTGTTATTTCTTTAATATTATAAATAATAAATGATTCATGTCCTTTATCATATAAAATTTATTGCTTTTTACTTTCGATGGGGTGACACCACTAACTTCCGCACTGGGTGCCACCCAAGGTAGCTACGCCATTGGATAATCTTCTTTCTTTATTATATAATAATATACATAGAGCCTGTATAGAACTTTGCACTCGGCACCCTTGCCTTTCACTCTGTTGATGTATGTAATGATAAAAGGATAAAAAATGAACCTAAGCAAAAAAGATTGCCTACCCCGACGGTATCGTTAAAGATCAATGTACTTTTTTCCGCCTGCCCTAGAAACGTACTCTAGTTGACAAAATTGTTTTCTTTTAAATTCGCATGTATTATAGCTTGCTACATATTTATTTATCTATGATGTATTACTTTACTTCTCTCATTGAGCTATTATGTACTACGTACTAGAGGCGACACCGCATTCAGCTACTCTGTTCCACTCAACTGCGGTGCATACACCGCACTTTAATCAGTCACTCGCTAGGCGCTTATAGAGTTGTCACGTGTTGTGTTGATTAAAAAAAATCTCTTGATAAAAATATGCCGTCGTGTGTACTTAGATATAGCATAAATAATTCAAGAAATGTCAGTAAAAACCAAGGAATTACTTTTCATCGATTAATAAGATACTCAATCAATAAAAAAAGTATTAAAGATCAATAATAAAACAAATTATTCCTAAGACGCGATCTCGTGTCATGGAATACAGATTATGAAATTAATATGTTCAGATGCGACATTTCTGTTGGTACTTAAGTATAGGACGAATATATTAACATACACATTTTTTATGTAGAATCATATATATGTCACTATAATTAGGCTAAATTTTTCATGTTTAAATCTGCTTATTATTCTTTTATTTTATTTTTAGGTTTCCACATCAAAGTAAAAGTGGAATAAATTCGTCCATTTTTAACTTTCGCGTGCCCAGCATTTATGAACGACTCTTATTCTAATTTAAATAAATATATTTGTAATTTAAATGTTATGTTGATAAGTTTTGTTAAACATACATTTAGTATGTTTTTTTTTCATATTTGACATACCTTTTAAAATATTCAGATAAAAATATCATTAAAATGTAATTGTGATATAATATTTTATGTAATATTATAAATAAGCAAATATAATATACAAAATAAATGACAAAATTTAAATATTGTTCTCGATATAATTTACTTATTTAACAAAACATTCTACTATTACCTGCGGATCATTCTACCTATATTTATTCTATGATAAAAAAAACAACCGCGCGAACACAGAGTAGCGCACGTTTTTTGTTTGAGATAGCTGTTCCATATTACTTCAATGACTTCTCTATAGGGTTAAGTGCTCGTAGCTAGAGAAGTAATAGTGTTTTTGGTTTTGTGATTGTTGCTATATAGCTTGCTACATATTTATTTGTCTATGGCCTGTGTTGTCTCTAGTATATATAGCTTGCTACATATTTATTTATCTATGGTATATAGTCAGTAATCTATGGTTGTGAACCATTGTGAACTTTAAAAGGGTGTCTTTATTAATTACTATAATAGGTAATTATAAGAGTTTGGGAGCATTGTGATACGCAGGGGTAGGACAGTTCCATATATTAACAGATTTGACGTCATTTTTTCGAAATGCGACATCTGTTATCGCCATCCAAAACAACGAGTTACTTTATGTCACCGCAGATGGCGTTACGATCGACGCAAATATAATTTATGACTGAAAAATAATGTAAAAAATATTAATTCCGTTACGTATCATTTTATTTAACACTTAGTATAATTATATGTAAATATTTGTGTAGATTACAAGCTGCGTAATAATTACGATAGCAGCACTGTGAACGATTTCTTATTGATTGTCAAATGTCAAATAGTCACGTCATCACTCATCACAAATATGGCGACTGCTACTTGCGTTTGCGCGTGTTTGTAGTTTTCGTCCCATCTTTGTGCTTTTCTTCGTGAAATTAATCCGCCGATCCACGTTGAGTTGAGTCCTATCCTCCGTAGTGAAGTGTAAGAATTTTCCGAAGTAATAGTGTGAGTTGAGCTGTTCCTCCGTCATTCTAGTGCAATCGTTTTTTTGCGACCCGGACGCTTCGTTTGTGCTGTTTCTTTGCGATATAGACGCTTGTGATTTGTTTTTATCATGCCTAAACGGTGTGCATTGGGATGTTCAAACAGTAAGTATAATCATCATTATATCTCTGCCATCTTGCCTCCATAGAATTCCACAGTGCCTTGTCAACTTCAACTTACAACTTACATAAAGTTACAGCCTATATACGTCCCACTGCTGGGCACAGGTACCCCCGTTTCTTAGATGGTTTTAGGGCAAGGAAGTGTTCGCCGTGTTACCCCGTTGCAGGTTAGCGAATTTCTCGTTTCTCCGAAATATTTTTTTTCTTATTTCTCATATATGCAGCTTTCCTCAGGATGTTTTCATGTGGTATCAACACTTAAAATTGCAACTATCAATTTCATTGGTGCCAGCAGGGACCCAACCTGATTTGCTTGCATAATGTGAAGTTTACAGTGAGCGCTAACCATCTGAACCACCGTGGCTTACAATCTTGTCCTAAATGATAGATAAACAGGATAAGATTTACATTATAGATGGACCACTGCATTTATCTGTGTTTATATTCGTAGGTACTTATTAAAATTATACCTTTCCCTCTCCCGGTTGATGGCCATAAGCCATTAGAAATGTTTGACAGAAATAAGTATGAGTATAGCCTTTACTTACAAACCAGTCTTAAGTGCACTCACATTTAGTTCAATACATGATATATCTAATTTACAAAAGTATTCTATTGCAACCAACATATTAGTAAAAATTATAACACTGCATTATATGCACTAGGTACTTTAATTAATGCATTTCAAGGTAATTATACAAGCAAAGTGTATAATATTTTTCATTAATAGCTACATCAAAGAATAATGTGATAGCAACATTACAAAATAGTTATAGCAATATAAAATTTTTGTAAAATGGCATAAATAACAAAATCAATGAGGATTGGAGTAGCCATGGAATTACAATTCTGTAATAAAGAACTTTTATACTCATGTATTACAAAGCAATTTTTGCAATCAGGTGATTTCTTAACTAAGTACACTTACATAATCTTTATTTTTAATCTGTGAGATTAGTTGAAATATCAATAGGGCAACGTAAAAGGTGATACTGAAAGTTCTTAGAAAATCAAAAACTGAACAAACTAGCAAGTTATTAGTTTTATTATATCTTTCCAAAATAGTGTCTATTTACATCAATACATTCCTGCATCCAATGGAATCACCGAGAAAAGCGCTTTGCTTACTTGCCCTTAGCGGTCTCTTCGACGACATTTTGAAATGCAGCCATTGCTTCCTCGGTGTCCATTAAACATTTTCCTCAAAGTTTTTCTTTTGTTTTCGAAAAAAAATAAACATCGCAAGGTGCGAGGTCGGTGCTATAGGGAGGGTGACCCAGTAATTCCACGTCTGATGTTGCCAAGTAGTCGATTGTTTGCTTGGCGGTGTGAGACGAGGCGTTTTCGTTGTGAAGGAAGATCCTACTGTGAGGTTATTTCTCCCGAACATTTTCCAAGACAAGTAGCAAACAATTGGAAGGAAAAACCAAGACAGCAGACTGTCTCTTAGTTTCAGGATCATAACAATAAATCCAGCTTTCGTCACCCGTAAGTATGTCAAACACAGCATTTGTGTAACCTCAGTTAAATCCTTAAACCATTTTACGACAATAATCAACACGATGGAGTTTTTGGGCCTCTGTCAAATAATGAGGTATGAATCTATAAATCATAAACAAATGACAAATTAATAAAATACATACACAATAATATTGGCAAATAGTTCAATTTTCAAAATTTGAACTTACTTTTTTATTATATAGTGTTTACAAGTGGCCAGTTCTAAAAACTTTCAGTGTCACCCTCTTACAAACAAGATTAAAATAAAATGATCATTTATGTAAAATATTAAAGGCAATTTGAACCAATAACTTTAAAACCTAAGGAGTAGGTGTTATCATTGCCTTTCTAAGTGTAGCATTTCACTTTGTTACAAACTATAGATTAGTTGTAAGTCCTAAGCCATAGCACAGTTTTAGGTATATTAAAGATAAGTACTGGCACACTTAAATCCACATGCTTGAGCAAGAGTATTTTTAAAAACTAAATGCCTTAATCAAACTTTATTTTGCATGTTTAGAAAAGCTATTTACAAATATTATATGGTGGTATTGAACCCTTTTTGTAAGAGTCTGACTTGCACTTGTCTGTTTTTTTTTTTAAATATTAGTAGGATCATTGGCTCTATTAGCAAAAATTGTTATGCATCATTATTCAGGAAAATTATTTTAGATCTTTAAACTTTTCAAGAAAAATATTAAAAGTGATCTTTCTTTTTTTTTCAGAGACTTCCTATCATCAATTTCCACATCCAGAAAAGAATCCTGACCGTTTCAAGGCTTGGGTTCATATAGCTGGAGGGAAGTTAGATAGTCCTGCTGATTATGAACTGTATAGAAAGAAGGTCATCTGTGATATCCATTTTACAGACAGGGATAGAAACCGTAATAACCGGTTGAATTTTCTAGCTGTGCCATCACTTCATCTTCCTGGTAAGATTTACATATAATACAAATAAGAGCATTTTAACTTATTACATATTAATTATTATACAATAGTGGTACTGGGCTTGAGTTGAAGTTAGCATTTTGCTAATATTGCATATTTAACTGAAATACTTATAATATTAGGCAAGAAAAATGGCCTAAATGATGGGAAATCTTTTTGCCCATGTTTTTAACAAGTGCAAATACAGTACCATGCGTTGTCCCATATTAAACCCTATATTAATTAGTATGGAGGCTCTATTGCTAGTATTGTTTTATTTTTATGCTTATTAGTAATTTTTCAACTTGTATTATATTTATTTTATAATGATAAGAAAACATATTTATGGTGGTTATTCTGTGTGGTGGAAAAATTAGATGTTTATATGTTTTTATCCCACTTCTAATTAAAAATTCTTTAACATTATAAGTTTTTATCAATTTTTTAAATAAATAACATTTTTCTCTTATTTTTTAGGCAAGTCTGATGAAGTTGTTACTTCAGAGAAAGTTTTACTTGTACCTGAACCTGTGAATGAAGAAAGCAGCCTTGCTGCATTAAAACCGACACTAACAGGTACTTACATATTGATTCCAATTATCATAGGTAGCAATTAAAGAAAAGCAAAATAAAAACAAAGGATTAGTAGTCTAGATGCTATCAGCGTCTTCAAAAGGTCATTATCATCAATCAATTATATAATTACTTGTTATGACAAATTAAATGCAACTGTATCATTGAATAAAACTATTATTTACGGATTTTATCGCGTTTAATTACTTAAATTTATTTTTATTATTATCCCGACGTTTCGGGTGCTTTACAGCGCCCATGGTCACGGGGGGGACTGAGATGTTTGACGTCCCAATGTCATAGTTAGTCCGGCTACCTTCAGTTTTTTAATATTAATTTTTGGTCCGATTTACGCAAAACGAGCTTATAGTATCATGAAGTCTTGCAGTGGTATGCTTGGATTTGGGTTTAATTTTGTTGATTATAGGATCCCAAGCAGATGGTAGCACCCAACCATCTTCTCTATTGAAATTTGGAAGCTCCGGGAAGTCTGCAGTCTGTGAACATGTTCAAGATCGTCCCCACCATTACATTAGATTTGATAAACCACAAGTTCTCGCAAAAGAACACCGATTCCTACCAAGGATGATACGCGAGGCTATTGAAATTAAAAAACATCCAAATTTCAATAGAGAAGATGGTTGGGTGCTACCATCTGCTTGGGATCCTATAATCAACAAAATTAAACCCAAACCCAAGCATACCACTGCAAGACTTCATGATACTATAAGCTCGTTTTGCGTAAATCGGACCAAAAATTAATATTAAAAAACTGAAGGTAGCCGGACTAACTATGACATTGGGACGTCAAACATCTCAGTCCCCCCCGTGACCATGGGCGCTGTAAAGCACCCGAAACGTCGGGATAATAATAAAAATAAATTTAAGTAATTAAACGCGATAAAATCCATAAATAATAGTTTTATTCAATGTGTAGTGTTCGCGTAAATTTAAGCAACTGTATCATAATTAATTTTGGGCCTAACCTAATAAAATATACTCTAAATGTTATAGTTATTGGGCTCAATACAGTTATTGACCATTTAGATTCTAGTCTAAATTACAACTTCAATGATAAGTAAAACGACAACATTGAAAAGCTTGGTGTTAGAGCTTTGTGCGCGCTACACGACTGTAAAATGCCGAGCAGACCTGCATGGTGATTTATAACCCCATCTCCCTATGTATCTGTGCTCAGCATTAGATTTAAAACATATCTCTTATTTTTCAGGCAAGTCTAACGATGATGGTACTTCAGAGAAAGTTTTACTAATACCTGTACCTGGGAATAAAGAAAACAGCCTTGCTACATTAAAATCAACACTAACAGGTACTTACATATTGATTGCAATTATTATCGTAGGCAGCAATTAAAGAAAAGCGAAATAGTTTTTTTTTTAAGGGAATAGTCGTCTAGGTGCCATCAGCATCTTCAAAATGTCCTTATCGCCCATCAGTTATATAGTTACTTGTTATAACAAATTAAATACAATTGTATCATTTTAAAATTTTGGGCCTAACCTAATAAAATATACTCTAAATGTTATAGTTATTGGGCTCAATACAGTTAAATTCATCATCATTGAAAATGTAATTTAGACTAAATAGAATCTAGTCTAAATTACATTTTCAATGATAAATAAAACGACAACATTGAACAGCTTGGTGCGGCGCTACATGACTATAAAATCTCGAGCCGATCTGCATGGTGTTTTATGACACCATCTTCCTATGTATCTGTGCTCAGCATTAGACTTAAAACATATCTCTTATGTTTCAGGCAAATCTGATGAAGTTGGTACTTCAGAGAAAGTTTTACTTGTACCTGAACCTGTGAATGAAGAAAGCAGCTTTGCTACATTAAAATTGACAACGACAGGTACTGACATATTAATTCCAAATATTTATTACATTCATGTTGTTGGTAAATTTATATACATAAAGTTGGACTAAATTAAATCTAAAAATAACACACTAACAAAATCAATATTTCTCATGAATTTTTCTTTCTTATTACAGAAAACTCTGCCAGAATCAATTCAGAACACAATTATTGCCGACTGCAGAAGAAGGCGATTCATAAAAACAATAGTAAGTTTTTTTAGATATTTAGGGGATTAGGAAACAGAGTGCACTTTTAAGAAAAGCACTATGGTGTTTTCCTAAAAAACATCCGAACCCAATCCCGACTAAAAATCAAATGGATAGTAATTGGCCATAATTTTGTAAATCCTAATGACATATAAATAAATACATACAGTGCACAGAAATAGTAATAATAAGACAATAGAAATGAATTAGCGCTCGATTACTTCCATAACCGATGTCGCCACATCTTACCGTATTATAAACATACGCACAATGCACAATGATATCTAATGTTTCACATTACATTGCTTGGTGAGTTTGTCAATGCAAAAAAAAGCAGCAATGTTAATTGTACAATACGAAAACTAATAAGTGAGAGTTTACAAAGGTAAATATCATAGTAAGGTATTCGTCTAGATCTAAATTAGTTAAAACAATGAAAATTAGTAAACTATCAACTTACTGATGAAATGTTATGCCTTTATTAGTTGAATTACACATCCTTGATGAGTTTTTACAACTGATTATGCTGCAGTTCACCATTATAAATTTATAATAACATAAATTCACGGACGACGTTCCCCGCGCAACTTAATCACAAAATGGTGAATGATGTTCGTCAACACATCATAGCAGCGACAAGGTCACGCGTCTATGCGACTTCTATTGTCTTATTACTTAATACGTATATTACAACATTTTTTAATACACACATACACTACACACAGGTCTAATCCTCTTCCCCTCTATGTGACAGCCATATTGTTTTTTCTTGACATATTATCTACGTGTGTACAAAAAATATCATATCTCTCAAACTTTTAGTCTTTCTGAGATAAAAATAGGCTCCTTCGGAAGGCAACAATATTGTCTATTGTTTCCATTGCCAAAAAATTTACTTTACGTGGTAGAGTCATGTTGCAGTTATATTAGAGTATAGTTGTAGCATGAATGGCTCAGCTCGACCGGGGAAGGACCATACTCTCACAGAATACCAGCGTAAAATAGTAACTGACTGCTGCTGTATTTCGTGTGGTGAGCGTTGAGAACCGGATACCCTATTTACTGGTAATGAGACATTACATCTTAGTCCTCACAGCTAACAATGTGTCTGCATTTTGATTCGTAGTTGAGGATAGATGTAGATGTCTATTGGCCACAACAACCACTTACCATCAGGTGGACTGTGTGCTCGTTTGTCTCCCTATCCTATTAAAAAAATGGGTTCACATATTCATGTATCCAAAAATTATGCAAATCAAATTTTTTACAGATAATTATCACCAGCAGGAGTGGCCGTCATTCTGGTTGAACCAGCTTAAAACAACAAGAAGAAAAATTAAAGTTTTGCAATCAAACTTGATCAGATCACAAAAGAAAAACAAAACCTTTCAATCCAGAATAGCCAATGCTGAAAAAATGTCAGCAGATATTTTATTTAAAAAACTGACGAACAAAATGACCGTAGCAGCAAAAATTTTCACAAAAATGCAGTACACCCAGACGAGCAAGAGGCCTCCTGGTCGCAGATTTTCGCTCGAAGAAAAAGTGCTCTCGCTTTCTTTATATAAAAAGAGTCCAAGAAGCTACCCTCTTTTGGCAAAATATTTCACATTGCCTTCAACTAAATCATTAAAAAGACTTTTGACCAAAATAGAAGTGAAGCCGGGCCTTAATAAATGCATATTTATGAAAATTAAAAATACCGTCAAGGAGCTATGTACAGAAGACCGCTTATGCAGCTTAATTTTCGATGAAATGTCAATATCCCCTCAAATCCATTATAACGCTGCTAAAGACCAGCTTAGAGGGTTCACATTTGATGGCAAGAAAATTGCTGACCATGTGTTGGTCTTCATGGTGAAGGGGTTAAAAAAGAAATTTAAGCAACCCATTGCGTATTATTTCACCAACTCAGTGAATAAACCTCAATTAAAAGAAATATTACAAAAAGTTATTAAGTATGTATATAGTACTGGATTAAAGGTCATATGTACTGTCTGTGATCAAAGTACAGTCAATGTAAGTGTAATAAATGACTTGGTAGAAGATACAAGAAAAAAATATTTAAGAGAAGAAAAGGAATTTAGGCATGAAATCATTGAAATAGGAAAAACAAAAGTAATCCCTCTATTTGATGTTCCACATTTACTAAAAGGAGTCCGAAACAATTTACTCACGAAAGATTTAAAATACTATGATTTTGAAGAAAAGTGCGAAAAAATCATCAAATGGGATTACTATAAGCAAACTTATGAAGCTGATAAGTCGTATGGAGAGGTGAGGTGCCTACTAAAAGTCACAGATGAGCACATCTATGTCGATAAAATTAGAAAAATGAAAGTGAAAACAGCAGCCCAAATTTTCAGCCACACGGTAGCTGCGACTGCAGGACATCTGGTGGCAAGAGGAGACATTCCGGTAGAATGCCAAAATGTGGTAAAATTTACAAAATTAATAGACAATCTTTTTGATTCTTTAAATTCTAACACATTTCATGTGCCTGATGGCAAAATATATAAAGGATGTGTTAGACGATCTAGTCCACACCATGGTTTGTGGAGAAATGCCATAAAAGTTTTGAAAACTGTAACATTTATTAAAAAAATTAAGGACAAAAATAACAAAATCCGTTTGATTGAAACGAAAGCTATACCATCTATAAAAAACTTCATACGTACAATTAAAGGAATACAACAATTATGGATATTGCTGTCCCAAACATATTCGTTTGATGCTATGCTAACACGTAATTTCAACCAGGACCCACTAGAGAATTTCTTTGGGAATATCAGAAGTTATGGGGCGAGAAATACTGCACCGGACACGGTTGCGTTTGAAGGGGCCTTTAAGTCCCTTTTAATTAATAATTTTAACTCGCCCCATTCTCTGCATGCAAACTGCGAAAAAGACGACGATAGCTGCTTGCAGAATCTAGATTTTTTTGTAAGAGAAAATATCGCGTCAACTTCTGATATTCCTAGTCCCATTTATGAGGAAACACCACAATTTTCTGAAAGCATAGAAGACGAAATTGTAGTGCCTTTCATCAATTTAAATACCAGTATAAATGATGCTGGTCAGGGCAATTATGTGTGTGGGTGGGTCCTAGGGAAATGCATAAAAAATGTTTCAAAAAGCTGCAAAGTATGTAAAAAAGATATGTATGGCAGACCTGAAAGCAAATCCAATGATTACATACGGGCAAAAGAATATAAAAAAGGTAAACATTCTTTAATATACCCATCTGAAGGAATGGAAAAATGTTTTGTCCAAATTCAAAATTTAGTGACAGACATACTAAAAAAAGATGTTCCAAAAATGGGCTTAAAAAGTAAAATAAAAATGTTTACCGACATATTTGTTGACTTTCCATTTAGTTGTGAAAAACATCAAAAAATATTACGAAATTATTTCGAAAACACAATTATTCATGTGCTTATATATAGTTGGTGCCGTTCAATAAACCGGATTTTGTCTGGTAAAATCAAATACCATGGTGAGGATGAAACTAAAGCAGCAGCCCAAGCTTATAAAAATAAACACAAGGTAAATAAATAAATAATATTGTAAAATAAAAGTTGTTTTTTTGTTTATCCAATAACCTTTTGAAATTGATGCCTCTTTACTAATTGGCTTGTTTTTAATTTGATAAAGTTTTACTTGATTTTATTTTTCTCTAACAAAATCTTAGTAAAACTTTATCAAATTAAAAACAAGCCAATTAGTAAAGAGGCATCAATTTCAAAAGGTTATTGGATAAACAAAAAAACAACTTTTATTTTACAATATTATTTATTTATTTACCTTGTGTTTATTTTTATAAGCTTGGGCTCATTTCAAATTCAAATTCATTTATTTATTTGTGAATACAGTAAGTTAGGTGTTATAAAAATTTACAGTAGGTACCGTGTATTCTACCACAGTGTGGTGTACAAATATATTTCTTCACGTTATTACCAATAACAGCAAAATGGAATACTTTTAAAATTGATTGCAAATTATAAAAATACAGTAATCATATTTGTAGGTGGTATTAAATATTCACAAAAATGTTATATATTATAAGTGAAAAGCATCTTGCAATGATACCCATGACACATAACACATTTCTTAATGGCGCCTTTACGTCTATATTGAAGAAAAAAGAAAAAAGAAAAAGGTGAAGTAAATAAAAATGTCATCTTTTCAAATTATTATTACTATTATTAAATACACGAGTCAGCAATAAATACTGCATCTGAAGCTAATGTCACGTAAGTAAACTATATATATATATATATATATATATATATATATATATATATATATATATATATATATATATATATATATATATATATATATATATATAAAGAAATCAAAAATGTCGATGTCATCGGCTCATACAAAATAAATATTTTGTCTGAGGTCATCGGGTTATCATAATATCATGTCAAATGTATAATATGTGGTATGTCAAATCAATTATAAATATTATAATATTATGTATACCAAAACAATCATTTAATTTCTATGTCATTAAGGTATTCATTAATAGAATAGTAAGATTTAGTAATTAATAATGTTTTTAATGATTTTTTGAAGCTTTGTATATTATTTATTTTCCATGCCAATCAATTATAAGACCAATGGAATTGTTAATCTCAATTTCATAGCTTTGGGTATTATTGCCTTCATAAACGACCGTACAATCATCCGCAAAAAGGACCATAGATTGTTGTATCACCGATGGAAGGTCATTAATGTACAAAAGAAACAGGAGTGGACCCAAAACGCTTCCTTGTGGAACGCCGTAGTACACAGCTCGGGGTGTCGATCGATAAACCTTTTCTGTCAACTTTATAGGACATATTCTCCTTATTTCAGTAATCTGCGTCCTGTGTGTAAGATATGACTCAAAAAGATCTAAAACTGTCCCCCGCAATCCATATTGATGTAATTTTCTTATTAATATTTTGTTATATATGTTTGGGCTGCTGCTTTAGTTTCATCCTCACCATGGTATTTGATTTTACCAGACAAAATCCGGTTTATTGAACGGCACCAACTATATATAAGCACATGAATAATTGTGTTTTCGAAATAATTTCGTAATATTTTTTGATGTTTTTCACAACTAAATGGAAAGTCAACAAATATGTCGGTAAACATTTTTATTTTACTTTTTAAGCCCATTTTTGGAACATCTTTTTTTAGTATGTCTGTCACTAAATTTTGAATTTGGACAAAACATTTTTCCATTCCTTCAGATGGGTATATTAAAGAATGTTTACCTTTTTTATATTCTTTTGCCCGTATGTAATCATTGGATTTGCTTTCAGGTCTGCCATACATATCTTTTTTACATACTTTGCAGCTTTTTGAAACATTTTTTATGCATTTCCCTAGGACCCACCCACACACATAATTGCCCTGACCAGCATCATTTATACTGGTATTTAAATTGATGAAAGGCACTACAATTTCGTCTTCTATGCTTTCAGAAAATTGTGGTGTTTCCTCATAAATGGGACTAGGAATATCAGAAGTTGACGCGATATTTTCTCTTACAAAAAAATCTAGATTCTGCAAGCAGCTATCGTCGTCTTTTTCGCAGTTTGCATGCAGAGAATGGGGCGAGTTAAAATTATTAATTAAAAGGGACTTAAAGGCCCCTTCAAACGCAACCGTGTCCGGTGCAGTATTTCTCGCCCCATAACTTCTGATATTCCCAAAGAAATTCTCTAGTGGGTCCTGGTTGAAATTACGTGTTAGCATAGCATCAAACGAATATGTTTGGGACAGCAATATCCATAATTGTTGTATTCCTTTAATTGTACGTATGAAGTTTTTTATAGATGGTATAGCTTTCGTTTCAATCAAACGGATTTTGTTATTTTTGTCCTTAATTTTTTTAATAAATGTTACAGTTTTCAAAACTTTTATGGCATTTCTCCACAAACCATGGTGTGGACTAGATCGTCTAACACATCCTTTATATATTTTGCCATCAGGCACATGAAATGTGTTAGAATTTAAAGAATCAAAAAGATTGTCTATTAATTTTGTAAATTTTACCACATTTTGGCATTCTACCGGAATGTCTCCTCTTGCCACCAGATGTCCTGCAGTCGCAGCTACCGTGTGGCTGAAAATTTGGGCTGCTGTTTTCACTTTCATTTTTCTAATTTTATCGACATAGATGTGCTCATCTGTGACTTTTAGTAGGCACCTCACCTCTCCATACGACTTATCAGCTTCATAAGTTTGCTTATAGTAATCCCATTTGATGATTTTTTCGCACTTTTCTTCAAAATCATAGTATTTTAAATCTTTCGTGAGTAAATTGTTTCGGACTCCTTTTAGTAAATGTGGAACATCAAATAGAGGGATTACTTTTGTTTTTCCTATTTCAATGATTTCATGCCTAAATTCCTTTTCTTCTCTTAGATATTTTTTTCTTGTATCTTCTACCAAGTCATTTATTACACTTACATTGACTGTACTTTGATCACAGACAGTACATATGACCTTTAATCCAGTACTATATACATACTTAATAACTTTTTGTAATATTTCTTTTAATTGAGGTTTATTCACTGAGTTGGTGAAATAATACGCAATGGGTTGCTTAAATTTCTTTTTTAACCCCTTCACCATGAAGACCAACACATGGTCAGCAATTTTCTTGCCATCAAATGTGAACCCTCTAATCTGGTCTTTAGCAGCGTTATAATGGATTTGAGGGGATATTGACATTTCATCGAAAATTAAGCTGCATAAGCGGTCTTCTGTACATAGCTCCTTGACGGTATTTTTAATTTTCATAAATATGCATTTATTAAGGCCCGGCTTCACTTCTATTTTGGTCAAAAGTCTTTTTAATGATTTAATAATAGAGATTTAATAAAGTAAATAAATAAATAATATTGTAAAATAAAAGTTGTTTTTTTGTTTATCCAATAACCTTTTGAAATTGATGCCTCTTTACTAATTGGCTTGTTTTTAATTTGATAAAGTTTTACTAAGATTTTATTAGAGAAAAATAAAATCAAGTAAAACTTTATCAACTTGAATATAAGTAAATAAGTAAGGATGAAGGAAAAGCTACTATTGCCTATATAGTACCTATAGCCAGCTATAGCTATAGATGTTAAGTTTATGGATGGCGATAATAGATGGCGCTATTTATCACATCAATTGACATTTGCGGTTTTCAATAAATTCCACGAGTGGGCTCTCTATGTACGATATATTACTTACTTTCCTCTATGGTGATACGAAAACAATTCTAAACTGCAGTCGATTTGTAACGGTTTATGTTACATGGAACCCACCATATTATAATAGTTATTTTATAAATTGATTCACTTTTGAAGAGTAGTAAATACGTTCCAAAAAGAGAATAATCCTGAAAACCCCTAAATTCTCAAAGTAGGGTAAGGGAATTATAAATTATGTCAGATAAGCAGACAGTCCTATAAATATCTAATAACCACTTTTTTATTGATACAGCAGATGCAGTTCATTTTATTCAGTATAATTTGATTTTGATCTTTAGACATACTGCTTAAAGTTAAAGTTAAATGTTAAATAAAATTACAGCCTGTGTACAGGCACATACCTCCCCTAATTTCTTGTCGGGTTGAGGCACGGAGCTAATATAAAGAGGAGACGGCCTATAAGCGACTGCACTGATTCTAACTAGGTCCTGACGTCATCACAGTGGGCGTGGCTTTAGTTAGTATACTGTCAGCGTTCGTCCTGTGCGCATCGGTGTCAAAAATTGCAAATCAGTGTATTTTCGTATTATTAAGAAGAAAAGGATGAAGTGTTGTGTTTTATCGTGTAAAAGCTACTCAGATAGACGCTCTGATGCTATGGATGGTATCACATTTCATGTGTAAGTAATTATATATCTAATTTCTTAAAATAATTCTAGAAAGATCTCTTTGCATCGGCTTTCAAATATAATTAAATATATTCGATACTAAATGGCAGCACTTTGTGTCGTGTGAACTAAAAATATAAAGGTAAGTCGAGCTCAGTATTGGTAAAACAATCATACGAAGGTGCTGAAATTGTTTTTTTTTTGAAGTTGGTTTCAGTCCTAAAGAATTTTTAATCGCCAAAATATTACCTTTATAGATTTTATAATCATTTTGTAAACAGGCCGCCATCTACCGTCAAGTAAAAGAACAATCAAAAATAAAATAAAAAGACAGGGCCGTAATTAGAATCCAATTATTTTACCCAGTTACCCACGGCTTAAAAAGAAGGAAATATTATTTAGGCTGATTTTTCACGAAAGGTCTACAATGTATATAAATGCTTAAATATTTAGCATTTTGTAAAAGTCAACCTTCAAGAAATATTCATTTTATCCTTAGTAAAATAAAGTCTTCTTGAAATTAAATATTTTATGTACAGTATTCAGTCTCCTTGAAACTTTTCTTAAGAAAGACAACTATTGACAGGCCTGTTGGTCTAGTGGTTAGTGATCCTGACTGCTATGCTGGAGGTCGTGGGTTCGATTCCCACCCAGGACAAATGTTTGTGTGATGAGCACGATCATTTGTTCTGTGTCTGGGTGTAATTTATCTATAATATTTATGTGTCTAGAAATATATAAGTATGTTTATCAGTTGTCTAGTACCCATAACACAAGCTCTGCTTAGCTTGGGACTAGATGGCGTTGTGTGATAGTTGTGGAATATTATTATTATTATTATAACAGTTGGTTAAAAAGCTCACCTAGGTTATTTTATTTACTTTATATTCTAGATTTCCGTCCGAAGATAATCTTAAACAGCAATGGATAGCAAAAATTAATAGAAAAGACTGGACTCCGACAAAATATACAAAGATTTGTTCGTGCCATTTCAATGATGACGATTTCACAGTTACAAAAAAGGCTTTAAAAAATTAAAGCAGGGAACTTTACCCAGTATTAATCTGGATATATTGGTTCGTTTGGATGCACTTTGTATTTTACTAGTTTTCTTATTTTATTATATTGTTGTTATACTTTATATTATAGATTAAAAGAAAATTACCAGAGCCCTCAATATCACCACCTAGGCCTACCACAAGTGATTTAAATGAATTTTTAATATTTAACGATTCCCCTAGAAAGAAGAAGCTAAAGCGAGAGATAGAACAACTTCGATGGAAATCGAAAAAAGATGGGCTAAAGATCAGAAGACTTCAAATGAAAGTTAAACGTTTGAAAAAGAAGGTGCTTATATAGTGACACTACTTTCGCTTCACATACAACTTTAAGATGTTTTTTTTCTAAATGTAATATGCTTTAAGTACGTTTCGCTTTCGTTTTAGGTTCAAAATTTAACTGCCTTAATTACAGAATTGGAAGCCAAACATCTTTTTCAGGGAGAGGATTCCGAAATTTTATCTTCAATAAATGTAAAGTTGAAAGACTTGGTTGGGCGTCAGTTATCAAAAATTAAAAAAGTTCCTTTGAAAAAGAAATATTCTCTAGCCTTAGATCATTCGCTTTAACGCTTCATTATTTTTCGCCAAATGCGTACTCATACGTCAGGAAAACTTTAGATACATGCTTACCGCATCCGAGAACCATTTCTAAATGGTATGAAAGTGTCAATGGTGAAGCTGGATTTACAGCTGAGGCTTTTAATGTATTAAAGCACAAAACCAACTCATCACGTAAACGTGCTTTGTGTAATCTTATTATGGATGAGATGGCTGTTAGGAAGCATGTTGAATGGGATGGAAATAAATATCATGGTTATGTTGATCTCGGGCTTAATGACGTACAAAAGGATAACTCGGATCAGGCGTTTCAAGCCTTAGTTTTGTTACTTGTATCTCAAACAGAACGGTGGAAATTACCTGTGGGTTATTTTCTGATTTGTTCTATGACCAGAGAACAACGGGCCTCAATAGTTCAACAATGCCTCTACAAATGCCAAGAAAATGGTGTAGACGTTGTTTCACTTACGATAGATGGTTGCACTGCAAATATTGCTATGCTTAAAAAGTTAGGATGTTTTTTAGATCCTCAGAAAATAATATCAACCTTTAAACACCCTAGTGCTGACTATGAAGTAGCAGTATTCCTCGACGCATGCCACATGCTAAAACTAGTGCGCAATGCCTTTGAAAATAAAAATAAGTTTCTTGATTATCAGGGCAATTATATCGAATGGTCTTATCTCATCAAACTTAATAACCTACAAAAGTCTGAAGGCCTCCATCTCGGGAACAAGTTAAGAAACAAGCATATACATTTTCAGCAACAGAAAATGAAAGTAAAATTAGCCAGTCAGCTTTTTAGTAATAGCGTAGCCGACGCACTCCAAGTTTGTGATAAAAGTAATATTGGATTCATAAATGTGGCGGCTACAATTAGTTTTATCCATCTAATTAACAATATCTTTGACATTCTTAACTCCAGAAACATGTGTCAGTATAAATTCAAAAAGCCCTTATTTGAAAAAAATATTTCGTAACAAAAGATTATTTGGAATACGCTAAATATTACTTAATTTTTCTAGTAGCTCCTGACGAAGATAAGCCTAATCCAACCTCACATCAGTTTAAAGCAGCTTACAAAAAAACCCTGATAAATGCAGAACTGAAAGAAGTTTTCCTTTAGAGGATATTTCCATTTTGAATGAATCCTCGGTAAAAAAAATTAATATTACTTCAGAACTTTATAGAATTTTGCAAAAGACTTGAGCGGGGAATCATTAGATAGCACGGATGTTGAACCTATGCCTGATGATTTACTGTTTGAATTTGATGCACAATTAAATACTATGTATGATAGGTCATTATTTGTGCCGTCATATTGTTGCATATATTTCTGGGTATGTAGTCAACTATTTACATTCGAGGATCAAATGTGAGACCTGCCTTCGTGAATTATATGCTGATGATTATGATGATGATGACCTTTATTTGATAAAAACTAAAAATAAAGGTGGCCTTACTTTTCCTTCTAAAGATGTCATAAATATATGCGTACGAACCGAATGCAGCATCCGTTGTTTTAAATCACAATCTTTGAATACTCCCAATTTCAGTAAACATAAAATTGTATCGAATACATTAAAGTCTCTTATTGGACAAGATTATTTCAAACAATCGGTCAATCATGTGTTTGACCAATCACCGACTGATAATCATAATTGATAGTTTTAAGCATTTTGCTATCATAGAAAACTATAGGGCATCAAACCGACAACAACTAACCAAAACAGTTATTTTTGCGGGTAATTGAATTTAAAATAGAATTTAGTACTGTATGTTGAGTGCGAGCGCAACAAAATAATTTAAATAACTTTACGATAGCGTTAATCGAGTTTATGTTTATATATTACTTGTTCTTCCATAGAAATATTAAGTAGTATACCGACACATACATACGACATAATAGTCCAGCCGTTAGTCAGCGTGAAAAAATAACACATTTACAGTACATAATTAGTGTGGGATAAGGTCAAGGAGAAAGAAAGAACACACAAACTTTCGCTTTTATAATATTAGTGAAATTAGTGAAATTATTAGGATTATTGTTATAGTAGGAGTAGGATTTTTTTTTTTTTCATAATAATATTGGTATTTCAATTTAGAAAAAAGATGTAATTACAAGACGATTCACAAAATTAATCTTGAAATAAATACTCCCTGGTACGAAATTTCTGAGTATGTACCCTTATATCCCACACCAAGCGTAAGGTAGCTAAACTACATTGCAACATCGATATGAAACGATACCAGTAGTTTTACTATTTACCGGTAGATGGAAAATAGTTAAGTGGGCGGCGCTTAATACCCCTTCACCCCGCAAATTGTCACGCGTTGTTACGTAGTGAAATCTAATTATAACACCTCCTCTTTATATTTGCTCCGTGGGTTGAGGGGCAATAACTATGTCACACTTCCAGTGCACTGTGTCATCGAAGTATTATATTTTTACATCAGACATACTGGTTTCCAGAACTTTAAATTGCAAGTAATAATTTGAAATCTATATAGGCTTTTTATGATACTTCTAATTTATCTCTTTTTCAGACTGACATAAAGGGATTTTTGAATAAGAAACAAATGGATGATAATAGTAAGGGTATTGCTAAAGACGTTTTAACCTTATCTGTACCAATAAAGTGTTCTGTTAATGTGAAAGTAGAAAAATGTGATCATTATTCTATGAATGAAAATGGTCCAGTTAAAGAAGATGTTAATTATGGTGGCACATTCAGCATGGATGAATGTGGTGTTAATATATCTGAACCTGCAGGAATTGGCACAGGTATGTGTATTTCTATAAAATAATACGCTAGTATTACTTCTGAGCATTACCTGACATGATGTCAGTATCTACTTTTGTTCGAGTAGCATCTCTCATCACCGATTTTAGCTTGGCATACCAACTTTAGAAAATAAAGTTAAATATAATAGATTTACAACACTTAAATCAATTTTTTTATTCCTAGCCTAATTAGGGGAGAGTAAATGAATTGACCACAATTTGTTCTATGAATGTTGTAAGGAGTGACTATTGGAAATGTTAGCTATTGGAAATCTACACGTCGAGCTGACCCATTCCTGCTACTATAATGATATAGCTGCAGCGATTTTTATATGTGGTACAGCTACACTGTAGCTAGTTTAGTTCAGTTTAGTTTACGACAGGCTGTTTTCCGCAACTCCACGTCTAAGCACGTATTTTGCGTGTAATATTACACTGCAGCCATATTATGATGTAGCACTAATGGGTCGGCTTGACGGGTGAAGGAGCACACTTTCACAGAATACCAGCATATAAATGCAGCTTAATACTGCTGTGTTTCGTATGGTGAGTGAAGAGATCTGGAGACTCTTTTTTACTGGAAATGAGGCATTCCATCTTAGGCTTCAGAGGTGACAATGCATCTGCATTTTGATTCTTAATCGAGGATAAATATAGATGTCTATAGGTCACAGCATCCACTTACCACCAGGTGGACTGTGTGCTCGTTTGTCACCTTTATTCTATAAAAAAATGGCTCTACCATGTATAACATAAGCCACATGCTGCAAATGTTGTTCGTGAAAGTCTAATATCCATAGAAGAGGTAGTGTTATTTACCATAATTAATACTGGCCAGCATGAGTATGAATCCATACAAATTCAATTTCAATTATTGACCATGGTTTTATTGGTGTAATCCATTCACCATAACAAGTTTTTTTAAGCAATTTTTCCAAACATTTTGAACAGTCTCTCACTGGCGTCCCTATATCTTTATTAAAATTTGGTACATAACTCTTTGCTAGTGTGTTATGTAAAATTTGTTAAGTTCTATAGTGCATTAATATTGATATTAATACATGGCAGTTCAAAAATATAGTGATCTTATAGCTATGTATGATGAAGCCAAAATCGGTGTAAATCTGAGTCTGCTTTTCTAACTGATCAACAAATAAATTCAAATAATGTTTTATTGTATTTTGTTTCTATTGATGTGCCTTTAGCATTAAATGAAAAGTCACAGCGATCAACAAAACCAACGATGACTTGTTTTGGTTTTTTGTGGACTGGTTGCAGTCAGCGACTTAATCTCCTGAGATATAAAATACTGGTTTATTCACAATCTCATAATCATGAGATATTAAAGTAATTGTTAACAAAGCGATTGTTGTTAAGATATAGCATATTTGATATTGGTTTTTTAAGGTTCAATATACCAAGCAATGGGTTGTGGTCTATAATCTCCTGAAAATGTCAACCTTTGAGGTAATTGTGATACTTTTTATGCCAAACGTAATTGTTTTTTTTATGGTATAAGGGTGACAAAAGAGCACATAATCCAACAACATAAGAATACCAGCGTAAAATAGTTTAATGCTGCTGTGCTTCGTATGGTGAGTGTAGTGAACCGGAGACCCTTTTTACTAGTGACGACGCATTCAATCTTACGTTCCCACAAGTGACAATGCATATGCATTTTGATTTGTTATCGAGGATAGATGTATTATGGAGGAGGCCTATGTTAACAGTTGACTACAATCTCTTTTGTGGTATAAAAAACTTAACCCAAAAACTGTTACAGCCTATTAAAAAAAAAAGAGTATATTTTCCACTACAATGAGCAGCTATGGTTAGAACTAGTCTAAGCATTATCTTGAATTTCGAAACATAGCTTAATTGCAAATATAGTATATATATATATATATATATATATATATATATATGTATATATGTATATACTATCATATGAGTTAAAAATATCATTTTGGACGGCAGCATAAAATATGAGATAGGTATAAGTTTAATTTTACAGCAAATAATTTTTACAATATTTTTTAATGTGAAACCTAAATTTTAATGTAATAATTCAAAAGAATACATGTATTGAGGTTTTTAAAGAATATTTCCTTTAGTCCCTCAGTATATAAAAATTTAATAGCGCCATTTACTTAATTCAAGTGAAGTGAAGTCATTTTATCGAACGAAAATTGATTGATTCTCACGGTGGTACGTAAAGATTACGCTAGATGGCACAATCACGCTATCGGCTAATTTAATAATTTAAGAGTTATAAATATCATTTTGTACGGTTTATTAAAATTGAAAATGAATAATTATATAACAAATAGTCATTATTTTATGGTAAAAAAAATAGTAAAGCTTTATATTCTTAGTATACCATATCTAATTCCTGTCGTAATCTGTTCTATGCATATAACTTAAACAAAATAATTTCGATGTTTCACATCTGCCAGGCGTCCCTTTTTTAATTTTGTACATAGTTTGGTTGTACTTTGTTCTTGTTTTTCATTTTTTTTTCATGTATTGTATTGTATGTAAATATCTTTTTCTTTCGCTCAGGCAAACCGAAACGACTCTTTTCAAAGTCACCGAAGGTATGCAATTGCATATGTCATACATTCGATCTAGCGATAGTATGCCTTCTGTGTGCTTTGTTAAACACGTCCTTGACAGCACTGAATATGAAACGAAACAGTGGAGACAGATCGGGATTGGTGTATTTTTATGAAACTGCTAAAAACAACAAAACCTTATCTTGGGCTTGCCCTAGTTTCGTTCGTCACTGTATGGCGGAAGCGCATGTTCAGCTGTCGACTTCTAATAGGCTGTAACGGTAACACACTGGTGAACATAAGCTAGAATTGATGAAACAACTTCTATTATTGTAATTGATTCCTATGGGTTAGAATGAAAGCCAGGTACTGCATTATAATGGACGGGTCGTTAGATCACACCTACACAGATTCAACAGATTTTATAGTGATGAATTATATTTCTGAAACATGGTATAGTGCTATTTGAGGAAGACCAATGTCGTTCAGCATTATAGAGAGGTCTATGCTTGGATTTTCTCAACTTGATAGAACTTCATCAACTTGATCACCATCACCACATTGTATCCCTTCTCCTCCTCCACCACCACCATCACCATCATCATAATAATCATCATCATCACAGCCTTTCACTAGTCCACTGCTGAAAATATGCCTACCCCAAGGAATGCCACAAAGCAAGGTCCTGAGATACCTGTATCCATGGGCTTCCTATAATAGTACTTATAATGGAGATATTCGCAGTGGAATAAGATTAATGGCAACAAACTCACCATATTCATTGAAGAACAGAGAACCGATGGGGACCAAAGGTTCTCGAGTGGCAGCCTCACAATAGTACGTGTGTGTATGTATTCTAGTTGCTCAGAACTATATTTCGTTTCATTCCTTGGATACCTTGTGCAAATGCTGTAATGATGATGAAGTGGCCTAAGGGGATTTCAGCCATTAATATTAAAATAGTTAATCACAATGTGAATTCGGGAAATATTGTTTAACCAGCTGTACAAGTCCACTTGGTTTGTAGTTCAAGTTGACATAGGGCTCCCCTCTATTCGCTCTATCTTTCGAGATTTTAGTAGGGCCGCACCGCTGATGCGGTGGTGGAAGAGTGTCGGTATCGCGAGGCGCTGCTCCTTTACCCTCCGCGAGCTAAACTTGATTGCCGGCAGAGCCGTAGACCAGATGCGCCGCTGAAACTAGGAAGGCCTGTCCGTGCTGGACTCAGGAGAGGCCACAGGAAGGTGCATCTAGTGTTCTGGTGCGCCTTACTTGAGAAAGAGGAGGGGTTGTCCTCTCTCAGTAGGGGCTGCTATGGGGTAACCAGCACTGGTAGGGGTGCTGATGTGTGCGAAAGCGTTCCCGTGGCCCCTGCCAATATGCGACGAAGGTGGAACACTATGGAACACCATCGAGTAAAAGTCGTTGCAATTCCGACATATCCCGTATTCACTCCCGCGGGGCGGGTATACGTAGGTATATCCGGTGTATAAATAAGTATTCCCGGGGCTGCACTATTTGTGAAGCTTGAGGTTAAGTTAAGTGTAAACAAAGTTGAATTGTCTGACTGTATTATATTGAAATAGTTGCCTTATATTGATCGTAGGAGGTTATTTACGTGTCATATCTAAAAGCTATATACATATTATCTGAAAAACCGAACATTTTGGGAAGAAAGACTATCTTTATTCTAAATAATAAATGATGCCACATTAATTGATCTTATCCAGTTGAATCAAGGACAAGTCGCTAGTTTACAATAAATGTTTTTTTTTTTGGCTTATTTGCTAACAGATTTTTTACGTTTTGTGTTTGTTTGCAGATGTTAGTACCTACGAAATGCATTACGGGAGAGATTGTTCACTCGGAAACAGTTATATTCCTGGTGAGTTTTAAGTTTATACCAGGCCTTCTTTATATGGTATAACAAACAATTGTACAATATAATCTTATCATTAAACACAATATTATATTTAAGCTTAATATTGGGTCTGTGTACTTAACAATTAAAATTATTAATGTTAATTAAAATAAATGACGTCAGAGCTCAGATGCTTAGTGCTCGCTGTAAAGTTATATTACGCGAGCAACCCGGGTTCGATCCCCGCCTGTTTCAAATTTGTAATTGCAATTTTAAGTGTTAATTTAACACGTGCTCCGCGGTGAAGAAAAACATCGTGAGTCCGAAATCCGAATGTAAGAAATAAAAAAAAATATTTTGAAGACATGTGAAGTTTGCCAACACGGTATGGCAGCACGGCGGACACTTCCTTGCCCTAAAACCTTTAGAAATAAGAGTGAGGCCTGTGCTCAGCCGTGGGACATATATTTTTTTATAGGATAAGGGTGACAAACGAGCACACAGTCCACCTGATGGTAAGTGGTTTCTGCGGCCCATAGACATCTACATCTATCCTCGATTACGAGTCAAAATGCAGATGCGTTGTCACCCGTGAGGACTAAGATGGAATGTCGCGTTTCCAATAAAATTGTTCTCCGGTTCTCTACACTCACCATACAAAACACAGAAGCATTGAGCTGCTATTTGACGCTGGTATTCTGCGAGAGAGTAGTCCTTCCACGGCCGAGCCGACCCATTCGTGCTACAATTATACTAATACTACTAATATAGCTCCAACATGACACTACCACATCATAAGGTCATAGGCTGTAACTTTAAGACATAAATAACCATTAGTAAAATTTTTGTCTGTCTGTCTTAGTTTATCTTCAAATCGGCAGAACCATTTGTGATGTAACTTGACGATCAGATAGATAACAATATCAGGAGTGAGTAGTTACGATGTACCAGTTCTGGCTCACTTGTAGAGAGGTTGTACCAGTTCTGGCGCACTGAGTCAGAAGTTGTACAAGTACGACGTTCGTCGATTCACGATCCTAAAAAAAAAAAAAAAAAAAAAAAAAAAGGTTTTGGCATGCTCTGATCACGAATCTGCGGTCCATTTTTGCGTGGGATGCACGGTTCCGGAGATGTGCAGATCAATTAACTCTTATCTAATTGATATCCGCTGCGAGCCTCCACCGTCATTAGCACTCCATTGTCCTTATCTACTTATCTATTGTTGATTGACTACCGTCATTATCTATTCTTCCTCAGCGTGTGGGTCGGCTTATGCTATTGTATTATACTCCGTTGTTCCTATCTACACTAATCTGACTCATTAATAAAACACATTACCCAATTTTGTTAAAATTTTTATTTATAATACAAAATCTTATTACTTATTATCTATAAAATAGGAGCGAAACATCTCATCCACTAACATATCGTCGTACAATGTGTTCTCTGTAAATATACTCGTAAAACTATACATTGAACATCCCTGAAACTTATATAGCAAATACATTAAGCAATATTCGCCACAAACTGAAGTCCTATCAACATTCCAGTTCCATCTTTTACAATTTCGTACAGGTGCCCGTCCATATGAATCAAAATATTCACCGACGTCATTCGTATCGATATATAAAGCTACCCAATGTGACCCTGGTTTATCATCTGTACCCAAATTGCATATTACCTAGTCAGGTAATATGCAATTTGTAATTCTATCCCATGTTTAATATAAAATAATTGAAACAAGTTTATTCATTATGTAACCATTTATATACCAAAATGAACTTAACAAAACATAGATTCTTATGACAATATAGTTTATTCAAAATGACCTCCGTAATTTTGAATACAGGCCCTCAATCTGCGCGGCCAGTCGTCTATCTCACCACGAACGAGGTCCATGTCATATCGGCGGCTGCCTTAATTAAAGATGTCTTGAGTGACTCAAAATTGGGATGAGGCTTTGAGCACGCCTTTTCCTCCAAGTGTTACCATATCTTGTAATCTAACGGATTCAAATCTGGACTGGTCTTTGTGTCGGATGAAGTCGATTTCACGCGCCGCCAGCCAGTCTTTTTTTTGTTTTTAAAGAACGTTACCTCCACACTAGGTTTTCTCCTGTATCGTGGGGGCAGTTTACAAACACAAATTTCACAAGGACAAACATCCAAACTCGGAACAATTACTTGTAGGTCGTACAAATACTTGTTCCGTGCGGGATTCGAACCCGCGACCCCCAAGCGCAGCCACTCATTGCTAAGCCACTACGCCACGGAGCTGTCAAAAGTCTTGTGTGCTCTTCGCTCTATGAGCTGACGCCGAATCTTGTTGGAATACCCAGTGCCTGTTATTGAACATGGTACGAGAAACAGGTTACACAAGGTTCGTCAGGACTGTATTTTGATACACAACTGCATTCGTTTTTAACCTTTCTCACAAAAATGTACCTCTGTTAAGCCCCAATAAGAAACTCCCAACCACACCATGAGCGAGGATGGAAAATGACCCCGTTGGACACGCGGAATACGGTTGCTCGCTTCTTCACTACTGTGTGCGTACACCTTATCATTTTGTTTGTTGTAGCTCTCTTCTACGGTAAAAAATTTTTCATCCGAAAAAAGAATTTCCCGATATTTTTTTCCCGCGTACCGCTTCAACAAAGCGCGGCATCTCTTCAGTCTCAGATCCATTAGACGAGCATTCAAACGATGTCCTGTTTTTCTTCGATATGCCCGAAGCCCTAAGTCTTCATTTAACGCCGTGGTTCTGCTTAACCCCATCTGAAGGGCCAACAGTTTCTGCTTACGTTTGGGATTTCTTTGAATTCGCACCTTTACAGCTTTTATCACTGCTGGAGTCCTAACAAATCGAGGGCGACCACTTCTTGACCTGTCATCTACACTAGAGTCTTCATTGTATCGTTTGATGGTACGATAAACGAATCTTTTGGTTATATTCAAATTTTCAGTATATCAAAAAATTTAATTGGCGCGTAATCGCAACTGCAACACGGTCTTTTTTAAGCGCCCACTCCATATGTAAAAATGAGTAAAATTCTAAAAAGTATACAGTTTTATTTTCATGAACAATTCGAATTCAATAAACTTTTTTGTGGCCAGCATTCTAAAAGAAAAGTTTTTACTGTGTGACAATACTTATGACCTGACTAGGTATATACGTTGGTACGTGGGTGTACATGGGCAGTCAGTGAGTAGCACATTATTTTCTAGACTGGGGTGAATCTTTTTCAGATGTTGTTGTACATCTAGTATATCCATGATATTACTGCTATTAGTAGATTACTACAGTACAATCTACTCAATGACTAACATAGGAATGATCAATTATGTGATTTCTAAATATTAAATTGCATTTTTTCTGTTATACGAGTCATCAATACACTGAATAAGACGCAATACGAAGAATGTGAGATAAGGTTGTTGACGCATAAAGTAGAAATTCTTTAGATTAGAATTATTACTTACTGGTACTATATAAGACCAAGCAACTGCAGTCATGGAGTTAGTGTATGGTCGTTTGACCGCAGTGTATCTATCAATAATACATTTGTGTTACTTCAACGCATCAAAGGCCATAGATGTAAGTGTTTAATCTATTGACAAACTTACTTTTCTTTCTGTTATTTTTTTACGTGTGTATGATTTTGAACGACAGGCCTGTTGGTCTAGTGGTTAGTGACCCTGACTGTTATGCCGGAGATCGTGGGTTCGATTCCCACCCAGGACAAATGTTTGTGTGATGAGCACGATCATTTGTTCTGTGTCTGAGTGTAATTTATCTATAATATTTATGTATTTAGAAATATATAAGTATGTTTATCAGTTGTCTAGTACCCATAACACAAGCTCTGCTTAGCTTGGGACTAGATGGCGTTGTGTGATAGTTGTGGAATATTATTATTATTATTATTATTATTATTTAGTGTTAACAAATTATATTTAAATATTTTGTGTGTGTATATGATTAAGCCGTGGTAGCTCAGATGGTTAGCGCAAGCTGTAAATTTTACAGTACGTAACGCGGGTTCGATCCCCGCCAACACCAATTAAATTGTTAATTGCAATTTTAAGTGTTTATTCTATTGACACACTTACTTTTCTTTCTGTTATTTTCTTACGTGTGTATGATTTAGTGTTAACAAATTATATTTAAATATTGTGTGTGTGTATATGATTAAGCCGTGGTAGCTCAGATGGTTAGCGCAAGATGTAAATTTTACAGTACGTAACGCGGGTTCGATCCCCGCCGACACCACTTAAATTGTTAATTGCAATTTTAAGTGCTGATTTACCACGTGCTCGGCGGTGAAGGAAAACATCGTGAGGAAACCTGCATGTCTGAGAAAATTTCGAAGGCATGTGAAGTTCGCCAACACGCATTGAGACCGCGCCGCGGACATTTCCTAGCCATAAATACAAAGACAATAGCAGAAAGTAAAAAGTTAAAAAATACTTTTTTAACAATGACAGTCATTAGTTGATCATTAGTGAATGTGATTCTGTTTTCTTAAATTACAGGAAGAAAAGAGCAGAAGGAAGAAATGGGACGATGGGAAGTAATGAAGAATGAATTGTTATGTGAAGTTTGTTGGAACAAACATATTTTAGTCACGTGTAAATACTTTTAACATTTGGGTTCAAAATGACACAAAATCTAAAAAATATTAGATACATCATCGACATGGACGGATTTTACATTACATATCCTCATAAACATTTTCAATGTAGAGAAATGGCTATTCTAGACGTAAAACTATCTAATAAAAATGATTCGTTTATCGATCATTATTTGTTTCGGCCAAGTTGTCCTTTCAATTATTTGTCGCAAAAAGACAAAAAAACTGTTCGTTATTGTGAAATACACGTGCACGGCATTCCATATTTTGATGTGACCGAAGAATTAAAATGTGCCTACAAACAAGAGAACATCATTCCCATATTAAATTGGTATATTAGAAATTTGTGCAAAGACGAAGTGATCGCATACAAAGGTGGTTCAACAGAAAAACAATTTTTAAAAATGTTGACGACGAATGATAGAATTTTTAATATTGAAGAATACAAATGTCCAAAATACAATGATTTGGTAAATGTCATAAATTTAAACAAACGTTATGTGTGTAATAATCATGTATTTGCAAAAAATAATCACAAAATTTTACATTGTTCTTGTGACGAAGTGTGGGTTTTTTACAAGTGGTTATTGCTTGAAAATAAAATTTTAAATTAATCATAAATTTTGTTTGATTTCCCAAAAACATTAGTTATAGTATACTATATAATACAAAATTGGTTCAACAGAAAAACAATTTTTAAAAATGTTGACGACGAATGATAGAATTTTTAATATTGAAGAATACAAATGTCCAAAATACAATGATTTGGTAAATGTCATAAATTTAAACAAACGTTATGTGTGTAATAATCATATATTTGCAAAAAATAATCACAAAATTTTACATTGTTCTTGTGACGAAGTGTGGGTTTTTTACAAGTGGTTATTGCTTGAAAATAAAATTTTAAATTAATCATAAATTTTGTTTGATTTCCCAAAAACATTAGTTATAGTATACTATATAATACAAAATTGGTTCAACAGAAAAACAATTTTTAAAAATGTTGACGACGAATGATAGAATTTTTAATATTGATGAATACAAATGTCCAAAATACAATGATTTGGTAAATGTCATAAATTTAAACAAACGTTATGTGTGTAATAATCATATATTCGCAAAAAATAATCACAAAATTTTACACTGTTCTTGTGACGAAGTGTGGGTTTTTTACGAGTGGTTATTGCTTGAAAATAAAATTTTAAATTAATCGTAAATTTTGTTTGATTTCCCAAAAACATTAGTTATAGTATACTATATAATACAAAATTGGTTCAACAGAAAAACAATTTTTAAAAATGTTGACGACGAATGATAGAATTTTTAATATTGAAGAATACAAATGTCCAAAATACAATGATTTGGTAAATGTCATAAATTTAAACAAACGTTATGTGTGTAATAATCATATATTTGCAAAAAATAATCACAAAATTTTACATTATTCTTGTGACGAAGTGTGGGTTTTTTACAAGTGGTTATTGCTTGAAAATAAAATTTTAAATTAATCATAAATTTTGTTTGATTTCCCAAAAACATTAGTTATAGTATACTATATAATACAAAATTGCTTCAACAGAAAAACAATTTTTAAAAATGTTGACGACGAATGATAGAATTTTTAATATTGAAGAATACAAATGTCCAAAATACAATGATTTGGTAAATGTCATAAATTTAAACAAACGTTATGTGTGTAATAATCATATATTTGCAAAAAATAATCACAAAATTTTACACTGTTCTTGTGACGAAGTGTGGGTTTTTTACGAGTGGTTATTGCTTGAAAATAAAATTTTAAATTAATCATAAATTTTGTTTGATTTCCCAAAAACATTAGTTATAGTATACTATATAATACAAAATTGCTTCAACAGAAAAACAATTTTTAAAAATGTTGACGACGAATGATAGAATTTTTAATATTGAAGAATACAAATGTCCAAAATACAATGATTTGGTAAATGTCATAAATTTAAACAAACGTTATGTGTGTAATAATCATATATTTGCAAAAAATAATCACAAAATTTTACACTGTTCTTGTGACGAAGTGTGGGTTTTTTACGAGTGGTTATTGCTTGAAAATAAAATTTTAAATTAATCATAAATTTTGTTTGATTTCCCAAAAACATTAGTTATAGTATACTATATAATACAAAATTGGTTCAACAGAAAAACAATTTTTAAAAATGTTGACGACGAATGATAGAATTTTTAATATTGAAGAATACAAATGTCCAAAATATAATGATTTGGTAAATGTCATAAATTTAAACAAACGTTATGTGTGTAATAATCATATATTCGCAAAAAATAATCACAAAATTTTACATTGTTCTTGTGACGAAGTGTGGGTTTTTTACAAGTGGTTATTGCTTGAAAATAAAATTTTAAATTAATCATAAATTTTGTAACTAATGTTTTTGGGAAATCAATCTTTACCAAATCATTGTATTTTGGAAATTTGTATTCTTCAATATTAAAAATTCTATTATTCGTCGTTAACATTTTTAAAAATTGTTTTTCTGTTGAACCAATTTTGTATTATATAGTATTTTTTTATATAATAGGCTGACAAACAAGCACACAGTCCACCTGATGGTAAGTGGGTGCTGCGGCCCATAGACATCTACATCTATCTTCCATTACAAATCAAAATGCAGATGCGTTGTCACCCGTGAGGACTGAGATGGAATGCCTCATTTCCAGTAAAAAGGGTCTCCGGTTCTCTACACTCACCATACGAAATACAGCAGCATTAAGCTACTATTTCACGCTGGTATTCTGTGAGAGCCTTGTCCTTCCCCGGCCGAGCCGACCCATTCGTGCTACAACTATACTACTAATATAACTGCAGCATGGCTCTACCACGTAAAAACAATACGTAAAAAAGTATACTTTAACTAATGTTTTTGGGAAATCAAACAAAATTTTATTTTCAAGCAATAACCACTTGTAAAAAACCCACACTTCATCACAAGAACAATGTAAAATTTCGTGATTATTTTTTGCAAATATATGATTATTACACACATAACGTTTGTTTAAATTTATGACATTTACCAAATCATTGTATTTTAGACATTTGTATTCTTCAATATTAAAAATTCTATCATTCGTTGTCAACATTTTTAAAAAATGTTTTCCTGTTGAACCAATTTTGTATTATATAGTATACTATAACTAATGTTTTTGGGAAATCAAACAAAATTTATGATTAATTTAAAATTTTATTTTCAAGCAATAACCACTTGTAAAAAACCCACACTTCGTCACAAGAACAATGTAAAATTTTGTGATTATTTTTTGCAAGTATATGATTATTACACACATAACGTTTGTTTAAATTTATGACATTTACCAAATCATTGTATTTTGGACATTTGTATTCTTCAATATTAAAAATTCTATCATTCGTCGTCAACATTTTTAAAAATTGTTTTTCTGTTGAACCAATTTTGTATTATATAGTATACTATAACTAATGTTTTTGGGAAATCAAACAAAATTTACGATTAATTTAAAATTTTATTTTCAAGCAATAACCACTCGTAAAAAACCCACACTTCGTCACAAGAACAGTGTAAAATTTTGTGATTATTTTTTGCAAATATATGATTATTACACACATAACGTTTGTTTAAATTTATGACATTTACCAAATCATTGTATTTTGGACATTTGTATTCTTCAATATTAAAAATTCTATCATTCGTCGTCAACATTTTTAAAAATTGTTTTTCTGTTGAACCAATTTTGTATTATATAGTATACTATAATTAATGTTTTTGGGAAATCAAACAAAATTTATGATTAATTTAAAATTTTATTTTCAAGCAATAACCACTTGTAAAAAACCCACACTTCGTCACAAGAACAATGTAAAATTTTGTGATTATTTTTTGCAAATATATGATTATTACACACATAACGTTTGTTTAAATTTATGACATTTACCAAATCATTGTATTTTGGACATTTGTATTCTTCAATATTAAAAATTCTATCATTCGTCGTCACCATTTTTAAAAATTGTTTTTCTGTTGAACCAATTTTGTATTATATAGTATACTATAACTAATGTTTTTGGGAAATCAAACAAAATTTATGATTAATTTAAAATTTTATTTTCAAGCAATAACCACTTGTAAAAAACCCACACTTCGTCACAAGAACAATGTAAAATTTTGTGATTATTTTTTGCAAATACATGATTATTACACACATAACGTTTGTTTAAATTTATGACATTTACCAAATCATTGTATTTTGGACATTTGTATTCTTCAATATTAAAAATTCTATCATTCGTCGTCAACATTTTTAAAAATTGTTTTTCTGTTGAACCACCTTTGTATGCGATCACTTCGTCTTTGCACAAATTTCTAATATACCAATTTAATATGGGAATGATGTTCTCTTGTTTGTAGGCACATTTTAATTCTTCGGTCACATCAAAATATGGAATGCCGTGCACGTGTATTTCACAATAACGAACAGTTTTTTTGTCTTTTTGCGACAAATAATTGAAAGGACAACTTGGCCGAAACAAATAATGATCGATAAACGAATCATTTTTATTAGATAGTTTTACGTCTAGAATAGCCATTTCTCTACATTGAAAATGTTTATGAGGATATGTAATGTAAAATCCGTCCATGTCGATGATGTATCTAATATTTTTTAGATTTTGTGTCATTTTGAACCCAAATGTTAAAAGTATTTACACGTGACTAAAATATGTTTGTTCCAACAAACTTCACATAACAATTCATTCTTCATTACTTCCCATCGTCCCATTTCTTCCTTCTGCTCTTTTCTTCCTGTAATTTAAGAAAACAGAATCACATTCACTAATGATCAACTAATGACTGTCATTGTTAAAAAAGTATTTTTTAACTTTTTACTTTCTGCTATTGTCTTTGTATTTATGGCTAGGAAATGTCCGCGGCGCGGTCTCAATGCGTGTTGGCGAACTTCACATGCCTTCGAAATTTTCTCAGACATGCAGGTTTCCTCACGATGTTTTCCTTCACCGCCGAGCACGTGGTAAATCAGCACTTAAAATTGCAATTAACAATTTAAGTGGTGTCGGCGGGGATCGAACCCGCGTTACGTACTGTAAAATTTACATCTTGCGCTAACCATCTGAGCTACCACGGCTTAATCATATACACACACACAATATTTAAATATAATTTGTTAACACTAAATCATACACACGTAAGAAAATAACAGAAAGAAAAGTAAGTGTGTCAATAGAATAAACACTTAAAATTGCAATTAACAATTTAATTGGTGTTGGCGGGGATCGAACCCGCGTTACGTACTGTAAAATTTACAGCTTGCGCTAACCATCTGAGCTACCACGGCTTAATCATATACACACACAAAATATTTAAATATAATTTGTTAACACTAAATAATAATAATAATAATAATAATAATATTCCACAACTATCACACAACGCCATCTAGTCCCAAGCTAAGCAGAGCTTGTGTTATGGGTACTAGACAACTGATAAACATACTTATATATTTCTAAATACATAAATATTATAGATAAATTACACTCAGACACAGAACAAATGATCGTGCTCATCACACAAACATTTGTCCTGGGTGGGAATCGAACCCACGATCTCCGGCATAACAGTCAGGGTCACTAACCACTAGACCAACAGGCCTGTCGTTCAAAATCATACACACGTAAAAAAATAACAGAAAGAAAAGTAAGTTTGTCAATAGATTAAACACTTACATCTATGGCCTTTGATGCGTTGAAGTAACACAAATGTATTATTGATAGATACACTGCGGTCAAACGACCATACACTAACTCCATGACTGCAGTTGCTTGGTCTTATATAGTACCAGTAAGTAATAATTCTAATCTAAAGAATTTCTACTTTATGCGTCAACAACCTTATCTCACATTCTTCGTATTGCGTCTTATTCAGTGTATTGATGACTCGTATAACAGAAAAAATGCAATTTAATATTTAGAAATCACATAATTGATCATTCCTATGTTAGTCATTGAGTAGATTGTACTGTAGTAATCTACTAATAGCAGTAATATCATGGATACACTAGATGTACAACAACATCTGAAAAAGATTCACCCCAGTCTAGAAAATAATGTGCTACTCACTGACTGCCCATGTACACCCACGTACCAACGTATATACCTAGTCAGGTCATAAGTATAGTCACACAGTAAAAACTTTTCTTTTAGAATGCTGGCCACAAAAAAGTTTATTGAATTCGAATTGTTCATGAAAATAAAACTGTATACTTTTTAGAATTTTACTCATTTTTACATATGGAGTGGGCGCTTAAAAAAGACCGTGTTGCAGTTGCGATTACGCGCCAATTAAATTTTTTGATATACTGAAAATTTGAATATAACCAAAAGATTCGTTTATCGTACCATCAAACGATACAATGAAGACTCTAGTGTAGATGACTGGTCAAGAAGTGGTCGCCCTCGATTTGTTAGGACTCCAGCAGTGATAAAAGCTGTAAAGGTGCGAATTCAAAGAAATCCCAAACGTAAGCAGAAACTGTTGGCCCTTCAGATGGGGTTAAGCAGAACCACGGCGTTAAATGAAGACTTAGGGCTTCGGGCATATCGAAGAAAAACAGGACATCGTTTGAATGCTCGTCTAATGGATCTGAGACTGAAGAGATGCCGCGCTTTGTTGAAGCGGTACGCGGGAAAAAAATATCGGGAAATTCTTTTTTCGGATGAAAAATTTTTTACCGTAGAAGAGAGCTACAACAAACAAAATGATAAGGTGTACGCACACAGTAGTGAAGAAGTGAGCAACCGTATTCCGCGTGTCCAACGGGGTCATTTTCCATCCTCGCTCATGGTGTGGTTGGGAGTTTCTTATTGGGGCTTAACAGAGGTACATTTTTGTGAGAAAGGTTAAAAACGAATGCAGTTGTGTATCAAAATACAGTCCTGACGAACCTTGTGTAACCTGTTTCTCGTACCATGTTCAATAACAGGCACTGGGTATTCCAACAAGATTCGGCGTCAGCTCATAGAGCGAAGAGCACACAAGACTTTTGACAGCTCCGTGGCGTAGTGGCTTAGCAATGAGTGGCTGCGCTTGGGGGTCGCGGGTTCGAATCCCGCACGGAACAAGTATTTGTACGACCTACAAGTAATTGTTCCGAGTTTGGATGTTTGTCCTTGTGAAATTTGTGTTTGTAAACTGCCCCCACGATACAGGAGAAAACCTAGTGTGGAGATAACGTTCTTTAAAAACAAAAAAAAGACTGGCTGGCGGCGCGTGAAATCGACTTCATCCGACACAAAGACCAGTCCAGATTTGAATCCGTTAGATTACAAGATATGGTAACACTTGGAGGAAAAGGCGTGCTCAAAGCCTCATCCCAATTTTGAGTCACTCAAGACATCTTTAATTAAGGCAGCCGCCGATATGACATGGACCTCGTTCGTGGTGAGATAGACGACTGGCCGCGCAGATTGAGGGCCTGTATTCAAAATTACGGAGGTCATTTTGAATAAACTATATTGTCATAAGAATCTATGTTTTGTTAAGTTCAATTTGGTATATAAATGGTTACATAATGAATAAACTTGTTTCAATTATTTTATATTAAACATGGGATAGAATTACAAATTGCATATTACCTGACTAGGTAATATGCAATTTGGGTACAGATGATAAACCAGGGTCACATTGGGTAGCTTTATATATCGATACGAATGACGTCGGTGAATATTTTGATTCATATGGACGGGCACCTGTACGAAATTGTAAAAGATGGAACTGGAATGTTGATAGGACTTCAGTTTGTGGCGAATATTGCTTAATGTATTTGCTATATAAGTTTCAGGGATGTTCAATGTATAGTTTTACGAGTATATTTACAGAGAACACATTGTACGACGATATGTTAGTGGATGAGATGTTTCGCTCCTATTTTATAGATAATAAGTAATAAGATTTTGTATTATAAATAAAAATTTTAACAAAATTGGGTAATGTGTTTTATTAATGAGTCAGATTAGTGTAGATAGGAACAACGGAGTATAATACAATAGCATAAGCCGACCCACACGCTGAGGAAGAATAGATAATGACGGTAGTCAATCAACAATAGATAAGTAGATAAGGACAATGGAGTGCTAATGACGGTGGAGGCTCGCAGCGGATATCAATTAGATAAGAGTTAATTGATTGCACATCTCCGGAACCGTGCATCCCACGCAAAAATGGACCGCAGATTCGTGATCAGAGCATGCCAAAACTTTTTTTTTTTTTTTTTTTTTTTTTTTTTTTTTTTTTTTTTTTTTTTTAGGATCGTGAATCGACGAACGTCGTACTTGTACAACTTCTGACTCAGTGCGCCAGAACTGGTACAACCTCTCTACAAGTGAGCCAGAACTGGTACATCGTAACTACTGGAGTGATCTAAGCTACATTTGATCTGAAAAATATTATGTAATTTTTGAAGTGGAAACTTCTTCTAGGATAGTTGTGACTTGAATCTCGGTGGAAACGTAAACGCGACAGCTGAAAAGAGACAAACGTATACATCTATGGGATTTAGCCTGCGAGAGAATGAGATAGAATACAGTATACACATATATTTCGTACGTGATAGAGCTATGCTGCAGCTATATTAGTAGTATAGTTGTAGCACGAATGGGTGGGCTCGACCGGGGAAGTACCACCCTCTCACAAAATACCAGCGTAAAATAGTAGCTTAATGCTGCTGTGTTTCGTATGGTGAGTGTAGAGAACCGGAGACCCTTTTCACTGGAAACGAGACATTACATCTTGGTCCTCACGGGTGATAACGTATCTGCATTCTGATTCGTAATCGAGGATAGATGAAGATGTCTATGGGCCATAGCAACCACTTAACATAAGGTGGATTGTGTGCTCGTTTGTCACCCTATCCTATAAAAAAATTGGTTGTCTGTAAAGCCGGTTTACGGACAATAGTGTAACGTGAAAACGTCATAACAAAACATAGATTAAATGATTGCATACTTTTATGAATAAAATAGTCGATCGTGCCTTTCGCTCGTTCGTGCCGCGCTCTCGCTCCGATCGTGATCGGCTCGGCTGAAGCGTAACGGGACAATGAGTCATCCTTTTTCGTGCATGCAGCCGGTGTTCATTGAGTTATTAGACGTTGTCACGTCAACAAATACAGTCCTATATAATAATGTAATATATTTCGGATGGATCCTTGTTAGAATCAACCGATTAAACTTTTTATTCACAAAAAAATGTTACTTTCCTACTAGGATTTCTTCTTTCTGGGGGGCAGTTTACATACATAAATTTCACAAGGACAAACTTTCCCGGAACAATTATTTTTAGGCCGTAAAAATACTTGTTCCGTGCGGGATTTGAACCTGCGGCCCTTAGCGCTGCAACCCATTGTTAAGTAACTTCGCTACGGAGCCGATTACAGCTTGTCAAAAGGTAACTGCTGAGCATCCTTCGTAGATTGATTGTTGGATATTTACCATTGTTGTCTCTTCTTCATACTTTTCAATCTTCATCATTATCTAGTAAGAGGTAGCCGCTGGACATAAGTCTCTCCTGTTGCATATAGGATTTGCTTTACTCGTTTGCAGTACCAGACGTGAACTGCTCTCACGCTGCTCCTCATCGTAGATCTGGGTGTTTGACGTTTGATTTGACGTGTAGTGGCGATGTAAGATTATCCATACACCATATCGTTCCGTGCGTGTCGTAAGAGGCAACGTAGGGAAACATACCAGGGGTATAGCAGCAGTTGCAGGTTACAGTGCAATCTACTCTTCAACTACTTTTCTCATTTTTAATGTGAATAATATTTTTAGGTGTTTTACAATAAATAAATCTAAAATAAATCTTTAAAAATAAATCTTTCTTACTTTTATTCGCAGAGAAAGATTTCGAAGTTTTTATGAGTGGATTAGAAGATGGTGGAAGTAATTCCAAAGAAGTCGATGATGACATTATAATCTTAGATGATGGTGGGCCTATGCCAGTTTTGCCAAATGAAAGTGAAAAATGCGATATAAATACATTGCAACAACAATTAGATGCAGAAATACAAACATATGTTGAAATGGATGCAGCCATATCTAAAGTTTTCAAAACATCCAATTGCTATCGGAGGTTCAAGGAAATGGAAACAGAACAACCTTTGGAGGATAATGTGTATGATGATAATGATGATGATGACCTTATTCTTCTTAACAACTCTGATGAAGTAACAATAATATCAGATTCTGAAGACGACAAGAAGAATGAGAACTGTAAAGAATTTGTAGAAGACAATGTTAAAATTATAAATTGTATAGAAAGAGAAGAATCTAATACAAATTTCAATACGAAAGTGAAGGAAGAACCAAACGATGATGCAAATATTTCATGTCGGAAAGATGGTACAATAGAAGCGCATCCAGAACATAACGAAAAAGTTGACACTTTAACTGCAAAAGATAATTCTGAAATAGAAACTTACAATGTGGTGAAAGAATCTCATTCAGGTCAATCTATTATTGCCAAAAGAAAAAAAGAAGATAATGTGACATGTCCACATAACGAGGATCGCAATACGGAACTAGGAACTAATGTGAAAAAGAAACTAAAACGTGATAATATAAAGTTGTCGGGTCTGGGCAATGGCACATATGCGTCATATCTACAAGACAAAAATTGTAGTTTGAGGCATAGAATAGAAGTAAAAGTAGAACCAGGAGACGCTTCATGTCTACAAGATACAGAATTAAATTTGCATCATAGTCCTGGTGTGAAAGAAGAACGAGAGGACGAAATAATTATGTCACATTCAAGTGATGATTCAAATGCATCATATTCACAAGACGTAGAATTTAATTTGAATCATACAATTGAAGTAAAAGTAGAGGCAATAGATGATATACTTATGTCTCATCCAGGTGATGAAACTGCGTTATGTCCACAAGAGGTACATTATGACAAGGTTAATAAAATCGGGATGAAAGGTCCAGTATGTGATGCTGCATTATCGTGTGGCGAAAATAAGCGGCTAGCAAAGAGGAAGTGTATCGAAAACTTAAAAAAATATGCTGTTACAGGAGTATCAGATAAGGGGGATTTGGGAGAACCTATTAAAAAGAAACATAATGTATCTATTGTAAACGTTGAAGTCTTCTATTCATGTAAAAAGTGTCCGTTTCGAGGGTGCTACAATGAGTATATTGAACACATAACTTCGAGTTGCGTTGCTATGTCTTTTTATTGTTCAACTTGTACTATAGTCTTTCCGACTTTAAAACTTTACGTGCACCATTTAACACGACATAATTACAAATATTTAACATGTCCCAATTGTAAACAGCAGTTTAACGAGGACTCGAAGTTGTGCTCACATATAAATTCACACTTAAGAAACTTCTACATGAAGTCGCAAGATGCACAAAACATGGATCTATCACCTTCACAAAAGAATGATATTCTTCAGTGTATTGAATGCAGGAGAATTATTAAATCAGAACAAATCTTCATTCATTGGGACTCGCATTTGAAAATGAAAAATGATAAGAGAAAAGCAGATGATAATAAGAATAGTGATGATGAAGCGGAAATGAACTCCAACCTTACAAAAGAACTCTTAGGTACTGTCCCTTATTTTACATATAACTCCTTTTTAACCTCCGACGGAAACAGAGGGTTGTTATAAGTTTAACGTATGTATCTGTGTCTGCCGGTCAAACGAACAAACCTTTTGATTTCATAAAGATATTAATAGTTATTTTGCAACCATCCGCTAAATGAAATAAAATGAAGTGTCCTCCATAGTTTGAAGAGCATCTCCCGGCCTCCCTCAATTGCGCTAAGGACTTAGCGGTCAGCTGCCGTAGAGTCAACATCACCTGAAGATGCCTCGTGAAGAGGCGAAACACGTGTCGTATTATCGTCGATGGTGTGTCTTTCCTGGAATAGTGGTGTTGGAGTACTGGTGCTGGGAGTAGTGGTGCTGGGATTGTAGGTAGTGGGATTAGTGCACGCATTTGAGGGAGGCCGGGAGGTGCTCTTCAAACTAGGTAAGACACATCATTTTATTTAATTTAGCGGATGGTTTCAAAGTAACTATCAATATGATTAAAACTACTTTTACGGATTTTATCGCGTTTATATTTTTTGTTGCGCGTTTATATATATATATATATATATATATATATATATATATATATATATATATATATATATATATATATATATATATATATATATATATATATATATATATATATATATATATATATATATATATATATAACGCGATAAAATCCGTAAAAGTAAGTTTTAATCATGTGTAGTGTTCGCGTAAATATAAGAAATCAGTAACTATTATAATCTTTATTATAATGGATTTCCACAAAGTAACGACTGATTCTATCAATTACCTTTTTAATTAGTTGATTTTGGTTGGAACATGACTTAATCGAGAGTGTTCTTAGCTATGATTCAAGAAAATCTGCTTAGCTGCTTGAAGATCATGTCGGAAAATGCTAGAAAAAATTATGGCTTCTGATAGATGGCGGTTCTCATGTACCATCCCATGTACGCCAGACGTTAAAGACCCGAGGCGGCGAGTCAACTCTGTCAAAGGTGCTCACGTCTGGTTATGATCTTCAATTCGCCACTCAAGTGTGAGGAGTAAGGCAAATGGTTCCTGCACTGGGAGAGGTCCATGTCCAGCAGTAGTGTTCACTTTTACAGGCTTCTAATACATTGATGATGTTCTCATTGTATTCATATTGAAGTTGGTTGTACAATTGTTAAATTTTTTTTATACAATAAGGGTGACAAACGAACGCACAGTCCACCTAATGGTAAGTGAACGCTGCGGACATTAGACATCTACATCTATCCTCGAATATGAATCAAAATGCAGATGCGTTGTCACCCCTGAGGACTAAAATGGAATGCCTCGTTTCTAGTAGGAAAGGGTCACCTGATCTCTACACTCACTATACGAAACAGCAATATTAATCTGCTATTTTACGCTGGTATTCTGTTAGAACGTGTTACTTCCCTGGTCGAGCCGACCCATTCGTGCTGCAACCATAATATAACTGTAACATGGCTCTACCACGTATAAAAAGGAGACAATCAATTTTTCTATGGAGAATGGGCCCACTACAAATTTTAAAGATTATCAATGAAATGCAAGTCGATTTATTCCTTATAATCCATAGATTACGATAAAATTATTAGTTTTACTGCATCTAAACGGAGTCCTAAGAAATTAACAAATAAAATATGAATCTAACAATAACCTAAAAACAAACTGAAAGCGATTTTCTAGTAGTATTCATCGGTATTATAAGTTAAAATAGTGCACACTTGAATAATAGTACATATAAAACTAAGCTGTAGGTATATTCAGCGTTTATAAATATTTTAAAATCGATGTAAAATCTTTCACTAGTTCGGGCAAAACATAGTGCCTGTCTATGCACAAATGTCGTATCGATTCTAACTTTGACATGTATTGATTGGTTGTGAGTGTAATTCTAAATACCAAGATGGCTAAGGGATAATGTCTATTTATATTTATGATATTACCAACACACAGTAAGATACGTTTTAAACTGATTGTATTACAAAAAAGAAAATATAATGTAGGTAATTCTATTTATTATTGTAAATCATAATTTATTTAAGTATTCTATTAACAGTAGTAGGTACAGAAACAGAAACCTTTTATTCAATTTAGATTATAAATAATACTTATTGAAAGTCACTTTTTTAATTTACCACTGGTTCGGAAAAAAGCTCTGACTTGAAGAGAACCAGCAAAATACCCAGTGGGTCTTTTAAAAAAAAAGCCAGCTTACAATCATGTATGTCATAATTAACAACACAGAACAAATTAGAAATAGCTTGGTAGCGATCACCTTACCCACGGGTTATTGTCAGCCATAAATTCCTTTATACTATAATAACCCCTTTTATACAAACTTAATTTAATACATTTTTTGAACTTTGATGATTGACTGACATATATAGACAGCAGCGGGGTCAAGACATTATTTTAAAATGTTTTGGTTGATTAGTAAGTAGTATACATCATAATACAATGACTAGGAATTAACATGCCTTATCTATGTTATTACACAATGATAAATAGTGAGGAAGTAAGATGTTTTAAACTGTTTGTGTAAGGATTACAAAAACACAGGCTTAATTTAAATGTATTTATTACTAGCGATGCGCCTCAGCTGTGCACTGGTGATTAATGGATCTCGACAACAGTGCCATCTACCGAGTCCAAATGTAAATATAAACCATCTAGGGATCCATCCAAACACACACAAACATTTTCATTTAAATTGGTTGGAAGGTTTCTTATGTTTTGTCTATAACGGACATAGGTAGAAACATTTTAGTGTTAGATATATTTCTGAAGGTTTTTTGAAAATAACTTGATGGTAACATGTACATTTATGATATTGTAAGCAATCAGAAGGAATTTTCAATTATAAGATATATGATATAAGACTGTTGTCTTCAATATTCATACACTTTTTTTTTCTGCAAGCCTGCACGGCATACAGATTTGTTCTAAGCGATCCACCTGAAAAGAAGTTAATGACAATTGTAAAGGTGTCTTAACTAAATAATAATTCTTATCAATATATTATTTTTTTCTATATTATATAGGAATTAAAAGGACATTTTTAATAATAAGAGATATGAGATAAGACTATGCCTTCAATGTCAATAAACAGTATTTACATATTTCTGTGAGCATTTTCTTATATCTGCCTTTTCATATGTTAAATAATAAAGAAATTATTATAAATTATACAGCATTAATCAGCTCCAGCTGATCAAATACAGAAGCAGTAATTATTGATTAACATCAATGATATTCAACCATGTAAAAGTTGTCTGACATTTTATTTTTACCGGTTTCATGTACTTACATAGTAGACAAAGATATTATTGTTATATTAAGTATATCTGATTCTAGATGACAAAATAATATTCCTTTCTGCACAGTGAACAACACAGCTGTCTAAGCATAATAGAAACAACCATTACACTTTTTTTTATGCAAACTATTATTATTAAACTTTATATTTGCTTCTAGTACAAATAATTACTACATTTTTTACACATAAATATATGTAACATTTATATTACCTATCTACTGTGGCTGGTATAAATCCAGGATCTGTGTCTGGCTTAACAAAAAAGCCATTTAGTATTAAGCAACTTGCTGAATACATAAGGTACCTATTTGTACACAAATGCAGTTATATGAATTGCTCTTCAAAACCCTCTTTAAGTCCCTCGGCCCAAAGATTCTAATTTTCTTTTAACATTATAATAACTTCTTTTGTGCATTTATTCTATTTATTATTTAATTTAGATTTTACTAATAAAATAAACTTAATACTTGGTCACTTATAACAAACTAATAAGGTTCTAAGACCTGTTTATTATTTGTATTTGTTTGAGGTAAAATATACAAACTTAATAATAGATTTTCACAACCTAGCTATTCTATTATATTGTAAATTAATAAACTCTTATATTCTATTTGCGAATTTTACCACAAAAACAAAAAAGAGAAAAACATACGTACTTGTGTCAATTAATATTTGGCTAACCTTTCTGATAATTGATAATATCCATATTTTCTTAAACATTAGTTTAATAATGCTTGTAAATAAAAAACTCCATTTTGTTCTTACCATAATGATGCGACTCCAACTATGTTTTATGTCACTCGAGTGAATCGAGTGAATTTGTCCAACTCGATAATCGATAGAAAATAAATTTTACCGAGTTACCGAGTTAACTCGGCGCAATGTATAGATTCAGAGGGTGCTATATAGATATTAATTTACTTGTATATATTATAAGTCGCTGCGGGTGACATCACAAGTTGCATCCAAATTCAAACTTGCATCTGGCATGTTGTAAACAAACCTGAACTTAGTTTTATTTATGATATTGATTTATAGTTTTAATTTCATGTTGCCACATATTACTTATTTATAAAGGTACATATTTAAAAATGGTTTAACTAAAGTAATCGCTGATCTCAACTCTAGTGATAAACTTTTCTGTAAATAGTTGATTTACTCAAAAACTAGTGTACAACTAGAATGACATACATACGTACTCGTACATACTCGTAAATTAACCCGAGTGGCTCGAGTCACAAAACTCTACTCGAATCGCATCTTTATCTTACGGCCAATGCAGTGTTTGTCTACAATTTAGTGATGAAATCGACTTACTAATTCGAGCAATTTATTGATATATTATGTAATAAATAAATTGATATTAGGTAATATGTATATAATGTTGTATCAATTTATGTTATATATGTTATATATGATATAAATTGATTATATATACTTTGGATAGTCAAACTATTAATAACATTAAAACTTACGTCATAACGTTAGAGTGATATTATTTTATGAACATGTCGATACGCATACCAAAAATAATTAAACCTATTAAGTGTAGTAATAATAATTGTGTTGTATGGAAGAACAATTATAAAAATAATTTGTGAAATATTGACACAGCTTCGTTCATCTAATTTGAATTGTTTAACTCGAGCTCAAAATCGAGCTCGATGAATTTCAACTCGAGTCGATTTTTTCCGAGTTATCACGGGACATCTCTAAGACAATAATTTTATAAATATTACATTACCTTAGCCAATGATCAGAACACGAATGTCAAAACAACTAATTTTTTTTCAGATTTCTTGTTTCCGTTTACATTTTCGAAAAATCTATAGACCATTTACTATTATAATTTGGTGTCTTTTTTTTGGTGTAAATACCATTAAACGTCGTTAATATTTCTAGTGGGCCCAAAAATGATTGTCCCCTTTACCACTTGGTAATCAAATAGCTTATATTGAATTTCCACCCTAAAGGTTGTGAAAATAGAGGTTTTTAATGTAATTTTTACTACATTAGACTATATTTTAGTTGTTACTTTGTGCATGTTACATTCCTTGATTCACTCAAGAGTCAAGAAATCTCCAAATAGTATAAAGAAGTCGCTTCCCGCCCGCTGTGCGCTTAGATCATTTAAACTACGCAACGGATTTCGTACTCTAGAATGATTCAAGAGAAAGGTTTATTTGTATATTACATGCATATACTGTCGAGATCCAAAAATCATCCGTGCGAAGTCGGGGCGGACCACTAGTGAACTTAATAAAATGTAAAAGCCGACTTGTACTTGACTTGACTTGACTTGTGTACTCCGAAGTCGGGGGTAGTTATTATTTTATACATTGTCTTAGCAACCACCACAGTGGTCCTCTCCACCATTCTGGGTTTATGTCAAATTCTTTCACATTAACTTCCATCTCCCTCTGGAACAAATTGCCTGTTGACCTGCGCATAATACCTGCTAAAAACGTGTTTAAAAGAAAACTATACGAATATATCCGTAACCAACAAATTTGAGTCCACTTACTTTATATGTTTATAGTTATTCGTATATAAATTTATGGAGATATATATTTATATATATAAGTGTATGTATATATGTATATATATATATATATATATATATATATATATATATATATATATATATGTTTGTGTGTAAGTGTATATAATATATATGTGTATGTATATATTTTATGTATGTGTAGCATGTACATTTAGAATTGAATGAGATCATGACAGCTTTACTGCCCATAACTCACTCTCTGTTCTACCCAAGGTTAGCTGGTAGAGAATGCCATATAGCATTAAGCTCGCCTTTTGTACAAAATCTTTGGTGCAATAAAGAATAAAATAATAAATAATAACCACTTCAAAAGCGATTATGTGAAAATTATTTTATTCGCTTTAATTGTTTGAAGTATAAGTGTTTAATTTTCTTATTACACGAAGACTACTAAATGTATGTGGGCCTGCAGCTGTACCCAGCTGTGGGGTGTGGGCTGTATATAATATATAATATGCTGTATGTAAATATCTCAGTAAATGAAATACAATTTTTCAGATATGCTCTTAATAAAGAAAACAAAAAAAATGCCCAGAAAATGCATTGTCTGTAACAAAACCTTTAGTAGACCAAGAGATTGCAAGCAGCATTTTATCATCCACCTTCTCTTCCAAGCGTTAAGGTCTAAAGTAAAAAACGACAACCAGTTACTATGCCAGCTCTGCGGCGCGGACCAGAACAGTCCAGCTAAATATAAGGAGCACATGTGGGAGCATGCTTCCATCGCCATACATAAATGCCAAATTTGCGCCAAACCCTTCAGTGACAGAAGCAACTATTGCAAACACATGAAAGTGCACAATCTTTATTCATTTATCTGTGACAAGTGTGGTAAAAAATTTCACCTGAAGAAGAACCTAATTGACCATTTACAGGTATGTATTTTTTATGTACGTTACGCGATATATTCGTAAATTGTAACCAATTTTAATGACTCAACAACACAGTACGGTCGATTTAGACCTAATAATTGTGGTCAAATAACAAAAATTTCGACAATTTTGGTGGAGACTTAGGGCTTACACTAAAGAATAAAAATTTAAAAGTCCCCATCAATCCCATGTGAGCTCAGAAAGTTGTACGGGTCTAAGGTCAAATTTCAGGTTTTTTTTGGATTTTTCTCAAAAACGGTAAATTTTATCACAAAAATACTTAAGACCAAAGTTGTAGATCTTAAAATTCTCTACAAAAATGGTCTTTATGATTTTTCTCTAAGTATCACCGTTCCTGTGATGTCACGATTGTAAGTCATCATATTCTACATAATATGCACGTATTTGCCACATATATACATATTCAGATGCTCAAGCGGGCAAAAATACCTATTCGTGTCTCTTTTATGTACAAACTATATACTATGCTGAGAAAGTATACATTTAAAAAAAAGTCAGTCCCTTACACAATCCCCTCTACCCGCATGGCTTTCAATAACATCTGGCTATTCTATTGTCGTTGGTGTCGTCTCGTCACAAGTCATTCTTAAAAATAAGCGTCATAATTTGGATCATTTACAGTTAGTTTGTACAAATATTTGCCATAGCATAATGACTGCTAATCAGCCTAGAACCTTTAAGTCTAAACTACATACAACTGGGTCTTTCAGTTTTTTTTCATTTGCGGTTTGGTCCGAAACGTCTCATACAAATTTTCTCGTTTTTTGGTTTATCGTAATATCGTATACGTATTTGGTTATCTTACAGTGAAACAATGAACTATGACGCTGCAGCAGTTTTCAGTCGCCCACCTCACATTTTATCACCAGAAACCGGTACATTCTTCAATATGTTGCAGACAGTGCTGATATTAATGTAAATACAATAGGATACTGTAATACATACATAATAGAACGGGGGAGTGGGCGGAGCCCGCGTAGCCACTAAAGTTTCACTAACACGTTCAATTCACACGTGTAAAATGTCAACACAAGATGTGTTCTTTGTAGTGCGTACATCAAAAGAGTGGACAATCTAGGGCTACATAACGACTTATCGTCACGCGGGACTATGGTCAAACACGAAGCAAAAAAAAACTTGACTGACACACTGTCATAGTCTAGATAATAAAACTAAAATAGTGTGTATAAAACTAAACACTGTTAAACAACTATACGTTTTAATGTCTGCCTTTGATTTCAGATGCACGAATCACGCCCGCCCGCCTCTTGCCTACAGTGTGACATGTCATTTTCTACCGGATCAAAGTTGAAAAGACACTTAAAGTACAAACACATGCGCGGTTGCAGGTATTATTCATGTATGATATGCAAGAAGAGGTTAGGGAGCTTGAAGGAGAAATGGGACCACATGTGGCTGGAACACCAAGAGAGGAAGATCGAAGTGGACTGCTCTTTATGCAACATGAAATTCAGAAAAATCAGTGACCTCAAGCAGCACGCAGTGAAGGTACATTTGTCACACTTAAGCCGTAATAGTTTTTCAGACCAATTAGTCATGCTAAAGAGAGACTATGAATGAGTAAAATTAGAAACTTATATTGATTTTTTGACATAGATTGTGATGGAACACATTTTATTTCATATTGTGTGTTATCTCAATTGTTTTTTAATCTTTGAAGTGAAACTTTTTACGGGAGGGGTTGAATTTCTGATCCGAAACTTTTTAGTGTGACGAAAAGTGGTGGGGGACAAACACAACGTACCGGTTCATTCAGGTCGATCATTCAAATCGTGAACGCGGGTCATTACGTACCATAAAGTATATAGTAATTCAATTCATGATTACAACAGTCTTTCGTTCAAACAAACAAATTCGTTATTTTACCTCTCAACAAAATCCTATACCTTTAAACGAGCAATTCTTGTGTGTGTGTATATATATATATATATATATATATATATATATATATATATATATATATATATATAACCGGAATCTCGGAAACGACTCCAATTATTTTCATAACATTTAGTATCCAGGGAGTTTAGGGAGCAATAAATCGATCTAGCTAGGATTTAGTTTTAGAAAATGTCTTTTTGTCCGTGAATTTAGGCAATGAAAAACTGCTACAATATCGTTAGAATAAGAAGGTAAATTTTGACAGTTTATTAATGATTACAAATAGCTTAATTGGTATATTAGGCAGTCACAAAATCGTAATACCATGGTTCGAGCCCAGACCGACCGACCGATTTATTTTTATTTTTTTTTCAAGTTCCTTTCCTTTTTGAAAATCTATTTTTTCGAGCCCTTTTTATAGTATTTTTTAAAAACACGAAAATTTAAATTAAACCAATTGCACTCATGATTTTTTATTCAAATAACCAGTTCAGTTTTTTTTTATTATGTCGCTAAGATCAAAAAATATTATTCGTATTTTATCAGTATGTAATTTGTATCTAAATATAATTTCCAAAACACACGAATTAAAAAAAAGGAGCGAAAAATACCGAGCAAAGCTCGATAAACCGGGTACTAAAATAAATTGTCAGTTTTCGTATTTTATAAACATGTACCACCACGAAAGACAACAGTTTCGTAAAATTGTAACTTAAGTAATTTTTATGATTATCTTAAAGTCACATACAAACGCGTAGTCTGCAGTATCTTGGCTTAAAATATGTACTTATGTTATATTAATTTTATTTAAAACAGATACCAACGTGTTTATTTTAGAAAGAGTGATCGCATTTGACACAATATTAATTATTGTATAGATAACAAAAACATGTATGCAAACGCAGCAGTAGCCAAGTAAAAACGCCATCGACTATATTCTATTGGTAAAGTCATTTTATCATAACAAAAGCTGATTGACTCTCAAGGTGGTACATAGTAAACGAAAAGGAAGTAATATTAATCGGTAAGTTTTGAAATCACGGATGGTTATGAATGGATTGGACAAACATGATAATTTTATTCAATATTATTATATATTTTATCTATTTAATAAATTTGTTTATTTTTAATATCTATTATTATATTGATATTGATTTAATAGTTGTACGTGTAGTGGGAGTCAATCAATTTTGGTTTGATAAAATGACATAACTTTAAGAATGAAGTAGATGGCGCTATTACAAAAAATGTTAATTGGTAGAAAATATTCTTTTGATTTGTCATGTATAAAAATAATAATTACCCAAGATTATATACTTTAATGCGGCATAAATTATGTGTTATGAATAAGATTACCAGCGTGTCCTGTGAACGGATATTTTCTAAAGCAGGTCGAACAATAAACAAGGGAAGTCATTTTAAGCCCAACAAGGCAGTGCAGCGTTTATATTAACTAAAAATGTACAGCTAATATTTTTTTGTTGGCATAATATAAAACTTTGGATTAATTAAAATAAAATAACAAATTATAGATAATTACTTAAATAACAAACTTTAACTGAAGATACTGGCACCGATGCTTATTATATTCATTTTAATAAGCTCAAGGAGTTAAAGGATGTTAATAAAAATGTAGCCGATTAAGAATCTAAGTAAATATCTTCCATATTATCGAAAAATATTGCTACGACAGCGTATTACGCATTGATATATTATAAGAAAAATAGGGGATATGAAATATGCTCACGTGATCGGAAGCCAAGTGTGTCTCATATAATATGGCAACGACTCCGCCCGCAACAAATAGTGTTGTATTCATTTTGTCGATGTTTTCAGTATCGATGTATTGTAGAAATATTATGATGTATTGTGCTAGTATAGGTAAATCATAGACTAATATATAATACTGGAGATAGACTGGCAACTGACGTTTTCAGATTTAGTTACCGTTCAGCGCCCTCTTAACGCCAAGCAATGAACTAATATATATATATATATATATATATATATGTATATATGTGTGTATACGTAGTTGCGTATATGGCAATATGTATAGGTACTTACGTATAAATTGCCGTTTCATTTATAGATAGAATAGAATATTTTATCTATAAATAAAACGGCAATTCATACGTAAGTACCTACACATATTATTTATATTTCGTTTTAGATACTTAAACAGTGTTTTGAAGTAAGCATATTTTTAGGGATGTTTTTAGACACAAGTTTAAGTATCTTTTGGTATTCGGGTAAAGGTAATGAGATTCAATGAGATTAATAATACAAAAATATATAATTCAATTAATTTATTAATTACACATTAATTTCGATGCTTTTTTGCCTCTCGTTTTGCACCCTTTGTTTTATTGAAATGTTCTCGAGCCCGTAGGAAAATGGAGACATTTTCACCAGTATCATTACATAAATTATAATAGCTCTTGCCATTAAGTATATTGCTGACTTCTTTGCACCAAGTAATTATGAAGAACACAACACTTTTATGGACCAAATATTTCTTTAAATTTTCTTTATGTTTTTCACATTTCATAAAATTTAAGCTCGACTCAACGTAATAACACAAAAAACACCAAAAATTACAAGAAAAATGCGCACGAGTATGCAAACACACCGGTGGAAAATTTCTTGTGACGTAGTGACGTTTAGACTCAGTGTTGCTAACATTTGGTATCTGTAAACTACTCTAAAGATTTTAAGATCGTAACTGTAATAAATACTATATAAATTATAATATCGCTAGCACATAATACAAAAAATTATAAAATGTTTTTAAAACAAATTATACTAAGTTGTTAAATCATTTATTTTTGTGTACCTGGACTAATAAAAGAAAAATAGCAAAATCATCAATTGTTGTAAAGTACCAAGTAGTCCAAGTAAAAAAAAGAGTGGTAACACTGCAATAAAATGTTTCATGTATGCGGGGTAGATGGCGCTTTTCATAATATATAAAAAATGTTTTAAGTTACCAGGGCATGAGGTAAATAGTAATAAACAAATATTACTATACTATTGCATTAGGTTAATCCTGTAATAATAGTTGTATTGAGATAATAAATAAATAAATCTTAGGTTCAACTCAGAATAGGAAAGTTTTAAAAATGTAATTGCTTTAAGATATGTCGAAACAACAGTCAAAAATGAGCGAAGAGATCAAGAAAAGAGCACCATGTATTGAAGTTTAAACTCCTTTCTGGTGGTATTATGGAACACGTATACGACGCGCACCGGAGTATTGAGTTCAAGCCACGAGCTAACGTTTTTCCGTTTAATATGAGTCCGAATATAGGCATGCAACGCCGCGCTACAGACAGGAAATAGATTGAAAACTCAGAATCAAAACTCCATCCGTGCGTCCTTGAGTCGACGCACGCATTTTTTCTCCTTTTCAGATATTAACGAAATCACCATTACAAGCTATGTATTAGGTTTCTTATGATTTTTTTTGTCTAACCCATGCTGTCCAACTACTGGGTAAAGGCCTCCCCTAAGTTTTCCCAAGCGGTCTTGTCCTGCGCCAACTCGAACTGGTCCTCACGGTATACCTCCAGGTCACGTGAGTTATTAACTCAGATGAAGTAAAAAAAGGTAGATACAGCGCGGTCTTTTGGTAAAGCCAAAAAACTCCGCTCATTTATGTAAACACACGCGTTCACGCACACACATGCATCAAACTACGCTCATTTTCGGCAGTACATGACGGGGCGTCGTAAGGTAAATTTGCCTGCAAAATGCCGTGCTGTGTAATAAAATGGTGCAAATACAATACTAAAGTGAACAAAAAGTCTGAAGCAATATTGTTTCACTCGTAAACACTCATTTAACTATATTTTATTCTGTTATTCCAACACAATTTTGAAGGTTATGTGAAGTATGAATGTCAATGGTACGACATTACGTAATGGGAGAATGTTGCCAGTATTTCTTATTTCTAACGGTCCAAGTTTGGGTAATTAATTTTAGGTTAAGTTTTAGAAATATATGTAGTCAGCATATTTTGCTTTAATTTCGTGTAATTTAACTCACTGATGTTTCTGTTTTAATTCTTGAGTACTTACAAACTGTTTTATTAACAAAAATATTTATGATTTTAGACTTCCAACGAATATTTTAATAAAACATGAATGAAGGGTAGCTGCTATGAGACTGAGCTGAAATGAATCAAAATGACAACCATCCCCCAGCTCGAGACACAAATCTTCGTGTATTTAATAACCATTGGTCAATTGATGATTCAAATTTTGAAACAAACAACACATTCCAAAATGCAATAATTACAAGGCATGTGACATCAATCAACAGGCACTGGCTCCATGCTTTGAGTTCAATGTGTATTAAACAGTAACTTATTAATAGAAAATATACTTTACTTACTGGGAAAATAGTGGGAACCACATCATCCTTAAGCCGAACTACATCAAACGTTCTGTTTATACATTCTCTTTCAAGATGCAAGGAGCATATTCATTCTTCTTACTGCTGCTGGTTTTACGTTTACCTGGCTTATATTATCAATCCACAATTTATGAAGGCCTTCATTCTTTGGGAACCTAAAATAATTATTATGCATCCTTAAGGCCGAATACGAAGAGAACTGGCGAAAATTAATGTATTTCTCTTGACTAGAACTTTGACCTGAAGTAGTTCTAAGCTTTAAAACATTTTTGTAGGTTTGTTCGGGTCCTTCACAAGGTCACCGTCATTTTAAAATTTTAAAATAAATGAATATACCAACAAATCCAACTACCGGCCTATCGCCATCACCTCCTTGTTCTCCAAAACAATGGAGTCCATTGTAAACTGCCAGCTCATGAGGTACCTTGAGGATCACCAGCTGATTAGTGACCGCCAATACGGTTTTCGCCGTGGTAGGTCAGCTGGTGATCTTCTGGTCTACCTAACTCACAGATGGGCGGAGGCAGTAGAGTCCAAGGGGGAGGCATTGGCCGTTAGTTTGGACATTGCGAAGGCCTTCGATCGGGTTTGGCACAAAGCGCTTCTTTCGAAGCTCCCTTCCTATGGGCTTCCCGAGAAATTGTGCGATTGGATCGCCAGCTTTCTTGCAGATCGGAGCATCAAGGTCGTTGTAGACGGTGCAAGCTCCGATTGCAAGCCTATTAATGCTGGTGTTCCACAGGGCTGCGTGCTATCGCCAACGCTGTTTCTTCTGCATATCAATGATTTGTTGCAGACCCGTAACATTCATTGCTATGCAGATGACAGCACTGGTGATGCTCTTTACACCGGCCGAGCCAATATTTCTCGGGAAAACATCTCTGAGTGCCGGGACAAACTTGTGTCTGAAGTCGAGTCTCTGCTGGACAGAGTCTCGGATTGGGGGCGACTAAATCTAGTCCAGTTTAACCCCCAGAAGACACAAGTTTGCGCGTTAACCGCTAAAAAGAACCCCTTTGTCGTATCCCCTCAGTTTCAAGGAACTCCCCTTGTTGCCTCAGCCAGTATCGGAATCCTCGGCGTCGACATATCGAGTGACGTGCAGTTTCGTGGTCACTTGGAAGGGAAGGCCAAATTGGCCTCTAAAAAGCTTGGCGTGCTCAGCAGAGCGGGACAGTATTTCATGCCAGCACACCGCCTGCAACTTTACAAGGCGCAGGTTCGGCCGCACATGGAATACTGTTCCCATCTCTGGGCTGGGGCTCCCCAGTACCAGCTCCTTCCACTTGACCGCATCCAGCACAGAGCAGCTCGAATCGTCGACGACCGAGTGCTTTCCGATCGGCTCGATTCACTGGCACTGCGAAGAGATGTTGCATCCCTTTGTATTTTCTTTCGCATATACCATGGAGAGTGCTCTGAGGAATTGTTCGGATTAATCCCAGCCGCCAAATTTCGTGAACGCACTACGCGGCAAACGTCCCGATACCATCCACACCATCTGGATGCTTGGCGGTCCACCACTGTACGTTTCAAAAGGAGTTTTCTTCCGCGTACAACCTCTCTGTGGAATAATTTACCACCGGCGATTTTTCCGGACCGATACGACCTGGGGACCTTCAAGAAAAGAGCTTACTCCTTTCTAAAGGGCCGGCAACGCATCTGCAATTCCCCTGGTGTTGCAGTTGATCATGGGCGGCGGTAGTCACTTAACATCAGGTGAGCCACATGCTCGTTTGCCCCTCTTCTATAAAAAAAAATGTTAAGAAATGATATATAAAATTATTGTTCTTCCAAAACTCTGTGAATTTTAATTTAGGAAAAAATCTTTTACGTAAAAATGTTTGTATTGTGATTCCGAAGGTACCTGCTATCTTTATTTTCGATACAAGATATTATTTATTAACATAATTCGTTTTAATTAAAAACACCTAATAATAATATCGTATATTGCCAGATAAAAGTTTGCCGTAATAAATTACCAGGCGCTTAGACGTGTGACGTAAGGTAACAACAGTCGATGTGTCTGTAGCGAAAATCGTTAATTCAGTGTAGTTTTATACGCGTTTAAGTGTCTATAAATGTAAATATGGGTAGGAAAAGAAATAAATGTTACCTAAGTGGTAAAACAAAGAGAGTTTATCGCATGAACGCTGCTCGAATGTTGTATTTTGAGGTTAATACTTATATTTTTGTAAGGTAATTTTTTGTTTGAGGCTGCCTAATAGGTTGCATTTTTACTATTTAAATTAGCCAAACTGATCATTTTATACTTTTCTAGTTTCAAGAGAGAAACACTAAAAATGTACCTAAATATCAAGACCCAGTCGGAAAAGAATGTACAGAGTAGTGCAAGCACAGAGACCGCAATTAATGTCATAGTCAATGTATTGTCCGAAAGCATGGTGTAAGTACATAATTAAGAAAAACCGAAATACTTCGGATGTGAAGTGATTGACCAGTCGGAGTAGTCTTGTGAGAATTTACATACACAGTACCTATCCCCACTATGGGGCGATCACCGACTTTTTGGTTTTTTTTTCTTTATTATTTATGCAATTTGCATTACGGCATCTTGTAAGACTCACAAGAACAAACATTTTCAGTTATATGAGGTTCTTTCCGTACGATGCACCAATTAAGAAAAAAAATCGTTATCAATTCAATAACTTTTCGAACAATATTTTATAACGAATAAAGTATAGAATTTATAATCTGTAGGAACTAATATTATAAATAAGAAAAATTTATTTAAGAAGTAAGCAATGCTCTCTGTGTTCATTACTCTGCATCTGAGCTAGTTCAGTCAAATATAATCAAAGCCCGTACGGCTTTGATTATAGGTATTATACATGTCTATATAAACAAAGCGTAGGTACTGGCGGCGCGTGGTTTGCTGCGAAACGAGCAAGGTCATTCGCGTCATATTCGGCCTTAAGTACAAAAGAAATAACCTCATAAAATCTTTTGAAGAATAAAACTATCATAGAAAATTCTTGATTTACACTATTTTCAAGTTCTTTCGTTAAAGGAAAGGCTCTCAATCGATCGTTTTTACGTGTCGTTAAATATACAGTTTACGTATCTAAAACGTTATTTGATCATAGCACTATATTATCAGTATTACTGTTAAACAATATATCGATAATTTCAAAACACGATGTTGCGTAAGGACAACATTACATTAGCATAGATTAATTCATTAACATAGATATTAAGACTTTCCTTATATCTATGGTATAAATGTAAGCAATAAAAATGTTTACTTTTTAATTTTACATGATAATAGTCATTTAAAATTCTATAGTAGGTGCCAAATCGATTGAGAAAAACGAACAATGACCTTTCGGTCGTTTAACCAGGGGCTACAAACCTTCAATATACAGTATGTAACAAAAACCCTGTTGGTCGTTTCAGGGACGTATAGGTGTACACATAGGCATGGTAATTATGATAATGAAATTTTTTTTTGGTTTAGTATTTTTTATAGTATAAGGAGACAAACGAGCACACAGTCCACCTGATGGTAAGTGGTTGCTGTGGCCCATAGACATCTACATCTATCCTCGATTACGAATCAAAATGCAGATGCGTTGTCACCCGTGAGGACTAAGATGGAATGCCTCGTTTCCAGTAAAAAGGTTCTCCGATTATCTACACTCACCATACGAAATACAGCAGCATTAAGCTACCATTTCACGCTGGTATTCTGTGAGAGCGTGGTCCTTCCCCGGTCGAGCCGACTCATTCGTGCTACAACTATACATCTAGTATCATTATGTATATTATAAGTATCATTTGAATACTTATGTTATACATTTCCACTTTTTTGCTAAATAGATCTACGAAAATATTTAAAAAGGTTATTTCATGCATAAAATATCGTGATTAATTCCAAATTTGCATCTATTTGTAGGAGAAATTTAGTACGTATTTTTCATATGAAATATTATTCGAAAAAGAATTTATGTAGTAGGTAGTAATTATTTTTTTAAATAAATTCATATTGTCGTTTATTGCTAGAATATAATAAACAAAACAAAATTAATATACGCGGCGTTTTGCGCGCTCTTTGAACACAAAAGCGAAAGCCGACGAAGGACTTAGGTACTAGGAAAAACCCAAAAAAACTCCACTCTTGGAGTGATAAAAAGAAGCGTCCACTATATGCCGATTAACTAATTATGATCCAATATCTATTATTGATTCTGTGCTAATATTTAGTAGTAATATTTAAAACATGGGAAGTTTTATGAACATAAAATTTTGTCACAATTCAGTGGTCAAGAATAGAAATATAAATAAGTATTGTTAATCGTCGGTCGATAAAAAATTGCTAATTTTGAAAAACATAACAGCATAATAGTTTAAGTATTTGTTATTGTGTGGATTTATAACACAATTTTTTAAATGTTTCTTGTTATAAAAGTGTTTTAATGTATTTTTATTAATTCTACCTATAATTTAATTTCTTAATAACACTTACGGACGCTGTCTGAAATAAATAAATAAATAATAACTATTATTAAAAAAAATAACATAAAAAATCACGAAATTTGTATCGATTTAGAAAATATCAAAATTATGTTATAGAGTACAATAGCTTTGCCACGTCTATGCAAACAAACAAGCATCAAGCAGTGATATTGACGGTTGTGTTTTATATTGCGAAATTAATATTCCGCCGTGAGTGACTTGTGTGCGATGTCTTACTCAAACGAGGAATATTTTAATATGTTGATGTGTCTCGGGAAATGTAACTGCAATTATGCAGCAGCACGAAGACTTTACGGGGAGTGCTTTGCTACTCCACGAAATATACAATTGCCGTCGGCAATGACGTTCCAACGACTTCACATTCGTATGTACAATAATGGCAGTGTGCATGGCCGTGATCAACAACGTACAGATTCAGGAAGACCGAGGATGTACGACGACGACATCGAGGAGCACATTCTCGACATGTTTGAGGAAGATGCGACGTGGAGCACGCGCTCGGTGGCACGTGAACTAGGTGTGAACTATATGCGCGTTTGGAGAGCCCTCAAAGATGATGGCCAGCACCCATATCATTATCGTCGAGTTCAGACTACGAGCCGAGAATGGATTACTGTAGATGGTTACTTGATAAGGTTGAAGGAGATTCTGAGTTTTTGAACCGCGTACTTTTTACGGATGAATACTCTTTTGTAAGAACAGGTGTATTTAATGCTCATAATGAACACTTATGGTCAACGACAAATCCGCATTCGTATAAACTAAGCCACTTTCAACACCGATGGAAAATCAATGTGTGGGCGGGAATTATAGGTGACAAAATTATTGGTCCGTATTTCCTAGACCACACAATGAGCGGTGAAAACTACGGACGTTTTTTGCGAGAAGAACTAAGCAATGAACTTGACGAAATAAGTTTAGACCTCGTTCGTCGCATGTGGTTTCAACACGATGGTGCTCCACCGCATTTATCCCGTTGTGTAAGAAGTTTTTTTGGATACTGAGTTCGGTGAAAGATGGATTGGCCGCGGTGGACCGGTCAACTGGCCGGCACGATCACTTGATCTCACACCTTTAGATTTTTATCTCTGGGGTACGATTAAGCAGACTGTATTCTAAAAAACATGCGATACCGAGGCAGAAATGCGTATGCGTATAGTCGCAGCCTTTGAAAAAATAAAGTTCGAAATGTCTGTTATGCAACGCGTGCGTTCAGACATTATAAGTCGGTGTCACAAATGTATAGAGGTACAAGGTGGACATATTGAACAACATCTTCGTGCTCGTCAAGTAGACATAGTGATAAATTAGTGTTTGACTATAACAGCTGTGATGTGACGAGGTCACGACCTCAGTGTGCAGTTAGTGTAGGTAAGACGCGCGCGCGCGCGCCCCGTCTTTGCCACCGCCGGCCGCCACCCGCCGCTGTCGATAATTCCAGGCAGAGGTAATCAATCCACATAAAATTTACAAATATTATTTAATTAAAATTTAATTTGATTATTTTTATGTCGAGTTTTCTGAAGTAAAGTTATTTATATACGTTTGAATACTGATTCTGATAACGCACTTAACGGGAACCACAGGGTTTTGTTACATATTGTATAGGCACTTTTTATGTACGTCACCGCCGGCCGCCACCCGGCCGCTGTCGATAATTCCAGGCAGAGGTAATCAATCCACATAAAATTTGCAAATATTATTTAATTAAAATTTAATTTGATTATTTTTATGTCGAGTTTTCTGAAGTAAAGTTATTTCTATACGTTTGAATACTGATTCTGAGAACGCACTTAACGGGAACCACAGGGTTTTTGTTACATATTGTATAGGCACTTTTTATATGTAGCACTTTCTTTATTTATAATGATTTTATATTATTTTTTATAATGATTGATATAATATCAAGAAGATAAAGATCGCTATAGAAGAAAAATCATCTATTGTTATAAAGTACTTTATTCATTTAACAACAAAAAGCATTAATTTATAACACATATTATAAAGATTCGAGTGATAACGACACCGAGTAAGTACGTACTTATTCAAAAGATAAAACTTTATTTTCAATATTATATAAGAACTTTATTTTTATTGGGTGCAATCATCACTCGTATCTTCACTTGATGTGTATTCGGATGAACTGTCTGTAACATTCATTATAAAGGGATCTGCAGTTTGGTCAATTCTATCATCCATGACACATGAAAAAAGGTGACGCATCTCTGGCTATGGGTGTGTGTGTGAACCGCAAGCACCAAAAATATGTTGTGTGGTTTATTTTATACAAGTTTCAATACATTACAAGTTGGATGTTTTTGGTGACGAAAAAAATACTAGTATTTTTTTATATATATTACGAAAAAAATACTAGTATTTTTTTATATATATTACGAAAAAAATACTAGTATTTTTTCGTAATATAAAAAAGAAAATGATAACACTAATTTATACGTGGTAGAGCCATCCTGCAGTTATATCAGTAGTATAGTTGTAGCACGAATGGGTCGGCTCGACCGGGGAGGGACCACGCTCTCACAGAATACCAGCGTGAAATAGTAGCTTAATGCTGCTGTGTTTCGTATGGTGAGTGTAGAGAACCAGAGATCCTTTTTACTGGAAACGAGGCATTCCATCTTAGTAGTCACGGGTGACAACGCATCTGCATTTTGATTCGTAATCGAGGATAGATGTAGATGTCTATGGGCCGCAGCAACCACTTACCATCAGGTGGACTGTGTGCTCGTTTGTCACCCTACACTATAAAAAAAAACTAATGTCACCAAGAACATAAATGTGAAAAGGGGGCAAATTCCTTACAAACGTCGTGGCTTCGCAGATATAAAGAGTTAACATCAGTCTATAGCAGTTGCTTGAATCTTAGGATTTACCTATAAGAATGTACAATGTTCTTAGAACTGCCAGTGAGTGATTAATAATGGCGCTTTTCAGACATTAACTCAAGATTTACAAAAGTTTCATTCATGAAGTTTGAACTTTAAGGTATGCAAAAAATAAGGTCTAATAGTTTTATTAGTTGTAGTTCAAGTAGCTGGAAATGGTTCATGTTGTTCGACGGCTCCCGTGGTGCCAGGGGCTTAGCATTAAGGGGTGTCCCTGACCAAAATGTTGCGAAAGTGCGTTTTTCAGACTCTATTATCTCATTAGTTATGAAAAATAAACTTCATCTAAAAATACATTATTAATGTTCGATATCTTATCATTACATTCCATGTTCTAATTTATTTTTATGTGCTATAAATACATTTAAAATCAACTTTTAAAAAATGACTAAAATTCTTGATTACATGTATCTGTTGCTAAACGCAACGCTCTAATCATTTGAGGATTACACTAATGGATAGATAATTAAAAAATCTATATTCTCCACGTTTTATTTACATTTTTAAGTTCTTTTTTCTTTTTTAATTGAAATAATTCCGAAAATTGTGTGACTTCTATGCTAAAGGGGCGTGCGCAAAGTGCGGGCGGCATTACGCTGTATGCGTTGGTAGGAGGTGGCCGCGTCGCTCGTCGCCGTCGTCGACGTTCCGTATTTCGCCGCAAACATAATATTATTTGAGTACCTACCAACCGATGCGCTTACGTCACGGTAATATTATTTATACGGTATTGTAACTCGACCGTATATTTCAAATAAATCCTACAGCCGTGCGGTACGTAAACATGCGATAGGGCTGCCTGTCTCCAGCATTTTTAAATTTACCTATTGATTTATATGTTGTATAACTCAATGCATTTGCCTACTTTGTGTTTCCATTTAGTTTTATGATTGTACTTAAATATACTTTTTTATATAAACAAATATATAATAGGTACTTTGTGAATTGAATAGGAAGTGTTCAATAAAAATGCGTGTTGTTTTTTGATTGGTAGATTTAATTAAAAAACCATGTTTATTTTTGAATAACAAATCGGTCTTACAAATTTGCGGCCGAAAAATATTTGATATTATTCGTACGTCTCATTATATATATAATGAGACGTACGAAATTCTTTATCAAGAAATATATTAAAAATCCGCATTATAATATAAAGCTTAATTAAACATTGTTTTGGGAAACATGGACAAGTTGGAGTAAAGGAATATCTTTTACTTGGTTGTAGATACCTGCAGCTACTTTACAATTTATATGTTTGGTTTTAAATGAAGTTTGGATTTATTATTTTTTTATTTCTATTATATTTTCTGAAAGGGTCCTAGGAAAGGAATTGTCCACCGCGCTACCCCAATGCGTGTTGGCGAACTTCGCATGTCTTCGAAATATTTTTTTTCCTATTTCTCAGACCTGCAGGTTTCCTCACAATGTTTTCCTTCACCACTGAGCACGTGGTAAATAAACACTTAAAATTGCAATTAACAATTTCATTGGTGCCGGCGGGGATCGAACCCGGTTTGCTCGCGCACTGTGAAAATTTCAGCAAGCGCTTTCATCTGAGTTACCACGGCTCCTCTCCTCTCGAGCTAGAGACTTTATTTTATTTATGGTACGATTTTTGTCGCATGCCAACCCTTACTTTTGGTTCTGGCAAAATATTGTGAAACGTCTGGGAACGTCAGAATTGTGCAAATGTTGGTCGCAGATATTTTACCTGCACTTCAAAATTTTATTGTCACAGTATTTTAAACTATTTTTACGGATTTGATGAACCATATTAAATAAAAAATAGTCTCCTATCTTTCTCTGTATGTTTTGATCTCCTAAAACGAGTTTGAGTTGGTAAAAACAAAGGCAAACTTAGGGTAGGGTTGTCAATTATTATTTTGATAATAAAACAAGTGAAATTCCGCGGTTTTATATGCGCCAGCGTGAACGTATTAGAACATAATATAATATACCTATAGTAGAACATAATATAATATAATATAATATAATAACCTTTATGTTTTACATAAATATCCTAAAAAAACGTATTATTTTAATATGTTACTTAGTACCTATAAAATTAACAAGTTTATTGCATTTTTATTTGAGTAATTTTTTATGCAATTTCTTTATCTACGTCTATTTTTAGGAACCTTTATTTAGTCTGAATCATACATAATACTATATTACTGATTTACTTACTTATACGTAGTTTTCTTTTTTGCAGTCACAAATATCTTGTGGGGTTGAAAAAGGCAGTAATGAAAAAATAATAAGAAGAATAATAATTGATGTCAGCCACTTCTTTTCATAAAAATTTCAAATTATGGTCCATTAGGTTGCAGCTTAATCGAACCACAACTTATAATAATAATAATAACAATAATAATCCCAGTCAGCCTCTCGGGTCATCTGAGGCGACTGGGACTCCGTGACGGACCGCTCCGGGCTCAAATGCAAAAGGCGGTGCTCCTCGATACCGCCCGCATCGTCCGCCGGTTTCTTTCCCTTTCCTCCTAACCCTCGGCCGTTTGGTCTCCCCTGCCGAGGGCTTCCATCTGGTTGGGCTTTTATTTATTTATGTATTTTTGTATTTATTTTATGTTATTGATATTTATGTATATTTATCGTTTCATTTTAATTTATAATTATATATTTATATAACCCAACCAGATGAGAAAACTATGTAGATACTTTAAAAACAATAATAATATAATATTATTTTATTTTATTGATATTTATGTATATTTATCTTTTCATTTCAATTTATAATTTTTACATATTTAAATATTTATAGAACCGAACCAGATGAGAAAATTATATGGATACCCCCCCCCCCCCCCCAGGATATAATCGGAATCTCGGAAACGGCTCCAACGATTTTAGCGACGCTTGGATTTATTTTTAGAAAATGTCCTTTTGTCCGTGTTTTCAGGCAATAAAAAAACTGCTACAATATAAGAAGGTAAATTTCGACAAATCACTAACGATCGGTTACAGCTCAGGTGGTATGTCGGTCGGGCGTGAGATCGAAGTTCCGTGGTTCGCGTCGTGACTCTGGTCCGGCTGTTTTTCCTTTTTTTTTTCAAGTTCCCTTTTGTAAGAAAATCTATTATTTCGAAACCTTTTTTTTTTAGTAATTTTTAAAAATACGAAAATTTTAATAAAACTAATTGCACTCATGATTTTTTATTCAAATAATCAGTTCAGTTTTTTCTATTCTGTCAATAAGATCAAAAAATATTATTTAAGTTTCATCAGTACGTAATTTATAAATGTCATTTCAAAAAAAAACGAGCAAAGCTCGATCATCCGGGTACTATATATATATATATATATATATATATATATATATATATATATATATATATATATATATATATATATATATATATATATATATATATATATATATATATTATACACATAACCACTTATATATATATGGGCGTATGTATGTACATATGTGTTCATTTAATAGCTGCAGTTGTTTGTTTATAATTTAAGGAAGTTAAAAAATTTGTAATCAATTTCTTACATTCAAGATAATAAAATTGACTTTATATTTTATTTTGTTCCATTTGTTAATACCCACCCAGTATTACTAATCACAAATAATCACAATATCTCATTAGTTATTGTAATTGGGTAAAAAATATCTATTTAGTTACTAATGCTATATTTATTATTTTAATAATTACCTACCCAGTAGGTAAATATTAAAATAATAAATGTAGCATTATAAACAGTAAATCTCCGTCAAACTCAATTTACTAATATTGTTCCTAAATAAGGAATAGCAGATAAAAGATTAGTAATAACTGTTGCTCCTCAAAATTATATTTGACCTCAAGGTAAAACATATCCTAAAATTCTGTATCTAAATAAAATAATAATACCTACTATTCAAGTATATTCTCAATATGTAAGTAAATGAAAATAACCAAAAAATTAAGCACCATTAGCATGTAAAGTTCGAATCCATAATTAACATTTCGACAAATATTATAATTTACACTATAAAAAGCTAATTCGCTATTAGCAGTATAGTATAGTTAAAAATAATCAAAATAGTCATTTTTAATTATTAGATAATATATAAGAATACATATTTCTAATATAATGTAACTAATATACCGAATAAAGAAAATTAAAATACATTTATCATCGTACGCCGTGTCTATTTCCATAAAAGAGTTCATTGTCATTGAAAAAATAATACTACGTTCGTAGCAGTAGGTGGCGTCTTGCAGATTTGATTTAATTTGACCGAACGCTCAAGGTCGTTCGCTACAGGTATCGCCTTAAGACGGTTCCCCTAGCGAGAGACCTTGAGCGTTCGGTCCCATACAATCCACGCGCTCTCGCTACAATATATCACGGAAAAATACGCCCGAATTTTTGAAATTATTTCAATTAAAAGAGATAAGCGAACTTAAGAAATTAAATAAAACGTGTAGAATATAGATTTTTAAATTATCTATCCATTAGTGTAATTCTCAAATGATTAGAGCATTTCCTTTAGCAACAGATGCATGTAATCAATAATTTTAGTCATTTTTCAAAAGTAGATTTTAAATGTATTCATAACACATAAAAACAAATTAGAACGTGGAATGTGGTGATAGGATTTCGAACATTAATAATATGCTTTTAGATGTAGCTTATTTCTCATAACTAATGAGATAATAGTCTCTGGAAAACGCACTTTTGCCAGGTTTTGGTCAGGGTAGCGCCTTAAGATGCCGCGCTGAGGGCCGCGGGTTCAAATCGCGCACGTATCAAGTATTTGTGTGGCTTACAAATAATTGTTCCGGGTATGGATGTTTGTCCGTGTACAATTTTTGTTTGTAAACTGCTCCACGATACATGAGGAAATACTAGTGTGGCTTTTTTTTAAAGAAATATGTAAATATACAAGCTGTCGGTGTTTCGCCCTTATCCATTCTGCCATCTGCTTTCCACCATCAGACAACCAGGCAGTCGGTGGGTCTTCACATCTTTGTTGTCGATATTCCACGCATTAGAACCAAACGGTTTGCTTCGTTATTTGTAATGCATACAGCAAAAAAGTGGAATAATTTGCCGGCGTCTATCTTTCCGTGCGAATACTCTCTGGGCGTCTTCAAGGCAATAATGATTTTTTATCACGCTAAGACAGTGTGATATACAATCTAGTGCTACGTCACCACATATAACCACGTGGGATTATGGTCAAGCACTGGATTGTATGAAGTAAAAAAAAACTAGACATTGTTAAACAACTACGTATCTTAATGTCTGCCTTTCATTTCAGATGCACGAAGCACGCCCGCCCGCCTCTTGCCCACACTGTGACATGTCATTTTCTACCGAAACAAAGTTGAAAAGACACTTAAAAAACAAACACATGCGCAAGTATTTTGCATGTTTGATGTGCGAGAAGAGGTTTAGGAGCTACAAGGACAAACAGGACCACATGTGGCTGGAACACCAAGAGAAGAAGACCGTAGCAGATTGCTCTTTATGCAACATGAAGTACAGAAAAACCGGCGACCTCAAGCAGCACACTAGGGAGGTACATTTGCTACACTTAAGCCGTGAAGGTTTCAGACCAATTGGTCAAAGAGAAAAAGATATCAAAAAAGAAGCTAAAGATACTATGAATGAGTAAAATTAGAACCGCATCTTGATTTTTGGACAAAGATTTTGATGGAACACATTTTATTTCATATTGTGTGTTATTTCAATTGTTTTATGATTTTTGAAATGAAACTTTTTACGAGAGGGGTTTGAAATTTTTTTTTGCGCCCGAAGCAATTAAAGGGCTACCCTGTACGTAGGGAGGCGGAAAATGCATTACGCATACCACGATAGCCGGTCTATCGTGGTTATGAGGGACTCACATCCTACAGGGGAACCTAAGTGATACCCTCTAAAAACCGCCTTTGGGGACTGGCAACTGGCTGATTAAGCTTTATTGTGCCGTATCGTGAACGACCCTCTTTTGGGAAAAGAGGGCGCAGGCGGCTACGAGCCGCTGAGGGAGTGATTACGAAGGCAAATTAATTGTGAATAAATAATTTAATTTAATCAGAGTTGGCCTGAGCCGCCAGGAGGCAGTTCAGGTCGTTTGATAGTTTATTAGGCGGGTCCGAGTGAGAGTTTCTCGGCCTGCGGACTCGATAGCGAGAGGGGGGTGGGGCTGTAAGTAGCTGGCTCACGAATTAAATGGTTGGAGTGCGACTCTGAGGCTTTGAAGAAGTTCTCAGAAAGTTTTTTGAGAAATTGTTGAATTGTGGGGAGCTCTAGGTCCCGATGAAGGTCGGCATTACGGACGTACCAAGGTGCGTTCGCAGCTCGACGACAGAAAAGGTTTTGAACTATTTGGAGTTCATTAATAATTTTAGGGTCGGCGTGGGCAAAAACGGGGCCCGCGTAGGACATGAATGGTCGTATACAGACCTTATGAAGGGTACGCTTGTTTCTAAGGGACATTTTACTGTGTCGGCCCAACATACTGTTGAGCCTACTCGGGTAAAAACGTGCGTGACGGGTTACTCTTTTGACGTGGGGCCTGAAAGTTAGCCTTGTGTCTAGAGTGACACCTAAATATTTGGCAGTCGTATGCCAGGGGACAGGGGTCCCTAGCATACGTATTGGTGGAGTGTTTTTGAGACGGCGTCGTTTATTATCGAAGTGAACGGCGGAGCTCTTCTCAGGGTTCACATCGATGCGCCATTTTTTGAACCAAGCTCCTAGGTCGTCAACTGACTTTTGAACCTTGTTCCGTATGAAAGGTAGCGAGATACCTTTGCAGTAGATAGCAGTGTCGTCTGCGAAGAGGGAGAGCTGAACACCTTTCGACGAGATGGGAATGTTGTTGGTGAACAGGATGTACAGCAGAGGAGCAAGTACTGAGCCCTGAGGGACAACAGCTTTGATAGGGCGCTGTGAAGATAGCGTGTCTTCGTGTCTAAAACGAAAGGTACGATGCTTTAAGTAAGAGGCCACGAGACGTACTAGACGGTCGGGGAGACCTATTTTGTACAGCTTGTAGATAAGGCCTGTATGCCAGACTCTATCAAAGGTTTTAGCTATGTCGAAAAAGACCGCGATGGTCTTATGTTGACGAGGATAAAACTTCTTGGGGACATGAGTGTTGCGCAAGGAAACCGAATTGTTGGGGAATGATAAGAGGGTCACCGTCTGTGGGAAACAGATAGCGCCTCATACGAGTTTGGATGACTCTTTCGAAGAGCTTGCCCTTGAGGAGGCTAATGGGGCGATGACTGGAGGGGAGGTTGAGAGGCTTGCCTGGCTTGGGAATACCAATCACAGTTGCCTCTTTCCACGTAGTGGGAAAGTAACTAAGGTTGAAGCAGGCGTTGAAGATAATAGATAAATAGGTTAACACCTGCTCAGGAAAGTGTTTTAGGGCTTGGTTTGAGATGCCATCCGCGCCCAGAGCCTTTTTAGGCTTAAGTCCTTTGATGAGGGATGAAATCTCATCATTGGACACAGAGATAGGTTCGGAGGCTGTAGGGGGTGAGTTCCGGCGGCGGACCTCATCCTCCACTGTCTGGACGTGTGAGGGGTCGACGGGTTGAGAGCTAGGAGAGCATTGTGCGGCAATGCTATCTGCAAAGCACTCAGCCTTTTCCTCGTCCTCGAAGGCAACCGTACCGTTGGGACGGGAGAGAGGGGGAGTGTGGGTGATAGCGTCTATGCGGAAGGCTCTGGCCATCTGATAGTACGCTGTATGAGATGGAGAGATATTCTCTATGAGTTTACTCTTTTCGAGGTCTCGAAATTCAGAGAGGCGGAAACGGAGTTCTCGTTGAAGACGATTGGCCGTGCGCCTATATTCGGGGGTGGGATATTTTGCTGCTCTTCGGAAAGCAGCCTTTTTGGCTTTTAATAGGTTGCTAATATGTAGGGGAAGCCCACTATTGTTAGCAACCGGGACGACCCTTTCGTTCTCCTTAAGGGAGGATTTAATAAGGGTGGAGAGTGAATTGACCGCGGTGTCGATTTTTTCGGGACTCTCTAAATCCGACGGTAGGGAGATGGTAGAGTCCTGTGAGTCCAGAGCTTTAGCTAGGGACTCCTTGAATCCCTTCCAATTAGTGAAGGTTTTCGTGTGTATTGGGGGAGGTGGCTGATGGCCAAGAATGAGGGAGACCGGTCGGTGATCGGATCCTAGATCGTCTAGTGTCTCGATTGCTCTGAGGTTGAGAGAAACTCCTTGGAGTAACGCAAAATCTAGTACATCGGGGACGTGATCGGTGTTATCGGGAAAGTGAGTAACACCGAGGGGACTATGGACAGTAATATCAAGAGCCTGCGTGATATCGAGCAGTATCTTGCCACTAGGGGACGTGGTACGGCATGTCCATTCAGTATGCTTGGAGTTAAAATCTCCAAACATAATGACTGAATTGCCTAAAGATAAAATAGCCTCAAAATCTTTTTTGAGGGGATGGGTTCCTGAAGGGATGTAACAGGAGGCTATGAGGATGGACTGATGTCCAGTCATAGCTAGCCTGCATACCGTGGCTTCCATGTTGGTAAGCTGCGTAGTAGAAATGGGCGAGCAGTGAAGTGTCTTCTTGTAATAGATGGCCGTTCCGCCGCCGCGGGTCTGTCATTACGAAGAAGAGAGAAGTTTTTAATAGAAAGGCCTTTAGTGTCCTTAGTTTTGAGATTAGTTTCCTGCCGGGCTAGCATGAGCGGGGTACAAAAATTTTATCCCCCGATTATATCCACTGACAAGAGATAAAATTATCTTATCCCTATGCCAGAGCACGGCAACAGGGGAAAGGAGAAGTATATCCCCGTTTGACATAACGAGTAGACATATAACCCCGTCCGTAGCATTGGACCAATGATGAAAGAGAAAAATTATGACCATAGATTACCAGTACATATAAAAGTAAGCATCGATTACAACATATCATTATCTTGTGCAAACATATCGTATATATACAATACTTTTGGCTAACTTTACTTAGTATTTTTTTAGGTACTCACATCTATCAGAGTATTGGTAGATGGTAGTTACCAGAGAGGTACGGGTCAAGGCCATGGAATGGCTGTTGTTCAAACAACAGTCAGTAAATACCTGACCCAAGTTACTGGGGCTATTGTTAGAATGTAAGCGACAATGTACTTTAATTAGCCTCTTATGTAGGTAAATAGAATAGGTTTCAATGAGTAAACTTCTTGCATTTCATTTTTAGACTAATGCCTAAATGGATATCATTTCCGGGCGTAGCACAAACAAGGCAAAATATGGCTAGAGGATTCCTAGCAAAACATGGTCTGCCGGATATTCTTGGGGCTATTGACTGCACCCATGTCAATATTTTTCCTCCACCATTCCTGAATGGGGCTCAGTACATGAACAGAAAAGGGCGATCTACAATAAATGTTCAACTGGTAAGGTACAAGTTCTAGTTTTTTAAAAATCATAATATTCAATTTTTTTTAAATAAACAGTATTAGTTATATTCAAGACTAATTTTTCCTAGGAAAAGGTAAGACAAAAGACTATTTTCATAACTTTTTTGTCCCAGTGATAGATCCTGCAACCTTTCAGATTGCAGTCCACCTTTGCGCTACTGAGACTATGATTAAATGTTACAGGTTGTGGATGTGGATGATTTTAACAGTGGTAGAGCCACGCGGCAGCTTTGCTGTCGCACGTATGGGCCGGCTCAAACCGGGGTGGTACCACGACCTCACAGAATACCGGCGTGAAGTGGAAGCTCTGCTTCCGCGTTTCGTCTTGTGAGTGCAGGTGGCCGGAGGCCCAAATCCCCCCCCCCCCCCATCAACATGGTAGCGGAATTCAATGATAGACTACCCCAGGAGGGTACCAGCACCCCTGGAGAATCCCTCGCTGAGCATCCACGACCATGTTTCTCCACTTCTGAGCGTGGGTGCTCAGGCTGCCCCGCGTATTCTGGGGGGGGGGGGGGGGCAAAATTCCGCTCGGGGCAAACGTAGCAACAAGACCAAGGCGACCCCTGCCACGCTGTCCGTGAATTTCTGCAATATCAGGGGACTTCAATCCAACCTAAACGCCGTCCACTACCATCTCGAGACGGCGAGGCCGGCTCTGCTCTTTCTGACCGAGACGCAGGTGTCCTCTCCGGCTGTCTCGTATCTCTCCTGCCCGGGGTACAAACTGGAATACTCCTTTATGCCTCGGGCTGGAGTTTGCGTTTACGTCAGAGAGGACATCTGTTCTCGACGCCTCGGCAGACTTGAAGGTTCGGACCTGTCCATCCTTTGGCTACGCGTAGACAGCGACGACCATCCGCGCGTCTACGGGTGCCTCTATAGGTCCCACAGCGGTAATGCCGAAACAGACCGACTCTTCGACCACGTCCAAATGGCTGCAGATTCGTTGCTACAGCAGATCCCCTCCGCAGAGATCGTGATCCTCGGCGACTTTAACGCCCATCACGCCGAATGGCTCGGTTCACGTTTAACCGATCATGCGGGGAGATCTGTTCATGATTTTGCCTTGGCATATGGTCTGACACAACTGGTTACTTCGCCTACGCGGATTCCAGATGTGGAGGATCATGCACCTTCTCTGTTGGACCTTCTGCTGACCTCTCACCCGGACGGATATCAGATTTCCGTCGACGCCCCTTTAGGCTCCTCGGACCATTGTCTTGTCCGGAGTGTGGTGCCACTCACGTTGAAATCGCGGTTGCATTCCGCAGGCTGCCGCCGTGTTTGGCACTATAGGTCAGCCGATTGGGATGGGATGCGGTCTTTCTTTGCATCCTACCCTTGGGGGCGGGTATGCTTCTCGCCGGACGATCCCAACGTTGTTGCGGATTCTGTCGCTGATGTGGTACTTCAGGGTATGGAACTTTTTATTCCTTCCTCTGTGGTGCCCATTGGAGGCAAATCTCAGCCATGGTTTGGTCGCTCCTGTAAAATAGCATCATGCTATAAGCAGGAGTGCTACCAAGCCTGGGCTGACGCATCAGCGTTCAGGGATGTAAACACCAGCGCTCTAAAAAAGAAGTATAATTCCGCCTCTAAGGACCTAGAGGCGGAATTATACTTCTTTTTTAGAAGTATAATTCCGCCTGTGTGGGCCAGTGAGTCGTCCTCTGCACAGGGAGGACGACTCACTGGCCCACACCGCAAAGGAGAAAGCCGATCTTCTAGGCTCTTTCTTTGCGTCTAACTCGACTCTCGATGACGGGGGGAGTACGCCGCCGACCATCCCGCGGTGTGAGTGCTCCATGCCGGAAGTGCAGTTCACTCAGCGCTCGGTTCGCAAAGCACTCCTCTCCCTGGACATCCACAAGTCGAGTGGGCCTGACGGAATCCCCCCAATTGTGCTGAGGACGTGTGCTCCAGAGTTGGCACCGGTTTTAACGCGTCTTTTCCGGTACTCCTACTCCCTAGGCGTAGTCCCAAAATCATGGAAGACGGCTTTCGTCCACCCGATCCCTAAAAAAGGCGACCGCTCAGACCCGTCCAACTACCGGCCTATCGCCATCACCTCTTTGTTCTCCAAAACAATGGAGTCCATTGTAAACTGCCAGCTCATGAGGTACCTTGAGGATCACCAGTTGATTAGTGACCGCCAATACGGTTTTCGCCGTGGTAGGTCAGCTGGTGATCTTCTGGTCTACCTAACTCACAGATGGGCGGAGGCAGTAGAGTCCAAGGGGGAGGCATTGGCCGTTAGTTTGGACATTGCGAAGGCCTTCGATCGGGTTTGGCACAAAGCGCTTCTTTCGAAGCTCCCTTCCTATGGGCTTCCCGAGAAATTGTGCGATTGGATCACCAGTTTTCTTGCAGATCGGAGCATCAAGGTCGTTGTAGACGGTGCAAGCTCCGATTGCAAGCCTATTAATGCTGGTGTTCCACAGGGCTGCGTGCTATCGCCAACGCTGTTTCTTCTGCATATCAATGATATGTTGCAGACCCGTAACATTCATTGCTATGCAGATGACAGCACTGGTGATGCTCTTTACACCGGCCGAGCCAATATTTCTCGGGAAAACGTCTCCGAGTGCCGGGACAAACTTGTGTCTGAAGTCGAGTCTCTGCTGGACAGAGTCTCGGATTGGGAGCGACTAAATCTAGTCCAGTTTAACCCCCAGAAGACACAAGTTTGCGCGTTAACCGCTAAAAAGAACCCCTTTGTCGTATCCCCTCAGTTTCAAGGCACTCCCCTTGTTGCCTCAGCCAGTATCGGAATCCTCGGCGTCGACATATCGAGTGACGTGCAGTTTCGTGGTCACTTGGAAGGGAAGGCCAAATTGGCCTCTAAAAAGCTTGGCGTGCTTAGCAGAGCGGGGCAGTATTTCATGCCGGCACACCACCTGCAACTTTACAAGGCGCAGGTTCGGCCGCACATGGAATACTGTTCCCATCTCTGGGCTGGGGCTCCCCAGTACCAGCTCCTTCCACTTGACCACATCCAGCGCAGAGCGGCTCGAATCGTCGACGACCGAGTGCTTTCCGATCGGCTCGATTCTCTGGCACTGCGAAGAGATGTTGCATCCCTTTGCATTTTCTTTCGCATATACCATGGAGAGTGCTCTGAGGAATTGTTCGGATTAATCCCAGCCGCCAAATTTCGTGAACGCACTACGCGGCAAACGTCCCGATACCATCCACACCATCTGGATGCTTGGCGGTCCACCACTGTACGTTTCAAAAGGAGTTTTCTTCCGCGTACAACCTCTCTGTGGAATAATTTACCACCGGCGATTTTTCCGGACCGATACGACCTGGGGACCTTCAAGAAAAGAGCTTACTCCTTTCTAAAGGGCCGGCAACGCATCTGCAATTCCCCTGGTGTTGCAGTTGATCATGGGCGGCGGTAGTCACTTAACATCAGGTGAGCCACATGCTCGTTTGCCCCCTCTTCTATAAAAAAAAAAATGTTCAGTGCCGAATCATTAACATAAATGCACGGTATCCAGGGCGAGTCCACGATCAGTTCATATTTAACAAAGGTTAAATTGGAAATGAAACGTCTGTATGATAATAAAATCGGTCAATACAATCTTTTAGGTATAATGTTTTAAATCAAATTTTCAAACTTATAGTTCAAAATTTTAAATTAAGAAATATGTTAACTTTTAGCAAACCTTGTAAAATATCTAAAAGGCTAATCTGCATAATATTAGGAATTAAGAAAACACAAGATACACAATCATAATTTTTAGGGTTCCGTAGTCAACTAGGAACCCTTATAGTTTCGCCATGTCTGTCTGTCCGTCTGTCCGTCCTCGCTTAATCTCTGTGACCGTTAGCACTAGAAAGCTGAAATTTGGTACCAATATGTGTATCAATCACGCCGACAAAGTGGTAAAATAAAAATTGGAAAAAAATGTTTTATTAGGGTAGCCCCCCTATATGTAAAGTGGGAAGTGATTTTTTTTTAATTTCAACCCTAACGTGTGATATATTGTTGGAAAGGTATTTAAAAATGAATAGGGGTTTACTCAAATCATTTTTTGATAATGTCAATAATTTCGGAAATAATCGCTCCAAAAGTAAAAAACAATGCGTCCCCCCCCCCTCTAACTTTTGAACCATAGGTTTAGAAAATATGAAAAAATCTGAAAGGTAGAACTTTATAAGGACTTTCTAGGAAAATCATTTTGAACTTGGATGGAAACAGTTTTTGTACAAAAAAGACAAAAAGTTGTACAAAATAATTTCTGGACTAAGTTTGTAGTATAATCGTATATGCAAGCATTTTTTTAACTTCGTTTACATATTTTATTATCCTGAACGTATCTTTTTTCAAACAAAAAAAGAATTATTAAAATCGGTTCTCGCAATCCAAAATTACCACCGAAAACTTCTGGCACGTCTATGTATTAATTAGTAAACCAGTTCCCCGAGAGATGGCGCTGTAGGTACTTATTACATTGGGTCGGGTATTATCGAATTGTTCGGTTGGTCTGATGGTCTCTCCTTGGCATCGCCTACCGCGGAGCGTGCAATATTGCACGCTCCATGTTCTCGCACGTACCCACTACCGGGAGAAGTTGCAGGAGTGCGGAGCGCTGCTGGAGCGCGAACATAATGGATACCCACCTTTAAACTCATAAGTGGGAACACTTATTGTGACGGACGGGAAACTACGGAACCCTACACTGAGCGTGGCCTGACACGCTCTTGGCCGGTTTTATTTTATTGTTTGTATTTTTGTTCTTCATGTACAATTATTAAAATTTAAATTTTTGTGATAATCTGAAAAGAGAATTACAAGCATGAATTGATACCTATATTATAAAATACATCATTAAAAGAAACAAATATTTTACAGGGAACTCGGGCTATGCATTAGAGCCTTGGCTGATGACTCCAGATTTGGAAGCTGCACCAAATAGTTCTGCAGCAAAATACACACAATGGCATTGCCAAGTGAGAAACTGTGTGGAAAGGGCAAATGGGTACCTCAAAGGCACATTCCGAAGCTTGGAAATATACAGGGTACTCCGCTACAGTCCGGAGAAAGCTTCTCAACTAATATATGCTTGCGCAACACTATACAATATCATGCTACATTATAGGTATGATTTGTAAATATATGTACATTATAGATTACATTATACACATAATTATTATTGGAATGTTTGTTTACTTTTGATAAACTTTATAAATTTAATTTATATATTGCAGAATTCCAATGGAACAACCAACGGTCAACTCAGATGTAACAAGTGAACAAAGGAATCCTCTCACGACATCTGTGGATCAAACCAGGCTGTTGACAATTGCCCGGCAAAAAAGAGAAAGATTAATAAATACATACTTTAGCTAAAACTTATTTGTATGATTACCTTTTCATCCTTTCAAGTTTATTTCTATGACCTAGGTGGGCATTCTGTGCACGTAACAATTGGTTTTGTTCACACAGAAGGCTATTTTGCTTTTTGAGCCTTTCATCTATACTCTGAAAGATAAGGTCAAATTTATATAGATTAGCAAAACAATATTAATCAGGAAAGGAATAATAGCATTTTTTCAATTAGTAATGAAATAAAAAAAGAATTGTTACTTTAAACATGCATTATTTTCTTGCTGGAGGCGATTAAAAACATCATGCGACCGTTCGTTTTTGTTTTGGGCTGTAGCATAGCGGGTGGAAGGAACTGGATGGCTGGTGGAAGGGGCTGAATGGCTGGTGGAAGGGGCTGAATGACTGGTGGAAGGGGCTAGAAGGCTGTTGGAAGGGGCTGGTGGAATATTTTCTAGCTCGTCTGCGAAAGAGGAGGGTGCTGTAGAATGTTCAAACAATTTTGAATGGGTATCATGCTCCACCACCAACACTTCAATGATTTCCTGATATAAAATTAGAAACATAAGTTTGATAACATGCTTTCAAAGACAACAAAGCACAATTTTAGAACTAAATAAGAACACACATTTGCCTGACTTTTTGAAGACTCTTCAGGCCCAATACCAGTTGAGGACTCATGCCCAATAATGTTTAACAACCTTTGTGCCCATTTCAGACACAGTCGGGACCGTTGCTACATTGTCCGTAGTGCTGCGTCCACGAGCTGCCGCCGCGTTCTCGATACGCGCACCTTTTTTTAAATCTTTCCAAGTCTGCAATTAAAAGAATATTCAAATACTAATTTAATTTAAACCTGAAAATGTAATATGTTATGGACTTACCTGCTTCCACTGTTCAACCGCTCTATCTGGCCTATACTCTTTTAGTATGTCCCTAAGAATTTGCCACTCGGATTCAGCCCTTTTAGCTCCTAAGGGCCCTGTGAACTCACCGGTGGCAAGATGGTTGTGAGTCGACATAAAGTCCACCAACACATTTAATTGCTTTTTGTTTTAATAATAATAATAATAATAATTTCTTTATTTGCTTAAAACATGGTGTTTGTAGGTGGTACAGTAAAATAAGTTCACATGTTTTGCTTATAATTAGCATGCAAATTTAAGATTACATTCAGGTAACATTTATTTCAAAGGGGTCAAATATATTCATTAAAGCAATGTCAACCAAACAATAATTATTAAAGCTTAATGTCAATAAATTCTTCAATGTCATACACTTTAAGTTCAATAAGCCACTTATAGAGTCTCGATTTGAATAAAGTCATTTTGAGGTTTTTGATGTCATTAGGGATCTTATTATACACCTTAACACACATTGCTAAACAACTTTTTCTGAATTTAGCAGATCTTGGAATGACGCTTAATACTAATCGCTCCGGATTTCTTTTCCATCGAGAGTTTATATCTCTGGCTTTCTGAAAGAGCTCAGTATGGCGTTTTACAAAACAACTCATTTCAAAGATGTACAGTGCTGGCAAAGGAAGTAAGCCCAGGCTCCAAAACGCTGCTCTACAGAACTCGCCCGGTGGAATCCCACATATGGCTCTGATGCATTTTTTTTGCGCTATAAATACCCTTTGTCTCTCAGTACTATTGCCCCATATCATCACACCATAACGTAGAATGGAGGCTACATACGCGTGGTAAGTGGTAATGGCTGTTTGCAAGTTAGTTACACTCCTTGTTTTATAAAGAGCATAAACAAAGCTGTTAATACGCTTGCATAAGGCCTCAATGTGTAATTTCCAGTTAAGATCTTGGTCTATCGTTATACCTAAGAACTTAGTATGTGTAATTTCTTTAATCTTTTCAATATCAATGTTAAAATTGTATTTATCATATATATATGGATTATATCAAGGATTTATTAAATTGAATGAAATTTGATGTATCTAAATTTAATTTTAGATTATTTTCCTCTAGCCATTTAATAATGTTGTCAATAGTATTATTAATCTCAATTTCGTGGTCATGTATTGAATTGTATTTATTTTTTTCTGATGTCACAATTATTGATATGTCATCGGCAAACAAGATACATTTATGACCAGTAACTTTGGTTATGTCATTTATGTACAATATAAACATAAGTGGACCTAGGACACTTCCCTGAGGGATGGATACCACACGAGTTATTTTTAGGGTAGAAGAACATGTCACCAGTTCGCTATTTATGATTTTGTTAACAGTGAGGCGCTGACATCGATTCTTCATGTAGGATGATAGCCACTGTATTGTAGGTCCTCTTATACCAATCGTTTCAAGTTTATTTAATAAGAGGTCGTGGTCTACAAAATCAAATGCCTTGGACAAGTCAAAAAATAGACCTGTTGTTAGATAACCTTCATTCAATTTTGTGAGTATTGTTTGTACAGGAGTAAATGTTGCTAAAGTTGTCGACTTATCTTTTTAGAAACCGAATTGATCCTTACTAATGATGTTGTATGTGTTGCAATAATTAAGTTTTTTTTTCATTCAGAACCAGAATAATTAAGTTAATTCTGGTTCTGAATGAAAAAAAAAAAGAATTGTGAAATAATTGGCGATAAATATAGACGAGCAAGTAATAAAATAGTACCAATTATTTGTAAACAAAAAGATTTGTAGAGACAATTTTAAGTTTACTTTTCGTTTTCATAAAACAATAGTTATTTTAATACATTTAATGTGATAGTACTTACTTTTTGGCGCTCATTTTAATATATCAACCTCTCAGTATTAATTTTATTTATATAACGACTAGCTGTGCCCCGCGGTTTCACCCGCGTTTTTCTCATTTCCGTGGAAATACCGAGATAAAATATTGCCTATATTATAGCCTCCCTCAATAAATGGACTATTGAATATTTAAACAGTTTTCATATCAGATCAGTATTTCCCGAGATTACCGCGTTCATAACAAACAACCAAACTTTCAGCTTTATAATATTAAGAAAAATATAGATAAGGTTAAATTGTGTAAGTCGCAGGCAATAGCTGTCTATCTGTTTGACATTTAGCCAGACACATAGAATTACGACTACAGGCGGGAGTGTCCGTCCACTTTAAACCGGGTTAAAATATTATTTTAAAGTACTTCTGAGTAAATTATATTTTTCGTTTTATTTTCTTGTGGCAGAAGAATATATTGATTGTTTCCGCAACTTGATCTCGACAACGCGACATATAGTTGGCCGTGCGAAAAACAGTCTTGCCGTAAATCTAATCCTAGATATTTAAATGTTTGCCCCTGTGATTTATTTATCGTTACGGCAAAAGATAATTTAATTGGGAATTGGACTCTTTTAAAATGAAAAGGCAAATCATTTGGAATCATTGGGGTCCGAGGTATAAGTACTGTTTGACCAACCGCTGGACCAGTCAAAACTGTTGCAACGATCACGTTATTGCGAAGAAATTTAACCTGAAATCGAGTCCCGTTACATAAATTTGATGGCTTAAGATTTCTAAGTAAAATAATTGGGGCACCTATTTTTAACTTGAGAGAATGTGGGGGGAGGCCACTCGGGTTTAAAGAATTAAGAAATTCCTGTGGGTAATGGACTGCATCTTCTTGATCCATTACATTATCAATAGAAGTGTAATTGACTATATCCCCTGGAAGTTTAGTTAAAATTAAATCTTTAATTTCGTCAACACTACTGTTTCTCACCGCCAATATTGCTGTACCCCGCGGTTTCATCCGCGTATATCACGCGTCTCTGTCGCGATGATATGACACCTCGCTCATTTAGTTCAATCATTTTAGCTAAAAAATTAGCAAAATTAATGGAGTACTTTTATCTATCGGCATATACACGTTATACAGAAAATTTAAATTTTATCCACTCTATCATTATCATTATTTTTTGACATAGACTCCCCTCCCACACCCCAGTGACACCCGTATCGCATGGTGCTGGCAGTGTACGCGATAGGAAGGATTTTTCGACGTTACTATTGAATATTTTAACATGGAAAAGGAGTTATTGTGAGATAGGTAACTATAATAGTTAGACATATGGTATTGCAGACTTTTATGTAGATATTGATGTCCTCCTTAAAACTGTAGCACATCACTTTGCTCTAGTGTCAATAGTTTCCGCAGCGTACGCTTTAGAAGGATTTTTTTGTTTTTTTTTTTTTCACACCTTGGGTTACATTAATGAAGTTTTCATACGGATCCCTAACTTTTTTAAAACGTTCTATCGCCTATGTTCATCAGGAAGAATGTAGGATTCTAATGGTGAAAAAATTTTTCGAATCGGTTCAGTAGTTTCAGAGCCTATTCAATTCAAACAAACAAATAAACAAATCTTTCCTCTTTATAATATTAGTATAGAAAACGAAAACTTGTGACGAAAAGAAAAGAAAACTTATAATTGTCTGTAATTGTCAAAACCACGAGCACAGATAAAAAATAATGACTTAGTTGATTAGAGTAAACATCACGGACACTTCGGCCATTGGTGCCCACATATAAAATCATATGGAAACGATAATATGCAATTAAAATAATGAAATGGCTAAGGAATTGGTTTAAAAAAAGTCGGGATTTTTATGATATAAAAGTTTTTATTTTCACAAATACAGTTTTTAACAACTACTTTTACCAATTTTATTGCTTTTAACTTCTTTAACTTTTGTTTCCCGACATTTCAGGTGCTTTATAGCACCCAGTATTGGGACACCTACCTTCCACGATACCACAATACCTTCAGCTTTTTATTATTATTTTAATAGTCCAATCTATGCAGATTGAACTTACTCTATCTTTAAGTCTTGTAGTGGTATGCCTGGGTTTGGTTTTAATTTTATTAATTATAGTGTCCCAAGTAGGTGGTAGTACCCAACCGCCTTCTCTATTGAAATTAGGATGTTTTTAATTTCAATAGCCTCACATATCATCCTTGGTAGGAATTAAGGCTCTTTGGCGAGGATTTGTGATATATCAAATCTGATGTATGTCTATCTGGTTGGGGTGACAACCTTGACATACGGTAGTACAGCTAGCACACGCTCAACTGCGGTCGGCTTCACTCAGTCACTGTGACGTAGATGTGGGACCCGAAGCTTGATTTTGTGCAGAACCTGTTTGATGTGCTGAAGCTCCGCGGCCAGGTGCTTGCTCTCATAGATCCCATATGCTTTCTATAACAAACATTTGCTCACGGTAACTAACTGTGAAGGATGATGGTGAGATTCACCGCTTAAATATAAGTTTGTATGGGTCTTTTTTCTATGCACAGTGTGACATATGATGTTGTTAGGATTTTGGAGAACAAAAACATCTAGGAAAGCTAAGAAATTATTTGCCTCTAATATAATATCGTAATTACTGAATGGAATTTGGCACAAAGAGTGTTAACGATGGATAAAATTCATAGTAACAACATCCTGATTTAATATTTCACGGGCCATATTCATGAGCCGCTCTTATTTGTTTCTTGGTACTTGCAATAATGCCGATATGCATTCATCACTATCTCATGTTCCTATTTTCATCAAATATACAGCAAGTGCAAAACATCCACTATGTTTACTAGACATTTTGGGAACTTTAGACAGAGTTTATTGTTATTGTGCTTTTGATAAGCCTAGATAATAATGTACACTATATTCAGGCATACTGTGAATACTTTCAAAGTCTATAATATGATGGTAAATATTATCCTACAATAATGTAGAAAAATCTATAATTTGTGCTACACTAAATGTTTTAATATGATTATATAATGGGTGCGTTTGGCAGAAAAAAGCGCTAGCAAGCGCTAGCAAGCGCTTACAAGCGCTGAAATAGTTTTCGGCCAGGACACGATTGCTACTTCAGTAGCGCTGACACAATCCGCCATTTTGCTTATTTAATTTGTTTGTTTTGAAGTAGAGTTTATAAGCTGTTTTGTGCAATATTAGTTTTAAGTAATATAATGACAAGAATAAACATATACATGTTATTAAAAATTCATGATTGGTAAATTTTTAATATGAATACTTTACAAACATATATTTAAATTAAGGTTAGGTTCCCCGGTTAAAACTAACATCGTGTCCTGGAGGAAAATAGCTACTTACGATTTGACAGCGCTTACCGTTTACGATTGCCATTTTGCTTACAAGCGCTTGCTAGCGCTTTTTTCTGCCAAACGCACCCATTGATTCTAAAAGTAAATACCAAGACTTACTATTTAAATGGTAGTTACTGATTCTATATTCTGGAGGTACATAGCAATTGTATTCACAAAAAGACATACCCGCAATGTTAATGGAACTGTGAGTTGATTGGAATAGTTACAACCAGGAAAAAACATTGATTTTGTGTGAGTGGTGGTCTTACAAAATTAGGCAGCAGTATATTGTACGATGTATGATCTAAGCTTTGTTGTTCTAGGTTCAATATATTACTCACTTTAGATTGCAACGAGGACGGACTAGATGAATCAGATGGTTCCCGTTCTAAAGTTTAACGTGATGCTGCTTTATCAGTCCTTTGCCAGCAATCATGACACGCGATGACGATGGCAACTGAAATAATATTAAATAAAAAAAATAAGACAAAGTGAACAAAATAAAATAGATTTGTTTACTTTAAACTCAAATAAGGTCAATGGAGGCTATTGCAACTATGGGGCTAAAGCAACCAACAGCGATATCTTCTATTCTATGGTTTTTTAAATACAATGCAATCTATTGGCATGGAGAAAAATCATAGTTTAACCTATCATAAACAGATGGCATCTCTTAGATCGAAACTGTTTGACTTACCAGAGCTTTTTTGTTAGTCGCCATTTTGATCTCGTGTTTGTTGGAGAGCGTCTCATCAACTTTCAACAAAAAAAAATACTTATCGTGCATTTTAAGCAAGGGTTTATACAAGAACATAGAAAAACTAACGGTAAGTACTCTATAAACTTATTTTTATAACGTTAGATCCTTTAAATCGTAAGATAATGTAATAGTTACATTAGCCTCAATTTACCGCGTTGTGGGGCTATTGTGTCTAGTTATTTTAGTTACAATAGCCCCTTTGCGTTTGTATAAAAATAAAAATGCTAGTGATGTCGAATGTTGATAGTAAATCAATACAGTTACAGCACGATATGAATGCATTCGGGACCTGAGTAAATTGCTTAAATAAAGGGTAATGTATGGCACTGGCCCCACCGTAATATACTCTATCGTTTTATTTATTTTATGTATGTTTACAGTAAGAACATAGTGTTCTCTTTTATTTTTATGTTTTTTTTTTCGAGATATTTGAATTTAATCATCATTTTTTTGTTTAAAAGTTTGTTCTCATTTATTTCACTTGTTTTAGATGGTCCGAAAATATATTAAGAAAAAAGAAAAGAGCTATTCAAAAGAAAAGCTTCTCGAGCACTCGAGTTAGTTAAAAACAAAACGTTAAATAGCTACGAGGCAGCAAAAAACTTTAATATTCCGAGATCCTCATAGGAAAATTTAATAAATATTTGCCATTGATTTAGTATTTAATTTAATTAAGTTTATAGTCCTCATAAATAAATGTGATAAATATGTGCCATTGATTTAATAGTGAAGTGATTCGGTTTGATTTAGTATTATATTAAGTATATTATTCTTGTATTTAAACGTTAAAAATGTGATTAATATGTTCTATTGATTGAAACACAAAGTGATGTTAAGCTAAAGTAGTTATTTTATATCTGTTTTTTCAATTAAGCATAAAGTCCTCATAGGAAAATTTGATAAATATTTTCCATTTAAATTTTTTGTCCTCTAATAAAATGTGATTTAAATGTGCCGTTAATTTAGTATAAAGTGAATTCAAATAAATATAAATTAAAAACAATGCATAGTTTTATTTCACTTAGTCACCCATCATATTATCGATTACCTACACTTTTTTACAATTTATCGATATGTTTTACGCCTACACCTCACTAACCATATAGAAAATAGTCACATTAGCCCCCAAAAATACAAAATATACTTTTAGTCGTATTAGGACTTGACTGGTTCAACTTAGAGATCATTTTTGCGAAAATTTCACGCTGGAGGATCATGCCTCTGATTCTGAGCATATACGCTACAAAAACGAATAAGTTATTTTAAACAGTTGCATTTACCCCAACATGGGGCTATTGCGACTTTTTCTGCCGGCATGGGTTAATATTAAGATTTTGGGTAAATCATACAGCTTTTTGACATTATTATAGGTCGATACGAATCTCCGTTATATGCCTTTTTAATCTTATAGTTTTAATACATTAATCCAATAAAATAAGGTGAACATTTTTAGCAAAAGGTAAAAAAATTATTTTTTTTAGTTGCAATAGCCTCCATTGACCTTATAGGTAAATATTACTTAAAACTTAATGCCCTATATTTTTAATAATTAAGGACTGACTGCCTACCAGTAGTCCAAAAACAATTAAAAATCGACTTTCTCATTTCCTGGTATTTGATAAAAATTGTCCATTTTGTAACTATCTGGTGTTAGCTAGCTAATCTTATCGCCATGTTATAAATAAGATATTATGTTTGTCAGATATAGCTTGTGCATATGTTAAAAAATAAAACAACTTCATCATTTCATTCATTCATCACTATCAAATATCAGCACTAGAATTATTAAATTAAAACTGTTAAACACTTACTTTTAACTGTTGTCACACTAAAATGTGATCGACAATCTCACTTCATATGAGTTCTTGAAAATTTATTTGAAAAATAACAAACAAAATAACACAATTGCGACTATTTAGTTGTGAATTCTCTAGTATCTTTTTATTCGTTGAATTGTGATTTCATTTTCATTCCCAATTCGCATGACATATTTCCTAGCTGTCAGATTTGATGTTGCCACATAACTAACATAAATACACAGATTAATCTGTGCATAAATACAATGAAACGATATCGATTTTTATTCGATTAGTAATTTAATAAAAAAAGTAATATATGAGGCGCTTTAAATTCTACACGCTTTTTAAAATATATTTTCTTTTATTTATTTAAATTCTTTTTTCAATGTATTTTTAAGAACAGTTAAAATGTGGAGTAGCGTATTATCATGCTCTAAACAGTTCATGGTGAATCAGCTAAAAATTCACTTGTTTAATTATCATAACATGATTCCATTTTAAATGTATGTTTAAAACAGATAACAATTACTGTTAAATTGTGCAGCAGCATTTTGTTATACTCTAAAGAATTCATAGTAAATCAGCTAGTAATTCGCTTTTTTAATTATCATAACATCATAATATCAATTCGATTATTATTCGATTAATAATTCCATAAAAAGAGAATAATCTTGGAGGTGCTTCTTCTCGCTTTTTAAAATTTATTTTCCTTTATTTATTTAAAATCTATTTTAACACTCCAGTAGTCGCGCGTTCTACCATTGTAGAACGCGTGTACATTTTGTTGAATTTTGTCGCAAGTTGAAGGTCACTCACGCACAAATTCTCAGTATTCCTCTATTACTAGGCAATAAACAATTGTAGTGTCCTTGCAGCAACGGACGTGGCCGCATGTCTGTGAAATTTGGCGCCAAAAGGGAATTTCTACGATTGTAGAGCGCGCGACCACTCGCGTGACATTTTTCTCGTAAGTTGCCGTTCATAGTTTTTGTTGAAATAAGGTTTATTACCTTTTTATTTATTGTTATGTATATTTATTTTTATTGTTATGACATGTAAAACTTATTGTAAGGTTAGCAGTAACAAGACTGGCCCTTTTTTTTCAGAGAAATGGCTTCCCGGAGTGAAGAAGAGAGAATTAGTAGATGGCTGGAGGAAGAAGACACTGATCCTAGTGATATAGCAGAGAGTGACCCTGAATATCGATTGTTAGAAGAGGAATGGTTGGAAGAATCCCAGCACGATACGGACACGGAACAGGAAGCAAATAGCACAGAGTCCGACCTGGAACGAGGTATGATTACCACCCATGAATCCGATTTAGATTCCGATGATGATATACCCCTAAGTTCACTTAGAGACCAATATTATACGTCCAAAAATGGTACTAAGTGGAGGAAAACGCCTTATCCTGTCACAAGAACACGTACTTGTAATATTCTTACGGAACGAGCAGGGCCTAAAGACGCAGCCAAAAATTCGAAGTCCGAGCTAGAATGTTTTGGACTGTATTTTGATCAATCTGTTATAGACATCTTAGTAAACTCCACTTACATCTATATTGAGCACGTAAAATCCAAATTTTATAGAGACAGAGATGCTAAATTGACAGATATTTTAGAGATTAAAGCATTCCTTGGCATGCTCTTTGTGATGGGTGTCCATAAATCCGGAAGACGGAACTTGGAGGATTTTTGGAATACGAACCGAGGTACAGGTACCGAATTAATTTATCTCGTCATGTCACTAAAAAGATTTAGATTCTTGCTACGAACAATACGATTCGACAATATAAGAGACAGAGACGTACGTAAACAGCATGACAAGCTAGCTCCTGTGAGAGATATTTTTGAGAAACTGGTCGCCAACTTTCAAAAACACTTTGTGCCGGGTGAATATATGACATAAGATGAACAACTTGTAGCTTTCCGAGGACGTTGTCCTTTCAGACAATATATTCCGAACAAACCTGCTAAATATGGTATTAAAATCTTTTTACTAGCAGACGCTAAAGTACCGTACTCCTACAACATGGAAATATATGCGGGTGCCCAGCCTCCCGGTCCATATGAACAGTCGAACAAGGTTGTGGATATTGTGAATCGAATGGTTACTCCCGTGAATAACTCGAGTCGTAATATCACGATGGACAATTGGTTCACGAATATAGAGCAATGCACAGAGCTTCTAAATAAAAAAAATTACCGTTGTTGGCACTTTGAAAAAAAACAAACCACAAATTCCCGAATCCTTCAAGCTTACTAAACATCGATGTGAGAATGATTCAATATTTGGTTTCCAAAAAGAGGGGACTTTAGTATCATACGTGCCAAAAAAAAACAAGGTGGTGCTAATGTATTCTTCTATGCACTATGATGGAAATATCGATTTGACAACAGGAGAGAAACGTAAGCCAGAGATAATAACATTTTATAATAATACAAAATATGGCGTGGATATTGTGGACAAAATGTGCGGTTCTTACGACGTTTCCAGAAACTCCAGACGTTGGCCGCTCACTGTATTCTTTGATATGATGAATATAAGTGCCATAAACGGATATGTTGTGTATACAATAAACAAGGGCTACAGTAACAAGCCACGAAAAGATTATTTGTACGAAATTGGATTTCACCTTGTCGCTCCGTGCATAAAGCGCAGAATAACTGTCGAAAGCATTCCAAAATCCCTGAAAATAAAAGGAAAACTTCTTTTGGGTCTAAATGATCCCTCCGAGTTGAACCCGGGCCCAGCACAACCCTCAAACACCGGACGTGTTGGTAAATGTTCTTTCTGTGGCAGAGCGCGCAACAAGTCCACCAGGAAGCTTTGTTATATATGTAACAAGTGGATTTGTCTCGACCATCAGGTTCTTCTGTGTCCCGACTGTGCCAAAAACGAAGAAATGGAGGTGGAAGACATGACAGATTAAGAAATATGAGACTTATAATGTTAAGAGCAAAAATTTGGCGTTTTTTTTGTTATTTTCAAAAAGGCTGTTTTTTTAGTTCCTATTATTTTTAAATATGATTATGTTTTGTTTATTTTAGCTTTATAATAATAAAGTTTATCTCAATATTATACAAATACTTTTTATTTATGCAACTTTGCTTTAAAACTCCATCATTAAATATGTTCTACAATTGTAGAGCGCGCGACTACTAACGTCCCAAATAGAGGCGCGCCTACTGGAGTGTTAAGTGTATTTTTAAACAATAACAATAAATAGTAGTAAACCACAGCACTACTCTCCATCCTAATGACGACACTGTCGCGACTGGACGACAACGGCGTAGCTGACCTTCCTTTTTGAAACATTCTTAGAATGTTGTGTATCGATTTCAAAATCGATCTAACCGAAATATACAGACATCGATTCATAATATTTTATGTGTCGGGGAAGGCGTAGGCCAAGTGACGCACAGAAGAAAAGTCTTACACTCTTATGTCAATGGGGATTTGATATGATGCTGATGCTGCTAGATGATTTTGAGACTGAGAAAGAAAATGGCACAACACAAAATGAAAAACTGCTCTTCACACCCTAAGTAAAAAAACATTAATTGTAATTTTATATTATTATTAAAAAAGGTACATAATTATTCATTAATCAACAATTGTATATAATTATTCGCACTAGGTAAATCAGCCTTATAATACTAAAATCTTGGTCATGGAATAAATAAACATATTTGTTCACCAATCAATCAGAAATTCAATTCATCAATCAAAAATCAAAATTCATCATCATCGACGCTTTCCAAAATCCGAATGAGTTCTGAGGAATCGTTCATGTTGCATTGCTCTACTTTTCTCGGTAATCACTTATGACGTCATCAGGGTGTCGTCTATCCTTGATCACGGTGCCCAGTGAACTGATTTTCGATGACGCGCTAAAGATGCGCTAGAGTTGAGATATTAGATTTATTATGCGAAGATAATCTGATAACATTTTTTTATTCATGTAGCTAATTATAGTTTTATGTTTCTAACCTTTAATTGTATTCAAATATCAATAATAATAGAAAAAAAAACACCATTGAGCTGAATTTTGGATAGTTTTCAAGAAATCTATGCCTCCCGCGTTTGACACTAGCGGTCAACCATAGACGACTTTGGCGTGCTGGACATAGTATTTGCTTAGATAAAAATCCATTTTTATTAGTTCAATGTTTCTTAGTACTTGTGGCTCTAGAAGACTTGTTTTTTATACTCACATGTTGCTGGGTTATTCCTATTTTGAGGAGTGTAGAATTAAAATACCTGTAATAAATTTCCAATATCTATATTTCATATTTTTCGGAGCCGGGTTTTTTGTCAACTATAGACGTCGTTGGCGCTCAGGGCCCGCAGGTGTTGGTCAAGTATAGGCGACTTTGGCGCTCAAAAGGTTAAAGGATTCATGGTAAATCAGCTGGAAACTAACTTGTTTCGTTATCATAACATGATTCTCTTTTAAATGTATTGTTATAAACAGATAAGGATAACTTAACCGATCTTCTTTAAAAACAGATAAGAATAACAGTTCTTATCTGTTTTCAAAGAAGATCGGTTAAGATTAACAGTTAAATTGTGCCGTAGCATTTGTTACTCTCTAAAGAATTCATTGGAAATCAGCTAGTAATTCGCTTGTTTAATTATCGTAACATCATAATTATTTAAAAATTATATTAGCACTGTAATGATGACACCGTAAATAATCGATCGAAAAAGAGAATCGATTTTTTAAATGTGTTTTGTGATTGGCAACACTTTTTTTTATTCACAAACTAATGACATATGATTTACCTAATTTTTATTATTATGTTTCCGGTACTTTTAATTTGTGCAAAAATATTCCCATTGTTTGAGGATAAATGAATACCGCGATTAATAACCATAAATAAAGATATAATTTCTTAACAAATTCACATTGTTGGGCGTTCCATGGCCGAAAATGGGCGTCCCCCTTTTCATCCCTCGTTCAGTTTTATCCACCCTGCGAGCATGGGCCTACTGTGGATATAATATTCACAGTAGATAAAATAGGAGATAAACGTATCCCCGCAATTATTGCCATTATAAGAAAATTACCGAATACATCAAAATTGATCTACTGTAAGTCACGAAGTCATTATTTTTTATCTTTGCTCGTGATTTTGACGTTTCAAACAAATATACTAACAAATAGAATAACATTTTCTGTTCTTCAAACCAATTTATTTACCTTAAAATGAGTGCCAAGAAGTAAGTATGTATTATCACACAAAATGTTGTAAAGTAACTATTATGAAAGCGAAATGTAAACTTAACTAATTTTCTCTACAAGTCTTTTATCTTTACAAATAATCAATACTATTTAATGACCTGTTATTCTGCATTTATAGCCAATTATTTATTGTTCGGATACAGTCAATACATATTTGACCTTATTTTTCCGAGTATAGACGAAAGGCCGAATGAGCATAATAATCTTTTGTGTAAGCACGATCAATTACTTCGTACACAGAATGCCCACCTAAGTCATAGATATATAAACTCAAAAGGATGAAAAGGTAATCATACAAATAAATATTAGTTGAAGTATGTATTTATTAATCTTCTATTTTTGTTGAGTAATTGTCAACATCCGGGTTTGCTCCAAAGATGTGACGAGTTATCTATTGGTAGTTCCATTCGAATTTTGCAATTTACAAAATAAGTTAATGATTAGTAAACAAGCATTCCAATATAATTATGTTTGTGAAGATATACTCAAATATAATATACACATTATTTACAAAAAACAACTTTGATGTTCTATGATATTGTAGTGATGCATAAGCATAATATTTTAGTTGTTAAGCTTTCTCTAGACTGTGGTGGAGTTACTATGTCAATGCCCAGGCTTCGGAATGTGCCTTTGAGATAACCATTTGTTCTTTCCACACAGTTTCTCACTTAGCAATGCCAGTTGGTAGGTATATTTTTCTGCAGAACTCTTTGACAGATTTCAAATGTGGAGTCATCAGCCAAAGTTCTGATGTTAAGCCCGAGCCCCTGTAAAATATTTGTTTCTGTTAATCTCATTAATGCCTTATTATAATATTGGTGTCAATTAATGGTTGCTTATTGTCATTTCAGATTTTCACAAAGAATAGTACCTACTAATAAAGATATGATGAAGCATGAAGAATGAAAATTTTATGATTTCAAATAAAACAAAGAATAAATAATTTAATGATCATGATCATGTCTTTTGTTATTTTTATTCCTAATATTATGTATATTATATATGCCTTTAAAATGTTTAACAAGCTTTGCTAAATAATTAACATATTTCTTAATTTAAAACTTTGTAACTTTACTAAGTTTGATAACTTTAATTTAAAACATTATACCTAAAATGTAGTATAGACTGATTCTAATATCATACAGACATTTCATTACTGATTTAACTTTGGAGTTGTTAAATATGACTTGATCATGGACTCGCCTTGGATATTGATAATTTATGTCAGTGATGCGGCACTCAACATCCACAACCTATCTTATTATATCACGGCAATTAAGACTCAATACCTCAATGGTTAAGGGGTGACTACAACCTGAAAGGTTGTACAATCTTTAACCGGGACAACAAAAGTCTCATGGGACCCTGTAAGACTATTGTGGCACATAAGCATTATGGTTATTTTTGGGGGAAAGGGGAATATAAGATGAAAATAATACTTCTTTATTAAGAAAAAACTTTATTATTAGGTTTTTAAAAAACTCTATAACTTGTTTGCTATTACCAGTTGAACAATTATTGTAGATCGCCCTTTTATTGTACTAAACCCCTGTCTAGAATGGTAGGTGAAATATATCAACATGGGTGCAGTCAATAGCCCTTAGAATATCTGGCAGACCATGCTCTGCTAGATATCCTCCAGCTACATTTTGTCTTGCTTGTTATACACCCGGAAACTATTTTCACTTCAGTATTAATCAAAAATAAAGTGAAAGAAGTACATGCGCTGAATCTTGTATTTACCTAAACAAGAGGCTAAAGTATATTGGTCCCCACATTCTAATGATGGCCCCAATAACTTAGGTCAAGTATTTGCTGATCATTTGTTGTTTGAACAACAGCCATTCCATGGCCTTGACTCGTACCTCTCTGGTAACTACCATCTGCTAAAAGACTGAAAGATATAAACTACTGATTGCAAATATACGATGTTTTGCACAAGGTGTTTGTAATAGACGCTTACTTTAATATGCATTGGTAGTCCATCCACAGCATTAATAGGATTTAAAGCCTCATAGACTTCTTTACACAAATAAAAAACACAATCTTTGAGCATCCGAAACCGGCGTAGAAATTCGTTGTCGGGGAATTCCAAAGGATTATGTATTCTGATCACGTATCGATCGCCGATGTAATTTTCTTTCTTGTTTTTCAATTTCTGATACGAAAATGTAGTTGCAATAAGCTCGAGACGTCTTTTTTGTATTAAAATGGTTTGAAGATAAACTTAAACCCACGTCCACGAAAGAGGATAAAATTGTCCCTTTCAAATGTCAAAAAGGGATAATTTTTTCTCTTTCCCCCGGCCTTATGCACCACAAAGAAGCTGGCTTGGAAGTATAATCGCTCAGATAAATGAATAAGTGCACTAAATTGCTCACTAATTGCTCAATTCAAATCCGCATTTGCTCACACTATTAATGAATTATTTTATTAGTTATTAATAATTAAAAATACAAAATATTTTTTCCCTATTATACTTAAAACCAATGAACTTTTCTAAAAACGAATAAATACCATTAATAGCTCAAGAAATGCTTAATTCAAAACCGTATTTGATCACACTATTAATTAATTATTTAATTAGTTATTAATAATTAAAAGTACAATTTTTTTTTCCATAACCGATCAGAATATTAAATAGGTGCACAAAATTGCTCACTAATTGCTCATTTCAAATCTGCAATTGCTCACAATATTTATCAATTATTTTATTAGTTATTAATAATTAAAAATACAAAATTGTTATTGCCTTAAAACCAAAGAACTTTTTTGAAAATGAATAAGTACTCCTAATTGCTCACAAAATGCCTAACCGTAATACGCAATTGGTCAAACTATTTACTATTTATTTAATTAGTAATTAATAATTAAAAGTACAAAATTTTTTATTCCTTAACCGATCAGAATATTCAATAGGTGCACAAAATTGCTCACTAATTGTTCATTTCGAATCTGCAGTTGCTCACAATATTTATCAATTACTTTAATAGTTATAAATAATTAAAAATACGAAATTGTTATTTCCAAAAAACCAAAAAACTTTTTTAAAAATAAATAAGTACTCCTAATTGCTCACAAAATGCCCAACCGTAATACGCAATTGCTCAAACCATTTACTAATTATTTAATTAGTAATTAATAATTAAAAGTACAAAATTTTTTATTCCTTAACCGATCAGAATATTCAATAGGTGCAAAAAATTGCTCACTAATTGTTCATTTTAAATCTGCAGTTGCTCACAATATTTATCAATTATTTTAATAGTTATTAATAATTAAAAATACAAAATTGTTATTGCCTTAAAACCAAAGAACTTTTTTAAAAATGAATAAGTACTCCTAATTGCTCACAAAATGTCTTACCGTAATACGCAATTGCTCAAACTATTTACTAATTATTTAATTAGTAATTAACAATTAAAAGTACAAATTTTTTTATTCCTTAACCGATCAGAATATTCAATAGGTGCACAAAATTGCTCACTAATTGTTCATTTCGAATCTGCAGTTGCTCACAATATTTATCAATTACTTTAATAGTTATAAATAATTAAAAATACAAAATTGTTATTTCCAAAAAACCAAAAAACTTTTTTAAAAATAAATAAGTACTCCTAATTGCTCACAAAATGCCCAACCGTAATACGCAATTGCTCAAACCATTTACTAATTATTTAATTAGTAATTAATAATTAAAAGTACAAAATTTTTTATTCCTTAACCGATCAGAATATTCAATAGGTGCAAAAAATTGCTCACTAATTGTTCATTTTAAATCTGCAGTTGCTCACAATATTTATCAATTATTTTAATAGTTATTAATAATTAAAAATACTAAATTGTTATTTCCAAAAAACCAAACAACTTTTTTAAAAATGAATAAGTACTCCTAATTGCTCACAAAAGGCCTAACCGTAATACGCAATTGCTCAAACCATATACTAACTATTTAATTAGTAATTAATAATTAAAAGTACAAATTTTTTTATTCCTTAACCGATCAGAATATTCAATAGGTGCACAAAATTGCTCACTAATTGTTCGTTTTAAATCTGCAGTTGCTCACAATATTTATCAATTATTATAATAGTTATTAATAATTAAAAATACAAAATTGTTATTGCCTTAAAACCAAAGAACTTTTTTAAAAATGAATAAGTACTACTAATTGCTCACAAAATGTCTAACCGTAATACGCAATTGCTCAAACTATTAACTAATTATTTAATGAGTAATTAAAAATTAAAAGTACAAATTTTTTTATTCCTTAACCGATCAGAATATTCAATAGGTGCACAAAATTGCTCACTAATTGTTCATTTCGAATCTGCAGTTGCTCACAATATTTATCAATTATTTTAATAGTTATAAATAATTAAATATACAAAATTGTTATTTCCAAAAAACCAAAGAACTTTTTTAAAAATAAATAAATACTCCTAATTGCTCACAAAATGCCTAACCGTAATACGCAATTGCTCAAGCCATTTACTAATCATTTAATTAGTAATTAATAATTAAAAGTACAAATTTTTTTATTCCTTAACCGATCAGAATATACAATAGGTGCACAAAATTGCTCACTAATTGCTCATTTCAAATATGCAGTTGCTCACAATATTTATCAATTATTTTAATAGTTATTAATAATTAAAAATACTAAATTGTTATTTCCAAAAAACCAAAGAACTTTTTTAAAAATAAATAAGTACTCCTAATTGCTCACAAAATGCCTAACCGTAATACGCAATTGCTCAAACCATTTACTAACTATTTAATTAGTAATTAATAATTAAATGTACAAAATTTTTTTCCTTAGCCAATCAGAATATTGAATAGGTGTATAAAATTGCTCACTAATTGCTCATTTCAAATCTGCAATTGCTCACAATATTTATCGATTATTTTATTAGTTATTAATAATTAAAAATACTAAATTGTTATTTCCAAAAAACCAAAGAACTTTTTTAAAAATAAATAAGTACTCCTAATTGCTCACAAAAGGCCTAACCGTAATACGCAATTGCTCAAACCATTTACTAATTATTTAATTAGTAATTAATAATTAAAAGTACAAACTTTTTTATTCCTTAACCGATCAGAATATTCAATAGGTGCACAAAATTGCTCACTAATTGTTCATTTCGAATCTGCAGTTGCTCACAATATTTATCAATTATTTTAATAGTTATAAATAATTAAATATACAAAATTGTTATTTCCAAAAAACCAAAGAACTTTTTTAAAAATAAATAAATACTCCTAATTGCTCACAAAATGCCTAACCGTAATACGCAATTGCTCAAACTATTAACTAATTATTTAATTAGTAATTAATAATTAAAAGTACAAATTTTTTTTTCCATAACCGATCAGAATATTAAATAGGTGCACAAAATTGCTCACTAATTGCTCATTTCAAATCTGCAATTGCTCACAATATTTATCAATTATTTTATTAGTTATTAATAATTAAAAATACAAAATTGTTATTGCCTTAAAACCAAAGAACTTTTTTAAAAATGAATAAGTACTCCTAATTGCTCACAAAATGCCTAACCGTAATACGCAATTGGTCAAACTATTTACTATTTATTTAATTAGTAATTAATAATTAAAAGTACAAAATTTTTTATTCCTTAACCGATCAGAATATTCAATAGGTGCACAAAATTGCTCACTAATTGTTCATTTCGAATCTGCAGTTGCTCACAATATTTATCAATTACTTTAATAGTTATAAATAATTAAAAATACAAAATTGTTATTTCCAAAAAACCAAAAAACTTTTTTAAAAATAAATAAGTACTCCTAATTGCTCACAAAATGCCCAACCGTAATACGCAATTGCTCAAACCATTCACTAATTATTTAATTAGTAATTAATAATTAAAAGTACAAATTTTTTTATTCCTTAACCGATCAGAATATTCAATAGGTGCAAAAAATTGCTCACTAATTGTTCATTTTAAATCTGCAGTTGCTCACAATATTTATCAATTATTTTAATAGTTATTAATAATTAAAAATACAAAATTGTTATTGCCTTAAAACCAAAGAACTTTTTAAAAATGAATAAGTACTCCTAATTGCTCACAAAATGCCTAACCGTAATACGCAATTGCTCAAACTATTTACTAATTATTTAATTAGTAATTAACAATTAAAAGTACAAATTTTTTTATTCCTTAACCGATCAGAATATTCAATAGGTGCACAAAATTGCTCACTAATTGTTCATTTCGAATCTGCAGTTGCTCACGATATTTATCAATTATTTTAATAGTTATTAATAATTAAAAAATACAAAATTGTTATTTCCAAAAAATCAAAGAACTTTTTCAAAAATGAATAAGAACTCCTAACTGCTCACAAAATGCCTAACCGTAATACGCAATTGCTCAAACTATTTACTAAATATTTAATTAGTAATTAATAATTAAAATTACATTTTTTTTTCCTTAGCCGATCAGAATATTGAATAGGTGTATAAAATTGCTCACTAATTGCTCATTTCAAATCTGCAATTGCTCACAATATTTATCGATTATTTTATTAGTTATTAATAATTAAAAATACAAAATTGTTATTTCCAAAAAGCCAAAGAACTTTTTTAAAAATAAATAAGTACTCCTAATTGCTCACAAAATGCCTAACCGTAATACGCAATTGCTCAAACTATTTACTAAATATTTAATTAGTAATTAATAATTAAAATTACATTTTTTTTCCTTAGCCTATCAGAATATTGAATAGGAGCACGAAATTTCTCACTAATTGCTCATTTCAAAACTGCAATTGCTCACGATATTTATCAATTATTTTAATAGTTATTAATAATTAAAAAATACAAAATTGTTATTTCCAAAAAACCAAAGAACTTTTTCAAAAATGAATAAGAACTCCTAACTGCTCACAAAATGCCTAACCGTAATACGCAATTGCTCAAACTATTTACTAAATATTTAATTAGTAATTAATAATTAAAATTACATTTTTTTTTCCTTAGCCGATCAGAATATTGAATAGGTGTATAAAATTGCTCACTAATTGCTCATTTCAAATCTGCAATTGCTCACAATATTTATCGATTATTTTATTAGTTATTAATAATTAAAAATACAAAATTGTTATTTCCAAAAAGCCAAAGAACTTTTTTAAAAATAAATAAGTACTCCTAATTGCTCACAAAATGCCTAACCGTAATACGCATTTGCTCAAACTATTTACTAATTATTTAATTAGTAATTAATAATTAAAAGTAAAAAAAAATTTCCTTAACCGATCATAATATTGAATAGAAGCACTAAATTTCTCACTAATTGTTCATTTCAAATCTGCAATTGCTCACGATATTTATCAAATATTTTAATAGTTATTAATAATTAAAATACAAAATTGTGATTGCCTTAAAACCAAAGAACTTTTTAAAAAATGAATAAGTACTCCTAATTTCCCACAAAATGCCTAACCGTAATACGCATTTGCTCAAACTATTTACTAATTATTTAATTAGTAATTAATAATTAAAAGTAAAAAAAAAATTTCCGTAACCGATCAGAATATTCGATAGGTGCACAAAATTGCTCACTAATTGCTCATTTCAAATCTGCAGTTGCTCACAATATTTAAGAATTATTTTAATAGTTATTAATAATTAAAAATACAAAATTGTTATTTCCAAAAAGCCAAAGAACTTTTTTAAAAATAAATAAGTACTCCTAATTGCTCACAAAATGCCTAACCGTAATACGCATTTGCTCAAACTATTTACTAATTATTTAATTAATAATTAAAAGTAAAAAAAAAAATTTCCTTAACCGATCATAATATTGAATAGAAGCACTAAATTTCTCACTAATTGTTCATTTCAAATCTGCAATTGCTCACGATATTTATCAAATATTTTAATAGTTATTAATAATTAAAATACAAAATTGTTATTGCCTTAAAACCAAAGAACTTTTTTAAAAATGAATAAGTACTCCTAACTGCTCACAAAATGCCTAACCGTAATACGCAATTGCTCAAACCATTCACTAATTATTTAATTAGTAATTAATAATTAAAAGTACAAAATTTTTTATTCCTTAACCGATCAGAACATTCAATAGGTGCACAAAATTGCTCACTAATCGCTCATTTCAAATCTGCAATTGCTCACAATATTTGTCAAATATTTTAATAGTTATAAATAATTTAAAATACAAAATTGTTATTTCCAAAAAACCAAAGAACTTTTTTAAAAATAAATAAGTACTCCTAATTACTCACAAAATGCCTAACCGTAATACGCAATTGCTCAAACCATTTACTAATTATTTAATTAGTAATTAATAATTAAAAGTACAAATTTTTTTATTCCTTAACCGATCAGAATATTCAATAGGAGGACAAAATTTCTCACTTATTGCTCATTTCAAATCTGCAATTGCTTACAATATTTATCAATTATTTTATTAGTTATTAATAATTAAAAATACAAAATTGTGATTGCCTTAAAACCAAAGAACTTTTTTAAAAATGAATAAGTACTCCTAATTTCCCACAAAATGCCTAACCGTAATACGCATTTGCTCAAACTATTTACTAATTATTTAATTAGTAATTAATAATTAAAAGTAAAAAAAATAATTTCCGTAACCGATCAGAATATTCGATAGGTGCACAAAATTGCTCACTAATTGCTCATTTCAAATCTGCAGTTGCTCACAATATTTATGAATTATTTTAATAGTTATTAATAATTAAAAATACAAAATTGTTATTTCCAAAAAACCAAAGAACTTTTTCAAAAATGAGTAAGTACACCTAACTGCTCACAAAATGCCTAACCGTAAAACGCAATTGCTCAAACAATTTACTAAATATTTAATTAGTAATTAATAATTAAAAGTACAAATTTTTTTTCCTAAACCGATCATAATAATTAATAGGTGCACAAAATTGCTCACTAATTGCTCATTTCAAATCTGCAATTGCTCACAATATTTATCAATTATTTTATTAGTTATTAATAATTAAAAATACAAAATATTTTTTCCCTATTATACTTAAAACCAATGAACTTTTCTAAAAACGAATAAATACCATTAATTGCTCAAGAAATGCTTAATTCAAAACCGTATTTGATCACACTATTAATTAATTATTTAATTAAAAATTAATAATTAAAAGTACAAATTTTTTTTCCATAACCGATCAGAATATTAAATAGGTGCACAAAATATCTCACTAATTGCTCATTTCAAATCTGAAATTGCTCACAATATTTATCAATTATTTTAATAGTTATTAATAATTAAAAATACAAAATTGTTGTTGCCTCAAAACCAAAGAACTTTTTTAAAGATGAATAAGTACTCCTAATTGCTCACAAAATGCCCAACCGTAATACGCAATTGCTCAAACCATTTACTAATTATTTAATTAGTAATTAATAATTAAAAGTACAAACTTTTTTATTCCTTAACCGATCAGAATATTTAATAGGTGCACAAAATTGCTCACTAATTGTTCATTTTAAATCTGCAGTTGCTTACAATATTTATCAATTATTTTAATAGTTATTAATAATTAAAAATACTAAATTGTTATTTCCAAAAAACCAAAGAACTTTTTTAAAAATAAATAAGTACTCCTAATTGCTCACAAAAGGCCTAACCGTAATACGCAATTGCTCAAGCCATTTACTAATCATTTAATTAGTAATTAATAATTAAAAGGATAAAAAAATTTTCCTTAACCGATCAGAATATTCAATAGGAGCACAAAACTGCTCACTAATTGATCATTTCACATCTGCAGTTGCTCACAATATTTGTCAAATATTTTAATAGTTATAAATAATTTAAAATACAAAATTGTTATTTCCAAAAAACCAAAGAACTTTTTTAAAAATTAATAAGTACTACTAATTACTCACAAAATGCCTAACCGTAATACGCAATTGCTCAAACCATTTACTAATTATTTAATTAGTAATTAATAATTAAAAGTACAAATTTTTTATTCCTTAACCGATCAGAATATTCAATAGGAGCACAAAATTGCTCACTAATTGATCATTTCAAATCTGCAGTTGCTCACAATATTTAATAATTATTTTATTAGTTATTAATAATTAAAAATACAAAATTGTTATTGCCTCAAAACCAAAGAACTTTTTTAAGATGAATAAGTACTCCTAATTGCTCACAAAATGCCTAACCGTAATACGCAATTGCTCAAACTATTTACTAAATATTTAATTAGTAATTAATAATTAAAACTACAATTTTTTTTCCTAAACCGATCATAATAATTAATAAGTCCTCAAAATTGCTTACTAATTGCTTATTTCAAATCCGCAATCGCTGGCACTATCAATGAATGATTTAATTAATTATTAATAATTAAAAATACAATTTTTTTCTGCCTGTTATCCTTAGAACCATCTAACTTTTCTTAAAATAAATAATTTTTCTTAATTGCTTATAATTAGTTCAATTCAAATCCGCAATGGCTTACACTATTACTTAATTATTGGATTAGTTATTAATAATTTAGTGTACAAAATTATTTTTGCCTAATGTTCGTAAGCTAATGCACTTTTTTTAATTTTCTTTCTAATAAACTTCTTACCGAACGCTCTTTTAATTTTTTTAATAGTATATCTTTTATTTATCGGTTATTAAAATTATTATTACATTTTAAATTATGACGTCATAGGCGGCAAGAAATATGTCACTTGTGCGCATGTGATTGATTCAACCCGTTACTCATGTGCAACTGGCAAAATTTAATATTTTTGTCCAACCTGTAAATCAATGTTTGTTCATTTTTTAATTATATTTCCTGTAATTTAATCATTAATTATTAATAAATAGCTCTATGAAGTTATACATTTTAATTTGGATCTTGTTAAGTAATTTATTGCAAATTATGTATAACCTTAAACGAGTTAATGTTATCATTAAAGCTAAAACTCTTATATTCAATTTTATTTGATTATATTGATTCCTTTTTATAGCAAGATCATTGAGTAAGTATGTGTTTTTTTATATTTATAGGTACTATAATTAAATCTTATTGAGATTTGCCCTCAACCGTAACAATTTGTGATAAATCCTCGCCGCGTGAATATAAGTGCCTTTGTATTCACGGAGGGGAACGGCAGTTTTAGTACCGCATACTTTTTTTCGTTGTTTTTTATGGAATTTGTACCAGATATTAAGGCAACTAAGCCATTAATTTTCATCTGAGTTTTATATTATTAGAACTTGGCATTAATTAACAATATCAATAAAAAGATTTTCATAAATAAACGTTATATAAGCATAAACTAAACGCAATTATATTACTAGAAGTTGTCATATGTAATATAACGGAAATATCGAAATGGTAATTAATTATATAGAAATAGAAATAACAATATATATAATTAAACACTTACACATTAGCCCCCCACTTCTACCTCCTGCCGGACGTGCTTAGTTTTATTTTTATAAATCTCATTTTGTGGTTATGTTTTTGTAATGTTTTTGACTATAAACCTGATTTACGGGGAGAGAGATTTAGGGGAGGGAACCACCACATAGCGCAAGCGAGGGAAGCCCGGTGGACGGAGCCCTGCTTCGCGGGGCTCCTACTCCTGAGTGGTTTACTAAAAAAAATAACCACGAAGGGGATGGCGAGGTCTATTAGCCTAACTAACCTAACCTTTCCGAGTCAGGGTGCCCTAAGTCCCGAGCTCGCGTCGCTCGCTCTTGCACTCAACAAAACACCAGAATATTAGCTTTTATAATTACTTTAAATTACAAATATACATATTGTATAATATAATAATAAGCACACTACGGCTCGCACAGGTGCCTGCGATTTGCTACTACGGGTGGGGGCTGCTCTCCCTCCACGCCTACGCCTGCGATTTGCTACTACGGGTGGGGGCTGCTCTCCCTCCACGCCTACGGCTTTACAAAAACTTTTTACGTGTATGGCAGATAATACTACGTGGGTCCGGGACGTGCTGATTGAATTTTAGTACAGATTCGATCAGATCAGATATCTATAAAGTCAGTTTGCCTTTGCTCCCGCCACAACCATCTAACCTATTACAACTGAAAGTACTGCTGGGTGTTTTAGTATTCAATTAATTAACTGCCCAGACAGTTTTAAACAATTCAGAAGTGAAACACAGTATATTATAATCATTTCTTTATTGTTTGTAAACACAAAAGGATCTTTTATTTTTTATAATTTTTTCCAGAAGGGCTAGAACCCAGAGCTGGAAAGTCAATTTTATAATAAAAAAATGTATCATTTTATTTTCCATCGTAGATAGATCAGTAATCTATGACGTAAACAGAGAGACAGAGAATAGCATTCTTTGCCTCTCTGTTTACTACACATACATAGATTACTGATTAATCTACGTTTTCCATACTTTACGCATTTTGGGTTATAATAGTTTTTATTTATTTTTTCGATAACGGTGCATTATCTTTTCTTCTACTAAATAAAACACCTTGCTCCCCAAAATTCCTGCCAAACGATTCTTAATCCAACCCAGGCACGTTTTATCCAGTGAAAGTGAAGATGTCTATACTATTCGACTGTGGACATATCCTAGAGATGTAAGTTTACGAATAACATTCTACGTATGAGTAGGCTAGTTACAAACTCTAAGATAAGTTTTACGTATTGAAAAGTAGCCATACCACACTAAAATATGTATATAATCTACTAGAAACTAACAAACACGGCTATTTGTATGTATATAACATACTTATTGTTATTTACATGTATCTTACTTGGTTCGCCTAAGAGTGTTAGCCTATTAGTCTGATAGTATGACCGCTGAAAAGGAGAGGAAAGTATATTATGTTGAACAGTACTCCAAATCAGTTCCTTATTTCCAGATAACACCTGTTGACCATATTTGTCATCCATGCTGGCAGCTAGCTAGTCATTCACATTCATCTAATAATTTGCCAAGAAGAACAGTTGGCCATCAAAGTGTATGTGTTGTATGCGGACGATCTATACTAAGAATTATTCGATGAAGGATTTTGATTGAAGGGGCGAATGAAGAAGAATAAAGAATGGCTAGTACAGTTTCTGCTTGGATCCACACATGAGAAGTATACATACTATAACTATTATTAATTTTATTTAATTTAAACTAAGAAATAAATTAATATTAATTATTTCCTACTATTGTGTATTTGTTCATTGGGGGGTATTTGCCGTAGTTGCCACGCTTGGCGAGCGGGTTGGCAACCGCAGTTTTTATTACGTCACAGTTGTCATCAGGAAGATGCTGCTGCCCATCTCCTGCCTGTCTCCCTCTGTCGCCTCTTACGACACCCACGGGAAGATATGGGGTAGTGGATATTCTTAACCGCCACTACACGGCAAGTTGGAGAGGTCTCGTCTAATGAAGTCAACGCTCCGTCCCCCTCGTGCTCTAATCCAGAATCCCGAAACCTTTCAGCTCGAGTTACGTAACCGCTTCCAGTGCCTAGAAGATTGCAATGCAGTGGACGATATGAACGACAAGCTCGTGGAAACTGTCCATGCGGTCGGAGCTAAGTTCTGCAAGACCCGCCGCAGAAGAACACAAAAACTCTCCGATCACACTCTTAATCTCATGGCTGTTAGACGGGAGATGAGGCTGCAATCGTCAACAGATTTGACAGCATACAGGCAACTGAACAGACAGATCTCCAAATGCATGCGGCGAGACTTACGCAACTTTAATACTTCTCGTATTAAAGAAGCGATCGAGCGGAACCAGGGCTCCAAAGTCTTTGCCAGAGATCTGTCTGCCAGAAAGAGCCAACTGTCAAAGCTGAAGACTGAGTGTGGCAACATCGTTTCCGGGACACCTGAGATTTTGAGTGAGATTGAGAGGTTCTATGGGCAGCTGTACACATCATCGTTGGAGCCACACGCAAGTGTGAGTAACGATCCAAGAGCAAGTCTTATCCGACACTATTCCGATGATATCCCGGACGTCAGTCTAAGCGAGATTAGAATGGCTCTCCAGCACCTTAAAAACGGCAGGGCCCCAGGCGAGGATGGAATTACAGCGGAGCTTCTGAAAGCGGGTGGAACACCGGTACTTGTAGTCCTTCAGAAGCTCTTCAATTCCGTCCTCCATGGTGGCACTACTCCAGAGGCGTGGAGCAGAAGTGCGGTGGTCTTGTTCTTTAAGAAAGGCGACAACGCTCTCTTAAAGAACTACAGACCGATTTCCCTTCTGAGCCGCGTCTACGTGCTGTTTTCGAGAGTCATTACGAATCGTCTCGCACGCAGACTTGACGACTTCCAGCCTCCCGAACAAGCCGGTTTCCGAAAAGGCTTCAGTACCATAGACCACATACATACCCTGCGGCAGATTGTACAGAAGACTGAAGAGTACAATCTGCCACTTTGCCTGGCGTATGTGGACTATGAGAAAGCCTTTGATTCCGTCGAAATTTGGGCGGTGCTACAGTCCCTTCAGCGGTGCCAAGTTGACTGTCGGTATATCGAAGTGCTGAAGTGTTTGTACAGTAGGGCTACGATGGCTATCCGAGTACAGAACCAGAGCTCGAAACCTATCCAACTGCAGAGAGGTGTAAGACAGGGTGACGTTATATCCCCGAAACTCTTCACCGCTGCATTGGAAGACGTTTTCAAGCTACTGGACTGGAAAGGATACGGTATTGACATCAATGGCGAGTACATCACTCACCTTCGATTTGCCGACGATATAGTCCTTATGGCAGAATCGCTGGAGGACTTAAGCACTATGCTCAATGACCTCAATAGTGCCTCCCAACGGATAGGTCTTAAGACGAACATGGACAAAACAAAGATCATGTTCAATGTCCATGTCACACCTATGCCGGTAGTTGTTGGGAGCACTATGCTCGAAGTTGTTGACGAGTACGTTTACCTGGGACAAATAGTCCGACTAGGTAAGTCCAACTTCGACCGAGAGGTCAATCGACGGATTCAACTCGGCTGGGCAGCGTTCGGGAAATTACGACATATCTTTTCGTCAGGTATACCTCAATCTCTAAAAACTAGATTGTACAACCAGTGCGTGTTGCCAGTGATGACTTATGGATCTGAGACGTGGTCCTTCACTGCTGGCCGTATGAGGACGCTTAAGGTCGCTCAGCGAGCTATGGAGAGGGCTATGCTCGGAGTTTCTCTGCGTGATAGACTCAGAAATGAGGATATCCGCAGTAAAACCAGATTGACCGACATAGCCCAACGGATTAGTAAGCTGAAGTGGCAATGGGCCGGCCATATAGCTCGAAGAACCGATAACCGATGGGGAAGAAAGGTTCTCGAGTGGCAGCCTCGTACCGGTAGGCGTAGTGTAGGGCGACCCCCCACTAGATGGAGTGACGACCTGGTAAGACATGCAGGAAGTCGATGGATGCAGGTGGCTCAGGACCGTGCTTTGTGGCATTACTTGGGGGAGGCCTATGTTCAGCAGTGGACTTGTGAAAGGCTGTAATGATGATTTCCTACTATTACCATGCATGTTTAAATGCAAGCTTTTCTTTATTTATATTACTTGTTTTAGCTTCGTTCTGAAGATTAAGCTTGTGTGCCATATTGGCTAAGAACTAGGACTGCTCCACCAGTAGAACATATACAACCCCATTCACCTGATCCGGTGGATGGTGATCATTCTCTTTTAACATGTGCTGTATGTGGTAAAATGTGTCCACCACAACATCAGATGAAGAGTGGAATCCCAACGACACTGCCCGTTTGTTGGAGTACCAGCAGGTATATATGAGATACTATATTTATAGTAACTAGCTTTAGTTATTTATTGCATTTACATGTGGTTTTGTGTAATACATTACAGCACATGCACTCAGCAATGGTATAACAACATGAAATAAAGCTAGCTAGCTCTTATGTCTTAATTCTAATACTAATATTTATATATTTTTTTCTCTATTATATTTTTTTATTATATCTTTTCACCTATCTCTGTTATATCTTTGGGTAATGTATTTATTATATAGTTTAACTGCCATGAAATATGGTCCAGAACATATATAAAGTGGTTTTAGGCAATATTAATTTATTTCTCTTCCTAAGTTGTATATTATGTTCATTTTAATTATTATCACAAGCTTTTTGAAATATATCTACATATTTTCTTACTAATTTAGATGATTCTAACATTTATAATGATGTAACTGTTAATAATTTTGTGTTATATGAAATATGATCTACAGCTTTCCCTAGAGCCAATGTTTACTAGAACTCTTATTAATTTTTTGAGCAATAATATATATAAATAATTTTAGAATGTTGCTGAAGCTGGGACACTGAGGTGGGTTCTACTAACAACAAAGAGCCCTTTCCCTCTACAACTAATTCACACAACATATATACGATATAGCTATTAGGCAAAGGTTTTCTGTAAGGTGAAGTCTACCAATTATTGTATCTCAAGAACCATTCTCCAGCTTGGTTTGCTCAAATTCAATTAGGAATCTCGCTGTGTTTTTTTTTTTTGTAGAAGAGGGGGCAAACGAGCATGCGGCTCACCTGATGTTAAGTGACTACTGCCGCCCATGATCAACCGCAACACCAGGAGAATTGCGGGTGCGTTGCCAGCCCTTTAGAAAGGAGTAAGCTCTTTTCTTGAAGGTCCCCAGGTCGTATCGGTCCGGAAAAGTCCGGTGGTAAACTATTCCACAGAGAGGTTGTACGTGGAAGAAAACTCCTTGTGAAACGTACAGTGGTGGACCGCCAAGCATCCAGATGGTGTGGATGGTATCGGGACGTTTGCCGTGTAGTGCGTTCACGAAATTTGGCAGCTGGGATTAATCCGAACAATTCCTCAGAGCACTCCCCGTGATAGATGCGATAAAATACGCAAAGAGATGCAACATCTCTTCGCAGCGCCAGTGAATCGAGCCGATCGGAAAGCACTCGGTCGTCGACGATTCGAGCCGCTCTGCGCTGGATGCGGTCAAGTGGAAGGAGCTGGTACTGGGGAGCCCCAGCCCAGAGATGGGAATAGTATTCCATGTGCGGCCGAACCTGCGCCTTGTAAAGTTGCAGGCGGTGTGCCGGCATGAAATACTGTCCCGCTCTGCTGAGCACGCCAAGCTTTTTAGGGGCCAATTTGGCCTTCCCTTCCAAGTGACCACGAAACTGCACGTCACTCGATATGTCGACGCCGAGGATTCCGATACTGGCTGAGGCAACAAGGGGAGTGCCTTGAAACTGAGGGGATATGACAAAGGGGTTCTTTTTAGCGCTATATATCAATGTTATTTTTATATCTATGGCCATCTCATAAAATAAATTATTTACAGATGTCATCCATGAATGAAGTTTGTGGGGTTTGCTGGGACAAAGCTCGAGATTTGAGCTCTTGTACCAGAAGGACCACAAGAAAGACCCCAGCATATTGTGTTATGCAATATAAGAATTTCCGCTTTCATGCAATATATACACTAGAGGTATCCCGAGAGTGAATAGATGGTTTAAAACAAAAACAAACATGATTGGGTGGGACATAATCAGAATTTATTGCTGTAACTGCATTGTAGATTTAAGAACTGTGGGATGCTACTCACATGTTATGAGTATTATTTGTAGAGATGGGCCGAATATTCGTATTCGACCGAATATTCGGCTAAATCACCGAATATTCATTAAAGTGGTACTAAAGTATCCACTGTATGGAAATGTACAAATTGAGTAATGCCATGTCTTTCATAATTTTACTGTTGAAAGTATATTTATTTATGGGTTAAATCTTATTGTATAGTGTTATGTTTTTGAGGCACTGTAGATTTATTTCCAATTATAGCAAATAGAAAGCTTAATAAAATTTAGTTTGGAATCAAACATAAAAACATTACATTACAGTTGTCAGTTTCTCTAAAATATGTCTAAATAGTAGACTCTCCTGCATTTTCATCATATACTTATCAATTTTCACTAAGAATAACACAACGAATTACTTTTTTTCTCACAAAAATAGTCAAAACATAAGCATGTGTCGGCAATTTGCTCAGTACTATATTTAAATTTAGATGATGCAATAACATGTCATGTGTTGCGGGGGAGCGAGAGGAAGGGTTCGGCGCTTATTAAGCGCGCATTACGGTAACAAGTTTTGACATAAATTGGTTAGGTACCGAAGTAATCCTGCCGAATAATGTTCGGCCGAATATTCGGTTCGGTAAAAATTTTACCGAACTTTCGGCCGAATATTCGTATTCGGTGAAATCCATATTGGGCCCATCCCTAATTATTTGGTACCTACGCCATGCTCACCATGAGGGTATTACCCGGCCTGCCCCCTTCATAGATGAAGTTTTATAAAGAATTCATTAATTATAAGTACAATAAAATAAATGAACTTAAAAAATAAAATATTTTTTATTTACCTACACTCAAAACCCCATAAGAACTTCATCATTATCAAATTGTTGCAGTCCTCTGCTGAATATAGGTATCTCCTAATTCACAACGCTGAGTAGATACAGATCCTCATCTCAATCTATCTACTTAATGGTAGAACCACGCTGAGCTACAATACAGTTGTAGCACCAATGAGTCTGCTCGACCGGGGAATGGATTCCAACGGATGATGTGACCATGTCAGGATGTGAAACACAAACACCTCAGGTAGTCAGTTTATAAGTTACATTTAAGCATTGCCCAGAAAGGGTTGTTAGCAGGTCGACCCATTCGCAACTCATCCCATCAACATAGAACATAAAATAACCGTTAAGTCCAGAGACCAGTTCAACTTGTTACAAATTTTACAAAAATCAGTTCAGCTGTATACTGCAGAATATTTAACCATTTTAATAAAATCAAAATTAGGAAATCAAAGTAATACAAATTATAATAATTATGTTGATTTTTGAAATGATTTACTGTTGATTCATATTGTGTTTGGTTTTGAAATCCATATAAAAATATCAATTTTATTTTCAATTCATATCAATTTCACTATCTGTTGGTGACATTTTATGTCTAACCAGCTGAACTGATTTTAATAAAACTTGTAACAAGTTGATCTGGTCTCAGGACTTTATGGTTGTTTTATGTTCTATGTTGATGGGACGAGTTGCGAATGGGACGACCTGCTAACAACCCAGCTGAACTAATATTGATAAAATTTGTAGTTGAAATGGTCTCAGAACTTTATGGTTGTTTTATGCGTTACGTTACACAACCACGTCAGAGGCCTACTAGGCACGTGGTAGGCGGTTGTATAACTCTGACACCAGGGTTGTTCGTCAACTTGCTGTCCCACACAATATGATGATGATGATTTAGCCTAAAGCTTGTCTAGCAGTGGACTATAGGCTAAAGATATGTGTGTGTGTGTGATGCTGATGATAATTAAATATTTTACTTATTTCTGTTTCTGTACAGCAGGATTGGGGTGATTATAGTCCTCAACTACTAAGGACTCCTGTATTTGCATCACTGGAAACAGCTAGTGACAAAAAAAGTGGGATATCAAAGAGAAGACCTGAACATAATTCCACAACAAAATCACTAGAAATGTCCACAAGAATGAAATCGAAGCAATAAATTTGCAAAAAAATTAGCTGCAGAAGAGGCAGACCAAAAAAAAACTAATTGCACAAATAGAACTGGATATTAAGAAAGAAATTTTAAAACAGGAAAAAATTAAAACCGAGCTGTTATTGTTGAAGTTAAGACAAAAACAGAGTGTATCAAGAAGAGAACAATGAAAATTCAGAAGACGAAATGTAACAATTAATTTCCTACCTTATATATTACTAATAATGTACCTAATTTCTGACTGTTGGTGTGTGTATGCGACGCCAAAACAAAATATAATTCAAATAATTTAATAAAAATATACAAGATGCCATGATTAGTTTGTATTTATAACTTTTAATAACATTTATTTTTTTGGTAACAATTAACTTACATAATATGTTAGCAGTGTCCATTCTTTTGGCCTACCCACCTTCAAGACCCATAATTTTACTGATGTGAAAAACTGTATAAAAACTGCCTATAACTGTCTCAAGATAGTCAGTCTTTCACACCACAAAGTTATGGTTTCAATGGTGGCCGGGCCAAAAGAATGGACACATGTTAGCAACAAAAAACGCCCTTAACCCAAACTAAAAACTTTTCACAATAAATTTTGAAAATAATCTGATATTAGTGCATCTCATGCCCTATATTCTCGGGTAGATCCTGCATCCACAACAGAGGGTATCTGTCCATCATTTATAATTTCATTCCAGGGGGCAGTGGGGATAATTTCTGGATCATGTGGGGGTACTTGTTCTCCTCGACATCTTAAAATGTTGTGCAAAACAGCTGTAGCGATGATAACACTCAGAATTCTTTTCAGTTTTATACATATTCCAAATACAACCACAGGAAAGCGCCTCTTCCATAATCCATAGCTGCGTTTCACAGGATTTTGTGTCCTGATCTGTGATTCATTGTAGAGCTGTTCCACTGGTCCACTGGGATTCTCTTAAGGTGGCATCATGTATGAGGTTGATGCATATCCCCCATCTACTACCAATACTGCATTACCATATGTCCCAGATTCAAATTGTGCTGTCCCATATCCATTGTTAAATATGTTGCTATCATGAGATGATCCAGGCCATCTAGCTATTATATCTATAATCTCAAGATTAGCATTGCAGATTGTCTGCACATTTATAGAGAAATATCCTTTTATATTACAGAATAATTCGGCTTGTTCACCACCTACTTGTAACTGTAATGGAACAGAGGCAATTCGAATATGATTGCACCGATTACTCTTGGAAAGCGGGCTATCTGATAAAAGTCTTCTTGCACTCTACTTATTTCAGAATTTGTTTCAGAAAATTTTATAGTCTTTGTGTAGGGTGGCTATTGGAGCAGTCACTTGATGTACAATTTTGTTTGCAGTGGGGGTACTCATACCTCCATAGTCACCAATACTCATCTGCGTAGAATTGGTTGCATAGAACCTCAAAGTTGCTAACAACTGATTTATCGGTGATATGGAGAAATTTCTGTGAAATAAAATTGATTATGTTAGAATCAAGACACTCAAAAAGACAGAAGTCTGTAGTAGACGAATGCAGTCACACACTGGCTTAAGAATGGGTCGAAAATTCTAGAGGTAGACCACCAGTCATTTTGCATATTGTTTTAATAATAAAGTTTATAAACAGGTAGGTGGACGGATACTGTATCAAACAGATAGCTACATTATTTATATAGCTCACCGGTTTGACGAATATTCCAACGTATGCTCAATTTTAGTTAGCAAACAAAGAGTGGCTTCCTTAGATAGACGAAATCTAACAGCGAAGTCTTTGTCATCATAATCTTCGAAGTGATTCGCTCTTTCCTTTATCAATCTTGGACACCTTGGCACATAATCATCGTCGCTATCGGATTCTTCGATTATATTTCTCAACCTTTCCATTTTGGCGAGCTTTTGATTTAAAACCATATAAAAACAAAGAATGTCAATGATTTTTGACAAGATAAATGTACATAACCTAACATTTTGACATTTCATTCCTGGTTTAAGGTTTTACTCCATTGATTTATATATTACAGTGTTGTTTATCTCAATGTTTTACTCCACCAAAATCGACCGTATAAAGTACACTCTCGTGTAGTGACTTTAGCCATGGGTTAATGTATAATAATTATTGGTAGAATGCAAATTGAGCTTACTCTCGAGTCAACAGCAATTTATTGGTTCTAAGATTAAAATATACTCTCGTTTGGTCTAATCCGCCTGACTCTAATTATACTGATCTTTACTATAAACTTAAATCCTAATTATACCTAGTGTCGTAGGTGTTACACGTCACTACATTTAAGTAATTTATAACATTAATTTAATTAGTTATAATATTTAACAATATGACGTCTTGGGCGGCTGTCCCTTTTGTTGAAGTAATAAATCAAGTGGTAAATTTTGAAATTTGTACTGATAGAGGCAAAATTAAACCAAGGCGTGATCCCGTTTGGACGGATATTTGTAACATTTGGAAGCTCCCATCAGGTAAATATTTAAAAACACCAATAAGTTTATATTTGGAGTTTACACAAAATCGAAACAATATTTTCGAGCGATATCTTAAAGAGCGTGGTTTAAATACTCCTCGGTATGTTGAAAATAAATATCCCTCGTCCCCAGAAAATGAAGATGAAGATTCAATTGAATCTGCTGAAAACAAAGAAAAATTTATAGGTTTCAATATCATATTTACAAAAGAAGAGTGGTTAAAAATTAAGCCAATTGAAAAAAGTGATTGCAATAATAAAAAATATTATGCTTTACAAAACGGTTGGACTACTACTGTCGCAAACTTGATTTATATTACACAAAAATTACCTTGTGCATTTAGCTTTCCCCAGCAATCCGTTTATTACCTAACTAATGAAAATAATATAGATAAATATATTTTGAAGATTACCGGGTTTTGTACAGAAAAATTATGTAAAGCTGCTATCATGGGAGAGTGTATTTTTACATTTAACAATGACGAAAACGTAACTATGCTAATACATACAGCGCAGACACGTAACATTCCTCATTCTAAAAAACGACATGTTACTGGAAAGCAGAGACGTGAATTTGCGAAGGATTTGGAACTGCAAAAAGGAGAGCTGTTTAAAAGAAATCTAATTAAAAAATACCAACAGTATGGTGAGCAGGCAGCTCCCATCATTCCAAATGCACCTGTCCTTAATAAAATCCGCCATGAAGGTAAGAAAATCCGTCTTGGTGTCCAAGGGAACGTATGGGAGTCATTAAAACACCTGAAGCATAATAACGTGGAATATCATGATGTTATTAGGCAAGTGGGATTTGATAAATTTTTCATATTCTACTGGACCCATCAGCAAACAGATTTATACAACGATTTATTAACACTGAAACCTGAAGTGTCTTTAGACGCTACGGGGAGTGTAGTTCGAAAGATTCATTACACTGAAAATTATCACCATGGCCCGATATTTCTATATCAAATTGTCATTAATATTGGTTCTATAATCGTTCCAGTTTGCCAGATGTTAACGGAAAGACATGACACTAAAATAGTTGCATTTTGGCTCTATGAGTGGATTTCAGCAAAAGCTCACGTGCCTCTCGAAGTTGTAACAGATATGTCGGATGCTTTACAAAATGGAATATGTATAGCGTTTTGTAACATGTCATACAAGCAATATTTATCAAACTGCTACAGGTTTTTATTGAAGAAGAGCAAATTTTTACCACGAACATATTTAAGAATTGATATTTCTCATTTGATTCGTAGTATGTCAACACACAAAAGTTTTTCGTCAGTTAAATTTGTAATTAAAGATTTTTATTTAAGAGCTATTGGTCTGATGAGCACTATGGAACATTTCACAGACATTGAAAAAATGATGAAATCGTTATTAAATATAAGCCAACATGAATATGGGTGTAAAAATGATATTCAACGGATACTGGAAAAATTGGAAACGTTTGAATTTGATGAGACCGTTATTGACTACAAAAAAAATTAAAAACAGCAGTAGCTGTGAAAAACAAAATCTTTGCGACAGCCATTTGGTTTGTCACGATGAAGAAATTGAAAGTAATGATTCACATTTATTAAATTCACCGATTGATCTAGATTTAATTAATTATATCGATAAACTTGTTAGAGAATCTCATAGTAATATTAATTCTAATGACTCTGTGAATTTTGATGATATTAACCCTTATTATTTTAAAAGTATATTAGAAAAATTAATATTCTTATTTAAATGTTTTCCATCATGGACAAATGTCATGCGTAAGCATTATGGCTCAGAACATTATGTTGCAACTTCTTCTCGTTCTGAGAATTATTTTAAATACATAAAAGAAAATGTACTAGATGACCGACAACCAACCTGAGCCGATATGTTTATAATTCAACATATCCAGACTATTTTACCTAGATTAATTGAAGCCAGAGCTGCTTATGATAAGCAGCAAATGACAACCAAGAAACTATTAAATAAGCCTCAAAAAGTTGCTGATGAATCCATTCTGAATTATCAAGAAAATTGGAAAAACAAAAACAGACTTGTCGAAAATGTGGATCCAGATTCCACTGAAGAAGAAATTTCTAATGATAATTCTTTAAATGATGTTAAATCAATAAAAAATAATGATAATGAAACTAAAACTTTTAAAACAGATGAATCTAAAGAACTTATTTTAAATCATACATCGGAGTTGGAATTTTTAGCAATTTCTGTCGAATTACCAACTGAAGAAAATAGTATTTTATCTAATAAAAATTTAAATTTCTCTGAGCCAAAATTCCATTCTACCTGTGAAACATATCCTGATACATCAAAACCATCAAATATTCCAGGCAAAGAAAACGTAGAAAATAAATTTTCAATAGTCTTTGACGAGAAACCGATTAAATTTAAAATTCACGAAACTCAGAAGTCATTCAAACGCAAACAAATTTTAACAAGTACTCCATGCCCAACAGTGAAACGAGGAAAATATGTTGTTTCATTTCCATCTATAAAAGTACTACATCAAAATGCAGCAGCCAAAAATTCCAAGAAAACTAAAAAGCGGCAAATAATTCAAAATGGCTGCGTCAGTAACCCTCGGAAGGTTGGAAAGTTAAAATTATCAATAAAAAATACTTGCCCATTTGATAGTATAGTTGAACTTTTTTCTTTTGCTTATTTAAACTTCAAAAACTTAAAACTTTTTATTGACAATCAAAAAAGTAAGTCTGAATTCCTAGAAATTATATTATTTTATGCTGAATTTGGAGCTACTGCCGCGTTTAAAAGTAAAAGATTTAATTTATTACGCAAGATATATGGCGAACAAAATTACTTAATTGACTGTAAGGATGATGTAACTGAATTAATTCAGAATTTACTGATACATTATGAATCTATCACAGAACAGACATTTTGCGTGAGATGTAAATGTTCTGAAACAAAAAAAAAATCATTATTAAACATGAACGCTACATTAATATGGAATAATGGCTTTGATTTTCTGGAAGAAAGTATTTTGAGTGACATTGAAAATGAAAAGTTTTTCTGTAAAAAATGTAAAGAACATGTAATCGGTCGAACACTAAATTTCGATTCATACTTATGTTTGAACGTGAGTCATTTTTATGAAAAATTACTTTCTTCTAAAACAGATAAACAACAAACATTTTCAAGAAGTAATTTGAGAGAAATCCCTATATGTTTAAATATTAGGGATAAAAAATATTTACTGGCTGGAGTGATTGAATTCCAACCATCGATTATACCAGATGGTGTTGGACATTATATAGCTTATACTAGGACAATTCAAAACAAATGGACCGAAATAAATGATTTAAAACCGACTCCAACAGTTTTAAAAACTAAACTACCAGATCTTCCAATTGTTTTATTATTTTATGCCTTAGTGTAAAAAAGATATGTTTAATATTTACTTGATTATATTGTTTTGTTAACTGTGTATAAGATTTTACGTAATTAAATATTTTTGCGGAAAAATATTCTTGTTATTTTTTTTAACATGATTATATTACTAAATTACATTAAAATCGTTATATAATAAGTAATGTAAAAATTATATAATAAGTAGTGTAAAGTAGAGTAAGAAGTATCAGGGGGGAATGGCAGGCTTGTATGGGAGTTTCGTACCGCTAATAAAATTTCGTGTTTTAGGATATTTTTGGTTTTAATTGGTAGTTAGTAGGATAGACAAATTTTAAATTCTTAGACTTTTAGAACTTGGGACATAAAAGTTGTAACCAGTTTTATTTTTTATGATTATCTACATAGACCATAGACTAATATATAATATTATAGACATGTGTCAATCATGCATGATTCGTTCGTTTGAGCTGGAACACTTAAAAGTATTGATGGATCATTCATTTGTTTTTGAATGTACCAGTACAACCAATCACAAACAATTGACGGTACCTTTTTAACCGGCGATTTGTTTGAATTGTGAATGAGCCGCAAACCCACCGAATCCCGAAAGATCTGAATGAATTGTTTTAATGTAGGGTGTACCAGTGCAGTATAATCAGTGCACGCATTCGGAAATGTTGCCAAGTTAGGCGATATTTAGCTATTTAGGCTAGTTTAAAGTAATCGGAGCGACCAAGATTGTGATTTTCTACTAGTCTCCGAGTAGGCTATCTCAGAAAGAAGGCGATTGTAAAGGATATTTATTCTATAACCCTTTTATTAGAAAATAATAAAATGTAGATATTGCAACTGACTTCTTAAGTATTTTTTAATTCCTTTGTAGTCTACTTCTTATGCTTACAATCCTTATTACTTCTGATGAATAATATAACACTAAAGGTACCTAACATAAGTTTAAATTAAAGCATTTTCTTAAAATATTTCTTATAAAATTGGGTGACTTTTTAAGACTTTCATCTTTTACTCTGCGTCAAATTTTTGGCGACTTGGATTCGGCTAGAATAGGTAACACTACACTATTCGTACAGAGCAAGGAAAAAGGAAACAGAATTACAGAACATAGGTACAACTACATATTTTACATTTAATTGTTTATTATATTTGATTGTTGCATCTATGAGTTAAAAATATCATTTCGTGGCAAAGGCGTATAAAAAAGGACTTTAAAAACACTTTAGTTTCGTGGGGTTTACTAAAAACAACACTTCAAAAGATTTCAAGGCAAATTATTTATTTAATACGATTTTCTTATAAGATAAACTTTTATCTTATAAGAAAATCATCATATTAAGTACTTTGTAGCAAATAAACATTACAATCCTTATTTTTAGACATGTGAAGCCTAAATTTTATAATATTAGATGAAAACAATATCTTCCTTTTACTAAAATTGCTGTTTTCAATGCTTTGCTTTGAAATAAATAGCGCCATCTTATTCGATCTATAGTTAAAGTCAATTCTCATTTTATCGAAATCAAACCAAAATGGATGAGACTCAAGGTGGTACGCTCAATAGATGCTAGATGGCCTAAATGCAAAGTAAATTTATAAGAATCGATGAAATTAAGTATAGTTATGAATGAAATTTAAAAATAAACAAATTTATTAAATTAATAAAATATATAATAATAACAATAATAAATAAAGTTAAAGTTAAATCAAATCAATTGAAATTTTTGTGTTTATGCCATCTGGCATCTTTTGGACTTACCACCTTGAAAATTCATAAATTTTTGTTCGATTAAATGCTTTATTACCTATAACATGCAGTAGATGGCGATGATAGCATTACAAAGTCATAAATTTTTTTTTCCCATTTGTTCCCAATGGATCTTACAGACACAGAGTACTGGATGGTACTGGAGCCAGAAAGGATCCATTTGAATGATCGATCTGAATGTACCGGTACGCGTGACGAAATGTACTAGAATGATCCGTTCGCTAGAAATGAGTGATCTACACATGTCTATAATATTACGTACTACTTATACTATAGCCCGTGACTTTCCAGCTCTGGGTTCTAGCCCTTCTGGAAAAAATTATAAAAAATAAAAGATCCTTTTGTGTTTACAAACAATAAAGAAATGATTATAATATACTGTGTTTCACTTCTGAATTGTTTAAAACTGTCTGGGCAGTTAATTAATTGAATACTAAAACACCCAGCAGTACTTTCAGTTGTAATAGGTTAGATGGTTGTGGCGGGAGCAAAGGCAAACTGACTTTATAGATATCTGATCTGATCGAATCTGTACTAAAATTCAATCAGCACGTCCCGGACCCACGTAGTATTATCTGCCATACACGTAAAAAGTTTTTGTAAAGCCGTAGGCGTGGAGGGAGAGCAGCCCCCACCCGTAGTAGCAAATCGCAGGCACCTGTGCGAGCCGTAGTGTGCTTATTATTATATTATACAATATGTATATTTGTAATTTAAAGTAATTATAAAAGCTAATATTCTGGTGTTTTGTTGAGTGCAAGAGCGAGCGACGCGAGCTCGGGACTTAGGGCACCCTGACTCGGAAAGGTTAGGTTAGTTAGGCTAATAGACCTCGCCATCCCCTTCGTGGTTATTTTTTTTAGTAAACCACTCAGGAGTAGGAGCCCCGCGAAGCAGGGCTCCGTCCACCGGGCTTCCCTCGCTTGCGCTATGTGGTGCTTCCCTCCCCTAATTCTCTCTCCCCGTAAATCAGGTTTATAGTCAAAAACATAACCACAAAATGAGATTTATAAAAAAAAACTAAGCACGTCCGGCAGGAGGTAGAAGTGGGGGGCTAATGTGTAAGTGTTTAATTATATATATTGTTATTTCTATTTCTATATAATTAATTACCATTTCGATATTTCTGTTATATTACATATGACAACTTCTAGTAACATAATTGCGCTTAGTTTATGCTTATATTACGTTTATTTATGAAAATCTTTTTATTGATATTGTTAATTAATGCCAAGTTCTAATAATATAAAACTCACATGAAAATTAATGGCTTAGTTGCCTTAATATCTGGTACAAATTCCATAAAAAACAACGAAAAAAAGTATGCGGTACTAAATCTGCCGTTCCCCTGCGTGAATACAAAGGCACTTATATTCACGCGGCGCGGATTTATCACAAATTGTTACGGTTGAGGGCAAATCTCAATAAGATTTAATTATAGTACCTATAAATATAAAAAAAAAACACATACTTACTCAATGATCTTGCTATAAAAAGGAATCAATATAATCAAATAAAATTGAATATAAGAGTTTTAGCTTTAATGATAACATTAACTCGTTTAAGGTTATACATAATTTGCAATAAATTACTTAACAAGATCCAAATTAAAATGTATAACTTCATAGAGCTATTTATTAATAATTAATGATTAAATTACAGGAAATATAATTAAAAAATGAACAAACATTGATTTACAGGTTGGACAAAAATATTAAATTTTGCCAGTTGCACATGAGTAACGGGTTGAATCAATCACATGCGCACAAGTGACATATTTCTTGCCGCCTATGACGTCATAATTTAAAATGTAATAATAATTTTAATAACCGATAAATAAAAGATATACTATTAAAAAAATTAAAAGAGCGTTCGGTAAGAAGTTTATTAGAAAGAAATTTCTAATAAAAGAAAATTAAAAAAAGTGCATTAGCTTACGAACATTAGGCAAAAATAATTTTGTACACTAAATTATTAATAACTAATCCAATAATTAAGTAATAGTGTAAGCCATTGCGGATTTGAATTGAACTAATTATAAGCAATTAAGAAAAATTATTTATTTTAAGAAAAGTTAGATGGTTCTAAGGATAACAGGCAGAAAAAAATTGTATTTTTAATTATTAATAATTAATTAAATCATTCATTGATAGTGCCAGCGATTGCGGATTTGAAATAAGCAATTAGTAAGCAATTTTGAGGACTTATTAATTATTATGATCGGTTTAGGAAAAAAAATTGTAGTTTTAATTATTAATTACTAATTAAATATTTAGTAAATAGTTTGAGCAATTGCGTATTACGGTTAGGCATTTTGTGAGCAATTAGGAGTACTTATTCATCTTAAAAAAGTTCTTTGGTTTTGAGGCAATAACAATTTTGTATTTTTAATTATTAATAACTAATAAAATAATTATTAAATATTGTGAGCAACTGCAGATTTGAAATGATCAATTAGTGAGCAATTTTGTGCTCCTATTGAATATTCTGATCGGTTAAGGAATAAAAAAATTTGTACTTTTAATTATTAATTACTAATTAAATAATTAGTAAATGGTTTGAGCAATTGCGTATTACGGTTAGGCATTTTGTGAGTAATTAGGAGTACTTATTTATTTTTAAAAAAGTTCTTTGGTTTTTTGGAAATAACAATTTTGTATTTTAAATTATTTATAACTATTAAAATATTTGACAAATATTGTGAGCAACTGCAGATGTGAAATGATCAATTAGTGAGCAGTTTTGTGCTCCTATTGAATATTCTGATCGGTTAAGGAAAATTTTTTTATCCTTTTAATTATTAATTACAAAATAAATAATAAGTAAATAATTTGAGCAATTGCGTATTACGGTTAGGCATTTTGTGGGAAATTAGGAGTACTAATCATTTTTAAAAAAGTTCTTTGGTTTTAAGGCAATCACAATTTTGTATTTTTAATTATTAATAACTAATAAAATAATTGATAAATATTGTAAACAATTGCAGATTTGAAATGAGCAATAAGTGAGAAATTTTGTGCTCCTATTCAATATTATGATCGGTAAAGGAAAACTTTTTTTTACTTTTAATTATTAATTACTAAATAAATAATTAGTAAATAGTTTGAGCAATTGCGTATTACGGTTAGGCATTTTGTGAGCAATTAGGAGTACTTATTCATCTTTAAAAAAGTTCTTTGGTTTTGAGGCAACAACAATTTTGTATTTTTAATTATTAATAACTATTAAAATAATTGATAAATATTGTGAGCAATTTCAGATTTGAAATGAGCAATTAGTGAGCAATTTTGTGCACCTATTTAATATTCTGATCGGTTATGGAAAAAAAAATTTGTACTTTTAATTATTAATTTTTAATTAAATAATTAATTAATAGTGTGATCAAATACGGTTTTGAATTAAGCATTTCTTGAGCAATTAATGGTATTTATTCGTTTTTAGAAAAGTTCATTGGTTTTAACTTTTAAGTATAATAGGGAAAAAATATTTTGTATTTTTAATTATTAATAACTAATAAAATAATTGATAAATATTGTGAGCAATTGCAGATTTGAAATGAGCAATTAGTGAGCAATTTTGTGCACCTATTAATTATTATGATCGGTTTAGGAAAAAAAATTTGTACTTTTAATTATTAATTACTAATTAAATATTTAGTAAATAGTTTGAGCAATTGCGTATTACGGTTAGGCATTTTGTGAGCAGTTAGGTGTATTTTATCATTTTTGAAAAAAATCTTTGGTTTTTTGGAAATAACAATTTTGTATTTTTAATTATTAATAACTATTAAAATAATTCATAAATATTGTGAGCAACTGCAGATTTGAAATGAGCAATTAGTGAGCAATTTTGTGCACCTATTGAATATTCTGATCGATTACGGAAAAAATTTTTTTACTTTTAATTATTAATTACTAATTAAATAATTAGTAAATAGTTTGAGCAAATGCGTATTACGGTTAGGCATTTTGTGAGCAATAAGGAGTACTTATGTATTTTTAAAAAAGTTCTTTGGTTTTTTGGAAATAACAATTTTGTATTTTTAATTATTAATAACTAATAAAATAATCGATAAATATTGTGAGCAATTACAGATTTGAAATGAGCAATTAGTGAGCAATTTTGTGCACCTATTGAATATTCTGATCGGTTAAGGAAAAATTTTTTTTTACTTTTAATTAATAATTACTAATTAAATAATTAGTAAATAGTTTGAGCAAATGCGTATTACGGTTAGGCATTTTGTGAGCAATTAGGAGTACTTATTTATTTTTAAAAAAGTTCTTTAGTTTTTTGGAAATAACAATTTTGTATTTTTAATTATTAATAAAATAATATAATTGATAAATATTGTGAGCAACTGCAGATTTAAAATGAGCAATTAGTGAGCAATTTTGTGCACATATTGAATATTCTGATCGGTTAAGGAATAAAAAAATTTGTACTTTTAATTATTAATTACTAATTAAATAGTTAGTAAATGGTTTGAGCAATTGCGTATTACGGTTAGGCCTTTTGTGAGCAATTAGGAGTACTTATTTATTTTTAAAAAAGTTCTTTGGTTTTTTGGAAATAACAATTTAGTTTTTTTAATTATTAATAACTATTAAAATAATTGATAAATATTGTGAGCAACTGCAGATTTAAAATGAACAATTAGTGAGCAATTTTGTGCACCTATTGAATATTCTGATCGGTTAAGGAATAAAAAATTTTGTACTTTTAATTATTAATTACTAATTAAATAATTAGTAAATGGTTTGAGCAATTGCGTATTACGGTTGGGCATTTTGTGAGCAATTAGGAGTACTTATTTATTTTTAAAAAGGTTCTTTGGTTTTTTGGAAATAACAATTTTGTATTTTTAATTATTTATAACTATTAAAGTAATTGATAAATATTGTGAGCAACTGCAGATTCGAAATGAACAATTAGTGAGCAATTTTGTGCACCTATTGAATATTCTGATCGGTTAAGGAATAAAAAAATTTGTACTTTTAATTATTAATTACTAATTAAATAATTAGTAAATAGTTTGAGCAATTGCGTATTACGGTAAGACATTTTGTGAGAAATTAGGAGTACTTATTCATTTTTAAAAAAGTTCTTTGGTTTTAAGGCAATAACAATTTTGTATTTTTAATTATTAATAACTATTAAAATAATTGATAAATATTGTGAGCAATTTCAGATTTGAAATGAGCAATTAGTGAGCAATTTTGTGCACCTATTTAATATTCTGATCGGTTATGGAAAAAAAATTGTACTTTCAATTATTAATTTTTAATTAAATAATTAATTAATAGTGTGATCAAATACGGTTTTGAATTAAGCATTCCTTGATCAATTAATGGTATTTATTCGTTTTTAGAAAAGTTCATTGGTTTTAAGTATAATAGGGAAAAAATATTTTGTATTTTTAATTATTAATAACTAATAAAATAATTCATTAATAGTGTGAGCAAATGCGGATTTGAATTGAGCAATTAGTGAGCAATTTAGTGCACTTATTCATTTATCTGAGCGATTATACTTCCAAGCCAGCTTCTTTGTGGTGCCTTATGCTACGGACGGGGAGATATATGTCTACTCGTTATGTCAAACGGGGATATACTATAGGGATATGATCATTTTGTCTCATGTCAGTGGATATAATCGGGGGATATAATTTTTGTCTCCTGCCCATGCTCGCAGGGTGGATAAAATTGAGCAAGGGATAAAATTTTTATCCTCTCTCCGGGGATATATTGTCCCTGCTGAATCGTGAAGCCGATTTCCTCCTCCTGCATTGCTGTAGGAGGAGGAAATCGGCTTCACGATTCCGAAGAAAGAGCTTAAGCTCTGGGAGGTTATTTCGCAAACCGCGAATATTAAAGGATACAAGCGATAAACCCTTAGGTTTGATACGACCGTGAGACTTTGGTAGAGCAAACTGCTCTGTCATTGAAGTTAAGTTAATTAAGTTAACTTACAACGAGCACAAAAGATTACGATGCTCTGTAAGAGCGAGGAGACGGTCCTGAGGGGACCTCGCAGCGCGCAATTTGCGTGCTAACACCGCGAATTCACTAACGTCGATGTTCCTAATAGCGGAATAAATCGTTTTTAGGTCTTCAATAGTGGGCTGTGATTGTTGTTGTTGTGGGGCGGAGGTTGTCCGCGGTGGGTCTGCCTTATTGGGGCCCCAGGGAAAGACTGGAGGCTGCATAGGCTTTGAGAAGCCCGGAGGGGGCCGAATAATGCCCTGAGGGGGCCTAGGGGGACCCTGAGGGGGCCGAGAGAAGCCCTGGATGAGCTGAGAAGGGTCCTGACGGGGCCGTTGGTAGAGAGCCGGGAATGAGCGGTCATTAACCGGCGGTGGAGCTTGTCTACTGGGGCGGGGATGAGGTGCGCAAGGGCAGCCTCTGTAGTTTGCCGGGTGGCCTGTTTGTTTGCACAGGACACATGCGGGTGGGGATTCGGCGTCTTGGGGCCGAGGACACTCTTTGGTGTTGTGGGGTTCAAGGCACATAACGCACCTGGGTGGGGCGGAGTAGTTGGCCGCCGCATGGCCATATAGCTGGCAGCGGTGGCACTGCGCCGGGAATCCGCGCCTATGTGGGGGCTCAACCTTAACTCTCGACAGGCCACCTGACGGAAGATGGCTTTTGCCTCCGGCACGTTGATTAGGATGACAAGGGCTAGATTGAACCTATTGCCCGTTCTACTGTGCATTTTGTGCACGGCTTCTACGGGGAAACCTTGGGACTTAAGGTCCTTAAGGATTTCCTCGTTGGAGAATTCGAAGGGGACGCCTCGGATGACGGCCTTGACTTTACGCTCTTCAGGACAGGACAGGTTTTCGACAGTTGTGTAAATCTTGCCTTGTCTCTTAGGAAGACAGGGGGCGGGACTTGCTTCTTGGCAAGGACTGGAGCACATCGAGAGGCTGGTTTGGTCGGAGTTGGGATGTCTAGTGACAAGAGTGGGATCGCGGCAGCGGCGGGGGCTGCGGGGGCAGAGGTGGCAGCGGGGGCTGCGGAGGTTGTAGGAGCGGCAGGGGCCGCTGAGATAGGGGGGGTGCGTTTTATCGCGGCGCGCTTACTGTTGCGCTTGGAATTCACCGTGATGAATGTAGACTCCCCGGTTCCGTCGGAGTCACAGGACTCCGATGAGCCGGTGCATGAATTGGTGGCGGGCCTCTTCCGGGAGGCCGGCGCAGAGGACTCGGAGCATGCGTACTCCATCTCTAGGGGGGCAAAAGACTCTAGGGGGGCAAAAGAGTTCCTTGTTTCGAAGTATGTCGCGATTACGGGCGGCGGTTGGAGTGCCTGAGGGGCAGAGGGGGGAGCATGGGTGGTGATGGCGGCGAGAGCCGTCTAATCGAGGTCAATGCCCAGACCATGATTTTGGTTTAGGGCGGCGATGAGGTACTTAATTTCGCTAATTGTGATCATGTTGGGGCAGTGGTTCTACTATGAGTGGGGATTGGTTGTGGGACGGGTCTCTGTTCTCAGAAGAACAGGAACTTGAACACGAGATGTACTACGAGACAATACACGTATTATAATAATATTAGAATAACAAAGAATAACAGAAAGTAACAAAAATCAACAATAATGTATAACAGTAAAAATAACAATAAAGATAACAGTAAACCACAGGCGGAATGATGGGTTTGAAATTGTAATCCGCGACCTTTTAGTGTGACGAAAAGTGGTGGGGATAAACACAACGTACGTACGTCATTCAGGTCGATCATTCAAATCGTGAATGTAGGCCATTACGTGCCATAAAGTATATAGTAATTCAATTCATGATTACAACAGTCTTTCGTTCAAACAAAAAAACAAAAACAAATTCGTTATTTTACCGTTCAATAAAAAAATGCAGTTTTCTTATCTTATAAACATGTACCACCACGAAAGACAAAACAGTTCTCTAAAGTTGTAATTTAAGTAATATACATGATTATCTCAAAGTCACGTACAAATCTGCAGTACCTTGCCTTAAATTATATACTAATCTTATATCAATAAGATGCTTATATTCATTTTAATAAGCTCATCAATGTGATAATAAACATACAACAAAACATACAAAATGTATGTGTGTACATAAACTGTTAAATAAATAAATATCCAACCCAAAAAATCATCTCCCTTTGGTAAATACCGTATTAAACATTTCTTCAAAAGAATAGAATTTCAACATCGTGGCAGTCCTCATGCACACATTCTTCTTTGGCTTGAAAATGCTCCAGCAGATCCACTCGGTGCTGACAAGCAAAATTTCATTTAGTTGGATGATGCGTTGATATCAGTTGATACCTCAGAAGAGTAGTTACGTTGTACCAGTTCTGGCTCACTGAGTCAGAAGTGGTACAAGTACGACGTTCGTCGACTCACGATCCTAAAAAAAAAAAGTATCTATTTATCTATTGATTGAATACCGTCATTATCTATTCTATTCTTCCTCAGCGTGGTGCTATTGTATTATACTCCTTTGTTCCTATCTACACTAATCTGAATCATCAATAAAACACATTACCTAATTTTGTTAAATTTTTTTATTTATTTACAAAATACAAAATCTTATTACTTATTATCTATAAAATAGGAGCGAAACATCTCATCCACTAAAATATCGTTGTACAATGTGTTCCCTGTAAATATACTCGTAAAACTATGCATTGAACATCCCTGAAACTTATATAGCAATACATTAAGCAATATTCGCCACAAACTGAAGTCCACTCATTCTGAATCCTATCAACATTCCAGTTCCATCTTTTACAATTTCTTTTTAAAAACTCTAGATGATATCGTACAGGTGCTCGTCCAAATGAATCAAAATATTGACCGACGTCATTCGTATCGATATATAAAGCTATCCAATGTTACCCTGGTTTATCATCTGTATCCAAATTGCATATTATATACGTTGGTACGTGAGTGTACATGGGCAGTTTATTGGCAGCATAAACGTTATTTTCTAGAGTGGGGTGAATTTTTTTCAGATGTTGTTGTACATCTAGGGTATCCATGATATTACTGCTATTAGTAGATTATTACAGTACAATCTACTCAATGACTAACATAGGAATGATCAATTATAGTGATTTGTAAATATTAAATTGCATTATTTTGTGTTATACGAAACGTATTTGAGTCATCAATACACTGAACAAGACGCGACACGAAGTTATGTTGAGATAAGCAACAAAATGTGAGATAAGCTTGTTGACGCATAAAGTTACTATCAATTCCACTGCAGAAATTCTTTAGATTAGAATTATTACTTACTGGTACTATATAAGACCAAGCAAGTGCAGTCATGGAGTTAGTGTATGGTCGTTTGACCGCAGTGGATCTATCAATACTACATTTGTGTTACTTCAACGCATCAAAGGCCATGGATGTAAGTGTTTATTCTATTGACAAACTTACTTTTCTTTCTGTTATTTTCTTACGTGTGTATGATTTAGTGTTAACAAATTATATTTAAATATTGTGTGTGTGTGTATATGATTAAGCCGTTGTAGCTCAGATGGTTAGCGCAAGCTGTAAATTTCACAGTACCCGTGTTCGATCCCCGCCGGCACCAATTAAATTGTTAATTGCAATTTTAAGTGTTTATTCTATTGACAAAGTTACTTTTCTTTCTGTTATTTTCTAACGTGTGTATGATTTAGTGTTAACTAATTATATTTAAATATTGTGTGTGTACCGCATCTACGAATACTAGAGTAGTTAAAAAATACTTTTTTAACAATGACAGTCATTAGTTGATCATTAGTGAATGTGATTCTGTTTACTTAAATTACAGGAAGACAAGAGCAGAAGGAAGAAATGGGATGATGGGAAGTAATGAAGCATTGCTATGTGAAGTTTGTTGGAACAAACATATTTTTAGTCACGTGTAAATACTTTTAACATTTTGGTTCAAAATGACACAAAATCTAAAAAATATTAGATACATCATCGACATGGACGGATTTTACATTACATATCCTCATAAACATTTTCAATGTAGAGAAATGGCTATTCTAGACGTAAAACTATCTAATAAAAATGATGCATTTATCGATCATTATTTGTTTCGGCCAAGTTATCCTTTCAATTATTTGTCACCAAAAGACAAAAAAACTGTTCGTTATTGTGAAACACACGTGCACGGCATTCCATATTTTGATGTGACCGAAGAATTAAAATGTGCCTACAAACAAGAGAACATCATCCCCATATTAAATTGGTATATTACAAATTTGTGCAAAGACGAAGTGATCGCATACAAAAGTGGTTTAACAGAAAAACAATTTTTAAAAATGTTGACGACGAATGATAGAATTTTTAATATTGAAGAATACAAATGTCCAAAATACAATGATTTGGTAAATGTCATAAATTTAAACAAACGTTATGTGTGTAATAATCATATATTTGCAAATAAATAATCACAAATTTTACATTGTTCTTGTGATGAAGTGTGGGTTTTTTACAAGTGTTTATTGCTTGAAAATAAAATTTTTAATTAGTCATAAATTTTGTTTGATTTCCCAAAAACATTAGTTATAGTACACAATATATATTAATTGTTTACACCAACACTTTCATTTTTTATTTCAACCCCTTCGAACTTTAGACGTGTGTAATGTTTCACTTTATACATCCGTTTTTACTGCTATTGTGGCAGGACCAAGTGGATGTGGGAAGTCAAATTTTGTAACAAATTTCATAAAATCAGTTACAGAAATATTCAAAGTATCAGATCGTGAAAGAATAAACCTATTAAAACATTTAGAGAAAGATAGAGCTATTCCATTGCCATTTCGTTCCTGGGACTTATATGATGTATCCATTGCTACCCAAAACAAGTAAACATACTTAGTCTATAAAAACTTCATCGCAAATAGAGAAACCACGATCTGTGGTCATCGCCTTACAAACCAACCGCAAATATGCCGCGAAATTATCAATGGCATAGTTTGATCATTGTCACGTACGAGATGTAAAGAATCTTTTTAAATTCATCATATTATCTTTATAAAGGGCTGAATGTCAGTTTTTTAGAAGATAAGTTTTCTTTATTATACGATCAGTATGCGAGATTTCAGCAGTCGTATCACGGACGCCGGTCAGAACTGTTGATGGGTTTAAAGGAGTTCAGAGACGTGGCTCCATTAATTGTAATTGATTGTTCAAAAGAACAAGAAACTTTAAAAAGTTCGATCGATGTGAGAGTTGAAATCGAAACAGACCAAGAAATACCAGATCGGACAACCGCTTATTGCTTGATATTAAACGACTGTATATTCGAATACAAACCACTGAGTAATATCGTTAAGAAAATATCATGAATACTCGTAGCAATACAGTAATCGTCGATCTTCAAGGCTTCAAAAATAGCAAAAATGAATTTATATTAAAGGAGGCTATAACCACTCTAGAGTACACCAATATATTCCTAATTAAACCTCCTTACCCATTCACTTCACTATCTCTTGAAGAGAAAAAACAAATTAGCTGAATTGAAAAGCACAGAGGGTATCGATGGAGTGAGGGTTATGTTGATTATAGAGTTTCACAGAATTATCAAGACATATTTGAAAGATAAAAAGATTTTTTAAAAGGATGTGAAAATATTAAATGGGTGCAAGATATTTGTGATGAAAATAATACTATCATTGTTGTCAAGTTGCTTAGGAGCTCCAAAAAATAATACAACAATATAAAGAAAACTTGTTAGACATTTGCTATTAAGTACTGTAATATTTTACCTAGGTATGCAGATGAAACTTCACATGACCCTATTAATTAAACCATTTAATAATAAAAGCTTACAAGAACCCGTATCCCATAAAGTAGTTACAAGAAATATTACCAAACAAAAATTGATTGTGCCTCGGATCTCAAATTACTATGTTAGGCGAACAATTGAATTTTTAATCCCAACTCTTATAAACACCATCTCGCAAAACATTCAAAAAGATTTAAACACAAAAACTATAAACAAAAACTCAAAAGATATTATTACGATAATATAAAGAACTTCGTCTTATAAAATCAATCAGAATCATTTTTATAGTGAGACAGCCTGTATAAAGTTAAGTAGTTTGCGCTGCCTTAGAACCGGTCCGTCGAACTGTCCCAGGTGAGAATTGCAAATGGGTGCTTACCACTTTTTTTTCTTTTACTTTTAACAAATTAAATATTTATGTTTACATAAATTTAATTGCTTTAGCAATGCGTTAGTTGCGAATGTGAGTACCAATACAAACCATTATTGGTTTAAGGGTACAAATGAAGCAAATATGTAAGAATACTTTGATAAATAAATTAAAAAAGAAAACTAAAAATAATATCAATCAGTTTTTTGACTTTAGGTTAGATAGTAGGGATTCACTGGTATATAAGGATAATGAGTTTGCCGTCGTCTTCGTTGCGGAGAAGAACCCTGTCATTAGCTGTCCAACAATGTTTGAAGTTTTTGGCTTTGGCGAACTCGCGGGCCAGATAAAAAAGCCCGCGGGTACGGGTTGTCAGATTTTCAGATACATAGATCAGTTGGCCAGGATATTCTGATAACCTTTGCGTTCAATTTACCGCCCGAGTTCTTCTTATGGTATTCCTTGAAGGCCTTCAAGATTTGGTTTTTTAAGATGACCGAGTTGAGGGTTACTACTATGGTCTTGCTATCTTACTTGAAGGGAAGACAACGGATGTCATAAATATCAGAAGTCTGGACTTTGGTGGACAACTTCGAGAAGATGCGACGGGCAATTACTAGGTGGTCGTCTTGAGATAATGGCAGCTTAAGAGGCAGATTGCTGAATTGATGATTGATGAATTGAACTGGAGCGGGAGAAGCGTTCGATCTCTTCTGTAGTGCTCTCTAATTTCGATAGGCGTTCACCATAAATCATGTTTTGCGAGTGTCCATTTTTAAGTTCTCCACAAATCTCGTCATATTTACAGGATTAAAAACTCGATGGACTTCTCGATTTCCGAATTAGACGCCAGCAGGTCCGAGCTGAGTTATTTTATTTCGTTTATTGACTCTATGGAGTATTATGATATCCGACAATTTGATATCCGTTTCATGTTTCCAAGACGTTAGTGAATTTATACACATGTCTAACTTAGACTCCGGCGTAGATGTAAAATCGCATTCGCAACGGCGTCTTTTTGTAGATCGTAATGTGCTATTATCGGGTGTATTACAGCCGTCATTATTTTGGAGGAGGGTTGATGCCGATCCATACGTATTGTTTTGGATATCTGCGGGCGATTTTAACATTTTGCCGTTTAATATAAGATATTGTAGGTCTAAATGTTCTGACGGCAATTTACAGCGGTACGTACGTGAATTACTCGTGATGGGCGTGACGATCCCCGTGGGAATCCAGCTCGGGCGAGCCAATCGACGCTAAGCAGTGCGGAGGGACGCTAAGCAGTGGGATGGGTCACGTACAAGGACGGCACTTAGGTAGTTTTGTATGTCACGCTCACTTTAAGGATGTCACATTAACCCATTCGTTCTGAAAGGATGATACCTACTCCCAGGCATGCCCGCTCGGTCTCGTCTATGTATTTTTACGTGGTAGAGCCATGCTGCAGTTATATTAGTAGTATAGTTGTAGCACGAATGGGTCGGCTCGACCGGGGAGGGAACACGCTCTCACAGAATACCAGCGTAAAATAGTAGCTTAATGCTGCTGTGTTTTTACTGGAAACGAGGCATTCCATCTTAGTCCTCAAGGGTGACAACGCATCTGCATCTTGATTTGTAATCGTAAAAAAGATATTTTCCTACTTTTAGGATAGACACTGGCTAAACGAAACAGCAAATGTTCGTAAATGCCCCTTGGAAATGTGATACCGAAATTTCACTATTTTTACTTTACTTTTGCTAATTTCGTTTTCTTTCTTGATTTATAACTGGAAACTGTAGCTGCCACCTAGCTTCGTGTTGTCGTCTACATGCACCGAAGTGCAATGCAGGTATCGGGCCTCGGGGTATACCCCATTGCCCGGATATTCCTCATGTCCCATGGCTATGGGACAGTCATTGTAGCCTATTCTAAGCTAGGTAGATTTAGGCGGATTTTTCCGTAATTGGTAAAATGTTTTTTCCGTAGTTACCCGACTACGGAAAAGGAGGTTATCTGGTAAAGTCTGGGTTGGCCTTTCAGCGGCATTGAAGGTTGTTACTCATCACTATAGAGAGGAGTTCTCTTGGAAAAGGTCGCCCGTCCGGTGGCCGAGTGTGCAACGGCGCAAAGCCGTTGTGGTGTTCATGTGGCCCGTTGTCGGCACGGTCGAACATGCCGGGCCACGAAGTCGGTGATGGTCTCGACTTTCAGATCGGCCGCTATTACGTCATTCCGGACGTAGCGACCTGCTCCGACCTGCTCGTCCTTAATGTCAAGTTCTGCTGGGCCTGCAGTCGCCGCCTCAGAGGGTCGCTCAGAAGTGCGTACCAGGCCGGAGCAGCGTAGGTGATGATGGATATACATCTTGTATATCCGGAGCTTGGTTCTAATCGGCAGCTTGGATGCCAGGACCGGCAAGAGCGTCGCCCGCGCACATCGGGCCCTGCGGACGACGAAGACGACGTGCGCGGTCATGCGCAGCGTCCTGTCGATCCTGCACCAAGGTAGGTTACGGCCTTCTGGTACGCAATCTTCTGGCCGTTGAGGGTCAGCGGAGGTGGACATTTCCTGAGACGGCGAGTGAGCAGAGCGGTCGTCTTACCAACGTTCACGACCATCCTCCACTCGTCCAGCCATGGTGGCAGCAGGTCCAGCAGACGCTGCATCTTGGCAGTGGCTATGTGGGCTCTTCTGGACGAGGTGAAATAGGCGGACTCCTGAAGCCTGCCTGCCAGTGTAGGTATATCGTTGGTATAAGCCGCGTACAGGACTGGAGACAAACAGCTGCCCTGTGGAACGCCGGCTCTGATGGGTCTGGTTGCGGACACGGCGTCCTCTACGCAGACGTAGAACTTCCTGTCTTCCAGGAAAGACGCCATTAGCCGCAACATAGCAGGAGGGACACTGGTCTGTTCATTCAGCTTGTATAGTAATCCTATGTGCCACACCCGGTCGAACGCCTTCTCGATATCGAGAAAGACGCCCAACGATATGTGGCCACGATTGTACTCAGCCGCAAGCAGGTGCAGCACTCTAGTCAATTGTGTGACTGTAGAGTGACCCCTCCTGAATCCGTGCTGCTCCGCTCGAAGTTGGATGCACGGACGGAGACGTCTCAGCAGCAATCTTTCAAATAGTTTAGCTATGTGCGGTAATAGCGTGATCGGCCTGTAGCTGGCAGCTCTACGCCTGTCCTTCCCTGGTTTCGGCAAGACGATCACTTTGCCTTTCTTCCAGTCCTCCGGGAAGTGGGATGTCCGCAATATCCCATTGTAGAGTCGACCAAGCTCTACAAGGACTCTATTGGGCAGCTATCGGAGTGCAGCGTTGGTAATCCCATCGTGCCCCGGCGCCTTCCTCGGTTGCAGGCAGGTTACTGTACCGCAGTTCAGCGGGGGAGATGAACCACTCTCCTGCAAGAGGCGGCGCGGGCGACGACAGGAACTCCTGTACGCGACTTTCCTTCCGGGCATGAAGCTCCATGAACTTCGCACTTGCTGGGTTCGGCATAAATTGCTCCTCGAAATGCTCGACTAGGATATCCGCTCTGCCCTTGGCATCATAGCAGCGTTCGCCCGCGTTGTCGGTCAGCGGACAAACGGGAGGTTTGGTTTTGGTTAACTGCCGGTTCAGTTTGTAGAGCGACGCATCATACTCATCCGCCTTCCGGATGCGCCGATCCCAAGCCTCCCCTCTGAAGGCCTGGACTGCAACCGACAGTTCCTCCGATAAGGTGTTTAGCTGGGTCTTTAGTCTGGGACAGCGAGTACGCGCCCAGAGCTTTCTCAGTGCTCTTTTGCGCTTGATCTGCACGCTTATCTCACGCGACAGATCGTCTCGCCTTGCTGTAATCGGGACGATCGTAGAGGCCGCGTTGGCGCAAGGCGCGCTTGATGTTCTTGGTAATTCTAGTAGCAGCGGCCTCTACGTCGTCCGCTGTGCTTATCAGCTGATGTGCTGGAGGTCTCTGCTGCAGATGTTGACAGTAGAGCCTCCAGTCGACACGAGTCTTAAACGCTCTGGGCGGCGTAGTCACCGCCTTTAGGCCAAGGGTTATCAGTAACGGAAGGTGCTGTGAAGGGAGGTCATACAGCACTTCTACCACTATCGGGTAGTTGACGTTCCTAGTGAGCACGATGTCTAATACATCCGGATGTCTCCGTGGGTCAGTAGGAACGTGCGTTGTTTCCTCGGGACCTAAAACGTCATACATGTTCTTGTCTGCATCTTCATAGAGTTCAAGACCCGGCGGGGTGATCACTCTGGACACCCACGCCGGGTGTTCAGCGTTTAGGTCCCCGGCGATGATTGTGGGTGTTTCACCTTCCATCACCGTTCGGATTTCTGAGGAGCAGAATGGAGTCCCTGGCGGGCGGTATGCTGTGTAGAACCTAAGTTCCTCGCCCGCCGCCTCCATTCTTATGCCGATAGAGCGCATAGTCTGGTAAGGTGGTAGTTCCAGTTCTTGATGGACGATATCCCTCCTCACTAGAACCGCCGTCCCTCTGTAGGCGGCACCTTGAGAAGTGACTTCGTCCCTTCTATATATGTGGTAGTTCTACAGCTTAATATGCGTCTTAGGATTTGATTTTGTTTCGCCCAGCAGTATGATGTGTATGTCCTGTTGCTGGGCGACTGTGCGGAGTTCATGCAGCTTCTGCAGTACTCCGTCCGGGTTCCAGTACATGAGGCGCAGGTTACTCTCCTCCGTAATGCCGGGCCAGGAGGTTTGCCAGCGCCTTCATAATCGCTGTAACTGGATATGTCCCGGCTCTAATATCGGCCAGGACTTGTGTGCCGACCTCGATGGCAATACCAACCAAACGCTGGATTGCATCAGCTGTTTCGAGGCCGGCAGTCGGTGGTCTCCTATAAGCTGCTACCTAATTGGGCAATTTACTAAAGTACTCCCGAGCTAAACCGAAAGGAGAGCCACGCGTGAAAACCCCCCCAAATGAACCGATAATTTTCACTATCACATTTCCATATATTGTCCCATCACTTTATTTCCTATGAAAATATCACAAAATAACTGTATTTCACAAAAAGTACAAATTAAACATCATAGAATACAATTAAAGATTCACATCACATAAAGCGTTAATAAAATATAAAACATAATATCACTATTTTACAAGAAATTCCTTACGATCATAAACCTTAAAACACTAAATACGATTGTTATAATACAGTCGCCATTAATATTTTTACCTATCTTATAAAATTCAACAGTTTAAAGCAAGGATTTATACCTTTAAGCAGAATTAAATCTTTAATCTTATTGTTTATTTTTCTCATTATATCGCTATTTTATTTCTGACGGAATTTTATTAACATTTCTATTATCTTATCATTATACAAAATCTATCCAAAACCTAAAACTGTTTTAAATCTGCCAACAGGAACTAGCTGCTTAGATCAACAAAACAACAACAACAACAAATCGCTATCATATTTTAATAAAAGTATTATTTTAATAAATATATTATGTCGCTATTTTATTTCCGACGGAATTTTATTAACATTTCTATTATCTTATCATTATACAAAATCTATCCAAAACATTAACAAATCGCTATTACATACATTTTAATAAAAGTATTATTTTAATAAATATATTATATCGCTATTTTATTTCTGACGGAATTTTATTAACATTTCTATTATCTTATCATTATACAAAATCTATCCAAAACATTAACAAATCGCTATTACATACATTTTAATAAAAGTATTATTTTAATAAATATATTATATCGCTATTTTATTTCTGACGGAATTTTATTAACATTTCTATTATCTTATCATTATACAAAATCTATCCAAAACATTAACAAATCGCTATTACATACATTTTAATAAATATTCTTAATTAACGGTTCGGGTTTTTAATAATTATGTGATTATTATGCGAGTAATATCAGAAGTCAGCGGTGGATTAATTGCTATAACAATGCTATTTATTTGTTTATTAAGTGTTATGAAAACAGTATTGTTTTGTTTAATATGACTTGTAATATAAAGCCATATTTAATTATAATACATAATATAAGACTTTCCATTTTATGAAAAGCTGCTACTAATTGATGAATTCATTTTCCCACTACCCTTCTTATCTATATCATTTTGTCCTTAAAATATTACAGACTTTTTATCCTTTGACCAGACTTTAAAATAACCCAGATCCTTCTATATTGTTGATTTTTTATGTCAGACTCAGAGCAGAGTGCGTATACCCTAGCACCTAGTGATATGGTACAAAAGAGAAAATTTTATAAAAGCATAGTTTCAACCGTAGCCGGGAATGGACTTGACGACTTCCAGCCTTCCGAACGAGCTGGTTTCCGAAAAGGCTTCAGTACGACGTACGAGATCCAGCTGCAACCACTCTTCAAGAGCTCCAAGATGCAGTACTTGAAGAGTGGGAACGAATACACCAAGAGACTGTTGCGACCCTTGTAAGGTCCATGAAAGATCGCATGGAAGCCGTTATCAAGGCAAGGGGGGTAACACTAGGTTTTAAGAACTTTTTTTGTATTTATTAAGTTTTTTTTTAAATTATTAATTTGCCAATTTGTACATACCCTGTCTTTTTCTTTAATCTGAGTCGCCAAGTCGAGCAAAAAAGCGGCACGGCCGTACCATCTTTTCTCGAAGCAATTCAGGCCATTTTCGACCCCTTATAACTTCATGGTCAATAAAATTAGAAGCCTGAATTTTCAGTAACCAAGTAAGCATTGTATAAACATGGTATATTTAAAATTTCATTCAATTTGAACCAGTATTTTAAGAATTGTAACCAGTCAAAATTTCTTAATTTTGTCACTCACTGACTGACCGATCATCAAAACTCTAAGGCACTTCTAGCAGACATAGAAGCTTCAAATTTAGAATATAATTAGTGTTTAGTGTATAAATCAAGGAAAAACTAAAACATTTGTTAATTTATGTCCAGTTTTTTAGATACACTAACTGCATAAATAAGTTTGTAATCCCATATAAATATATAGAATTACAAAGTTACATTTGCAGCGAATGAATCTGTGTACTTGTATATGTATGTGTACATAGGTACGTTGTTGGTACTCAAGAAGTAGACGGTACCGGAAAGGTAAAAAATTAGGACTATCTTATATACAAAAAGAAATGAGGTGCCATTAAAAACATAACTTGTAAAAAAACCAAGTCTCGCAACTCAGTTCTTCTACCGTAAAAGTTGTGAGATCCATGTAATACCAAGTCGGTAAATTTATTCAGTTCCTACTTAATGGTCCTTCTGTTTTAAGTTATTACGTAATTAGCTAACCTAACAACATTTTATAGTGACCATATCAATTTTAATAGTCTTTTATGTTTTAAATATATAGATTGATTTGGCAATCGCGTTAAGCAATCTAATTTAATATAATACGTATTACCTACTTGTGAGATACATTGTGGTTTCATGCGATGGTCAAGTCAATCTATATATTTAAAACATAAAAGACTTTTAACATTGATATGGTCACTATAAAATGTTGTTAGGTTAGCTAATTACGTAATAACTTAAAACAGAAGGATCCTTAAGTAGGAACTGAATAAATTAACCGACTTGGTATTACATGGATCTCACAACTTTTACGGTAGAAGAACTGAGTTGCGAGACTTGGTTTTTTTACAAGTTATGTTTTTAATGGTATTTCTCTTTCGTCTCGTTATAAAAGTAAAATTCAATTAAAATTCGTGAAAGCTAATGAAATTACCTTTCGAATGATACCCTCAAACCACAACATTGCCATTGGCCTGTTGTGTTAAAATAGTATTTAAATTGTTTTTTTCGGATGTGCGATTTTTTTGACGCCGAGTGTAGTACGAATAGTACATGGAGCAGGACAAGTGTGGCGACGTCAAAGGTTTTTAGTGTTGTAGTGATAAAATAATCGCGAAGATCGTGAACCAATTTTTTTTATTCGTAATTTAAGTAGTATAAATCACCTATAATAACCTGTGTTTAATAAGTAATAAATCTTTTATATAGTTCTAACAATGTTTGGTTTCGATTCACTGACTCAATATTTAGTAGCTCCGAGCCCTTTTGGTCAAATGAATTTCAGAGAAAAGAAGGACGCCAGGGAATTAAGCGTGGCAGCTATTATGCTCAACGTAGACGAAGCAAGTCAGGCACGAAAGTTTTATTGATGCAATTAGTAATCATGGTCGCAATACATTTATAGGTGCCCAGGATGTCATACCAATTTTCGATCCCAGTCAAAGAACCCAACTGACAAATTCTTGGCTTAAAAAAGTGAACGAAACTGCAGCTGGACGAACAGACGGACACTCCGGACAAGCAGACGATTTTTCATGCATTACCAAAACTATCTGGCTTGGTGCGACACTGGTATGAATGGTTGCCTTCAATTAATGTGTCATGGAAGTAATTATAAAAACAGCTATTGCAAACTTTTCCAGATGATCGTATATATATGCTGACAGATTAATGGAAATGCTTTCACGAAAAATTCGTAGAGAAGAACCACTGAAATAGTATTTTTATAACAAAACTAAATGCCAAAGGTGCTAATTTTAAAACTCCGGGCAAACTCCTTTAATATTTGCGTAGTATATCGATTAAAAACTTCAGCAGGGACCTTAAAAAGCCTGCTTTTACATTAAGAGCAGACTCAAGTTCCATAAAAAGGGCCGAAACTAGTAAAAATAATAGACTATCTAATGCAACAGCTATGTCTCGCACTTGCTATAGTTGCTCTGATCTAGTACACACTGCAAGTAAGTGCCACAAAGAACTTTGTAAATGCTTAAAATGTTATCGCATAGGACATAAGACTGAAAACTGCTAGAAATGTGGAGATTATGGTCATGTGGGTCAAGTGTGCGCAGCGTCTAAGTGTGCGCATTCAAAATATGTCGAAAACTATAAAGAGCTAAGGAACGGCAACCCCCCACATGCGCCCTCTTCTGCCAAGGAGGGTCGCGTCCGTGTACGGCTTAAAGATCTCTCGTCAGATCGGTAAGCCAATACATAAAGGTGGGGTTTAGTGGGTAAAAGTCTCCACATAACCACGCAGCCGGCTGCATGGTATGCTATGAGCATTCCCCACCTCCCTCCCCCGCTTTCCGGAAGGTTGCCCATATTTGCTTCGCGCGCAAAAAAAAACAACCCCCTCTCCAGTACCTCGCGGGACGCCCTGCAAAGCGCTCGTATCGCAGCGGCTGCTCGCAAGATTTTTGCTAAAATATTTACGATACTTTATCACATTTGACGCGTAATCTTTTGTAGTCATGAAAACTTTTTGAAAATATGCTAGTTGCTATCGAGTGCAACATAATATCTAGTTTTTTATTTGCCAGTGTTTAAGCTGTTATGATGACGCAATAATCATTGACATTCATACAATTCTGTTTCGATGGTTTGCGATCTGAGTAGCCGGGATAGTTAGGAAATAAATGTTTTCTTCGCCTTCTGTGTTATGGTAGCAGGAGGGTATATATTATTTATTGCCGATTAGTTTGGCTGCTACAAGAGTACAAATATAAATTTAAAATGCCTCGAAATTATCTTAGAAAAGCTTCGGATAGATGCGTAGTCACAGATGAACAACTGGAAGCCGCCAAACTATTAATTTCAAAGGGTGCCAGTAAAAGATAAACTGCATCTCAAGTCGGACTTAAGGAAAGTACTCTGCGAAAACGTTTAAAAGCTGGGAAGACAGCAACCAGCATGGGAAGATTTTCTTTGACATTCACCAAGGAGCAAGAGACTGATATGTACAATATATTTGTATATATCAGTTAAACAAAGTAATGATCTTTATTATGGTCACACAATGAAGAACCTCCAGAAGTTGATTTATGAGTATGCTGAAGTAAATAAAATTACGCAATTCAACACATCCTCAAAATTAGCTGGCCGAGACTGGGTATACGGATTCCTTAAAAGGTTTCCTGAATTGAAATTGCGACAGCCAGTCCCAACTAGTATTGCCAGGGCCATGGGATTCAATAAAACTCAATAAAAATGTTTTCTAAGTTCAAATTAATCTCATATTTAGATTTAAGATGATTATTATGCTGATTACCTTAAGTACCTATGATGAAAATTTTAATAATTATATAATAGTGTTTACGTTCTAAAAATATATAGCTCTCGAAGAACTCCAATCTAGCAATAATAAAGAAACATCGCAACAAGTTGTCCAAATGCTCAACACACTTCGATCTTCGAATTATGTTATGTGGCTAGCGTTTCTTTAAAAATTCATGAGCATTGCCGATATCAAAACAACTGCAAGCAATTAACACCGACCTCATAACGGTATTCGGCCACGTAGATGATGTTGTTAATGCTTTGCAACTTTTGAGAAATAAAGTTGACGAAGAGTACCTTCATATCTATGAAGAAGCAAAGGTGTTGCTTGAAGAAAATGGTGGTATACTGCAAATGCCACATGTCATCGGGAGGCAGTTGCACCGCTCTAACTGTCCTGCGTCGGATATATGCGCGAATTACAAAATAAATTTATTCATCCCATTTCGAGAACATGCAATTCAAGAGGTTTGCGAAACACGGTAAAGTAGTATCGGTATAATCTGGTGTGTTTTTTCATATGAATATCACGGTTACTTCATGCACTTTCAGTCGTTGAATTTTCTTGAACTCAGACTAAGACCTAGCTAAGCTCATGGCAGATAGTCAAAGTGTGTTGCAATATAACAGGCTGGGCACATATATTTACCTGGTAAGGACGGAGAAGAAATTATGACTACCAGGAATGTATTGTACCTACTACATGAAAGAAAATCTGGTTTATATTCCCGTCATATGCCTCACCAATATGGATATACAATTAAAGAAAGGTGAACTTCTCGCTCGGGTTCACATACTGCACAGGCAACCCGATAAATTACCTACAAAGCCACTAATTGAATTCCAGATAAATAAGATGAACTCGCTTGACGGTTCAAAAACCTTAGGCGACGATGTGATTACCATCGATATGTGAAACATTGGCACTGACTTAACACAGATGCAAGAACGAATTTCGAGACTGTTTTGCATTAAACTTACACAAACTAGGAACGACAGACATAACTTAAATGGCACATACAATTACATGACCACACACCAGTATCATACAAGCCCTATAGATTACCTTATAGTGAAAGATTAGTTGTACGCGACATAGTAAACGAATTTATGAACGCCAAAATAATCCGTGAATCCAACTCATCCCATGCAAGCCCGATAGTACTTGTTGAGAAAAAAATGGAGAACACCATTTGTGCGTCGACTATCGACAACATCACCGATCACGATACATAAAATTATTTTAATGACCAAATAACGCAACCTATATTAAATTTTCAAGTCAATATTGGAGGTGATGAGGACAACATTGTCATTACAGTAGTCAGATGCGCTGTACATACCCTACAACTCGCAATGCAAGATGCTTGCAATGATAATATCATACAACGCGTAATAACTAGTTCCCGAGATATAATAAACTTCGCTTAGAACACCAACATTCACTATAATTTTCTTGAACAGACATTGTCATCCTTGATGACGTTCGATGATCCAAGTCAGTATCCGCCCAAAACGAACCGGCGTTCACAAAGCGCTGGAAGGCTGCTGTGACAGTCCAGGCAGCCGACCTCGTTACCTCGAGACCTGGCCTTCGATTATATCCCTGGCCACGCACTTCCAAAACATAATAGCGGTCAGAGATGACTTGATGACTTGTTGAGAAGGTTATCTCGTAAGAGCTGACCGGTATTCCGGGTGCCATATTATCCCAGATCAAATTGGTCTGGAGTTACTCCTCCCTCAAAGCTGTACAATATTTGGATGCGTTTACTAAGTCCCACTGTAGGGCCTTAGAAATACCAGTTGTGCTGGACCAAGCCCTCCAACTTCAAGCCCGTTGGACGAAGGCGCATGAAGACGACCCTAATATAGCATATAGCCGAGTTCGTAACACATCCAGCCATAGTGAGCCGAATCACTCCCACTTTCCTGACCCTTACTATGCATCAATTGCTTACGCGAAAATAAACAAACTGGTAGGAGATAACTTCCAGTTATTACAAGCGCACGTCTCAAGACACGCATATCTTATCGACAAGTACATTAGAAAGACTGCAGCCGCAGAGTTGGGCGAGATGTCGTAGGAGACCAAAAACAAGTTATCTCGCCTTGGATATCCTGTGGCACAAAAAAGACGGCGCCACTCTGAGAGTGACGAGGAGGAGAGCGAGCCTGTGAGAAAGAGATCTCGTAGATAAAACACTCCACGTTCTTTTTAGATAATTAAGTTTAACGCCTAGATTAAGATGTAATAATTTTGTGAGAAAAAAGAAAGAAGCCTACATTAGATTGCTCCACGAGATGGCATTCTACGATAGATATGGTTGAAAGTATTTAAAACCTAAATGATATATGTGCAACAATTGAACTGCTATACTTTCCTGATGAAACCTAGAATGATCTAGATTTATTTTTGACATCTATGCTTCCAGGAAAGAAGCTTACTAAAACTTTGCAAGTTTACAGCTTACTATGGATGATTTTATATGGAATGGATGAAAAGTCAATTTGAACTGACAGACAGGCTGCTTTATTTGACAATAACAAAGAATATAATATACACTACGCGAAAAGAAACGACACTTAAGCATGTGTGCACGTAAAATCGCTTGCGGCTATGTGTGGGTGTCTGGATGTGTGCGGGGGCCTTGAGAGACGCGCGGGGCATGGAACGGGCAGTCGCCGACTGCCCTAGCCGAGGCCTGGTAGTAATACCGATTTTTGTCAGTATTAGTTAATATGAATATATTCGTTAAGTGATATTATAATATTTCAATTAATATATGAATATTACTGATATCTTAATGTACATATTACTATTCTATTCATGTAGGTATTAAGTTTATGTTACCAAGTAACGTTATTAGTTTTTATAGCCGGTTTACATGCTTTGATAAATATTAATGTTGTTATTAAATAAATGATATTATAGTATATGTATAAGTATTACCGAAAGTGATTTTAAGTGATTAGAATTCAAATAAATTCCACTGCACAAAACAAGGGCCCTTTTTTAGTTTAATTTTTAATAATGTTCTATGATACCTAAAAATATGTGAACTCATTTTAATGAAAGTCGATATGATCTTAACAAGAATTATGGGGAAATACCATGACAATAAAACTAATATATCGCGAATAATTTTATTATATTACATTAACTGAAATATACACTATTAAAAATACCACTGAGAGTCAAGAAATTTTAGATATCTATAAAGAGTTTTTGTATTTGTTCATTGTTGTATTTATGGATTATTTCATTAGAAATAAAAATGACTTATCTCCTCAACACATAGGGAACAATTTGTTGGCAGCCATGTGCCAGGAAACCTGCATACCTTTGGATTTTCAAAAAAAAATGTACATGCTGCGAATTTTTGCAATTGTTAGAAATAATAATGAAAATTAAAAAAATAATCAAAAAATTAAAAAATATATAAGAGTAAATTATTTTTAAAGGATAGTAGGTAATACTGATTATTGCGTACTGAAATACTAAGTGTTGATTAATTAATTAAGATTACCATTAACTGTCGTGCATATTTCGTTTTGTCGGAAGTTTTAATATGCCTCATTTAATAAAAGGTGATTTAAAATTGAACGTATCTTTCACTACCCAAATACATAAGTTTACATAATATATAACACATTCCTACTATGTATCTTCTTTGGTACAAGTCTATAATATTCCATTTCGGTTCGATATCAACCCTAGCGTTACACGCTTCGACTCAAGGTCACCGGCGCTTAAGCTCCCACGTACAGGGAGTGTCACCGCTGTGACAATAATGCATTCTTAAGTGCTATTTATTTAGAGTTTAGACTTTAGACCCTAGAGTAAATTCTACTCTCACAAATGAACAGCAAAGTATTGCACAAACCAATTTATTAAATTGATATATCCATATCTAGAAAATGAACTTACTATATCACAAGAATACACATAATTCTTCAAGCGTGGAAACGAAAAACTATGCCATACACCACAAATGACGTACAAGCTGCAGGTTCACGTCAGTACTTGGAGGATTCATTAAATTCTAGTTATATTGAAAAACATGACCATAACATTTCAACTTTAGTAAGAAGGAGCGATCCAACTGATGAAATAGCCAATACTCTCAAAGCATCATTTAAAATATTTTTGGAAGAACCGCTTCTAAAGTCGTCGGAAACTGTTTTGAAATTCTGGGAGGAAAAACAGCCCATATATACACAACTTTATCAACTGGCGCATGTCGAATTAAGTATACCAGAAACGCAAGTTAGTGTGAAACGTCTTTTTTCAGCGTTAAAGTTCATAGTTTCCAACTTCAGTATGAATTTAAACGACGATATCATAGAAGATATTTTATTTATGCCTTGTTACAAGATATATCGTTTATTGGACAAAGTACATTACAATAAATAGAGAAAACTAGAGCTAAACTAATACGGGTCATAACAAGAACAGAAAGTTTATTATTGAAGGTAGTTATAATACAAAAATATTATGAATCTCATCAGATAATCAATTGCGGAAACCGTTACTTAACATTTAAAAAACTAGCAAGATTGTAAATTATGATTGTAAAAGAAACAATAAGATTTACAATTTAACATTTACATCTTTATTAGATTCGCCCCATTGATATTTGCCCCGCCTCATTTAAAAACGCTTATATAATTCTCCGCATCCACTATCGCATTGTTTACTATTAATATTTATTTTGATTAAACTTCAAACGTAAGAAAAGCAGTATAATCATTAAAGTTCTGATTATTATTATTTTTATTTCATAATTAACTCATTTTTGTAGGGATTTATGTGTCTCGGGAAGAAAGAAAAACATTACCACGATACAGTCATACCAACATAGAAAAACGGACAGAACACCACATACATTTCAAGTGAATTTTATTTCTTTGTTGGTCTAAGCAGTCATTAAAAAAGTTTAAAATATGCCTGTTACGCGCTCCAGTCGACGACACAACTAGCGCCATCTAGTGTCAGGAACGAGAGCGAGGGGAGCGTTGCAGTTTATGACATCACGAATCTTTCGACCAACAGCGCCACCCGAAGAACTAGAAAATCTATACTCGAACTCTCGGTACCTTGCGCGTGTTTACTTGAACATTCCGGATATTTTGCTAATTTAAATAAATAGGTGGCGCAAGATGCGATCGAGACAGAGTTGAACTCGGCGACACAAGCGAAGCTTTGGAGCGGAATTAAGTGAATTAGTGTGTTTAATTATTGGTGTTTTAACTTTAATTTGTGTAAAGTAAATTAAAGTGTTAATTTAGGTAATTTTATCGGCAATTTTTATTGTCACGAACCTCAAGCTCGTAACAATTGGAGTCAGAAGTGGGATAAAATAATGCCGATTTTACCTAAGGAGGAAACGGGGGGTGTCCGTACCCGAAGTCAACGCCAGCAGGAGACGGACCAACGAAGATTTGGTGGTGCAACGCCGCAGACGTCTGAGGGCCAGCCGCCGGCCACGGAAGCCGGTCCGTCAACAGCTTCTACGTCTGCAGCACCAGACTTAGGTGCTCTGATGGTGATGATGCAGGAACAGGCCCGCCGACAGGAGGAACAGGTCCGTCAGTTGAAAGAGCAGCTGCAGAGCGGACAGGAGGAACAGATGCTCCTCATGAAGGACCTTCATGCTACCTTTGGGAAAGAGATAAGGGAGGTGAAGGATAGGGTTGCTCAACATGACAACCGCCTGGTGGAAGCTGAAACCCGAATCGAAGAACATGAAACCCGAATCAACCATGTGAACAATCGGGTTGACAACGTGATGGCTGACGTGAAGAAAACGCTGAACGACCTCAAACTTGGGGATGGAACTACAGCTCCCGTAGTAGCTACAACACCTTCGCTACGTGGGTTCAAGGTACCACCGTTCGACGGGACTTCTTCCTGGTCGGCCTACAAAATCCAGTTCGAAGCTGTTATGAAGGCGAACGGCTGGAATAAAAATCAGGCCATGACTGCTCTCACACTAGGCCTGCGCGACCAGGCCTTAACAGTTCTGGAAGCTCACGGTGAGGAAGTGACTTATAAGCAACTCCTTGAGGCATTGGAGGCGAGATATGGCGACGCTCACCTGGAACACGTCTTTCGTGCGCAGCTTAAAGATCGCGTGCAGCGCATCAACGAAAACCTGCAGCAGTGGGCTCTAGAGGTGGAGAAGCTGGTGCGAAAAGCATACCGGTCTGTACCTGCGCTCATTGAAGGGAACCTGGTGCAGACATTCATCGACGGCATCCGTGACCTGGAAGTCAGAGCTGCTGTGAGGCTCGGGCACCACGAGACGCTTAAGGACGCCTTGGCCCATGCACTGGAGGTAGAAGCCGTGCGGCAGGGTCATCGTTCCCATCGCGTCAGGGAGGTTGCAGTAGTTACAGTTCGCGACCGCAACAGAGGATACAGCCCTAGGTGCTATGGCTGTGGGGAAAAGGGCCATCTTCGATCCAGCTGCCCTAAGCGAACCCTAGAAAGGGACGGTGAACTATCTCAGGAGGGTAGTGCGGCCAACAGCACCGCCCAGCAGCAGCAGGGAAACGAGTAAAAGCCAGAACTGCGGGGCGGGTGCTGGCTGATGTTAAAAGAGCCCCAAGGATCTCGATCTCACAAACCCATGATGGGAACAGTCTAATCATCAAGGGCGAGGTCAACGGAAAGCCGTGTAAACTGACCATAGACACTGGAGCCTCTCGTACGGTTGTTAGTTCCCAACTTATAAGTCAGTTCCTTGGGGACTCCGCATACAACCTAGAACGCATTAATTTGGTAACAGCCACCGGTCAGCGTATACCCGTCCGTGGAGAGAAGGAGATGGAGTTGAAGCTAGGCAACGTGATCTACCTGCATAATGTCATCGTGGCTGATATAATGGACGACTGCATCCTAGGCTTAGACTTTATGAGGAATAATTGTTGCGAGATCGACGTTAAGCAAGGTGTTTTGAAATGTGGACAGGAGGAACTTTTTATGGAAGGTACCAGGGAACGTGTACAGCATCAAGAAGATTGTTCTTCCGCCGAGATCGGAAACGATTGTTCCGGTTAGTCTTCCTCGAAACGCTGGGCAAGCTCACCGTTGTGTACTTGTGGAAAGGGTAAACAATGACCTTCCATGGAAAGTAGCTCGAACCTTGGTCAGGACCACTGACGTCTCAGGAGTACGTGTGCTGAACCTTTGCGACCGGGAACAGATTATAGAAAAAGGCACACTGGTTGGTACTTGTGAGGAAGTGGATTGGTTACGTCAGTGCCAATATATATCGAGTGGGACCCCCAGCAAGGAATCAGAAACGAGAGTGACCACACTTTTGGAAGACTGTCGCAGTGTTCTGCCCCCGAACGAATTGGTCAAGGCGAAGAAGTTGTTACTCGAGTACGCCGATGTATTCTCATCAAACGATGCTGACATAGGAAAGACTGGTTTAGTTCAACACAAAATAAACACAGGTGAAGAGTTACCTATCCGTCAGCGGCCAAGACGATTGCCGGTAGCACGTGAAAAGGAAGTGGAAACCATGATTAAGGGAATGGTGAAGGATGGTGTTATTGAACCTTCATCTAGTCCATGGTGTTCACCCGTGGTACTGGTAAAGAAGAAGGACGGCAGCTTGCGATTTTGTGTTGACTACCGCCGTCTGAACGACGTTACTAAGAAGGAACGAAGAACGACTTCAAAACTTGGAACGCGTGCTCATGAAGATTAAGAGTGCCAACCTCAAGCTGAGTCCGAAGAAATGTTCACTATTCAAACGGCAAGTCAACTTTTTGGGGTATGTAGTGTCGGAAGAAGGTATCCGCACGGATCCAGAGAAAATCGCAGCTGTAAAGGATTGGCCGGTTCCAAAAGACAAGACGTTTTGTGAAGAACTTTGCAGATATAGCCAAACCTCTGCATAAGCTAACCGAGGAGAAGCGACATTTCTGCTGGGATGAAAGTTGTAACATCGCATTCCAGGAGCTCAAGGACCGTCTGTGCAAGACACCTATTTTGGGATACCCTGATGTAAGCAAAGAGTTTATAGTTGACACAGACGCAAGTGATATAGGACTTGGCGGTGTGTTGTCTCAACGTGTGACCAACGTGTGTGTATGACCAACGTGGTGACCAAGAGGTCGTGATAGCGTACTTCAGCAAGTCGTTGTCAAAACCGGAAAGGAACTACTGTGTCACAAGACGCGAATTGCTAGCTGTGGTAAAGTCGTTGCAACATTTTTGCAAATATCTTCTGGGACGAAAATTTCACTTACGAACTGAATATGCTGCATTTAAATGGCTATTGCAGTTTAAAAACCCAGAAGGACAAGTTGCGAGGTGGATTGAACTACTGCAGGAATACGACTTTGAGATCGAACATCGCAGCGGCAAATCTCATGGCAACGCAGATGCATTGTCAAGAAGACCTTGTCCTGAAGATTGCAAACATTGTACTAGGCAAGAGAGTAAGGAAGTGGTATCCGCGAGGATGCTCAGGGCAGACCACCTCAGCGACGAGTGGAAGGACAGCTTACTACATGCACAGCAGGAAGATCCGGACATCAAGCCGATTCTGGAATGGATAAAGGCCAGTGCTCCCAAGCCCAAGTGGAGTGAAGTCTCAGCGATGAGTTCGACCACTAAAAGCTATTGGGCCCAGTGGGACAGCTTGCTGCTTCAGGATGGAGTTCTGTGTCGTAAATGGGAAAACGTTCGGGGAGACAGCTGTCATTTGCAAATGGTTGTCCCTAAAGCTAAAGTACCGGATGTTCTACAGCTGTACCATAATGATTGTTCAGGAGGCCATCTGGGAGTTAAACGAACTCTACTGAAGATCCGAGAACGGTTTTACTGGGTCCACTGTCGAAACGATGTCGAGGACTGGTGTCGCAAATGTACAAGTTGTGCGGCTGTAAAGGGACCTCAGACTCGTAGTAGAGGTGCATTGAAGTTGTACAATGTTGGTGCACCATGGGAAAGAATAGCCATTGACGTGGCGGGACCGTTTCCGGAGAGTGAAAGCGGTAACAAGTATTTCATGGTTGTGATGGATTACTTCACTAAGTGGCCAGAAGTCTTCGCCATTCCAAATCAAGAAGCTTCAACAGTTGCTGATAAACTAGTTCATGAAGTCTTCTGTCGTTTTGGTGTACCTTTAGAGATTCACAGCGATCAAGGAAGGAATTTCGAGTCTCAAATATTCCAGGAAACTTGCCGAGTTATGGGTACTCATAAAACAAGAACGACTTCTTATCACCCGCAATCTGATGTAATGGTGGAACGATTTAATCAGACATTGGAGAGGTACCTAGCAAAAGTTGTAGACAATCGGCAACGAGATTGGGACAAGCACATACAACCGTTTTTGTTGTCATATCGAAGTTCTGTTCACGAAAGTACAGCAGTGACACCAGCTTTCGCAAACTTTGGAAGGAAATTACGGCTGCCTGCGGACCTGATCACCGGGATACCACCTGATGCCCCACGCAGTATAACCGATTATGCAAATGACTTGCGGAACAAAATGAATGACATTTATGAGCACGTCAGACAATCGGGCCAGCAAATGTCTGAGAAAATGAAAACCCGGTACGACCGCAAAATGAACAATAAAGGGTTCAACGAAGGTTCATTAGTGTGGTTGCATAATCCAGTCCGCAGCAAAGGGAAATCTCCTAAGCTTCAAGCTAAATGGGACGGCCCGTACCGGATTGTGACCAGGATCAACGATGTAACCTACCGGATACAGAAAGGCGCAAGAGGGACTCCTAAGATCGTCCATGTGGATCGCCTAGCGCGTTATTATGGGGCCGATAATGCTCGGGACGAGCATGTCTTAGGAGGGGGCAGTGTTACGCGCTCCAGTCGACGACACAACTAACGCCATCTAGTGTCAGGAACGAGAGCGAGGGGAGCGTTGCAGTTTATGACATCACGAATCTTTCGACCAACAGCGCCACCCGAAGAACTAGAAAATCTATACTCGAACTCTCGGTACCTTGCGCGTGTTTACTTGAACATTCCGGATATTTTGCTAATTTAAATAAATAGGTGGCGCAAGATGCGATCGAGACAGAGTTGAACTCGGCGACACAAGCGAAGCTTCGGAGCGGAATTAAGTGAATTAGTGTGTTTAATTATTAGTGTTTTAACTTTAATTTGTGTAAAGTAAATTAAAATGTTAATTTAGGTAATTTTATCGGCAATTTTTATTGTCACGAACCTCAAGCTCGTAACATGCCTTACCTCAAAAATATTGAAGGTGATTGGTAATTGGTATATAATATGCCCCACTAGATGGAGTGACAACCTGGTAAAACATACAAGAAGTCGATGGATGCAGGTGGCTCAGGACCGTGGTTTGTGGCATACCTTGGGGGAGGCCTATGTTCAGCAGTGGATTTGTGAGGGGTTGTAACGATAATGATGATGATGATATATAAATATTGAAGGTCAACATGAATGCTGGGAAGACCGTATACAAGGCAACTCCATTTACACGTCGTTACTCTCGTTTTTGCTTAGACCATTAAGCCCAATGGACTCGCCTCGCATGATTATTTACCTCTGCGCAAGTATTGCATTTAGTAATCTTGTGCGTTTATAAAAACTGTTTACGGAATCAATTTCGTCATTACATTAATCGTTTCCGTCGTTGTAGGTGCTCTTTAAAAATTTGTGCGGTTAACGTATGCGAAAAGAAGTCTAATACTTCAAATTTACGAAAGACGGAGTTCAATTCCATACGTAAGTATTTTTATTGTGATATATGCATTCTTTCTAATATAATCATTTAAAATAATCGAGAACTTTACCGATAATCTAAATTATCGATATTTAAAGATAATCGAGTTCATAATATTTCATAGACATCGTAGTGATAATCGAAATGTGACAAGCACACTCCCCACGAGATTAGTTATAGGTACGTTTATTTTTTTAAAGTCAATCCTTAGCAGTTACAAATTAGGTTTAAAATTGAACTCGCAAGCACAACGGCACTCCTATTTTACGGTGGTTTACTTATATTGTAATCCACGCGACAACTGTAGAGTTCGTGTTTAATCTCAATAACGCGTAACTTTTTCTATGTTGATGTGTTTAACCTACATGTGTGCGTAAAATTTTATAGTGTTGGAGATTTAGATTTGTGTGTGCCATAATGACAGAAAATTTCATTGAGTAGGTGTGCAGTACTGTCTATGTAGTGTTTCCTCCCCCGCACCAAACGTGACAGAATTTTTTGTTCGTAGCATTAGGCGCATTACTCGTCCATTGGATGAATGGGCTTAGCGTTTTATATTATTTATAGAGCCTACATCTCAATCGGTAAAACATGAAAGTGGTTTAGTTAGAACTGAAAATCCCGCGAAAATTTATTTCCCGCTTAACACGCTCAGCGCCAAGCCCTATATTCCAATACCACCCAAATATGACCTTTCTGAAAAAAAAATTTTTTTGACCTAAAACCATCTTGATGTTATAGCGGATACATTTTTTTCTACCCCCCACCCTTCTCCACCCCCTCCCCCTAGTGTGTATCTTTTTCGATACACGGGCCTGTGACAATAGTTAACACCCAAAACTTTTTCATGGGCCATGTGTGCAAAAAAGATACACATTAATAATTAAATCTCATATTGTTTTAGATTAGCAATTGGAGCTGAGAAGAAAGAAGAAATAAGAAGAAAGAAGCAAATGAGAAGAGAGTTTGGAAATAGCAACAGTTTTTCTTAAATTTTCTTTTCTTTTGTTTCAGGAATAAGTAATAGAGAGTTAGTAAAGTGAATAACAACCGAGAAACGCGTTAGAATATTGTAAAAATGGATTATAGTAGTGATGATTCAATGGACGATCCCGATTTCTGTCCCAGTACAGAAGATGACGACGATTCAAGTGAATCAGATAGTGGAAATGAAGCTTGGAATCCACCAGCTACATCAAGAAGAATGTTAACATTTTCAGAGGATCAGTTACCAAATATACAGAGACGAAGAACTCCACGATCAAGAACAATGCCACCAGATGATATAGCCAACCTTCCAAGTACTTATGGAACTACCTCAGAAGAAATACCAGAGTCTGAATGGGTCAAACAAAAAATAGAAAATATAGAATGGGATATGCCAACTGCAGATGATCCAGAACCGATACCGTACACTGTGCCTTTTTCAGGAATGAAAGATATTTACACGGGCATCTTAGCAACTGCAAACCCTATTGAATACTTTGAACTTTTTCTGACAAGAGATATTGTGGAGCTCATTGTTGAACAAACAAATCTTTTTGCTACACAAAACCTATTATCTAACGACGACGTGGGTCCCCAAGCTCGAGCTCATTCTTGGTATCCAGTCACTGTCGACGAGATGATCAAATTTTTGGCACTGATTGGTTGGATGGGCTTGGTCAAACTGCCTGCTATAAAAGACTACTGGAGAGTTCATAAGCTTTATGGAATTCCATTGGCAAGGAAAGTCATGCCAAGAAATCGCTTCGAGCTAATATTGAAATACTTGCATTTTTCGGATAACACTGAAGCAGATACAGAGGACAGGTTGTGCAGAATTAGAGATGTGCTTGATAAATTTATTGAGAACTATAAGAAAATGTATACCCCAGGCGAAAACATCTGCGTCGACGAATCTCTTATTCCTTGGCGCGGAAGATTGATATTTCGCCAATATACACCTCATAAAGCAGCGAAATATGGTATAAAGATATTCAAGCTCTGCACTGAAAAGGGAACCTGGAACCTGTATGTATATTGTGGAAAATCGAAAGAAAAAGAAGTCGATGTTTCTGAAAAAACGGTATGACTCTTGCTCAAGGTCTTCTTGACGAAGGAAAAACTATTTTTACTGATAATTATTATACAAGCGTCCCGCTAGCATACAGACTACGACGCCGAAAAACCCATCTTGTTGGTACCCTCAGATCCAACCGAAAACATCTACCAAAAGATGTCATTGCAACAAAACTGAAAAGAGGGGAAATTAGCTGTAATCAAACCAAAGATGGGATATTCCTGAAATGGCGCGATAAACGGGATGTAAGAATGCTCTCAACGAAAACATCTGGCCTCAAGACAGTGATCACCCAAACTAGAAAAAGGATACCTATAATCAAGCCAGTAATTATCAACGACTACAACAGCGGCAAAACATCTATTGATATTAGTGACCAAATGGCTACATATGGCAGTGCTTTGAGACGTTGTACTAAATGGTATCGTAAGCTGTTCATTGAGGTACTATGGGGAACAAGCCTAGTCAATGCCCATTTTCTATATAACAAATATTCCAACAATAAGAAACTGACAATCACGGAATTTCGAGAGCAAGTTATTACAGGATTACTTGACAGACATTCTCAACCCCGTGTTACAGAATCTGGACCGTTCCAATGACTAGCGCGGCGGGAAGAGAGGTGTGGTTCCAATAATTAGCACGGCGGGAAGAGAGGTGTGGTTCCAATGATTAGCGCGGCGGGAAGAGGCCGCGCGTCGGTCGCGCGTGCCTTATCATCTTCTTTCCCCTCCCACCCCATCACCCCGATGTGTCGATAGGAGGGTATGAGTGATATCGTTTTGGAAAGGAATAAACGACTTGGCACCTACCGTCAAAATATAAAATAAATACGAATGGGTTTCCGCGCAACCATCTCCCCCGCCCTTGAAGGATTTCCTTCAAAATTAACTAAAACAACTAGAGCTAAGATCAACTAACAAAATAACTAACTAACGCTAAGATTACCTAAATTCAACTACAATTTTAATCTAGAAATCTAATTTAAATTATGGAAGAGGCAAAGGGCACAAACGGACAACAGGACGCAGGTAAGACCCAACCGTGGTCTTAACGCGAGCTATCCTAATTACTCCGTCGTTATCCTGCCGCCGATCGTTAACATGCTTATTTACAGACATAACAATAATTACAATTGTATAGTTTCAATTTAATATGTATTTCATAAAACTAAAAATAACAAATTGCTTAAATCTCGCGTCCACCTAGCGGTCGTGGACAGACATGGGTCGTAAAGTTATTCACACGAAATCCGCCATCTTAGAGAGCAGGTTGTATAGTATGGATACGATTTTGGGAATGCCCGTGTTGGTATATTTTTACGATAATTTTTGGTGTGGATTTTTATTTGTTTTTCTTATTTGTTTTGTTTTATTTTTTTGTCAGTAAATTGTTTTACTTTTTGTATGTGCATGTCATTATATTTTTTGCACTTGATTGACAAGTGAAACACTCTTTGTTTTCACTCTTAGCCCAAGGTTATCTGGAAGAGATTGCTTTTTGTACGTAGTAGTTTTTATTGCTAAGCAATAAGCCGTAGCTCGTTGCGGTGCTATAGTTGGAATAGTCTCAAAGTACGAAACGGTCACCCATCCAGTTGCAAGCTAACGCGTGCATTGCTTAAGGTGCGCTTACACGAGGGCAATAATTGCTCGGCGACACGAATGGACCGATCTGGAGCAATTAATGGAGCAATTTTAAAGCAATGGAGCAAATTGCGGCAATTATTTCGGCGATATTGCTTCTAATTGCTCCATATATTTCATAGCGCTCAGTGTCGCAGATACGAATTGACGAATATCCAATGGGCTTGGAAATTCCTAGCAATTTTTGTATATATCTCATTCTCACTTGTTTGTTTTGCGGCTTGCCGTCTTGCTTCCGCGAGGAGAGCGAGAGGTCGGGTCTGTTCGTGACATTCTAGTAAAGTTTTTGAATAATATATCATCTAATTCTTTACACAATGAAAATTGCGGCCTCTTTACCAAAAACGATCGCACCCACATACGTCCATTCCTTTTCTTTCTTTTTTGTTTTTGATTAATAATATAAAAAGCGCTACAAGCCCTGCGCAGCAAGAACAATGTCGTCCATAGCGAGCGAATACTGAAATGCTCGTGTAGGACAGTATTGCCTAGTTGATGAAGTTGCGCCATATCGCTCAATATTGTATTGCGCAGTATTGATGCTTGTTGCCGTTGCCGTAAATTGCTTGAAGTAGTCGTGACGTCATAGTTGACGAGTATTGACTGGAATTGAACAATTTTAGTTGCCCGTGTAAGCGCACCTTTAACCTTTGTTATGGATCTCGCTCGCAAGCTATCACTAGGCTAGGGTCACTTCAAATTAAGTAAATTTAAAAAAAATCAAAATAACAAAAATAAAAAACTTTATTTTAGCAAAAAAGAATTGTCAAACATTTTTTATAATAACATTCAAATGTTAATTAAAAATATAAAAAAGCAAAGAAAAATAACTAATTTGTATTTCGTTTTAATTTTATGTTCATGATTACAATTATTAAAGAAGTCATCACACAGCGTATCCATACTAGCATAGATGGGTACTACGTCATACTTGGTGCTTTTTGTAGTGAATGTGTAACTATTAGTTGATGATTTCTAACAATAATTTTGTATGAAAGATGCCTTCTTTGTTTTGTTTTTAACTTAGGTAATATTATTAAATTTAGCAATATACATTCACATGTAAATAAATTACAAAATTGTTCGTTATAAATGCAAAAGTTTGAAAGCATTTTTTTAGGGTCACCTTTTCAAGTGTTTGTTACAACTCGTTCATTTCTTAATAACTAAATAGTTGTAACATTTGAAACTGTTTATATTAAGAAAAAAGACCAAACTATAGAATAAGTTAAGATTTAAAGCCCATTGTGCCTCAGGCGTCGTCGATATTGAAGTACAAAATGTGCCTTTTTTGTGCCTGTTTCGGGTCACCTTAAGTGGCCCACATTATTGTCGAGCTTGTGGTGTGAAAAAACTGTCCGTAGAGTTGAGTTTTTTTAATTCATAATTGTAAAGTGTTTTATCGTATAGTAAATGAAGTAAATATTTATTGAAATAATTGCTTAATTTTTTAATAATTACATTTTATATTCAACGAACTGGAAAAAAATCGCTTCTAGCAATTTTACCATCGAATTTATAACATACCAAAGGGGTGAACGTACACATTTACACATATTCTATTAGCTTATTTAACAATAATTCTAACAACATATCATATTATATAGTTCCCATACATAAATAATAAGATATTGCCATTTTAATGACACGCGCCACGTAGGCAATATATCACTCGTTTAGGGTTTGACAGATGCGCCAAAGCGGCTATTTTAGCCCGAACTGCTGAGAGGATATGCACCGCTCGAGTAGTTAGACATACGAAAATGCAGACGTAAGCCTTTGTGGATCTTATACCACGCCCGCGAGTGAGCGTGACCTTAAACGGACCAGCGAAATCAGACCCGGTGTGCGTGAAGGGCTTTACTGATTGTATTACTCTACAAGATCTAAGTTCCGCCATTTCCGGAAATGACGGCTTGGGGCGTGCCCGAAAGCAAGCTATACATCTGTGCACCCGATTGCGTATTAAACTACGTGCAGAAAGAATCCAATAATTCTGACGCAAAATCGACATCAACAAGTCGGGGCCAGCGTGCGAGTTCAATTTATGATGGTAATCGACTAATAAGTTCATGATATGGTCTTTACGCGGTAAAACTATAGGGTGCCGTTGGTCGAAACTCAATTGCGAGTTGGACAAGCGTCCACCTACCCTTACAATCCCATCCTGTAAAAATGGCTTAAGGCGTCGAAAGGCGCGACTACAAGCTCTATTCGATTGTAATCTTCTAATTTCTTCAGAGAAGTGCGCACGTTGAAGTTCACGTAATACTAGCGACTCGGCATAGTTGTAATCGGATGCTAAGACACACGAACGTCGCGGTAAAAGCTTCGCGAATCGAGAAACGTAAATTACGCTACGCAATAATTTCGACCAAGAGGACAAGCGGTTCGCCAAGGCAATGATTGGAGAAACCTCGCTCGAAACGTTCGCCACTAGAGCGTGTCTCTTCTCTTCCGGCGGTTGTGACACTGACGAAGGTTCGAAATCGGTTATTGGCCATTGCGAGGGATCCAAGTGAACCTAAGCAGGTCCGTGGAACCAAAGCGGGTGGTCCATTATTTGCATCGGGGTGAGTCCACGGGATAGAAAATCGGCGGGGTTTTCCGTACCGGACACGTGATAAAAGTTCCGCGTTTCTAACTCGTCTTGGATCTTGGCCACTCGGTTCGCGACAAACGTATCCCAACGGTGGGGTGAAGAATGAACCCAGCATAAGGCGACGGTGGAGTCGGAAAAGGCGAATATCCTTTCTATGTGAACTCTATCCCTACATGCGCTGATAACTGCGGTAATAAGCTTGGTGAGTACTAATATTGCACAAAGCTCTAAGCGCGCCAGAGAGACAACCTTACGGGGGGAGACTCTCGACTTAGAACTAATGAGGCTAATCGAATTTCTACCATTATTCTGGACGTGGAAATATACAACGCCCCCGTAAGCTTTCTCGCTGGCGTCTGCAAACCCAACGACCGTTATGACGCTATTTCTATCTACGTTTATATGACGCGGTATTTTAATTTCTCTTAATAAAGGAAGTTCCCCTCTAAAACCCTGCCACAACCGAACAATGCTGTCAGGCGGCGAGTCATCCCAGTCGCATTCAAATAACCAAAGTTGTTTAATCAAAAGCTTAGCGTATAATACCACCGGAGCTACGAAACCCATGACATCCCATAATCTAGCAACGCATGACAGTATAGACTCTGGTGACCAACACAGACCGAGCACCTTGTGTGTATCAGAATCATCGAATTCCTTTATCGCCGAAAGACGGTGTGATAGAGGGATTGTATCTAAAACCGGACGCGAATTACTAGTCCACTTCACAAGATCGAATTGACCCGATTTCATGAGCTTTATAACCTCGGCGGTGGTTAGGGTGGCCTCCTCCACGCTATCGACCGAGTACACAAAATCATCCATATATTATCCGCTCTCAATTGCCCTCTTAGCTTTAGGATAAGAGGGACCTTCATCGTGAGCGAGCTGTCTCACCGTGCGTAACGCATGAAATGGGCTCGACTTTAAACCAAAACAAACGCGGTTAAATTCAAACACCATTAGAGGTTCCTTTGGGTTGAAACGATATAAAATGCGTTGGAATCTACGGTCGCATTCACGGACCCCTATGCAAAGAAACATTTGGCGAATATCGGCGGATAGTGCTATACTAAACAAACGAAAATTGGCTATTATATTAAATAAACTGCCCTGTAAATTTTGCCCACTATAGAAGATATCGTTAAGCGACAGGTGAGTGCTAGTTTTAGCACTAGCGTCGAGCACTACACGTAACTTAGATGTAAGTTTGTCCTCCCTAATGACCCCGTGATGTGGTATGAAATACGACGGTGTGTCTTTGTAGTTATCTAATTTCGAAGCCACAAGTGATATGTAACCTTTTCTTATATATTCGTTAATGACGCCGTCGTAAGCTTCCTTTAACTGGGGTGAAGCGAGCATCCTACGCTCCAAGCTGTAGAAACGTTCTTCCGCCATTTGACGCGAATCGCCGAGAGATAAAACATCTCCTTTAAAGGGTAGCGCTACACTATATCTACCGTCGCGATCACGAACGGTCGTGCGGACGTAAATTTCCTCGCATAACCTGTCATCTGAGCTAGCTATGGGTGGGACGTTCACCTCCTCCATCTCCCAAAATTTGCGGACTAACGACTCGAGCGGTTCGACAGCCATACCACAATAAGAGGTTGCCGAAATACTATCTATGATGGGGGCGGAGTCAAGGATAACATAGCCCAATACGGTTTCCAGTGCGTAAGGCGCGGTATGCGAGGAGTTGCCCCTGACCTTATTGTTTAGCAAAAGATGAGGGAAAAGCGATGCTCCAATGAGCATGTCTATGTTTCCAGGAACGGCGTAAGTGTCGTCCGCTAGTCAAATTTTTAAATTCAATCAATGCCGAGGTGTCAACCGAAACGGTTGGCAACCGTTCAGTGACCCTATCTACTACTAGTGCATTTATATCAAAGTTAACATTACGATCTATCCGAGCATAAAATTTTAAATTTATATATCCCTGGGTAGCTTTACTAGTACCTCCGATGCCTTTAACTACAGGACATGAAAGTGACCTATTTATTACTAAGCCTAAGCGCTGACAACATTGTCACGTTATAAAGCCATTTTGGGCTCCGCTGTCCAGCAGTGCACGGACGCTTTGTTCGTTTCCACGCGAATCCCTAACCAAAATACGTGCCGTACCCAGTAACACGGTTGAAGGAGGTTGTGCTCCCATATTCGCCAATGAGCACAGAGCGACATCACCAGGTCGACCGCTAGAATCGTTGACCTTAGTAGGGGTGAATTCCTTGTCCGCTTTACTTGACGCCGCTATGTTGCTATTTTCAAAATGTAATAGCGTGTGATGTTTCCTGGCGCACTTGCTACATACGGAACTCGAATTGCATTTTGCAACTAAATGCTTATCGCTTAAGCAGTTCAAACATAGGTTGTTTGTCTTTACTAATTTATAACATTCGCTTGGTGAATATTTACGAAAAGTCGCACAATTATATAAATTACCGTGTTTATCTTTACATACGATACAAGTATGCTGAAGTGATGTTGACGTAGCGGTTACGTAAGTTAACGGCCCTCCTATTTTAGATGGTTGAGTCTGTCTACGGTTGGCGCACCTTTTAATCTCCTGTTTAACGTTCGGAGAGCGCTGCATCACCTTTATTTGATCTCGCACGAACGATGCTAATGAATGAAAGGAAGGCATCTCCGAGCTACGATGCTCCATTTCAAACGCACGCACGGTGTCGGGGTCTAATTTCTTTAGTGCAATATGGAGAAACACCACGTCCATAAGGTCATTAAATTTCAAATTCTTAAGTGCAGCCACCGATGCCACAAATTTATCTAGAAACTGCTCTAAGCCGTTGATGTTCGCGGATGATATAGGTTTAAGATCGAATATCTGGTTCAAATATTCGGAAGCTAACATTCTCCTTTCTTCATATTTAGTTTTAAGCGTTTCGAATATTAACAAGTAATTGTTTGCTGTAGGTGTAAAACCCGAGCAGATCGACTGTGCCCTACCACTAAGTTTACTAATTAAGTAATATAATTTTTCAGCGTCCGATAACGATGGGTTATTGTGTATATTGTTTTGAAAACTACTGAAGAAGAAGCACAATTAATCTCACAACGCACAAAAAATGAAGGATGGACACTCGGTATGCCGTATTACGTAATTAAATCGAACACCTGTTACAGCGAGTCGAGGTGACGCGTTGTTCGCTAAACTCAATATTTTTATCAAAATTGTGGGGTAAGCGTACGAAATGGTTGCGATTACGCTGTTTCAATTATTTAATAAGCTTTAAATTTAACCAAATACGAGCGCTATAAAACGAATAATTCTGTTTGCGAGTACCTAATCAAAATTTAAATTTAAACGAACACTATTTAAGTCTATTCCATAAATTAGAGTGCATTATCTAAATAATTAATTTAATAATTCGACCAGAAATAGTTGGACGACCACTAAACCCAGTCCAAATCCTGCCGAAGTGACCATAAAATGGTGGAGCCACGTCTCTAAGACTGCCGAAGTCTAATTCCCCGGTCGAACCTTAAACCTATTACGCGAGATATTAATCTAAGTGGACTGTATATGCGATTGCTTCTACGCTTACGTAAAAGCGACTACTATAGCATGCGGTACAATGCACTCGCTCTTCCCTAAAACTAAAACTATTATTTTGTCAAATCGATGAAAGGGAATCCTGCCTGATTAGGAGAAAAACAAATTGGAGCGGGTTAAAACAATTATATCAGGCAGGCAGTATTATTAGGAATATTGACTCACCGGGGTTTCTTCTATTTGTTGAGCACTATAGCTGCGACTTCTGGAACTTCTTCTGGACAGACACTCTGGGGCCCCAGGGGTACGTCGGGAGAGAAGCGTTGTAGTTTCAACGACGAGCGCGGCGGGAAGAGAGGTGTGGTTCCAATGACTAGCGCGGCGGGAAGAGAGGTGTGGTTCCAATGATTAGCGCGGCAGGAAGAGGCCGCGCGTCGGTCGCGCGTGCCATATATATCTTCGGTTCCGATGATTACGTGACATTCTAGAACCATCTTCTTTCCCCTCCCACCCCACCACCCCGATGTGTCGATAGGAGGGTATGAGTGATATCGTTTTGGAAAGGAATAAACGACTTGGCACCTACCGTCAAAATATAAAATAAATACGAATGGGTTTCCGCGCAACCAAATACAGTTGGAGAAAAGACAGTTCACGGGCGTTGTTCAGAATGCTACAAAAAGTACGGAAGGAAAGGAATTGAAGTAAATGGCAAAATTCTACGAGCGTCACAAGTTAACACAAAATGTTCTATTTGTGATGTAATTATTTGCAAAACTTGTTTCAATAATACCCACTAACTATAAGATTACTTTCTTTTCATAACACCTTTGTTACATTTTAATTTTTTATATTAAAATTTCTACATTCAAAATAATTTTAGTGTTTTATTTCTTCCTCATACATTTTTCTTCATAATTTCCAAAAAATATTACCAATCCCAACCCCAATACACCAGAAAAATCCCCTAGGCCAGAGCAATATTTTCGTACTATAAAATGTATGAAAACGTGTGCGATAGCGATACACGAGGCTAAAGACTGGAATGGTGTTCGTGTATCGAAAAAGATACACAAGTGTTTGTACAGTGTGTATCGAAAATGATACACATGGCGCTTGGCGTGTTAAGTCGTGTTGTGAACTCCAATCTCAAGTGACATGCGTTGCGTAAAAAAATTTAAGCATTGAGAGTAGTAAAATAATGATATAAGTAGTTAAATAGGCCTTCTATATATTTCTATTAATGAATTGATCGATAACGCTAAGAATTTTGTAATATTAAGTGTAGTAAATATATAAAAATTACAATAGTTGCAAAGAACGTATAAGACGCATGAGGTAGGTCCGTCATATGCCGGTCTCGCCTCGAATCTCACATCGTATATCTTTTTTACCTAGCATGTGTAAGTTTTCTTTATTTTTTTTATTTCTATTAAGATGGCCAGTCGGTATCCATATTACAATTACCAAATAAATCTAGGTAATAAATTTTTAACTGACCAATCGTTTTTTTTTTCAGTAATCTTTGCAAGCAATCATTATAAGCAATTACATAAGATAAACGAACAAAGTATCATATTCGAAAGAAAAGTTACTAGAGGCAGGAGCAAAATCTGTTAGAAATGGCCCATCTAAGTGGCTATAAAGCTGTGCAAATTTATAATAGCCCTCGCAAGAAGATTTAAATCAAATTCTCTTGGCAGAAGCACTACACAGACATTGGATGTTGACAAAAAATTAGCTTCGTTACTACATTTAATGCAAAAAAATGGTTCTGGCTTTACAAAAAAAAAAGAAGTCCTAGAAATGCGAATATGTAAACCGCAATCTCGTACCTACGCCTTTCAAAAACGAAATTCCAAGTCAGGCGTGTTATTTTTACGTTCAAAGAACGACACCATTTACCAATGAAGAAACCCCAGGATATCGAATACGCACGTTAGGAAGCCATAGACCAATTTATAGTTTACTCATATTCTGAATTGCTTAATAATAAATTGAAATAATTTAATTTATTACACAAACCATCCGCCATTTGGAATTTAGACGAAACTAGTTTTTCGAATGATCCCGGAAAATCAAAAATTGTCGAGGTTAAAAGAAACGCCGCGACGAGAGTAATTTCTTCGCCTGGTAGAGAAAACATTACTGTATTGCCTGGCGCCAGTGCGCTGGGATCAAAAACACCCCCATTGATAATTTTTAAGGGCAAAAACGTGTGGAATGAATGGACATCTCCGGATTCTTAAAGGTTGGATGGAGACCGAACTACTCGAAAAGTATTTTAAAAAAGTTTTTTTGCCAGCTGTTGGAGCTAAACGTCCGAATCTTCTTATTTATGACGGACACGCTACTTATGTGGTATAAATATAATCGAGGAAGGGCCTAAAGCAGGTATAACAATACTAAAGCTACCACCGCATACTAGTCACATATTACAACCGCTAGATGTAACTTTCATGAAACAATTAAAACATCGGCGGGATTCAATGCTCGTAAAATGGCAACGTTCAAATATCGAAGTGAAACTGCCAAAGAAAGTCCATAATGGAAGCCACACACGGTCAGTTAAAATGATCAGTTGAATTGACGGACATCCAAAAACTGACCGTGAGTGTGGAATTTTAAGTTGAAATTTTTAACTGATGGCACTCCACGGATTTTTTCCGTCGCACTGTCAGTTGAAACTGCTCAGCCGAACTGCCGTAAATATAAAAACTGATCGTGAGTGCGAAATCTTAAATTGAAATTTTTAACTGATGGCACTCCACGGATTTTTTCCATCGCACTGTCAGTTAAAACTGCTCAGCCGAACTGCCGTAAATCTAAAAACTGATCGTGAGTGCGAAATCTTAAGATGAAATTTTTAACTGATGGCACTCAACGGAGTTTTCCTTCACAACCATGAAGCCGTAATTAGATTCAAGGATTTTTATTCAGCGATTGTGAATGCTCTCGAAGAACTCCAATCTAACAATAATAAAGAAACATCGCAACAAGTTGTCCAAATGCTCAACACACTTCGATCTTCGAATTTTGTTATGTGCCTAGCGATTCTTTAAAAAGTCTTGAGCTATACATTGCCGCTATCAAAACAACTGCAAGCAATTAACACCGACCTCATAACGGTATTCGGCTACGTAGATGATGTTGTTAATGCTTTGCAACTTTTGAGAAATAAAGTTGACGAAGAGTACCTTCATATCTATGAAGAAGCAAAGGATTCGCTCGAAGAAAATGGTGGTATACTGCAAACGCCACATGTCATCGGAAAGCAGTTGCACCGCTCTAACTGTCCTGCGTCGGATATATGCGCGAATTACAAAAGAAATTTATTCATCCCATTTCTAGAACATGCAATTCAACAATTGATTGAGAGGTTTACGAAACACGGTAAAGTAGTATCGGTATAATCTGGTGTGTTTTTTCATATGAATATTACAGTTATTTCATGCACTTTCAGTCGTTGAATTTTCTTGAACCAAACTAAGACCTAGCTAAGCCCATGGCAGATAGTCAAAGTGTGTTGCAATATAACAGGCAGGGCACATATATTTACCTGGTAAGGACGGAGAAGAAATTATAACTACCAGGAGTGTATTGTACTACATGAAAGGAAATCTGGTTTATATTCCCGTCATATGCCTCACCAATATAGATATATAATTAAAGAAAGGTGAACTTCTCGCTCGGGTTCACATACTGCACAGGCAACCCGATAAATTACCTACAAAGCCACTAATTGAATTCCAGATAAATACAGTGAACTCGCTTGACGGTTCAAAGACCTTAGGCGACGATGTGATTACCATCGATATGTGAAACATTGGCACTGACTTAACACAGATGCAAGAACGAATTTCGAGACTGTTTTGCATTAAACTTACACAAACTAGGAATGACAGACATAACTTAAATGGCACATACAATTACATGACCACACACCAGTATCATACAAGCCCTACAGATTACCTTATAGTAAAAGATTAGTTGTACGCGACATAGTAAACGAATTTATGAACGCCAAAATAATCTCTGAATCCAACACATCCTATGCAAGCCCGATAGTACTTGTTAAGAAAAAAATGGAGAACACCATTTGCGTGTCGACTATCGACATCACCGATCACGATACAGAAAATTATTTTAATGACCAAATAACGCAACCTATGTTAAATTTTCAAGTCAATATTGGAGGTGATGAGGACAACATTGTCATTACAGTAGTCAGATGCGCTGTAGGGGAGCGGGGGCACGTTGTTACAGGGGTAAGAAGTTACACGCGTTTTTTACCGGGATTTTAAACTCTTTGATAGAGTTAATTGGACTCATTTGTTTTCTTATAACATCGTGCATTAGATAAAAACAATCAGTGACCCGCCAAGCGCTGAGCTGCTAGGTTGTGTGCGTGTGTCCCGATTTCAACCAAGTAAGTAAAAAAATCCTTTACATAACATTTTTGATTCCTGATGACTATATTTTTTATTGTGTGAAAATTTTTAACCTTGAACGTTTATAATATATCTCCTTTAATTTACAATATTGTTTTATTCTACTATCGACATCCATTAATAATGACTTCAATTTATATTAAAAAACGTGCCATGGGGCAAGTAGTTACAATTGTTTGGGGTAAGTTGTTACATGTAACAACTAACCCCAAAAATATTACCATATCTGGTATTGTACCGTTCGTTTTCTTATTTTAAAAATTCTTCGTATTCTTTGTTTTTCCAGAATGAGAAACTATAAAAGAAAAACAGAAAGAGGTACAACTAGTAAAGAAGTTTATGAATCTGCTGCAGCAGAAGTACTGCAGAATAAAACGAGCATTCGTAAAGCAAGCGAGATGTTTAATTTGTGTCCGATGTCCTTATCCAGGTATATCAGAAAAAACAAAAACAACGAAAGTTGTTCATTGGGATACGTTAAACCTAGATTGGTATTCTCAGAAGAAACAGAACATAAATTAGCTTCTTATCTACTCAAAAGTTCAGAAATATATTTTGGTTTACTACCAACAGAAGTACGCAAACTAGTTTATCAATGTGCTCTAAAATTCGACTTAAAGAATATTCCCCCCAGCTGGCATAAAAATAATATGGCTGGGCCGGACTGGTTTAAAAGTTTTATGGATAGAAATCCTCAACTGTCTCTACAAACACCAGAAGCTACATCTTTGAGTAGAGCAACATCGTTCAACAAAACCAACGTTAAAGATTTTTTTTGACAAACTGCAAGGCTTGTTCCAAAAATATGAATTCACTGCTTCAAGAATATGGAACATTGACGAAACAGGTGTCACGACGGTACAGAAGCCTAAAAAAATAGTTGCTGCCCGGGGTCAAAAACAGGTCGGTGCGATCACATCTGCCGAAAGAGGGACACTTCTCTTGCATGTGCCATAAATGCTGCTGGCAATTCAGTTCCGCCGATGTTCGTGTTTCCCAGAATGAGATACACGGATCTTTTTCTTCGTACTGGACCAGTAGATGCGATTGGAGCGGGCAATTCTTCGGGATGGATGACAGAAGTAGAATTTTTAAAATTTATGGATCATTTCATTCAACATGTCAAGCCTTCTGCTGAACAGCCCGTTCTGCTCTTTTTGGATAACCACAGCTCGCATGTAAATTTTCACGTCGTTGATAAAGCCAAAATAAACAACATAATCATTCTGTCATTTCCACCGCACTGCTCTCACAATTTACAACCATTAGATGTAGGAGTTTATGGTCCTTTTAAAAACCACCTTAATCGAACACAGACAGCCTGGATGTATAATCATCCAGGAAAAACCATGACGATTCATGATCTTCCTGCCGTGGTGAAAGATTCACTGCCGTTGGCCCTAAATCCTGCAAATATCATGAGTGGATTCAGATCAACAGGGATATGGCCCTTCAATCCTGACATTTTTCAAGACAGTGACTTTGCACCTTCTTATGTCACTGATCGCCCTAATCCAGAAACAGATTGTCCCATGACTTCGCAGAACATCTCCAATTTGACACTAGAACTGGAAAGTCCAGAATTGTTAGATTCTGCACCTCAACTGAACATAAGCACCACTGAAATCATACAGGCAATAGAAACAGCAACAAATCCAATGCCTGACACTACTAAAACTATTCCTGTTTCACCTTGTCCAAATCCCGTTAGTTCGCAAGATACAGAAGTGTTGACTACATCACTAACTCCAGATTTGACAAGTTCTCAAAAAGAAAATGAAATAGAATTATCGATACCAGGTCCATCTGGTATACAAAGTAAATCTGAAAATTTTTCACCTTCAAAAATAAGACCCTTTCCTAAAGCAGCAGCTCGAAAACAATCTATCAACAGTCGTCGTAAACGCAAATCCGTGTGTTAACCGACACACCTGAAAAAGACTCATTAAAAAAAGAGTATGAAGAAAAACTGGCAAAGACCAAAAAAACGCGTGACAAAACTAAAGGAAAAGACAAAGGTAAAAGAAAAGGAAAAGGTAAAGGAAAGTCCTCGAAAATGAGCGAAGAAGGAAAAGAAAAGGTGAAGAAAAAATTTTGGTTTCCGATTCAGATTCTGATACTGATGAATGGTTTTGTTTAGTGTGTAGCGAAAGTTATAGCACCTCGATAAAAGAAAATTGGGTAGAATGTTTAGAATGCAAAATGTGGGCCCATGTCAAATGTGTAACGGGAAATGTTCGCTCATTCATTTGCATTAATTGCAATTCTGATGAAGACTGATTTAATATTTGTATGTGATATTGTTACCTACCTCTATAAAAATTACTATATATCTTGCTATAATATAAGTGCCTTAAAAATGTTAGAATCTAAAGTATTTAATTTGCCAAAAGTTTATTAAAATAACTAATTAAGAAGTGAAAGTGAATAATTTAATTACTACAAGTTGTCATTTGCTGACTAAGTCTGTGTTATTATATAAGATTTAAAAATGTTCCTGCCAAAGTGATTTCCTACAAAGAAAGAACTTAAATAATTACCATAATAGATATCATAATTACTCATAAATATAAGAAGTCTGTATACAGTGATCTCTATTGTTTATATCGTTTTGAAATACTAATAAAAAATATGTATCACTGATGATTTTGTTTATTTATCTACCGTAACATTGTGCCCCGATGATGTAACAACTAGCCCCAATTCCGGGGTAAGATGTTACAATCTACTTGTTTAGTTAAATTCTCCATTGTGAAAAAATTACATAAATTTTAATAATTTTTCAGTCATATTTTAATAGCTAAATAGGCATACTAACATTACAAGTAATCAAATGTATAATTTATTTGATAGCTTTTGTCATATTAACAACTATCTAAAAATTGTAACAACGTGCCCCCCGCTCCCCTACATACCCTACAACTCGCAATGCAAGATGCTTGCAATGATAATATCATACAACGCGTAGTAACTAGTTCCCGAGATATAATAAACTTCGCTTAGAAGTCTCTTAAGAGATAACCTTGTCAACAATTTCCGCCCTCAGACTTGAGGGCGGAAATTGTTGACAAGGTTATCTCGTAAGAGCTGACCGGTATTCCGGGTGCCATATTATCCCAGATCAAATTGGTCTGGGGTTACTCCTCCCTCAAAGCTGTACAATATTTGTATGCGTTTACTAAGTCCCACTGTAGGGCCTTAGAAATACCAGTTGTGCTGGACTAAGCCCTCCAACTTCAAGCCTGTTGGACGAAGGCGCATGAAGACTACCCTAATATAGCATATAGCCGAGTTCGTAACACATCCAGCCATAGTGAGCTGAATCACTCCCACTTTCCTGACCTTTACTATGCATCAATTGCTTATGCGAAAATAAACAAACTGGTAGGAGATAACTTCCACTTATTACAAGCGCACATCTCAAGACACGCATATCTTATCGACAAGTACATTAGAAAGACTGCAGCCGCAGAGTTGGGCGAGATGTCGGAGGAGACCAAAAACAAGTTATCTCGCCTTGGACATCCTGTGGCACAAAGAAGACGGCGCCACTCTGAGAGTGACGAGGAGAGCGAGTCTGTGAGGAGATCTCGTAGATAAAACACTCCACATTCTTTTTAGATAATTAAGTTTAACGCCTAGATTAAGATGTAATAATTTTGTGAGAAAAAAGAAAGAAACCTACATTAGATTGCTCCACGAGATGGCATTCTACGATAGATATGGTTGAAAGTATTTTAAACCTAAAAGATATATGTGCAACAATTAAACTGCTATACTTTCCTAATGAGACCTAAAATGATCTAGATTTATTTTTGACATCTATGCTTCCAGGAAACATCCCAATCGGCAGTCATCCCAATCGGCTGACCTATAGTGCCAAACACAGTGGCAGCCTGCAGAATGCAACTGCGATTTTAGCGTGAGTGGCACCACACTCCGGAAAAGACAATGGTCCGAGGAGCCTAAAGGGGCGTCGATGGAAATTTGATATCCGTCCGGGTGAGAGGTCAGCAGAAGGTCCAACAGAGAAGGTGCATGATCCTCCACATCTGGAATCCGTGTAGGCGAAGTAACCAGTTGTGTCAGACCATATGCCAAGGCAAAATCATGAACAGATCTCCCCGCACGATCGGTTAAACGTGAACCAAGCCATTCGGCGTGATGGGCGTTAAAGTCTCCGTGGATCACGATCTCTGCGGAGGGGATCTGCTGTAGCAACGAATCTGTAGCCATTTGGACGTGGTCGAAGAGTCGGTCTGTTTACTAAAACTTTGCAATAAGAACAGCTTACTATGGATGATTTTTATATGGAATGGATGAAATATCAATTTGAACTGACAGACAGGCTGTTTTATTTGACAATATTGCATTCTTAAGTGCTATTTATTTAGATCTTAGAGTAAATTCTACTCGCACAAATGAACAGCAAAGTATTGCAGAAACCAATTTATTAAATTGATATATCCATATCTAGAAAATGAACTTACTATATCAGAAGAATACACATAATTCTTCAAGCGTGGAAACGGAAAATATGCCATACACCTCAAATGACGTACAAGCTGTAGGTTCACGTTAGTGCTTGGAGGATTTCTTAAATTCTAGTTATATTGAAAAACATGAACATAACATTTTAACTGTAGTAAGTAGGAGCGATCCAACTGATGAAATAGCCAATACTCTCAAAGCATCATTTAAAATATTATTGGAAGAACCGCTTCTAAAGTCGTCGGAAAGTGTTTTGAAATTCTGGGAGGAAAAACAGCTCATATATACACAACTTTATCAATTGGCGCATGTTGTATTAAGTGTACCAGCAACGCAAGTTAGTGTGAAGTGACTTTTTTCAGCGTTAAAGTTCATAGTTTCCAATTTCAGTATGAATTTAAACGACGATATCATAGAAGATATTTTATTTATGCCTTGTTACAAGATATATCGTTAATTGTACCAAGTACATTACAAAAAATAGAAAAAACTAGAGCTAAACTAATACGGGTCGTATCGATAACAGAAAGTTTATTATTGAAGGTAGTTACAATACAAAAATATTATGTATCTCACCGAAGAATTGTATAAACCATTACTTGACTTTTAAAACCTAGGAAGATTGTAAATTATGATTGTAAACGAACAATAAGATTTACAATTTAACATTTTCTGAAAGGGCTAAAACCCTCTCAGAAAATGTTAAGGCATGGAAGTGTCCGCCGCGCTGCCCCAATGCGTGTTGGCGAACTTCACATGTCTTCGAAATGTTTTTTTTCTTATTCCTTAGACTTGCAGGTTTCCTCGCGATGTTTTCCTTCACCGCCGAGCACGTGGTAAATCAGCACTTAAAATTGCAATTAACAATTTCCTTTTAAATAAAGATAACAAAACAAAAACAACAATAAAGACAAAGTCATTACCATAAATAAATAAAAAACTAGAGCTAAGCTAACGGCCTGGCCACGGGGATTGGCGGCGCGAACGGCTAAGCAACAGGCGGGGCGAAAATTCGCGCGGCGCGATTTGAGGGCCACGGGAAGTCACGTTTGCCGCCGCGACCAGATAGACCGAGAGTGAAATGTCTTTATCAAAGTTATCTCGATATTGCTTAGAAAGTAATTGTTTTTTGATTCAAGACAATATTTGGATGAGATTGCGGAGTACTTGATTTGAATAGGAATTGGGTTATAGATGGAGAATTCCACAACAAATAGAATGTATCAAGAAAAAAATTTCGAGTAAATACCAGAATGAGTGTCGAAACCTGCGATTATATTCTTGTTAATATTCAACCAGAATTGGAGATAAAAGTCAATGCGGATAGAATTTTAAGTTGTTTTTGTCGGCCCGGCATTTTTCGCGGCGAAAACAACTAAAATATTTTGTTCCCTATACTATTCGCCGCGTCTGCCGCCGCGATTGCCGCCCGACCCGTGGCTTGCACCGTACTGATTCAAACATTTGTTTCAGTCTCCCGCCGCGACGCCAGTCGCCCGCGCGATTCGCCCGGTAAATTTCGCCAGTCGCGTCGCCACTCGCCGCTACGCGTGGCATGCTTCATACATTTCTATACATTTGTTTTAGTCGCTAGACGCCTCGCCGTTCGCGCCGCGCGAATTTTCGCTACGGCGAATGTCCCGTGGCCAAGCTGTAATACGGGTCATATCAAGAACAGATTTTATTATTGAAGGTAGTTATAATAAAAAAATATTATGTATCTCATCGGAGATTTGTGAAAACCGTTACTTGACATTTAAAAAACTAGCAAGATTGTAAATTATGATTGTAAAAGAAACAATAAGATTTACAATTTATCATTTACATCTTTATCTTAACTTAACTTAACTGCTCAGTCGAACTGACGTAAATCCAAAAACTCATCATGAGTGTGAAATCTTAAGTTGAAATTTTTAACTGATGGCACTCCACGTAGTTTTCCGGGCGCGCCGTAATCCGCTGCATTTTATCTCCTACTCCTACTTCCTTAGTAGCTACATACATTATTTCTATGCTATTTAGATTTTTTATGTTATTATACAAGGTGGCCCATAAGTCGTTAGAAATGTAAATTTCGAATAAAATACAAAAGGCGCGCATGAGTGGCGCACGCGGTGCGGGGGGAGTACCGACGGTTTCTGGGAATTCAGTCGCCATGGAGCGTTTCACCGGTGCGGACCGTGCATTTTGTGTGCGCGAGTTTTATCGAAACAATGATTCGGCTACCATTGCGCGCCGTAAATTTCGAGAATATCAGAATTTACGCAACTTTAAAGACATTCCAAGTGTTCAAACGATTAAGAACTGGGTTATTAAGTTCGAAGAGACTGGTTCGACGTTGGATAAACAACGGTCAGGTCGACCAAGGACATCACGGACGGAAGAAAACATCGATGTAGTGAAACACTCAATTCGTGAAAATCCTACCCAGTGTACTCGTAAGCGTTCCAGTGCATTAAACTTACCCAGAACATCGTTACAGCGAATTTTAAAGAAAGATTTACATCTTCACCCGTACAAGATTCAGATAGTTCAGGAATTAAAAGATACTGACACTATCCACAGACTAAATTTCGCAAATGAAATGTTGAACCGCTTTACTTCGTTTAATAACGTGTTATTCTCTGATGAGGCTCACTTTCTTATCAACGGCCATGTCAATAAGCAAAATTGTCGCTACTAGAGTTGCGAAAATCCAAATCGCAAACATCAAAAGCCCTTACATAGCCCTAAAGTGACAGTTTGGGCGGCTATGTCAGCGCATGGCATTATAGGCCCTTACTTTTTTGAGGACGGCAGAGGCCGCGCGCTTACTGTTACTTCACAACGGTATGTAGCTATGATCCAGGACTTTTTTACACCAGAGTTGCAGAATTTTCCAGGCTTCAATACGCGGACCTGGTTTCAACAAGATGGAGCAACTGCCCATACCTCTAACGTCGCTATGCCGGTCGTCCGTCAACTTTTCCCTAATAAAGTTATCTCTCGAAGAGGAGATATTCCTTGGCCACCACGTAGTCCAGATCTGACCCCAATGGACTTTTTCTTATGGGGTTATCTTAAGACTAAAGTGTACGAAACCAACCCGCGGACAATTGACGTCCTGAAAGAAAATATCCAAAGAGAAAGAGAAATGGCAAACATTACAGAGCTTACTTGCCGCGCAGTGATGGATAATTTTAAACGTCGCTTACAGGAGTGCCGCGATCGTAACGGATTACATTTAGATGATGTAATTTTCAAAAAATAATTCCCATTTTATAAGGATTATGACAAAATAAAAACCTTTTTCATAATGTCATTAGTTTTTTTTTAGTTATTTTTTACATTTCAAGGGACTTATGGGCCACCCGGTAGGGGGAATACGTAATGAAACGGACGCGTTATGAAACGGACACTTACGATATCTCGAAAATTTTTAACGAAAATATTCATTTCATTTGTTTGTTGGCAGCACTGATGACCATAGACAAACCCACAATAATGACAGCTACCGGCGGCCATTATTTTGTTTACTTTTTCGCGTGTTCTTCAACACTTGAGTTTTGTAAAAAATAACGTATATTTGCCAAATGGTTTAAAATTCGATAATAACTTGGGTCACTATTGTGATAATCGTATTTGTTGTGATATATTCTCAAAAATACATGGAACGGTGAGTTATAATCTTATTAATACTTATTTTATGGAATTTGGTTATATATGTATTTAAGGTTAGATTTGCAATGAATTGGACAGGTACAGTCGTGTTGAAACGGACGTCCAATTCAATGCGTCAGTGCCTGTCCGATTCATTACTCCTGTATACCTAGTCTCTTAAATTGGTTTTCTTTGTTCATAAGATGCCACCAAAGAAGAGAGTTCGTCCAGAGAAAGCGGCAATAGAGTCTGCTGTGAAAGAAGTATTAAATAAAGGCCAATCCATTCGCTCAGTAGCTTCAGCATATAAGATATCGAAGTCTTATTTGGCGGATATCGTTAAAAAAGCTAAAGAGTCTTCAACTACGTTCACTCATAATCCCAATATTGGAAATAGAAGAATTTTTTCTCAGGAACAAGAAGAACTATTAGCCGATTATTTAAAAAGATCTTCAAAGATGTGCTATGGGCTCACTACAATCCAGGTGAAGGAGCTTGCTTATCAATTTGCAGTTGCAAATAATATAGCGCCCGAAAAGTGGATTGAGCGACAAAAGGCTACGAAGGATTGGTTTCGTGGTTTCATGAAAAGGAATCCATCTTTATCAGTACGTAAACCAGAAAATACTTCTCTGTCCAGGGCTACATCTTTTAACCAAGAAAACGTTGGTAAGTTTTACGAAAATCTTGCAAATATATTGAATAAGAAGAAAATTGAACCTCATATGATATGGAACCTTGACGAAACTGGATGTTCGACAGTGACTAACCCACCAAAAGTAGTTGCAACGCGAGGCTGTAAACAAGTTGGACAGGTGACATCGGCAGAGAGAGGACAGTTAATCACAATGCTTGGATTCATTAATGCTTCAGGTGGCACCGTACCTCCGGTATTTGTGTTTCCTAGAGTCCATTTCAAGGAATTCATGTTACAAGGCGGTCCAAAAGGGTCACTCGGCTTAGCCAACCCAAGTGGTTGGATAACAGAAGAGAGTTTCTACAAAGCCATGATACACTTCATCAAATTCGTAAAGCCGTCTGAGGAAAACCCCTGTTTGATACTATGTGACAATCACTCTAGCCACATAACAATCGACGTTGTCACATTGGCTAGAGATAATTATATAACAATCTTAACGTTTCCACCTCACTGTAGCCATCGCCTCCAACCGCTTGATGTTTCTGTTTATGGACCATTTAAAGCTCGGTATAGGGAGGCCATGAATGCATGGATGTTATCTAATCCCGGAAAGACAGTATCGATTTACGAAGTGGCTCAATTTGCCAATACAGCGTATACTGCCGCATTTTCTATGGAAAATGCTATCGCAGGATTTCAAAAAACTGGTATTCATCCATTTAATAGAAATACGTTTACTGAGGATGATTTTTTGACATCTTTTGTCACTGACAGACCTGCAGCTGAGCTCCCTAATGCTGAAGTATCAACTGATAATGCTCCTGGAGCTGAAATACTATCTACTGTCGATGCTCCCGATACCTCTGCTGCTATCTCTTCTAGCTTCACTCCACAAATAACATACTCAGAATCGAATCCATCAACCATGGTTTTATCTCCTGAATGTATCCGACCTTATCCAAAGGCATTGCCTAGAAAGAAAACTCAGAACCAACCTAGGAAGATGAAAAGCACGGTTATAACTGACACGCCTGAGAAGGACGCATTAATTGAAAAACATTTTGCTAAAAAAAAAATTCAAAAAAGGAAGCAAAAGATGAAAACTTCCAAAAACATGAAAAAGCTAATACAGACATTTTCAGAGTCGTCAGATTCCGATTTTTCACTCCGAGAATCAGATGATTCCGATATTACGTCTGATGGCTCTACATATAATCTATCATCTTCATCTACATCTAAGGCTAAGAGAAAATGCAAGGCGAAAAGCACCGCAAAAAAAAGCAACAAAAATGATGACTATTGCACTGTTTGTAATGGGGCTTATTTATGCAGCAGTGTCGACTGGTTAATGTGTACTATTTGTAAGAAATGGGCACACGAGACATGTGGTCTGAAGGGTATGAACAATTATTTTTGTAATAATTGCAATTAATACTCCAACTTGGTAACGGGAAGACTGATTACTTTTAATGTATGGGTATAAAATTATAGGATATAAGTAAACAGTTTATGATTTTTAGTTAGTCCTAATATTATTAAGGAATATTTTTGATACCTACTTATATTGTTTTACCATAATGAAGCCAGGATCTCATTTTTGTTAGAAGATTAAGAAGAGTCTAATTATTTAATGTCGTTTTTTTTGTAATTGTTAAATTTTTTGATCTCATTTTGTTTTGTACCAAAGTGTTTGATTTGTTTAAATAAGGGTTATAATGTAAAATAAAATAATTTGTGAAACCTTGCGTATTTATATAGCAAAAAGTATAACATTGGTTCCTAGTCCGTTTCAAGACACCCTTTGTCCTGTTCAATGCTTCTGTGTCATGAAACGGACAATTAGCGAGTTAAAAAAAAACCTAAAATATTTCTTAAAATAAATTTCATTTTCATAAAAGATGTTGTATTACTAATACTATAATACCTCCGAATTTTTTAAGGACAGATAACGAGTTTCTAAGATTTTAATTACAGTATCTAATAATACTCCAAAGTTAAACGTCCGTTTCATTGCGTATCTCCCCTATAAATTACGTGTCACATTGTTTGTCCGCGATGAACTAACTACTTAACCGATTTTAATCAAATTTGCACACCGTGTGCTGTTTGGTCCAACTTGATAGACAATTTTTTTCCCACAATTTTTTTCGTGCGATTTTAAGTATTTTTAAAAGGACATGACAAATTGTCGTCGAAAAGGGCAGAACAACGTCTGCCTCGCAAGCTAGTCATTTTATATATTTAGAGAATTTCGTTTGACGGAGAATGAAGACTAAGGTGACTCAGAAGATGGATGAAGGATCTTAGCGATGCTACGTAAAACCATCTTGTCTTTTTCAACTCATTTTCAAAAAGGTTCATGAAGACTCCGATGACTATGATGATATCACCTAGCTGATGGTGGAATACGAAAGTGAGTATAGGATCTCAGTGATGCCACTAGATAGGACGATCGTGTTTGAACTCGTTTGAAAGGACTCATAAATACATAGGTGACTGTTATGATCTCACCTTTTTGATGGTGCATTTTAAAAGTGTGTATAGGATCTCAGTGACGGCACTATTTTTATTATAATTTATTAAATATAATAAATAATTAATTTATAGGAGTAACACTTCTAAAAAATTTATGACCCCCAAGGGGGAGAAAACACAAGAAACATAAAGAAAATGAAACTAAATATACTAGGGCACAGTGAAATGATCGAGAATAGAATATTTCGTATTGAGTTACAATAAAACCTTTTTCAGAATTTGAATACTGGCCTCTTAGAATCTTAATGACATTCAAACAATTTAAAAAAAATGTTTAAAACAAAAACTATGTTGTAAACTAACATAGTTTTTGTTTGTTTACGTTGACACGTCGTTAACAGAAATGGAGCTCACGCGTGAACATTTCCGTGCCATAATTTAACACAATTTTCATCGCGGCTTATATTCAGTTCCGACACGGTCGTGTGTCGCTCAGCACTGTTTCTTCTACAGGTCGACCAAGAACTGTGGTCACGCCTGAAAACATCGCAGCTGTGCGAACTATTATATTAGATGACCGCCATGTGACATACGATCAGATCGATCAATTCAGTCGATATTACATCAATTCAGTCGATATTACATAATGAGTATATATGACTAAGATAAAAAAAACAATCTGAACAAAAAGAACAAGAGAAAACATAAATAAAAGTACCACCCAACAAAACGACACCTGCAGAAACGAAGATGCAGATATTACACCAAATCGAGATACTTTATTTTATGGTCTATCTATTTCAACAGGGAAGACAGACATGAAAAAAAAATGAAACGAAACCGCCTGCCGTCTATTGACTCCATAACTAGTATTTCTGATATCATGAGTATGTATATACTCTAGCGATGTAAACATCGGCTTTACAACATTATTGGATGCTTACATCGATAATGAAGTCAATTGTATTGCAGGAAATAACATTGTAAAACAAGAAAATTCTAGTAACAATGACATCTTATGTCTTAACATATGAGGTAAACAACAAAAAATATCTCCTGAAAATTCAAACAAGAACCGCAAAGGAAAATACAACTATGAGAAAAAACCAACTAAAGATGACTAACCTAAACAAAAAAGTAAAAAAAAAAACAAAAACAAGAAAGAAAAACATCTCCTATAGTATGTGCCAAATCGATTGAGAAAAACACACAATCACCTTTCGGTCGTTTAATCTGGGGTTAAACCTTCAATATATAGGCACATTTTATATGTAGTACTTTCTTTATTTATAATGATTTTTTTATTCTTTTTATAATGATTGATATAATATATATTTATTAACTATTATTAAAAAGCCATGTCTGTATGTGTATCTATTGTTAAAGTACTTTATTCATTTAACAACAAAAACAATTAATTTATAACATATAAAGATTCGAGTGATAACGACACCGAATAAGTACTTACTTATTCAAAAGATAAAACTTTATTTTCAATATTATATAACAACTTTATTTTTATTCGGTGCAATCATCACTCGTATCTCGAACCGGCCCAAAAAAGGTGACGCATCTCTGGCTGCCATTGTCACGTTTCTTTTAGAACGAACTGACGTAACGCGCGTTTTGTTTATGTTAAAGGGGTGAATTTTCAAAAGCTCAATATGGTGATTATATTGCTTCAAATATTTTTTTTTTAATATGAAACTGTTATTAAATGAATTACTGCGTTACTTACCATAAATTGAAATATAAAATATAACACATTTTTTGCGATGTACCGTAAGATATTACGATGTTTACCATTGACAATATTATCTAAGAAACAAAAAAAAACATATGTGCTGACCTAGAAGTACGAATAATATCAATATTTAAATATTGTTATCACATCTAAATTGAGATTTTGTAAGTTACGCCTTTTCACACTCGGCTCATATCTGAGGTCATTGTCCGTTTTTCTCAATCGATTTGGCACACTATATATACTATATGATACGTAATTGCCTGCGTTCACAATTTTAATGATCGACCTGAATGACCCGGTACGTTGTGTTTATCCCCACCATTTAATGTCACACTAAAAGGTTGCGGATCAGAATTTCAAACCCCTCCGGTAAAAATTTTCACTTCAAAAATCATAAAACAATTGAGATAACACATATGAAATAAAATGTGTTATATCAAACTCTTTGTCTAAAAAGCAAGATAAGTTTCTAATTTTACTCATTCATCTCTTCTCAGTCTCTCTTTAGCTTCTTTTTGGCTATATTCTTTTCTTTGGCTAAACCTTTACGGCTTAAGCGTAGCAAATGTACCTCCCTTGTGTGCTGCTTGAGGTCGCTGGTTTTTCTGAACTTCATGTTGCATAAAGAGCAATCTGCTAAGGTCTTCCTCTCTTGGTGTTCCAGCCACATGTGGTCCCGTTTGTCCTTGTAGCTCCCGAACCTCTTCTTGCATATTATACATGCAAAATACTCGCGCATGTGTTTGTATTTTAAGTGTCTTTTCAACTTTGTTTCGGTAGAAAATGACGTGTCACACTGTAGGCAAGAGGCGGGCGGGCGTGCTTCGTGCATCTGAAATGAAAGGCAGACATTAAGATACGTAGTTGTTTAACAATGTCTAGTTGTATGCACTGTATTTTAGTTTTATTATCTAGACTATACGGCAGTGTGTCAGTCAAGTTTTTTTTTACTTCATACATTTCAGTGCGTGACCATAATCCCACGTGGTTATATGTGGTGACGTAGCACTAGATTGTATATCACACTGTATTAGCATGATAAATCCTATTCATTATTGCCTTGAAGACGCCCAGATAGTATTCGCACGGAAAGATAGACGACGGTAAATTATTCCACTCTTTTGCTGTACGCATTACAAATAACGAAGCAAACCGTTTGGTTCTAATCCGTGGCATATCGACAACAAAGATGTGAAGACCCACCGACCGCCTGGTGGTCTGATAGTGGAAAGGAGAAGGCAGAATTAAAGCATGTAATTCTTGCGCATAAGTTCCAAAAAGGAAAAGGGCGACACACCGACAGCTTGTATATTTACATATTTCTTTTATAAAAACACGTCCACACTAGGATTTCCTCATGTATCGTGGAGCAGTTTACAAACATAAATTGCACAAGGACAAACATCCAGACCCGGAACAATTATTTGTAGGCCACACATATTATACTTGATACGTGCGCGATTTGAACCCGCGGCCCTCAGCGCGGCATCTTACTCGTAATGCTAAGCCCCTGGCACCACGGGAGCCGTCGATCAACATGAACCATTTCCAGCTACTTTAACTACAACTACTAAAACTATTAAACCTGTACACTTATTTTTTGCATACCTTTAAGCTCAAACTTCATGAATGAAACTTTGGTAATTCTTTAGTTAAGGTCTGAAAAGCGCCATTCTTAATCACTCACTGGCAGTTCTAGAACATTGTACATTCTTATAGGTAAATCCTATGATTCAAGCAACTGCTATGGACAGATATTAACTTTTTATATCTGCGAAGCCACGTCGTTTGTAAGGAATTTGCCCCCTTTTCACATTTATGTTTTTGGTAACATTAGTGTTATCATTTTCTATTATATATTACCAAAGACGTAGTAATAGACCGGACATCAGCAACAAAATTATCGTCTGTAACTTTTGTCCTATAGCATATATCTCCGATTTTTGTCAGTTAGTCTAAGTGACATCACCGAAAGGTCAAGACACATTAGTTTCATAAATTTAAAAGTATTTTTAAAGAAAATATGCCCGGTTGTGCATTAAGGTATAGTAAGTCACGATATGGAGCAAAAAAATGAACATGATTTCGGTTTATTATCCTAAGAATAATGTATATTTACCAAATAATCTTTAAATTTTATTATTTCTGGCAGATTGTTCTACAAGAAAGAAAAATTATTGTAATAAGTGCCCTCTGTTATTCAGTAACATCATTATTTATTTACAAATATGTTAGTAATTGACGACGTGCCTAAAACAGATTTTTACCTTATGTTTAGAAGCGTACCTAATCGGGAATAGCTAAAATGTTTTCCAAATAAATATTCAGCGTAGTATTGCTATTTTTCGCTAGAGGGCTTAACACACGCGCGTGCTCACAGTTTTTGTATGCAAATGTTTCCAATGTCCGCTCTATAGTATATATTTAAAACTCTACATGTGTTCGATTTATGAATTACGATGCCATTTAGTGAGTTGTGTGCCCGCCCGCAAAGGTTAGTGACAAAAATTTAATATTAGTTTGTTTGTTCGATTTTTGTGCGTTCCTATACTATTCATATGAAAACGATGGAATATTTTGTTTATTGTTTTGCGCAAGCCCACGAATTCTTATGCTAAAAATTGCATTGCCACGAACCGGGCACAGCTAATCTAATAAAATAAAATATGAAGCATTGGTACATACATATTAAAACCAATTTTGTTTTATTTTTCTTTATCATTCAGACAGTCGAAACTATTTGTTATAATGTTTAACACTACAACTTATGCTAGTGATTTTATTCGCAAATAAATATTTCATATCGTTTACATTTCATCACAAAATTGAACGATTCGTGTTGAAATATTTTGGTTTTTAAAACCTGTTGTAAAACATGCTTTGTTCTATGAAATGTCAAACATGTTTCACTTCAACAAATTGTTTGACAATGCAAACGCAACACGATACATTTTCGAAAACATTTCATACCGTTTTCATCACAACATTGAATGATTTGTGTCGAAATGTTTTGGTTTTTAAAACCTGTAGTAAAACATGCTTTGTTCTACGAAATGTCAAACATTTTTCACTTCAACATATTGTTTGAGGTCAAAAACCTGAATTTTAAACATGTTTTGTGTGAATGTTTTACCATTACAAGCTCACGGCTAGACAAAACATGTTCGGCGATTGCTCGTCAACTCAAGGAAACCGGCATATTAGTGCTGTGATTATTACACTGCAGCATGGAGCTGAAGCTGGATGGCTGTTGCTGCTGCATCAAGGAGATGTTGCACAAAAATATTGTATAATACATAAATAGTATAACGTTAGGAAAATGAAATACTAAATTAAATTCTTATTTTAAAACACTATATAAATCGATATAAAAAAATATAATTGTACCGTCGGAAAAAATCTTTGATGTTAGAGTTGTCGTTTTTTAAGCTATTATATTGTTACGTGATTTTGCTTGCGTTATCAGTCCTAGCGTTATCTATTTTTATACCTACATATTTCGTCGAGAACATTCTGCTATGTGACGTTATACCATAGATATTAGAAAAAAAGAGGACAAGCAGTAAATTGCATATATATTTTAAGTTATACAAATATCATGCAGTCATGAACATTGCCATCAAAAATATATCCGTATCATTCTCACACGTCATAATTTTCAAATGTAAAAAAAAGATAAGTACATATCTTAGACTTCAATTTTCCGTTGACAGTTTTCATGTCACTAAGCTCCAACTTGAAGCATGACGCCATTTTAGTGTGACATTTATTTGTAGTAGTTCGTCTGTCATCTGAGCGTTGTTCGGAGTTAAATTTCAGTGTTGCAGTGAATGGGGTGGATTTAAAATCGTTTGGCAGGAATTTGGGGGAGTAAGGTGTTTTATTTGGTAGAGGTTTGGTCCCCGATTATAATAATACCACTCACATTAAAAGGCAATGCACCGTTATCGAAAAAATAAATAAAAACTATTATAACCTAAAATTCGTAAGGTATGGAAAATGATACATTTTTTATTATTAACTGACTTTACGGCTCTGGGTTCTAGCCTTACTGAGAAAAAATTATACGATATTACTGTGAAAGCTGGAGAAAAGCTGTGAAATAATTTTGTGGCTGTGGCGGGAGCAAAGGCAACCTGACTTTATAGATATCTGATGTGATCGAATCTGTACTAAAATTAAACCAGCACGCCCCGAATCCACGTAGTCTTGTCTGCCCTACTCCTAAAGTGTTTTTATAAAGCCGTAGGCGCGGAGAGAGGGCATCCCGTCGTAGCAAATCGCAGGCACCTGTGCGAGCCGTAGTGTGCTTATTATTGTATTATATATTATGTTTATAATTTAAAGTAATTGTAGAAGCTAATATATTGGTGTTTTGTTGAGTGCAAGAGCGAGCGAAACGAGCTCGGGACTTAGGGCACCCCAACTCGGACAGGTTAGGTTAGAAGGGGATGGCAGGGTCGAGTGAGCGAGCGAAGTGAGCGAATAGACCCCGCCATTCCCTTCGTGATTATTTTTTGTAAACCACTCAAAAGTAGGAGCCATCCACAATTTATCTTTTTACGTAAATAACTTCGAGTAATATATAGAAATAATAGTGATTTTCACGCTACCGACATCCACTTGGTATGTACCCGTTATTTTGTAATCAAAATACAATAACGTATTTTTTTAATGAAGTAACCACTAAAACAAGTAATATAACATAATAAATAAACAGAAACATGTATTACATTGAAATTTATAATCATTTTTATTGAAAATAAATTAGGTAAATTAGTGAAGCCGCGTCACGCGAAGCGTTGTTAATCGTTTTAGTTGCGGATTGAAGGGTTAAAGTATTTTTAGAATCTTCAGATAAGTTTCTGATTTCCCCATAATGCCCTAGTTAAAAATCATCATTCATAAATTCATTTCATTACTTTTTAGGTTTCCGCAGATAAAACAGCAGTCAAAATGCAAGAATTACAAAAACAAATGCTACTACATCGAAAGAAAATAAAAGTACTAACTCAAAAGTGGCGAAGGTTGAAGCATTAGGTACACACTTATCAAAACATAATAGACCCCACGAAGGTGCAATTTTATAGAAAGAATGCACTGGCTCTCCGGAATTTCTTTCGAGACAAATTTCGCGGCATAAGGGTGAGTCTAGTCCACGATCATACGGTGAATACATAAGAAGGTTTGCACTAACATTGAACTTTTTGTCGCCTAAAGCCTATCGATTTGTGAGGACAACTAATAAAAATAGTTTACCTCATCCTCGGACACTATCGAAATGGTATAAGCATGTAGACGCTGAACCAGCGTTTACGGCCGAGGCTTTTAAAACTTTAAAAATAAAAAAGGCCCAAACTAGCCCAAGACAGATCCTCTGCACGCTTATAATAGACGAGATGACAATACGAAAAGGTCTATATCGGGACAATACGGCTAAAAAGTTCTATGGTATAGTGAATACAGGGATAATGGAAGAATCGGATTCCACAGAGGAAGCCAGCGAATGCTCTGTGATGCTCCTTACAGCCCTTAATGAGGCATGGAAGCTCCCAGTAGGATACTTTTTAATTAATTCTCTTACAGTAGTGCAAAAAGCCCCCACTTGGTAATAAATTGTATCCAAATGGTGGAGGAAGTTGGCTTAAACATAGTTGCACTTACCTATGACGGGCCAGCATGTACCAGGAGCTTGGTTATGACTTCCAAAAAGACCAAACAAAAACGGAATTTTTTGTTGGAAAACGAAAAGTTTCTGCTTTCATAGACCCCTGTCATGCCATTAAATTAATACGGCACGCATTTGGTGATTTAGGGGCAATAACAGAGCATGAAGAAAATAAAAAATGATTTTAAATATATTTTTTTTTTAATTTATTTATCGGATCAAACAAAAATTACATTCCAATATAGGCTTAATTAACATCTAAAAACCACAGAGGTTTACCTTGATGCTAAATAATTAAATTTAGGTAAGCGAATTATGTACAAAACACAGTCTAATTCAATAGTTAGGTATATGAGTAGGTAGAAGGTGTAACAAGAATATAAAGACTAAAAAGGGAAATTAACAACTTAGTTAAAGTCAGAAGTAGCAAGGTAAAAGGTAAAATTAAAAGTAAGAGCTAGGCAGGTAGTACAGTATTATTAAGTAGATATAGTATGTAATTATAATTTAGATAGGAAAAAGCTTTTGAGTTTAGTTTTAATGTTTTGTTGTGATACTTTTTCGCGCATATCGAAAGGTAAGTTATTTATTAAATGCGGTATCAGATAAGCAGCCGTCCGTTGCCCGTACACATTATTAGCAGTGATATGCCGGAGTCGGTTTTGTGTCATAGCGCGCGTACGTACTGGATGTTCTATATATGATTTTAAACTGTCGCAAAAGAAATATTTTTTAAATAACATGAATTTAATTTGGTCATAAACTGGTAAGATTTTACAATGTTTAAAAATCGCATTTTCATCATTATCAATTAGGACACGTATATTAGGGGATATAATATTTTTGAGAATACTACATTGAAGATCATAGATCTGTTTTAAATATGATTTGTACGTCCGACCATAGCTCGACAAGCCATATTGAATATAAGATTCAGCCAGGGAGTTGTAAAGCATAAGTCTTACTTTGAAGGGTATGCGATTTTTTAGGATTTTTATATTGGCTAGAAACTGACGCAACTTATTACACACATGTTCAATGTGGTAGTTCCAGTTAAACTTTGAGTCAATTATAAGGCCAAGGTATTTTTGTGTGGTCACAACTTCGATTGTAGGGCATTTGCAAGCTCCTAGTTGATGGAGGCAGTCGTGATTATGAGCAATTAATGGTTTTGGAGTAGGATACCTCATATACGGAGATTTGATAATCATGAGTTTGGTTTTATTGGCATTTAACACTAGACCAACGTCATGGCACCAACGTATCATCATGTCTAAATCGGCCTGGAGAGCATTACACGCATTTGAGATATCCTTACCCGAAACGAGAAGACACGTATCATCTGCGAATTGGTAACAGGAACTGTGTTTCAGACAGTTATTCATCTCGTTGACATAAGATAAAAAGTGCAACGGGCCAAGTACTGATCCTTGGGCCGTGCCTTCTGTCACATTCTTAGGGTCACTGAACGCGTTATTTAATTTAATCGTAAATGTACGATTTTGGAGGTAATTTCTACACCAATTAAGTAACGGACCCCGGATACCACAATCATCCAGTTTATGGATTAAAAGTTGATGTTGCAGCGTGTCGAAGGCACGAGAAAAATCAATAAACAAGGCCAGAACACATTTTTTAAGGTTCAAATGCTCGTTTACCTCATCTGTAAACTTACATTGAAGGTCCGTAGTACTTTTACCTGCTTGAAATCCGTACTGGTTTTTGTTTATTACTTCGTGCTTGCGGTAAAAATTATGAATCTGCTCACAGATAGCTTTTTCAACTATTTTATCAATATTAGAAAGCAGAGTGATTGGTCGATAGTTGGAGTAATCATCGTGTTTGCCCTTTTTGAAAACAGGTCTCACACAGCCTATTTTGAGGTCGTCGGGATATTCTCCAGACGCAAGACTGCAGTTAATTAAATTGGCAATGGGTAAAGATATATGTTTATCAACCATTTTTAGATCAGTTACTCTAATACCGTCAGGTCCAGGAGCCTTATGTGAGTTCAGTCTCTTAATAATTTCGTTAACATTGTTCTGAGAAACTTTTTTGAACAAAATACTTGAATCCACCGGTCTCCGATAAGTTAGTGGATTGGTTAATTTTAAGCTGCATTGAGGAACAATGTCTTTAACCGCCTTTTCAAAGCTGTTTGCGAAGTTGTTAGCTATCGCTTTGGTGGTAAGGCCCTGTCCGTCAAAAGCCTTCAGTATCGCCTCGTCAATGGATAATGTTACTCGTCCTAACATCTGGTTAATGATTTTATAAACTTTTTTTGTATCTTTAAAGTTATTATGTATTTCATTAAGATAGTATGTATTTCGTTTTGATTCTATTAGTTTATTGAGTTTATTTCTAGTTTTATTATATTCTAGTCTTATTTTAGGATCAAAAGAGCTATTTTTCCAAAGCTTAAATAAGTAGTCCCTTTTTTCACATAGTCGGGTAACATTACCATTGATCCAAGGGGCTATAGGCAGAATCCTACGATTTTTAGAATACCTAACAGACCTACTAATAGTCGCAGTTTTTATAGCTGTTAGGAACGATTTTTTTATAAATGAAAGTATATCATTTGACGAACTCATGTTATTTGTCTGTTTCCAATCTGTATTACTCACCGCATTACTAAAAATGGTATGATCAAAAGTAGTTTTTTGTGTTACTTTCTGCACGCGTCTTGTAGGTGGTGAGTCGTCAAGACACGTAAACACTATGCCCCGATGGTCAGCCAATGTAATGTCTAACACAGCTGAGTACGGATCTGATGTGGGGAACCTCGCAAATATGTGATCAATGCAAGATTTAGTGACTTTATTTTTTCTTGTTTCAATTCTAGTATAGTTTGAAATTCCGCACATTAATCCGCGCTCGCTGAGTGTTTGCAAATAAGTGTCCCTGTAAGATGAAATAGTTTTTAGGTCAATGTTGGAATCGCCGATTAATAAGAGGTTTTTATTAGTGTCGTAGTTTGAGATATACCTGCCAAGCTCCTTTACAAACAAATCTTTGTTTCTTTTTGGAGGTTTATAAATTGCACATACAACTACATCTACGGTCGGGGTCAGTTTTAAGATACCCGTTATGTTTTCGAACATGATACTTTTATGTGGTGTTAGTGTAAACTTGAGATGGTTTTTGACATAAGCAATAATACCGCCTCCCCGTTCCGCCGATCGCAATCGGTAGTACATATTATAACCCGGTAAATTAAAAAGGTTAACAATCATATCTGTTACACCAACTTCGGTTAGAATAATCAAGTCTATGGGGTATTTAGAACTATGGATAACTTGTTGAAGCTTCGCAAAATTCTTTATGAGTGATCGTATATTAAAATGTAAACTTGTAAGTAATGCATGACGTTTTTTCGGTAATTGTTGAAAATAGTTATTTATATCGTTACAGTTACCAAATTCTTTAATGTTTATGGTCATAATAAAGTTTGAAGAGTAGTAAGTAATTAGGTAGGAATATTCGAACAATAGTAAACAAAGAAAATAATATATGATTAAGAGGTTTTAGAGCTATCTAATTGTTTTAGGAGTAATTCAATATCATTATTTGATCGAATATAGTAAATTTTAGTATTAGGACCTTTCCTAACAAGTACTTTACCGTCCTTACACCAAATATACTGGAAAATCTTACTAAGTTTCGCTTTGGTGTTATATAATAGAGTTTTTAAGTGCTTGGTAAGGGCCTCCCTGATGTACACTCGTTGTTCAGCTACTTCCTTCAGCGAGTTTGGTAGGATAGTTCCCACGGAGAGACATTTCTCTTTACCAGCTTCAATCCATTGTTTTTGAGCTGTCTTTGTTTTCATCTCAACAAGGATTGGACCAGGGCGGTCCTTAGAGCTGGGCAAGCGTTGTGAAGAATGAATGTCGCTCACCTTAGTATTCAGTTCTGAAGCTAGCGTTTCTAGGATTTTATCGACGTCTTTGATTGAAGCCTCCGGTAGGCCTGCAATTTCTACCATATTTGATAAAGATTTCTGCTGAAACGTTTTTATTTCTTGTTCTAGTACGATCACTCTAAGTTCGAGGTTTTTGTTCTTATTTTGTAGGTCTTGATTTTTATTTTCTAGTTCTTTCATTTTGCTATCGTGTTTTTTTAGGGTTTGGTCAATAGTACTCAGCTGCTCACCCAGGAAATCAATTGAAGTTTCGAGATTTCCAATTTCTTCCCGGAACGTTTTCTTTAACTCCCGGCTGATGTCACTGATAAGCTTCTGGGTGTCAATTTGGGTATTCAAAGAACTCATAACGACAGAGTCATCGTCATCAGCCTCTCCATCCGGAATGAAAAAGGAAGACCTACGGGATACATTTTTCACACATTCATCGCAGCTCCACTCGATGCTCGGCGAATTGCGTATAGCATTAATCTGTTTATTAGACAGTTTGACGCAGGTTGGATCCGAATGGACAGTAATGTTGCACCTGCTACATACCAGACCCGGTGCTTTTTTGGTAATATTTTTCTTACAGTTAGCACACTTCACCAACACCATTGTGGGTAGTTCACGGGATTTGGGCGCAAAGCACGTCAAATATTATTAACTATCACTTCTTTAGCTTTTTTCTTTATATATTAATGTAAATAAAATAAAGGTTTTAAAACTAAAGATAAAAATTGTGGTATTAAAATATACACAAAACTGACAGTTGCTAAGCGACACTTCATGCTTCATGCTTATAAAATTGCTTCTTGATTTACAAGAAAAAGAGGGACTCAATTTATCGTGGTAGAGCCGTGCTTCAGTTATATTAGTAGTATAGTTGTAGACGAATGGGTCGGCTCGACCGGGGAAGGACCACGCTCTCACAGAATACCAGCGTAAAATAGTAGCCTAATGCTGCTGTGTTTGCAGTGGAGAGAACCGGCGACACTTTTTCTGGAAACGAAGCATTCCATCTTGGTACTCATGGGTGAAAACGCATATGCATTTTGATTCGTAATCGAGGATAGATGTAGATGTATATGGGCCACAGCAACCACTTACCATCAGGTGGACTGTGTGCTCGTTTGTCAACCTATCCTATTAAAAAATATCTACCAAATTGAGCAAAGCTCACGTCGTGTTTGCCACTCAAAAAATAAAAGTACGGCTTGCCACTCAGTTGTTTAGCAACTATGTGGCAGACGCACTAAAATTTTAGCAGAGCAAATTAAGACTGCCTCAATTTCAAGGCTGTAGTCCAATAGCAAATTTTGTTAGAATATTTAATGAATATTATTCGATTGCCTCAATAGTCGATCTCTTCGGACTACAGGCTGGAAAAGGGGGTTATTCTGCAAAAATTACGAAGATGTAATCAAAATGTTCCATGAAACCACAACATATATTAAAAAACTGAAGTTGCAAACAGGGCAATTAATACCTATTTCTCGTCGTAAAACAAGGTTTATTGTTATGGTTGTGAACATGTCCAGTGCACTCAATTTTTACCAATCATTGGTAATAGAGAAGCATTACATTGAATACCTGCCGTTCTATAAAATTTCACAGGATCATTTGGAACTTTTTTTCTGCTATTCGTTCAAGAGGTGTATACAATAATAAACCCAATGTCGTAAAATTTAAGGCAGCCTACAAAAGGCTATTAAATTCGTGCAAAATAAGACAACATGGCATTGGGAACTGTATTCCTCTTGAACAAATATCAATTTTGAATTGTCCTAGTACAGATTATCCTATAAAAAGTATTAATAAATTGACGGATCGAAACATGTTAATAGAAGAAGACGGCAAAACGTTGTATGAGGAGTACCTGGATCACCTTAAATTATCACAGTGTAAGTATTCAGAAAAAGTCGTCTTGTACATAGCAGGCGTTATTGCCAGAAAATTATAAAAAACTTAAAATGTGATGAGTGCGTTGGAATGTTACACTGTTCAAAGGAACAGTACATACAAAGTCTCATTAAAAAAAATCTAAAGGTGGCTTAACATATCCATCTCCAACTTAGTGAAAATTCTAAAAATTCTGGGAAGATAGTAAAATAAAATTTAATTTATAAAGGCAATCCAGAAAAATATTACATACATATATACCGGGTATTTTTGAAACGCTCCCGAAAACGAAGTAAGACTAGTATTACGGATACCTTTAATGATAAGACAAAAAGAAAATCGATCCCGATGAAAGAAAAATCATTTTATTACAACGTTTAATTAGCTTTATTCAAGCTGTATCATGTTAATACAGCTAAATGAAACAATGATGATATCATTAAAAAAAATCATGAAAATACCTAAATATAAAACCAGCAATGAAATTTCAATACATAAAATACCTGAAATCAGCTGATAAAGGGTCAAAACGCTGAACTCTTTTTATCGATTTCGGTACGAAACAATACATTAGGTATTACTGTATTTACGCCCACTCTATCCTTCCCTTTCACACACATGTTGCGGCGTTGCCAAACCGAAATTTACTCACTAAAATTTGCAGACGGAATAAGAATTAGAGGCGGCAATCACAATAAAACTTGTAATTAATTTTAATAGTTTTGACTTACCTCTTTTTAAGTTCAAAGTATTGGACGGATTAAAAAAGGACATTCAATTAATATAAAGTAATAGAATTATTTTTTAGATTAATTGCGATATATTAGTTACCTATCGATCATAATTGCAATTAATATTAAGTAATAAATTATTCAGTACCATTTTATTTCTATTTTTGTACAAAATCAAAGATAACGATAAAATTTTGTTTATAATTGTGTAAGTGCGTACCCAATTAGGTACGTTTATTAATTTCAATAACATATTTGTAGTAACGAACTGCTTGTTGCGTCAAGTTACAATTGATTGTCTAATTGTATTAAAAAATTACAACTACAACTTCTAAATTCCATGTGAAGACTAGTCGTAGGTATAACTAAACTTCTCAAATTAAAGTTGGGAATGTCGTTACGGTTTAATAATCTGTGTGTGTCAAAGCGCTTACCGCAAGTACACACGAAAGTAGCGGTGGGCAAACCAGGCGAAACTCTGAAGAAAACCTCGCTGGTATGCTTCGAGTGCATTATGAATTTACAATTTTATAAAGTACCGCTAAACTGTTAAGGCGACGGGATGGAACAAGTGTGTCATACAGGACAGTTCGCAATGTGTTAAAGCGTAACCGAACGCACCCATACAAAGTGTACAAAGTGCAAATTTTAGTTCCCGGCTATCACGACTGCCCGCAACTTTTCTGCCGTTGGTTATTAGACCAGCAACAACGTGTGCTTGGTTGTGTTATTGAGCACGTCATCTGGACGGACGAGTCGACATTTACCAAAAACGGCCTGTGGAACCGAAGAAATACTTCCAAGGTTAACCCGCACGCTGTTCGACCAACCGAGCACCAAACCCAATGGTCGGTTAACGTATGGACAGGTTTATTTAAGGATTTAGTTCGATAAGCTGTTTCATACCTATTTTTTTAAATAACTTAGTACTGATCTGATCTAAATAACTGAATACATCAGACTAATAAACATACCTACAAGACGGATAATTTAAGTAAATTTTACATTAGCGCACCAAATTTTTTATGGAACATTTTGAAAATGACCAAAATTTTCAATAGCGCTAAAAGCGAACATGATAGTTCCCATAAATTATTACTAATAAAATCAGTAATTATTTCTTATTTAGATATAAGATATAAATATTACGGAAATTAAGTTAAGTCATTTTATCAAACCAAAATTGATTGAATCTCATGGTGGTACGTAGAAAATTAATATAAATCGGTAAATTATAAAATTGTGCACTGGTATAATGATATTAAAAATAAACAAATTTATTAAATAGATAAAATATATAATAATATTGAATAAAATTATCATGTTCGTCCAATCCATTCATAGCAATCCATGATTTCAAAACTTACCGATTTATTCTTTTGATTCCTTTGGGTTTACTACATGTGGTACGTAGACTTGAGAGTCAATCAATTTTTGTTATGATAAAATGACTTTACCAATAGAATATAGTCGATGGCGTTATTACTTGCCTTCTGCTGCGTGTGCGCTGCATACATGTTTTTGTTATCTATACAATAATTAATATTGTGTCAAATGCGATCCCTCCTTCTAAAATAAATACCTTGGTATCTGTTTTAAATAAAATTAATATAAGATTAGTATATAATTTAAGCCAAGATACTGCAGACGCGTTTGTATGTGACTTTGAAATAATCATGTAAATGACTTAACCTGTAGCGTCGTCATTTAAACCAAGATACTGCAGACGCACTTGTATGTGACTTTGAGATAATCATGTAAATGACTTAGTTACAACTTTACAAAACTGTTTTGTCTTTCGTGGTGGTACATGTTTATAAGATATGAAAACTGCCAATTTTTTCTTTATTGAACGGTAAAATAACGATTTTTTTTGTTAGAACGAAAGACTGTTGTAATCATGAATTGAATTACTATATACATTATGGTATATATTATGGTACGTAATGACCCGCGTTCACGATTTGAATGATCGACTTGAATGAACCGGTACGTTGTGCTTATCCCCCACCACTTTTCGTCACACTAAAAGGTTGCAGATCAGAACTTCAAACTCCTCCCGTAAAAAGTTTCACTGCAAGGATCATAAAACAATTGAGATAACACACAATATGAATTAAAATGTGTTCCATCAAAATCTATGTCGAAAAATCTAAATAAGTTTCTAATTTTACTCATTCATAGTAGCTTTAGTTTCTTTTTTGCTATCTTTTCCTCTTTGGCTAATTGGCCTAAAAAACTATTACGGCTTAATTGTAACAAATGTACCTCCATTGAGTGCTGCTTGAGGTCACTGATTTTTCTGAACTTCATGTTGCATAAAGAGCAATCTGCTACGGTCTTCCTCTCTTGGTGTTCCAGCCACATGTGGTCCCATTTGTCCTTGTAGCTCCCGAACCTCTTCTTGCATATCATACATGCATAATTCCGATTGCGTCTTGATTTTAAGTGTGTTTTCAACTTTGCTTCGGTAGAAAATGACATGTCACACTGTAGGTAAGTGGCGGGCGGGCGTGCTTCGTGCTGAAATCAAAGGCAGACATTAAGATACGTAGTTATTTAACAATGTCTAGTTTAATGCACTGTATGTAGTTTTATTATCTAGACTATACGGCAGTGTGTCAGTCAAGTTTTTTTTTTTACTTCATACAATCCAGTGCTTGACCATAATCCCACCTGGTTATATGTGGTGACGTAGCCCTAGATTGTATATCACACTGTCTTAGCGTGATAAATCCTATTCACTATTGCCTTGAAGACGCCCAGATAGTATTCGCACGGAAAGATAGACGACGGTAAATTATTCCACTCTTTTGCTGTACGCATTACAAATAACGAAGCAAACCGTTTGGTTCTAATGCGTGGAATATCGACAACAAAGATGTGAAGACCCTCCGACAGCCTGGTTGTCTGATAGTGGAAAGGAGAAGGCAGAATTAAAGCATGTAATTCTTGCGCATAAGTTCCAAAAAGGAAAAGGGCGACACACCGACAGCTTGTATATTTACATATTTCTTTTATAAAAACACCTCCACACTAGGATTTCCTCATCTATCGTGGAGCAGTTTACAAACATAAATTGCACAAGGACAAACATCCAGACCCGGAACAATTATTTGTAGGCCATACAAATACTTGATACGTGCGCGATTTGAACCCGCGGCCATCAGCGCCGCAACTTAATGCTAACCACGAGAGCCGTCGATAAACAAGAACCATTTCGAGCTACTTTAACCTCTCAACCCTCTAGCGGTCACATGAGACCGCAGCCATATTCCGTCAAATCCCTAGCGGTCGCATCCACCCACAGCGCTTTAACCCATAAAAACTTATATACAAGGTGTAAGTGCAAACACCATTGTCACTAAAACCATAGGCTTTAATATAAAAATATTTATCCGAATTTTTAAAAAAAAACGCTATTTTCTTTCATAAAATTTAAAAAGTTTCTGTCTGACACCGTCCGTAAATTCATGGATACCCTATGCGCCCGAGTGACGTAATCACTGTAAAGATTACCGCGCGCGCTAGCTACCTAAACAACATTCCAATAAAAACACAATAGGTACATATAACCTGTGATGTAACTTTTCCTTCATACTTTCATCCTGGCTTAGAACAGGTAAAAATTGAGGAATTAAGGAGAAATTGAGATTTTACTAAAAGAAATGTTGTTAATTTTCATTGAATTTACGTTCTGTAAGTGAAACTAAGCCACTGGTTTCAAGGATAACGGTATTTACACTAACATCCTGTATAGAGACTACTTTTCTATGAAGAAGTTTGGTATTATATAATCAATATGAAATACTCTATCCTTTAGTGCAATAAAAAAAACTGTTATCCTAGAATATTCATTTATAATCTACGTTTATTTCGTACGCTATTTTCGCGTGAATGTTATTGTGTTGATTTTTGGATTTTTCTAGAGTTTTTCAGTATAGTGTTTTGTTATAAAATTGTAATGAAAGTTATTGTGTGAATATAATTAATCTTTTTACGTAAATAATTTCGAGTAATATAATATAATATATTATAATATAATGTATAATACATATATATATATATATATATATATATATAATATATATATATATATATATATATATATATATATATATATATATATATATATTCGTCGCCCTTTTCCTTTTTGGGACTTATGCACAAGAATTACATGCTTTAATTCCGCCCTCTCCTTTCTACCATCAGACAACCAGGCGGTCGGTGGGTTTTCACATCTTTGTTGTCGATATTCCAGGCATTAGAACCAAACGGTTTGCTTCCTTCTTTGTAATGCGTACAGCAAAAGAGTGGAATAATTTGCCGTCGTCTATCTTTCCGTGCGAATACTATCTGGGCGTCTTCAAGGCAATAGTGAATAGGATTTATCACGCTAAGACAGTGTGATATACAATCTAGGGCTACGTCACCACATATAACCAGGTGGGATTATGGTCAAGCACTGGATTGTATGAAGTAAAAAAAAAACTTGACTGACACTTGAATGTTATTGTGTTGATTTTTGGATTTTTCTAGAGTTTTTTAGTATAGTGTTTTGTTATAAAATTGTAATGAAAGTTATTGTGTGAATATAATTAATCTTTTTACGTAAATAATTTCGAGTAATATAATATATTATAATATAATGTATAATATATATATATATATATATATATATATATATATATGTATATATATATATATATATATATATATATTCGCCTTTGCTGACGATATACAAAAAATGAACGTAATCGGTCCAGTAATTAGGTCAAAAAGTAGAGTTTTAATTTTAAGCAAATTTGAACACTCTATAGAATTGGGTCACTAAGTTAATGATTCAATGAACTTGAATCCTTGAACATTAAAAAGCGACGTTGCCACGCAGTGCTAACTATTGGTATTGCGACATATCGTTGTCTAAACAGAGTGTTCACTTTTACTGAATTTATTTTAATATTTATTTTGTTTGAAAATTTCACTTTTTTATTTTACGGGTTTTAATTTAATACTCGTATTTAACTTTTCTACACTTCTACGGACTAGTATTACTTGTGGTTTCATTTATTGCATATACGTGGGACCCCATTCTGTGTATGTATATATATATATATATATATATATATATATATATATATATATATATTCTAATTATATGTATAATATAATATATTACTCGAAATTATTTACGTAAAAAGATTAATTATATTCACACAAAAAATTTCATTACAATTTTATAACAAAACACTAGAAAAGTCCAAAAATCAACACAATAACATTCACGCGAAAATAGCATACGAAATGAACGTAGATATTATATTGAAATAATTGTGATTTTACGCTGCCGACATTCGCTTGGTATGTTTTTTTTGTTATCAAAATACAATAAAATCTTTTTGTAATGAAGTAAAACCTGACTTTTGTTTAGATCACAAGATAGAGAATTTTGTGTAGAATTTATAATGCTAAACTTCTTCATAGAAAAGTAATCTCTACATATAAGTTTTAATGGTTTTAAGTGTTGTAGGTGGGTGCGGTCGCATGCGACTGCATGGGATTTTTTATGGCACTTAAATGGTTAACTACAACTATTAAAACTCACACTTATTTTTTGCATACTTTGAAGCTCAAACTTCATGAATGAGACTTTTGTAAATCTTGAGTTAATGTTTGAAAAGCACCATTATTAATCACTCACTGGCAGTTCTAAGAACATTGTACATTTTTATAGGTAAATCCTAAGATTCAAGCAACTGCTATGGACAGATGTTAACTCTTTATATCTGCGAACCACGTTGTTTGTAAGGAATTTGCCCCCTTTTCACATTTATGTTCTTGGTGACATTAGTGTTATCATTTTCTATTTTATATTACGAAAAAAAGGCTGGTATTTTTTTCGTCACCAAATACATCCAACTTGTAATGTTTTGAAACTTGTATAACATAAATCAACAACATGTTTTGTTGGTGCTTGCGATTCAACTAGAGCAAACTATGTAAATTTTGCGACACACACTGAATAAAAACTTTTATAATAAGGTATATATTATTTGTTTGTTTCTTTTACGCGGGTTCTAACTGGTCTCTTTGTTTGCCCTATATATGAGAGACCACAATCACAATCAAGCTTGTACACTCCTGCATCTTGTAGGGGAATATGACACTTGACGGATGGTAAGAACTGACTAATCTTCTTCGGCGGCTTGTAGAATGTTCTAATAGATGCTCGCTTCAAGATGTAGCCAATCTTGTCTGTGACACCTCTGACATATGGCAGTACAGCAGTCACAGCCACAGTCGAGCGGGTGCCTACGGATATTTTCTAAAGCAGGTCTAACAATAAACTTCCCTTGTTTATTGTTAGACCTGCTTTAGAAAATATCAGTTCACAGGACACGCTGGAAATTGGGTATTATTATTTTTAGACATAACAAATCAAAAGAATATTTTCTTCCGATTAACATTTTTTTTAATAGCGCCATCTACTTCATTCTTAAAGTTAAGTCATTTTATCGAACCAAAATAGATTGACTCTCATTGTGGTACGCAGAAAAGACGCTAGATTACCTTAAGACGACACATAGAAAAGAAACGCTTAAAATGGCTCCGTCTATTCCACTCCGCGCCCCGCTAACGACACTCGTCTAAAATTTTAAATTCGCGCTAAATGCTCAATCGGTGGTCAACGTGCGATAAACAGAAAGGAACAAGCAAGCTTCGGAGTCGCGACCGACTATTTTTTTAATTTTTTTAATATTTTGCGGGGGTCATTGTAGAAGCGTGCTCGTCGCGACCCCTGCCAGCCCTTTTCAGGGCTGCAATTCTACACAGCTGCGCACCCATGCGAACGAGGGTTAGGGCGTCCCCCCAAGGCGACGCACACCAGCTCGTCCCCGTTGGTGTGGAATGCAGCGCGCAAAGCGGCGATGGGGACCGCCACCCGTCACGCACAGCCCGACACGGCGGAAGGTGGAGGACGGAGTGCAGAGTTGGCACGTGGAATGTTAGAGGAGGCATGAGAGATAAGACGAATGAGTTGATCGAAATAATGAAAGAAAGAGAATTAGATGTCGTGTGTATGACGGAGACCAAACGGAAAGGCAGTGGTATTGAAGAGCTCCCTGGCGGGACGTTAGCTATATGGTCCGGAGTCCCGGAAAGCGAGAACGCCTGCCAAGGAGTGGGAGTGCTGTTGTCGTCCCGGTTGGTCGATCTTATGACTGAATACAAGGTTGTGAACTCAAGACTTCTCTGGGTTCGCTTCAAAATGGGACTGACGAAGTTATTCCTTTTGGCTGTTTATGCGCCGGTAGCTTCGTCGTCCAGGGCTGAGCTGGAGGAGTTTTGGGAGAATGTAAGAGAAGTTCTAGATTTGGTTAAGGGAAACGAAAGAACTGTTGTATGTGGTGATTTGAATGGATGGGTAGGCATCGCTCGACCAGGATACGAGTCGATGCTTGGAAAGTTTGGAGATAAAAGGGTTAATGATGCTGGCAAGCTTATACTGGCTGTATGCAAGGAAAAGGGTCTTCTTGTGACAAACACTATGTTTAATCACAGGAAGATCCATATGTACACTAGAGAAAGAAAGAATGAGAGAAGTATGATTGATTTGTTCCTGGTGGATGACCGACTGCGAAAACAGGTGATGGATACACGAGTGTTCAGGGGTGCTGACCTGGGAACGGATCATTATCTAGTAATTACTAGATTTAGGGGTTTGTTCGCGGGTTGGCGCCACCGGACGGCAGTAACAGAACCACAGTCGGTCTGTCGCATCCGAAGCTGGAAGCTTCAGGAAGCGGATACTAGGGACAAATATCACACGAGGGTAGCCGAAAAGCTTGACACCATCGATGGCAGGAAAGAATGTGTGGAGAGAATATGGCAGAACCTTAGGAATGGAATGGTAAGTGCAGCGGAAGAAGTATGTGGTACGACAAAAAGAGGTAGTAGTAAAAGAAGAGATGCATGGTGGAATGACGAAGTGAAAGAAGCTGTAAAAAAGAAGAAAAAAGCATGGTTAGACTACTTAGCCTCTAGTAACGATGAGCATATGAGAGAGAAGATGAAAGAAAGATATAAGCTGCAGAAAGTTCATGCGAAAACAATGATTGAGGAAGTACGTGAAAGGTGTAGAATAGAAGCGGACGAGAGGTTGTCGCACAACTTTAGGGAAAACTCCAAACTCTTCTGGAAAGAGGTTGGAAGGTCCCGGAGTGGTGCGACAGCTTTAAGAATGAACAAAGTGCTTTCGAGAACCAATGACGTCCTCTCAGAAAAATCGGACGTCATGCAGCGATGGAGTGAATTTTATAGAGAATTGTATGCGTGTCATGATCTTAGTGAAGGATCCGGGGGTGACGCCGTGACTGGCACGCCAGACACGGACCTCGATGACACTGAGGTCATCAGCATGAAAGAGATTGAACGTGCGATTCGAAGTTTGAAATGTGGTAAGGCTGCGGGACTAGACAGAGTTACTGCTGAAATGGTCAAGTACGGTGGGCCTCGCGTCTGGGACAGCTTTCATCTGCTGTGCAATTTGTGCTGGCGGACGGGAGATGTCCCGGATGATTGGCGATCCGCGGTCATTGTGCCTTTATATAAAGGTAAAGGTTCACATTTTGACTGCAGGAGCTATCGGGCGATCAGCTTGACCAGTTTAGCAAGTAAAGTTTATTCGAAGGTTTTGACACGCAGGATGCAAGAGAAATCGGAAAGATTCTTATGGGAGGCACAATGCGGATTTAGACCTGGAAGAGGATGCACGGATCAAATGTTTTCTCTCCGCATGATCACGGAGAAGCTTCTGAGTGTTAACCAGAGGATTTTCTGTGCTTTTGTGGATCTGGAGAAAGCATTTGATAAGGTTATAAGGAAGAAAATGTGGGAACTGTTGCCGGGATATGGTGTGGATGGTCGATTGTTAAGGGCTGTGCAGTCACCTTACTATGACTGTAAAGCCTGTGTGCGGGTAGGGCATGACCTGTCTCCCATGTTTAGCGTCCAAGCAGGCCTAAAACAGGGTTGTGTCATGTCTTCCTGGCTGTTCATACTGTATCTCGACAGCTGTTTACAGAAGCTGAAAGATAGCTGTTTGGGTGTGAAATTGGGTGACATAAAAGTTAATTGTCTGCTGTATGCTGATGATGCAGTGCTTATTGCACCATCAGAAGCAGAACTGCAGGCATTAGTCACGTGTATGAAAGAGGAATGTGAAATTAAAGGTCTCCGTTTGAATGCTAATAAAACTAAGGTTCTGGTATTTGAAAAGGACGAAGAGAGAACGAAATGTGAAATATGGGTAAATCAGGAATGTCTAGAACAGGTAAATGAAATTGTATACTTGGGGAGTGCTTTCAGCCGGGATGGAAGATGTGATTTAGATGTGGATAGGCGTGTCGCTGCCGGAAACAAAGTCAATGGTGCCCTGAATGCATTAATAAAAAGGCAAGGCGTGGTGAAGAGTGCACGCCTTGCAATACATAACGCAGTGTTGGTACCGACTTTGTTATATGGCAGCGAAACCTGGGTATGCCAGAAGAAGCATAAAAGCAAGTTGAATGCAGTGGAGATGCGATCTCTTCGTAAAATGTGTGGCGTTACCATAGCCGACCGAAAGCGAAACGAAGAGATTCGCAATATGGCAGGATTGAAAGATGACCTTATCACAAAAATTGATAGGGGCGTACTCCAATGGTTTGGACACGTTGAACGAATGAGTGAAGACCGAATGGTGAAAAAAATATATAGAGCGAAAGTAAATATTAAAAGGTGTCGAGGTAGACCGAGACTAACTTTCGAAGACCATGTGAGCAAATTGCTCGAAGAGGGGAGGGTCAAGAGTACTCGGATACCTAGACGTGCATGTATGAAGAAGTTAATGAACCTGAAAGAAGCGAAAGAGGTATGTAAGGATCGTGACCGTATTATGACTTCGTCAATCTCAATACCGACCTTGTATGCAATTATGGGACACGTGATTTCGAACAGGGTGTTACTTCCTATAATGCCGTCAGGGGTCGCTCCTAAAAATGGATGATTTATGTCTATGAATAGATTACAAGGGTCTATCTCTACGTCTAGTAAATTTGACACTTGTTCCAGAGCTACTTTTTCATTTAGTCGAATGTCATGTTTTGTTCCCGCAAAAAATAACTCTAAAATACAGCTATAAGCAACCACGCTTAGAAAACCTAACGATTCAAGTATCATATCCAGATGCGTATAATGCAGAAGCCTATTTTATTTATATACGATTTTGTTCTCCATTTCCTTGTGGGTATGTACTAAGTGATTTGAATTATCTAAAGGGCAAAGTTGCTTGAATCATACTGAATCTAGGTAGGCAGGTAATGCTCTTTAACTAACGACAAACATACGTGACACTAAAATGCTACTAAAATATTTACAATGATATTATTTACCTTTACCTGTTCGCCTCCGTCATTCTAAGAACATTTTTTTTTTCAAATTGCTCGTTCCTTTTGTCCTATATAATTTTTTCTTAGTATTTCCCATTACCACAAACAAATTATTTAAGTACCTACTTACACGAACAATATATATATATATATATATATATATATATATATATATATATATATATATATATATATATATATATATATATACTAATAATAAACCTATTCTGCAACTATAGCTGTTTATAATAATTAAGGTATATCTATAAGAATAGTGAAAAGAACAAGCGAACGACTTGCGCAGGTCCACCCTTGAAGCAGGCTATCGCCGGACTGGATCGCGTGAGTATATAATTTCTATAAAAACTTTAAAACCGCCGTCATAAGGTCTAAAATAACTGCGTAGCATCCGCGACAGTTAAGACCGCTTAGAAATTGTCAGAATCTTAAAATATTTAAAAAAAATATTTAATTAAGTAATCAAAATAATGAGCAACTAAATTACGAATATTGACGTTATGAATATATTTGAGTAATTGCCAGGCATATAGATTAAGTAATTTCGTCGTAATTTCAACTATAGTGATTTTTAGAGGTGTTTTCGCAAATAATTATGATCGAGTCGAAATTATACAATCGTGTTTTTGAACAATCAAATTCAAGATAAAGACATGAATTTACCTATATCAAAACTCAACTTTCGTAAGTGGTGTCATAGTCCCATACTATTCGATGAAAGGAGGTGCATTTTCACGCCGTGTCGCCTTATACACATAAAAGTTAATATAAATCTGTAAATTATGAAATCGCGTATTGGTATAATGATATTAAAAAATGAGCAACATTTATTAAATAGATGAAATATAGTCAAGATTCGAAATTGACTCAGGACGTTTTTAAAAAAAAAATATTTTTAACTTATTACTATTAACGTGCGATACATTACTTATGCTGCTTAATTAATCCGCGATGGATTCTAACTTAAAGCTACATGTCCGATACATGTGAGAGCCTAACTATGACTGTCCTAATTCTCTTATTCCAGATCAATAAACTAAAGAACAGTTATCGGTGCGCACACGAAGACCACCAGTCTTCCAAGACGCAATTCAGCAATCTACACCCACGCTTACGCTTGAATTATGATGGTCTCCAGTGCAGTTCCGGGAATACCGGGATGCATAACCATATATGTCAGCACCTGCGCCGTTGCACATGCAGCAGCGCCTCTGTGGGCGACAGTAGGAACTATGGTAAATCACACGTGCACCGCACACCTGCGCATTGCCCCCGCAGTGGCGCTCGTGTAGCTACTTGTCTCGATTGTATAAAACGGACGGAGCGGCCGCCGTTAAAGCAGTCTTGCCTCTGGCGTGGCTCGGTGCACTTGTTGTACTCCGCTACTAGCTCAACCTCGACTCTTTGGATAATTAATTCGTGGAAACAAATTAATTATTATTCTCAGCTATTAAATTAGTCTCAGCACTATTTATAGTTGATTATCTCTGATCTGTATATTTCATGATTTTATGAAGTGATAATCAAGTTTTCCATAATAAACCTAGATTTTAATATCTTCCCACATATATAATAATAATCATCATCATCATCATCATTACAGCCCTTCACAAGTCCACTGCTGAACATAGGCCTCCCCCAAGTAATGCCACAAAGCACGGTCCTGAGCCACCTGCATCCATCGACTTCCTGCATGTCTTACCAGGTCGTCACTCCATATAGTGGGGGGTCGCCCTACACTACGCCTACCGCCTATTACGCATACCTGACGAGAAGATGTGTCGTAATTTTCCGAACGCTGCCCAGCCGAGTTGAATCCGTCGATTGACCTCTCGGTCGAAGTTGGACTTACCTAGTCGGACTATTTGTCCCAGGTAAACGTACTCGTCAACAACTTCGAGCATAGTGCTCCCAACAACTACCGGCATAGGTGTGACATGGACACTAAACATGATCTGTATTTTGTCCATGTTCATCTTAAGACCTATCCGTTGGGAGACACTATTGAGGTCATTGAGCATAGTGCTAAGGTCCTCCAGCGATTCTGCCATAAGGACTATATCGTCGGCAAATCGAAGGTGAGTGATGTACTCGCCATTGATGTTAATACTGTATCCTTTCCAGTCCAGTAGCTTGAAAACGTCTTCCAACGCAGCGGTGAAGAGTTTCGGGGATATAACATCACCCTGTCTTACACCTCTCTGCAGTTGGATAGGTTTCGAACTCCGGTTCTGTACTCGGATAGCCATCGTAGCCCTACTGTACAAACACTTCAGCACTTCGATATACCGACAGTCAACTTGGCACCGCTGAAGGGACTGTAGCACCGCCCAAATTTCGGCGGATTTAAAGACTTTCTCATAGTCCACATATGCCAGGCAAAGTGGCAGATTGTACTCTTCGGTCGTCTGTACAATCTGCCGCAGGGTATGTATGTGGTCTATGGTACTGAAACCTTTTCGGAAACCGGCTTGTTCGGGGGGCTGGAAGTCGTCGAGTCTGCGTGCGAGACGATTCGTAATGACTCTTGAAAACAGCACGTAGACGCGGCTCAGAAGGGAAATCGGTCTGTAGTTCTCTTCAAGAGAGCGTTGTCACCTTTCTTAAAGAACAAGACCACCGCGCTTCTGCTCCACGCCTCCGGAGTATGCCACCATGGAGGACGGAATTGAAGAGCTTCTGAAGGACTTCAAGTACCGGTGTTCCACCCGCTTTCAGAAGCTCCGCTGTAATTCCATCCTCACCCGGGTCCTTGCCGTTTTTAAGGTGGTGGAGAGCCATTCTAATCTCGCTTAGACTGACGTCCGGGATATCATCGGAATAGTGCAGGATAGAGGAGACTTGCTCTTGGATCGTTACTCACACTTGCGTGTGGCTCCAACGATGATGTGTACAGCTGCCCATAGAACCTCTCAATCTCACTCGGAATCTCAGGTGTCCCGGAAACGAAGTTGCCACACTCAGTCTGTATAATATAATAATATTGAATTAAATTATCATGTTTGTCCAATCCATTCAAAACAATCCATGATTACAAAACTTACCGATTAATATTACTTCTTTTTGGTTTACTACGTACCACCTTGAGGGTCAATCAATTTTTGTTATGATAAAATGACTTTAACAATAGAATATAGCCGATGGCGTTATTACTTGGCTTCTTCTGCGTGTGAGCTGCATACATGTTTTTGTTAAGCCCCGGATACACTAGGGGACATTTTGTTCTACAACATAACGCGGAACACTCAATCTACGCGACGATGCAACGTTGCAACATTTTACGTGACGCGGGACATGCTGCATGTTCCGGCTCCGGGAGCGAGCGCACATGTCCCGCGTTAATTTCGCGCCATTTTGTTAATGCAATGGCAAGTCTGATATGAGGGCCAACAACGTTCCGTAGTGTTGTATCCAGTGTGGCTATGGAAGGTCTGATCATTTGTAGTAAAGTTTCGGAATCAAATGTTGACATTCGAGTAAAATTCACAAAAGACCCATCAAACATTCGGAGATCACATAAAATATTAATTCTTCTTTCTTCTCGTTGTAGTAAGAAATTCCGCATCCACCACCTTCTCTTTCGCTTACGTTTCACTCCCGAAGTAAGTACTATGTACGCAGCAATAATCACCACAACCTCTTCGAGCGACATTTCTATAAGCACTGACTAGTGTGGCCCGCAAAATGTTCCGCGACATATGTCTCGGGACATTCCACGTAATTGTTGAGCGACATGTTGCGCAACATGACGCTCCTTTTGTCCCCAAGTATATCCAAGGCTTTATTTATACAATAATTATTATTGTGTCAAACGCGATCGATCACTCTTTCTAAAATAAATACCTTGGGTCTCTGTTTTAAATAAAATTCATATAAGATTAGTACATAATTTAAGCCAAGATACTGCAGACGCGTTTGTATGTGACTTTGAGATAATCATGAAAATTACTTAAGTTACAACTTTACAAGTTACACTTTACTTAAGTTACAACTTTTTTGTTTTGTCTTTCGTGGTGGTACATGTTTATAAGATACGAAAACTGCCAATATTTTTATTTTATTGAGCGGAAGACTGTTGTAATCATGAATTGAATTACTATATACTTTATGGTACGTAATGACCCGCGTTCACGATTTGAATGATCGACCTGAATGACCCGATACGTTGTGCTTATCCCCCACCACTTTTCGTCACACTAAAAGGTTGCAGATCAGAACTTCAAACCCCTCCGGCAAGGATCATAAAACATTTGAGATACACAAAATGAAATAAAATGTGTTCCATCAAAATATATGTCGAAAAATCAAGATATGTTTCTAATTCTACTCATTCATAGTCTCTCTTTAGCTTGGCTAATTGGTCTGAAAAACTATTACGGTTTAATTGTAACAAATGTACCTCCATTAAGTGCTGCTTGAGGTCATTGATTTTTCTGAACTTCATGTTGCATAAAGAGCAATCTGCTACGGTCTTCCTCTCTTGGTGTTCCAGCCACATGTGGTCCCGTTTGTCCTTGTAGCTCCCGAACCTCTTCTTGCATATCATACATGCAAAATACTCGCGCATATGTTTGTATTTTACGTGTCTTTTCAACTTTGCTTCGGTAGAAAATGACATGTCACACTGTAAGCAAGAGGCGGTCGGGTGTGATTCGTGTTTCTGAAATCAAAGGCAGACATTAAAACGTGTAGTTGTTTAACAGCGTTTAGTTTTATACACTCTATTTTAGTTTTATTATCTAGACTATACGGCAGTGTGTCAGTCAAGTTTTTTTTTTACTTCATACATTCCAGTGCTTGACCATAATCCCACCTGGTTATATGTGGTGACGTAGCCCTAGATTTTATATCACACTGTCTTAGCGTGATAAATCCTATTCACTATTGCCTTGAAGACGCCCAGATAGTATTCGCACGGAAAGATAGACGACGGCAAATTATTCCACTCTTTTGCTGTACGCATTACAAAGAAGGAAGCAAACCGTTTGGTTCTAATGCGTGGAATATCGACAACAAAGATGTGAAAACCCACCAACCGCTGGTTGTCTGATGGTAGAAAGGAGGGGGCAGAATTAAAGCATGTAATTCTTGCGCATAAGTTCCAAAAAGAAAAATGGCGACTCATCGTTAGCTTGTATATTTACGTATTTAAAACACCTCCACACTAGGATTTCCTCATGTATCGTGGAGCAGTTTACAAACATAAATTGCACAAGGACAAACATCCAGATCCGGAACAATTATATGTTCCGAGTAAACAGTTATTCGTTGTAACAAATACTTGATTCGTGCGAGATTTTAACCCGCGGTAGTCTTATTTCAATAAATTGTATTGCCACACACCGGGCACAGCTAATCTAATTAAAAAAATGAAGCATTTTATGCTAGTGATTGTATTCGAAAATAAATATTTTAAACCGTTATCATGTCATCACAACAATGAATGATTTGTGTCGAAAGCTCGAAAGGTTTTGGTTTTCAAAACCAGTTGTAGAACATGCTTTGTTCTTTGAAATGTCAAACATAATTCACTTCAACATATTGTTTATAGAACCGCAATGCAAACGCAACACGATACATTGTCAAAAACTTTCATACCGTTTTCATTTCAACATTGAATGATTTGTGTCGAAATATTTTGGTTTTCAAAACCTGTAATAAAATGCTTTGTTCTACGAAGTGTCAAACATGTTTCACTTACGGGTAAACAAAACATGTTTGGCGATTGCTCACTCACAACAACTCACGGATTTTTTCGGGTGTACTGTCAGTTGAAACGGCTCAGTCGAACTGACACACATCCAAAAACTGATCGTGAGTGGGAAATCTTAAGTTGAAATTTTTAACTGATGGCACTCCACGGAGTTTTCCAGGCGCACCGTAATCTGCTGTACAAAACGCTCTACTTTTTTAGTAGCTACTTATATTATTTCTACGCTATTTACATTTTTTTATTATTTGTATATATTTAGAGAATTTTGTTTGACGGAGGATGAAGACTAATGGCCCGGCTACACGCTCCGTCTTACCTGTGTGCCTGCACAAACCACAAACCAGTTTGCACAGGTAAGTGCGTGCGTGTGGACGGCAAGATGGTAACTCGCGCAGGCGACTTACGTAATCGTTGACGTGCTGAAGATTGGACTGCGCGGGTTTGGTTTGCACGGTTTTACCTGCGAGCTTACTTGAGCGTGTAGCCGGTTATTCAAGCCGCGCTTCAGTCCAGTGTTACAAAATCTTAAATTAAAAAAAAAATCAGTACGCAATTATTCTAGGGATTTTTAACTGACTTCATAGGATTGTACAAATCGTTGCCGGCGTTGTGGAAAATTAAGAGTAAGGAATATTCCGACAGGAACAAAAAAAAATGAAGCTTATCATTTATTAATTAAACAACTAGGAGGTATGTAAATATAACTTTAGTACCTTTTTAATGATGTGTAATAAATATCTTGGATTAACAACTTGTTTGTAATATTGTTAAAAGACTTCCAAAAATAAAGCAGGTTATCAATTCGATACGTATGTACGTAATAAATTTCACAATATTCGCAATATATATGCAATAATATAAGGCTCCGTATAAAAAAAACCTCTTCTGGCCACATCATGACGTGACGAGCTCTCTAAAACACTCTAAAGCACAGTCCAGTTTGCGCGAGATTACCTGCACGAGCCATTGTACAGTCATGAATGCATAGGCCCAGACTGCGCAGGCAAAACGGAGCGTGTAGCCGGGCCATAAGGTGATTGTGATGATGTCCACTTCCTTATGATTGACTCTGAAGATGGGTAAAGTATCTCAGTGATGCTACGTAGAACCATCGTGGTTTTTTTCAACTCATTTTCAAAAACCTTTACGAAGACCTAGATGATTTTGATGATATCACATAGCTGATGGTGGACCCCGAAGATGGGTTTAAAAGATCTCAGTGACGTCACTTCATAGAATCATTGTGTTTGGACTCACTTGAAAGGTACTCATAACGACCTAGATGACTGTGATGATTTTACCTTCCTTATAGTGGATCTGTGGGTAAGTTTAGGATCTCAGTGACGGCACTACATAGAACCACTGTGTTTGGTCACTCATTTGGAAGGGCTCATAAAGAACTAGGTAACTGTGATAATCTCACATTCCCGATGGCGGACTCAATATCAGGGCGAACGATCTCAGTATTGCCGCTACGTAGAACTACCGTTTTCAGACTCATAAATACCAAGGTGCCTGTAATGATCTCACCTACCTGATGATGGTGGACTCCGAAGATTAGTATAGGATCTCAGTGACGGCACTAGATAAAATGATCAAATGTGACCTCATTTGAAAGGGCTCATAAAAACCTAGGTTACAGTTATGATCCCACCTTTCTGATGGTGCAATCTGAAGGTGTGTATAGGATTTTAGTGACGGCATTAGATAGGATGATCGTGTTTGACCTCATTTGAAAGGGCTCATAAGACCTAGGTGACAGTTACGATGTCACCTTTCTGATGGTGCAATCTGAAGGTGGCTATAGGATCTCAGTGACGGCACTAGATAGAATGATCGTGTTTGACCTCATTTGAACGGGCTCATTAGGACCTAGGTGATAGTTATGATCTCACCTTTCTGATGGCGCAATCTAAAGGTGGCTATAGGATCTCAGTGACAGCACTAGATAGGATGATCGTGTTTGACTTCATTTGAACGGGCTCATTAGGACCTAGGTGACAGTTATGATCTCACCTTTCTGATGGTGCAATCTGAAGGTGGCTATAGGATCTCAGTGACGGCACTAGATAGGATGATCGTGTTTGACCTCATTTGAACGGGCTCATTAGGACCTAGGTGACAGTTATGATCTCACCTTTCTGATGGTGCAATCTGAAGGTGGCTATAGGATCTCAGTGACGGCACTAGATAGGATGATCGTGTTTGACCTCATTTGAACGGGCTCATTAGGACCTAGGTGACAGTTATGATCTCACCTTTCTGATGGTGCAATCTGAAGGTGGCTATAGGATCTCAGTGACTAGATAGGATGATCGTGTTTGACCTCATTTGAACGGACTCATTAGGAACTAGGTGACAGTTATGATCTCACCTTTCTGATGGTGCAATCTGAAGGTGGCTATAGGATTTCAGTGTTGGCACTAGATAGGATAATCATGTTTGACCTCGTTTGAACGGGCTCATCAGGATCTAGGTGACAGTTATGAACTCACCTTTCTGATGGTGCAATCTGAAGGTGGCTATAGGATCTCAGTGACGGCACTAGAAAGGATGATCGTGTTTGACTTCATTTGAACGGGCTCATTAGAACCTAGATGACAGTTATAATATCACCTTTCTGATGGTGCAATCTGAAGGTGTGTATAAGATCTTCTTAACTAAAAATCTAAATTTATGCCCCCCCCCCCCCCAAGGGGTGAGAAAACACAAGAAAAATAAGGAAAACTAAACTAAATACGGTGTACCTATATGTGTTATGTAACTTAATACAATACGAAAAATTTATTATTTTATAAAACTCAACATATTTGATTATAAAACAAATCAAATAATAATTTTATTAATTCTGGACTTGTTTATTTTATCATTTTTGTACAATCTTATGCTTGGGCCCCACTAACGAGAAATGCTGTTCATTATAGCGTTGATGGACGTTGAATGTAGGTGTGGCCACGACTTAACGCGTTAATTTTACAATAGCATTAACAATGCCATTTGCCGTTTGGCGATAACTCGAGTGTCGGTACATCAAAGAGATTAACGCACGAAATAGCGCATTGAAGCGGCCACACTACGTTTGTCTCATTGTGCACGATGAGCGCAACAGGGTCACACGTATGGCTATGATGGAGTGGAATAATAAAGTTATTACGTTTCAAGAAACGTGATAACTTTTTATTATTCCTTCCTACGTCATTTTTGACAAAGGACTGTAGAACATTCTTCCAAGGTATGTGTCGAATTACAAATTGTCTACATCATGTGATGTGCCTCAACAGATTTCACGCCCGATTCCCATAGGCATCCAAAATTCGGTGATTTTGGAGAAATAAAGCGCCACGAAGTTCCATCACTTTCAAGTATTTCTGCTATCTCCTTTAATTCGTTCATCATGCTTTGATTAAGCATTCTTGTAAGCTCATTTGCAGCGCCAACAAAGTTCAAACCATTATCAATCCACATTTCAGCGCAATGCTCCCTACGTAGCACGAATCGTCGAAATACTGCAATGAATCCAGATGTCGTAAGGTCACTTACAACTTCTAAGCCTAGCCTAAACTAGCCTAGCCTTCTAGCCTTTTTTTCATACATATAAACAATGAGATGTATCCTTTGTAAGATTTTTGTCCCCTACCCTTTGACACTCTTATCTGTATAGGTCCGGCAAAATCTACACCACAACACTCTTCAAAAGCATCCGAGACTCAAAAGTTTTAAGAATCGTACATCGCAAAATGATGCTTTGCGACGAATTATCTAATTATTATCTTTTAAAACAACTATCGAAGAATTAAAAAGACGAAAGAAAGCCTAATGGGTTTTTACAGAACCATTTTTAACAAATATAAAAAGTCTTCAAGGAACATTGAAGCCAACTTTAACGCCGTTCAATGACATTGAAATTTAATGACGTTGAGGGTTCAAGTGAAGCCGCTCACTTTATTGCGTTAAATTTAAAGCAATAATTGCTGCGTTTATAAGCATTGACGTTTCCCGTTAGTGTAGCACCAGCATTAGCGCGCTCGCTCGATGACGCAGCCATACGATGGTCGCGCGGTGGGCTAAGCGTTGAATATGAAATATCGACAATCGATATTTTTTTTTTCAATAAAAAGTTTTAATAGTTTATTTTTTCTCGTAAATCATTTAATCTATTACTACCCAATCTACTATACTTTATTTTTTGCTTTTAATTTTTCCCTAGTTTATTTATTTGATCTGTATTGAACATGAGTACCGCGTTTTTTTAAATAAAATTAGCATTAGCTCCCTTTCTGGTCAGTCAGTGCTTGATTTTGTCGAGTGCATTTACCAGGCGGTCCCATAATGAACTGGCCTGATATAGTTCAACGCGATATGTCGCTACATGTTGTATTGCATTAAATAGTACGTTTATCGTGCACTTAATATAAGAAACATGCATCGACATGAAATGATTAGTCTTAGTTTAAGAGGCGTTTGAATAACGAGAGTCGCGTATTTTTTCAAATTGTCGAAAACTGAGTATCGAAGTGTCATAAAGTTTCTGTTTAAAGAAGGTTTATCCCCTGCCCAAATAAAAGAACGATTGGATGGCGTGTATAAGGAGTCTGCTCCCTCCTATAGCACAGTGAAAAATTGGGTGAAAGAGTTTCGCCTCGGGAGAGAAACCGTCGAAGACTTTGGCCACGACGGTCGACCTGTGGAAGTGCTCACTCCCGAAACGATTGCTCTTATCGAAGAGGAGGTTCTGAGTGACCGCCGTTTGAAGATTAGAGAAATTGCAGCAAGGCTTGGGCTCCCTAAAACTACCGTTCATCGCGCGATCCATGAACATCTTCACATGAAAAAAGTGAGTGCAAGATGGGTACCGAAACTTCTTTCAGCGGTACAGAGACAGGAAAGAGTGCGCTGCGCTTCGGAGTTTTTGGATCTTTGTGGCGAAAATCCAAAGACTGTGATCGAGCGGCTAGTGACTGGTGATGAAACTATGATCTTGTATTATGATCCACAAAGCAAGCGCGAGTCAATGGAATGGCGTTATAAGGGTGAAAAGCCCCCTAGTAAGGCAAAGGTGCAACAATCGACTAAAAAACTGATGTGCACAATATTTTGGGATTTTCAAGGCATTTTGATAGTGGATTTTAAAGAACGTAATACAGTCGTGAACGGCGAATATTATGCTTCTTTAATATATAAATTACGAGACAAGATAAAGGAAAAATGAAGAGGCAAGCTGTCTAAAGGTGTCCTGTTGCTTCATGACAACGCCCCTGTTCATACCGCTGGTGTTTCGAAGGACGCAGTTCGTCAATGCGAGTTCACAGAAGTTCAACATCCACCTTACAGTCCAGACCAAATTTAAAGCGGGACTTAAGAGGAAGAAAATTTTCAAGCGATGAAGAGTTGCAGGCCGTCTTCAGTCATTTTGAGGATAAAAAATGTGATTATTTTTATAAAGGTTTAGAGATGTTGATTCACAGATGTCAGAAGTGTGTTAGTATTCATGGTGATTATATTGAAAAATAAAATTGGTTTCGTTTGATTTCCTTCATTGGTTCATTGTTAGGCCAATTCATTATGGGACCGCCTACTTATGTTGCATCCTTGATACAACTATAATGTGGGGCTACCACGATAAAAAACTCCATGCTCCAGAAACAATCGGTTTAAAAACAGAATTTCTAAATATTTTATAAATCAGATTTTCAGTTTAAATTAATTAGGTATAGTTTTTTTTGAACTCTTTTCGTTTTACCCTTATTGTTCTTTACACAAAAATAAAACAGAAATAAAAATAAAACCGTCAAAAACGTCGTCAAAGGCATCTAGTTTATCTATACGTTTCGGTATAAACTAGACGCGTGCCGCCAAAATCCCGGCGCATAGGGGAAAAAAGAAACATCAAACATCAAACGTGATATAATTTTTGACAAATACTATAATTTTATTTTCCTTGTACAATATTTTAAGGGTCTGAATCCCCTGGCCTAATCTTGATAACATAACTATACAAGCTCTTAAAAAAAACTTTAAAAATGCGTTTATATAATAATTTTATTGTAACAAAATTAATATAAGGTTATTTACAGATGATACGATATCTCACATTCCTTTTTAATTTTAGTATCGTAATTTTTACATCCGTTTACCACGTAACTAGGCATATCTTTGTACGCACCACTGACGACCGATTCGGATTGGCCCTAAACTGTAATCGGTGTAATCGATCGGCCCGGTTCTTAAGACCGATTGACACTTAGACAAGTACAGTAGCGAGTTAACTTGCGAACCTTGCGAGTTAAGTTTGAACCTCGTTTGAACGGCAATAAGCGAGTTAATTGCGAAGTGCTGCCCTCTTATAAACTCGCCGTTCGTGTAAACGAGCGAGTTTAGTCAGTGCATAAGTTGACAGGACGCAACGTTTGCGCGCCAAAACGTACAATTGTACTTTTATAATGAAACTCGCCACAAAGTTTGTACGATACTGTTTATTGAATATTTATATGGTTTATTTTTTCATTGAGTTTTAATGATAAAATGGACGGAAGATATCACGTATGAATTCGTACAGCTCTGCTAAGATGCTGCACTCATGAAAATGCTTAAAAACTTCTTTAACAACAACCATTAATACTTCTCTGACTAGATCATTCAACTCTTGACGTAATCCTAGAACCATCTTAAACGAAAACCGGAAAAATTCTGTACTCTTGAAACGTCATACTCCAACGAACTTTATTAACTAATGTCCTTAACTAAACTCGCCACGAAGACATTGTTTGAACGCTACTGCCCACTGAACCGTTTACAGTCAACTGCCCTGTAACTAAACTCGCTACTGTACTTATCGAAGTGTAAATCGGTCTTTACGCTAGTAATATATAAGTCAATGATTAATAGTAACTATGATATAACATTTTCATACATTTATAATTTAATTTGCTTAATAAATTAAATAAATGAACTAAAATAAATGACTTACGATTGTTTTTTTTTTTAAATAAAGCCGATATATCGATATACCGATATTTTTTCGATATATAATAATAATAATATTGATACCGATATTGACTTACTGTAGATATATTAACTTACGATATATAAAACTCCAATATTGATATATTTATAATTATGAATATATCAAAAATACGAAATTTAAAAAATATATCACACGCCTAGTTTGAACTGATCAGTGTAACTGATAATAGTGGTTAATATAGCACATAGCGCCATATTTTAGCGCGCTATCTCTCCATAACGCATAGCGCGTGCTATGTAAGTAGTCGCCATGGCGCTATGGCGCTATGACGCTATTCATATCAACTGGCAATTAGTTCTAGCGGCAGCGCTGTTGGGAGCAGTCGTGTGACGCAAATTAAATCCTACAGCACGCTATTCATCGCGCGCGAACTAATTTAGTGTTAGACGTTGTTTAGTCAGTGTATACTGTATATTTATAAGTGATCAAAGAACTCAGTTGTCTGCTACAAAAGAAGCCTAACTAATGTTTTTAAATGTAAATAAAATATAGATACAAAAGTGTTATGTGTTTGTAAATAGTTGAGTTTTGTATATACCATCAATAACCTTTTAAATACACCTTTAATTGATTTATAATTTATATTAAGGTTAAAATAACGTTTACATATATTATCTCTTTACCACTTTATTTTATTTTAATCTAAAATGCAACTTATTACGAAATAATGTTCTTATATAATAGCATGCGGTCTATCCAATGAACGCCAAGTAATGTCGCGTTCGCGTGCTCTGAGATATAGCGTGCTGTTAAACTTAACGCGTTTGCCAGCCTCCTACACGCTTTCTTATAAATAGCGCGCTATAACATAGCGTATTTAATAGCGCGCTAGAAATTCATAGTTTATAGTATGTAGCGTGCTATTGATTTATAGTCGTTTAGAACAACTTTAGCAACTGACCGTGTGTGTGGAAATTTATTTGGCTTAAGTCCGTTCGAACTGATATCAGTTCAATTGATGACTTTAACTGACCGTGGTGGGGTCCATTACAATGTAGCATGGAGCTGAAGTTGGATGCCCAATGTTGCTGCATTAAGGAGATGTTGCACAAAACTATTGTATGATACATAAATAGTATAACGTTAAGAAGACAAATATGCGCATGAAATACTAAATTTAATTATAATAAACGAATGGATTTTTAAAACACTGTATTATGTAATCGATATAAAAAATATTTGAGTCGTTTTTTAAGCTATTATATTTACGTGATTGCGAGCGTTATCTATTTTTATACCTACATATTTTATTACTCATCGTCGGGAACATTCTGCTATGTGACGTTATACGCAGCTGGGTGTCGTAACAATGTTTTTCGATAATATGGAAGATATTCACTTAGATTCTTAATCGGCTACATTTTTATTAACATCCTTTAATTCCTGATGATAAGAAAAAAACGTTTCAAATGCTTGCAATAAATTTCGGTACTTGGTAGAGCCATGCTACAGTTATATTAGTAGTATAGTTGTAGCATGAACGGGTCGACTCGATCGGGAAAGGACCGCGCTCTCACGGAATATCGGCGTAAAATAGTAGCTTAATGCTGCTGTGTTTCGTATGGTGAGTGTAGAGAACCGGAGACCTTTTTTTACTGAAAAAGAGGCATTCCATCATAGTCCTCACGGGTGACAACGTAGCTGTATTTAGATTCGTAATCGAGGATAAATGTAGATGTCTATGGGCCACAGGAACCACTTACCATCAGGTGGACTGTGTGCTCGTTTGTCACCCTATCCTATAAAAATAAAAAAATAAAGTGGATATTTACAATAAATTCAAGCGTTAGCAAGACTAAACAGTCCCTAATCAAGTAAAAATATAACCGTATCTTATAAACGTAGCCGAAAGATTAAGACGTTGACGTTTGAAGATTTGATAAGCAAGACAAAGTGATTATGGTTTTTAAATCACTAGATATTTACCTTACTTTTTTCACTAATATTTTTTCAAAAATATTAAATACATGCAAAAATACATAATTTTATGTATATTTGATAAAATAAATGCCATCCCTTACTTTTAAGATCTTCAAATATCAAAATAATCTTAAGAAACGAACAATCTCGAAACAGTTTTAAAAATACTTACTAAATGTTTAAAGTCAACATAATGAAAAATGTGTTCACCGTTACTCATTATGTTGACCCCTTTTACTGAAAACAAGGTATTCTTTCATAGTCCTCAGGGTTAACAACGCATCTATACATATGTTGATTCTTAATTCAGGATAAATGTAGATGTCTTTAGGCCACAGCATCCACTTACCATTAGACAGATTGAGTGCTCATTTGTCACCCTTATACTATATTAAAATTAAAAATAAATGTCTTACTTATTCTCTTTTCACACTACTTGGGTTGTTAAGGCCGAATACGAAGAGAACTGGCGAAATTTTATGTATTTCTGTTCACTAGAACTTTGACCTGAAGTAATTTTAAGCGTTAAAACTTACTTTGTAGGTTTGTTCGGTTATTTCACTAGATGGCTGCCTTTTTAAAATTTTAAAATAAGTTAATATACCAATTTAAAAAATGTGTTAAGAAATGATGTCTCAAAATTATTTTTCTTCCGAAACTCTGTGAATATAAGTTTAGGAAAAAATATTTTTACGTAAAAATATTTGTATTGTGATTCCAAAGGCCTTCTTCATTTTCGACCTTTTGCAATACAATTTTTTTATTAAGATAATTAAATACAAACGCCTAGTACTCGTAATAATATTATATATTGCCAGATAAAAGTTTGCCGTCATAAATTACCAGGCGCTTCGATGTGTGGCGTAAGGTGACAACAGTCAGTTATGTCTGTATAGAAAATCGTTAATTTAGGGGTTTACATCCGTTTAAGTGACAATAAATATGAATAAGCGTAGGAAAAGAAATAAATTAGTAATATTTATTTCTTTTCCTACGCGTATTATATATAAGTGGTAAAACAAAGAGCGTTTATCGTAAGAACGCTTCTCGAATGTGATACGTTCCACTTGGAGGTTATAATTTTTTGCATGGTTTTTTTTTTTGTTTGAGGTTGCCTAATAGGATGGATTTTTACTAATTTACATTAGCAAAACTGATTATTTATACGTTTCTGCGTTATGAAGTGAGAAACTCTAAAAATGTAAATATCACGACCGAGTCGGAAAATAATGTACAGAGTAGTGCAAGCACAGAGACCACAAATAATGTCATTGTCAATGTATTGTCCGAAAGTATGTGGTAGGTACATAATTAAGAAAAACCGACATACTACGGGTATTAAGTGATTAACTGGTCGAAGTAGTCTTGTGAGATTTTACACATACAGTACCTACCCCTACTATTGGGCAAACAGAGACTTTTTAATTCTTTTCGTTACTATTTATCCAATTTGCATTACGGCGTCTTGTAAAACTCACAAGAACAAACAGTTTACAATTCAGTTACGTGAAGTATTTTACGTACGATGCACCAATTCAGAAAACAAATCGATGTCAATTCAATAATTTTTCTTTACAGATTAACTTTACAGAACTTATAATCTATACAAATATTATAAAGAGGAATGATTATTATTTTTGTATGTTTGTAACGAATAAAGTACAGAATTTATAATCTGTAAGAACTAAGGTTTAATTAAGAAGTAAGCAATGCCCTCTCTGTTATTCATTACTCTGCATACCGAGCTAGCGCACTCGTACGGATAACGCACGTGATGTTCGATAGATGGCGCGCGGTTCGCTGCGAAACGAGCAAGGTCAATCGCTTCGTATTCGGCCTTAAGAGTTATTAAAATTGGTTACAATTGACGAATATATCGCGTAACGTACATAAAAAATACATACTTGCAAATGGTCAATTAGGCACTTCTTCACGAGAAATTTTGCACCACACTTGTCACAGATAAATGAACACAGATTGTGCACTTTCATGTGTTTGAAATAGTTGCTGTTGTCATTGAAGGTTTTGGCGCAAATTCGGCATTTATATATGGCCATGGAAGCGTGCTCCCTCATGTGCTCCTTATATTTAGCTGGACTGTTCTGGTCAGCGCCGCAGAGCTGGCACAGTAACTGGTTGTCGTTTTTTACTTTAGACCTTAACGCTTGGAAGAGAAGGTGCATGATAAAATGCCGCTTGTAATCTCTTGGTCTAGGAAAGGTTTTGTTACAGACAATGCATTTTCTGGGCATATAAATTGTTTCCTTTATAAAGAGCATATCTGAAAAGTTGTATTTCATTTACTGAGATATTTACATACAGCATATTATATATTATATACACCCCACACCCCACAGCTGGGTACAGCTGCAGGCCCACATACATTTAGTAGTCTTCGTGTAATAAGAAAATTAAACATTTATACTTCAAACAATTAAAAAGAATAAAATAATTTTCACATAATCGCTTTTGAAGTGGTTCCTAAGACAATGTATAAAATAATAACTACCCCCGACTTCGGAAGCTATTGTATGAAAATTATTTTATAACTTTTGCTTTTTCAAGTCGGCTTTTACATTTTATTAATTTCACTAGTGGTCCGCCCCGACTTCGCACGGATGATTTTCGGATCTCAACAATATATGCATGTATTATATATATACCTATAAACCTTTATACATATAAACCTTTTAATCATTCTGTCTACTTAAGAGTACAAAATCCGTTGCGTAGTTTAAAAGATCTAAGCGTACAACGGGCGGGAAGCGACTTTTTTAATACTATTTGGAGATTTCTTGACTCTTGAGTGAATCAAGGAATGTAACATGCACAAAGTAACAACTAAAATATAGTCTAATGTAATAAAAATTACATTAAAAAATTTACAAACTTTAGGGTGGAATTTCAATATAAGCTATTTGATTACCAAGTGGTAAATTTTTATACGTGGTAGAGCCATGCTACAGTTATATTATGGTTGTAGCACGAATGGGTCAGCTCGACCAGGGAAGTAACACGCTCTCACAGAATACCAGCGTAAAATATCAACTTAATATTGCTGTTTCGTATAGTGAGTGTAGAGATCAGGTGACCCTTTCCTACTAGAAATGAGGCATTCCATTTTAGTCCTCAGGGGTGACAACGCATCTGCGTTTTGATTCTTAATCGAGGATAAATGTAGATGTCTATGGGCCGCAGCATCCACTTACCATCAGGTGGACTGTTTGCTCGTTTGTCACCCTTAGTCTATAAAAAAAATTGAACAATTGTACAACCGACTTCAATTTATGAAATGAGATGACAATGAGAACATCATCAATGTATTAGAAGCCTGTAAAAGTGAACACTACTGCTGGACATGGACCTCTCCCATTGCAGCGACAATTTGCCTTACTCCTCTCACTTGACTGGTGAATTGAAGATCATAACGAGACGTGAGCACCTTTGACAGAGTTGACTCGCCGCCTCGGGTCTTTAACGTCTGGCGTACATGGGATGGTACATGAGAACCGCCATCAAAAGCCATGATTTTTTCTAGCATCCTACGACATGATCTTCAAACTCGAACACTTTCAATGAAGTCATGTTCCAACCAAAATCAACTATAGTCAACCAAATCTAAGAAATACCTTTTGGAGTTTCACATTAACCACTCCGCAATAACTTTTCTTGTGAAAAGTTATTGCGGTACGCTTGTGCGTACTCACATGATTTAAAATAACCTTTTACGTAAATCCGAAGAATTATGAAGTTATCTATATTTCATTATAACGTGTATAGTTTTTTATCACTAATTTAAATTTGAATTTTTCAAACAAAGCAAAATATTAAAAAATAACCAGTATTAACTTTTATTACTTGACGTCGTTTCAATGATATATGTCGCTATGTATATTACCGTAGCGTTTGGATGGTTAAAATTCATTGTTATGCGAATAATCGGCAAAATATTCAAATAATTGGTAAAAATATTCTAATCATGAATTTCTTTAATGTATTATTTGTTTAATTTAATTTTTATTTTAAAAATACATTAAATTACATGAATCATGAATAAAAAAGTTTATTTTTTTCACTTCGTCAAAGTAAATTTGTGTAGGCAAAAAACTCTACAAGGCTAGGCTACTACTAAAATAACCACTACATAATTTCAACATCCCACCATTTCGGTACCAGTTAGGTACTCGACTCCACAGAATCAGTAATTCATTCTTGAGGCAATGTACACGCTTTTACAACAAAATGCCAGAAAATATTTGACGTAAGTACACAAAGTTAAAAAACTTTATTAAACTAAGTTTGTATAAAAATGGTTATTTTAATATTAAGGAATTTATGGATGATAACAACCCCTGGGAAGTGTGATCGCTACCAAGCTATTTCTAATTTATTTTGTGTTGTTAATTGTAACACACATGATTGTAAGCTCTTATTCTAAAAAAAAACTAGTCCCGCTGGGTTTCTTGCTGGTTCTTCCCAGGACAGAGGGTTTTTTTTTTTGCGAACCAGTGTTAAATGAAAAAAGTGACTTTCAATAAGTATTGTTTCTGTTACTGTTTCGAGAGTTTACTGTGCGTAATTTTGTGATTTTGTGTTAGTCTTCCTATTTTGTGACTTTGTATTAACTTTTTGGACTGTTTCTCTAATATAACTTTTATAACTTACTTTTATAGCCTATAATAACTTTTTGTACGTGATAGAGCCACGTTACAATTTATACTATAGTTGTAGCACGAATGAGTCGGCTCAACCGGGGCAGGACCACGCTCTCACAGAATACAGGGGTAAAATAGCAGCGTAATGCTGATGTGTTTCGTATGGTGAGTGTAGAGAACCGGAGACCCGTTTTACTGGAAACGAGGCATTCCATCTTAGTCCACAGACGTGACAACGCATTTGCATTTTGATTCTTAAGTGAGGATAAATGTTTATCTCTATGGACCATAGCATCCACTTACCATCAGGTGGGGTGTATGCTCGTTTGTCACCCAATGCTATAAAAAACAATAAAATTGATTATTTTCTTGTTTTTTCTACCAAGAGATTAACTGCATTATTGAAAATTAAATAATAATTAATATAAACAACGACATCCCTACTAGTTGTACTGAAAGTGATTAAATAAATTTATTTTTAATCAAGTTTCTATCTTAAATTTTTATAACTGTGCCTCTAGAAATAAGCAGTAACAACAAATACGAAGAAACTGATAAATCTTGTGTTTTAAATTATCCGTTTTTAATTTATTCTGGTATTATTCAAACAATATTTATTCAAAAAAAGATATAGATTTTTTTAAGAATCGAATATTGTACGTTCCCATCTTTTGGATGGCATGCTTGGTGCAATAATTCTGACAGCTGTCAAAATGTATTTCTTAGATTTGGTTGACTATAAATTAAAAGGTTCGTTCGTTAGACCGACAGACACACGTTAAACCTATAACAACCCTCTGTTTCCATCGAAGGGTAAAAAGGAGTTATATGTAAAATAAGGGACAGTACCTAAGAGTTGTTTTGTAAGTTTGGAGTTCATTTCCGCTTCATCATCACTATCCTTATTATCATCTGCTTTTCTCTTATCATTTTTCATTTTCAAATGCAAGTCCCAATGAACGAAGATTTGTTCTGATTTAATAATTTTCTTGCATTTAATACACTGAAGGATATCATTCTTTTGTGAAGGTGATAGATCCATGTTTTGTACATCTTGCGACTTCATGTAGAAGTTTCTTAAGTGTAACTTTATATGTGAGCACAACTTCGAGTCCTCGTTAAACTGCTGTTTACAATTGGGACATGTTAAATATTTGTAATTATGCCGTGTTAAATGGTGCACGTAAAGTTTTAAAGTCGGAAAGACTATAGTACAAGTTGAACAACAAAAAGACATAGCAACGCAACTCGAAGTTATGTGTTCAATATAATCATTGTAGCACCCTCGAAACGGACACTTTTTACATGCATAGAAGATTTCAACGTTTAAAATAGATACATCATGTTTCTCTTTAATAGGTTCTCCCGAATCCCCCTTATCTGATACTTCTGTAACAGTATAATTTTTTAAGTTTTCGGTACATTTCCTCTTTGCTAGCCGCTTATTTTCGCCACACGATAATGCAGCATCACATACTGGACCTTTCATCCCGATTTTATTAACTTTGTCATAATGTACCTCTTGTGGACATAACGCAGTTTCATCACCTGGATGAGACATAACTATATCATCTATTGCCTCTACTTTTACTTCAGTTGTATGATTCAAATTAAATTCTATGTCTTGTGGATATGATGCATTTGAATCATCACTTGAATGTGACATAATTATTTCGTCTTCTCGTTCATCTTTCACACCAGGACTATGATGCAAATTTAATTCTGTATCTTGTAGACATAAAGCCTCTCCTGGTTCTACTTTTACTTCTATACTATGCCTTAAACTACAATCTTCGTCTTGTAGATATGACGCATTTGTGCCATTTCCCAGACACGACAACCTTAAATTATCATATTTTAGTTTCTCTTTCATGCCAGTTCTGAGATCCGTATCACAAGCTTCGTTTTGCGCACATGTAATTTTATCTTCCTTTCCTCTTTTCACAATACTTGATTGACCTGAATGAGACTCTTTCACTACATTATAATTTTCTATTACAGAATTATCTTTTGCAATCAAAGTGTCAACATTTGCGTTATGCTCTGGATGTGCTTCTATTGTACAATCTTTCCGACATGAAATATTTGCTTCATCGTACGGTTCTTCCTTCACTTTCGTATTTAAATTTGTATTAGATTCTTTTCTTTCTATAGAATTTATAATTTTAACATTGTCTTCTACAAATTCTTTAGAGTTCTCATTCTCGTTTTCGTCATCAGAATCTGATATTATTGTTACTTCATCAGAGTTGTTAAGAAGAATAAGGTCATCATCATCATTATCATCATACATATTATCCTCCAAAGATTGTTCTGTTTCCATTTCCATGAACCTCCGATAGCAATTGGATGTTTTGAAAACTTTAGATATGGCTGCATCCATTTCAACATATTTTTGTATTTCTGCATCTAATTGTTCTTGCAGTGTATTTATATCGCATTTTTCACTTTCATTTGGCAAAACTGGCATAGGCCCACCATCATCTAAGATTATAATGTCGTCATCGACTTCTTCGGAATTACATCCATCGTCTTCCAATCCACTCATAAAAAGTTCTAAATCTTTCTCTGTAAATAAAAGTAAGAAAGATTATTATAGAACAGCTAAAAATATTATTCACATTAAAAATGAGAAAAGTAGTTGAAGAGTAGATTGCACTGTAACCTGCAACTGCTGCTATACCCCTGGTATGTCTCCCTATGTCGCCTCTGACGACACGCACGGTACGATATGGTGTATGGATAATCTTACATCGCCACTACACGTCAAATCAAACGCCAACACCCAGATAGGAGATGAGGAGCAGCGTGAGAGCAGTTCACGTGTGTTACTGCAAACAATTAAAGCAAATCCTATATGCGACAGGAGAGACTTATGTCCAGCGGTAACCTCTTACTGGATAATGATGAAGATTGAAAAGTATGAAGGAGAGACAACAATGGTAAATATCCACCAATCAATCTATGAAGGATATTCAGTTGTATTTTGATAAGCTGTAATCGGCTCTGTAGCGCAGGGACTTAACAATGGGTTGCAGCGTTAAGGGCCGCGGGTTCGAATCCCGCACGTAACAAGTATTTGTATGGTCTACAAATAATAGTCCCGGATCTGAATGTTTGTCCTTGAAAAATTTATGTATGTAACTTTAAAAATTTATGGAAATTAATATATTAACTCTGGCCTCTGAATACATTTATGAAAATGTAATGTACATATACAAAAATAAAAGTAGTTTTGCGAAAATAAGTGATATTCATTCTGTAAATACTAGGAACAGACACAAGCTAGTAGTACCAGTTACTCGACTCCACCGAGTCAGTAATTCATTCTTGGGGCGATGTATACGCTTTTACAACAAAATCCCAGAAAATATACAAAATTTGTCATACACGAAGTTCAAAAATGTTATTAAACTAAGTTTGTATAAAAAGGGTTATTATAATATTAAGGAATTTATGGATGATAATAACCCCTGGGAAGGGTGATCGCTACCAAGCTATTTCTAATTTGTCTAGTGTTGTTTATTGTAAACATTATTGTAAGCTATTATTGGAAAAAAATTGTCCCGCTGGGTTTCTTGCTGGTTCTTCCCAGGACAGAGGTTTTTTTGCGAACCAGTGGTAAATGAAAAAAGGGAGTGAAGTGAAGTATTGTTATTGAATAAAAAAGTTTCTGTTTCTGTTACTACCCCCAAGATACAGAAGAAATCTTTTTAGGAAGTAACATTTTTTAATAGAATAAAAAGTCAATCTGTTGATTCCAACAAGGATCCATCTGAAATACATTATTGTGTATCATATTAATATATATGCAGGCATTGCAGACAAACCCATTAAACAGTTCAACACATATAATGGATGCCTGACAAGCTCTAGCTGTAATATATACTCGAAGACAAGTGTTAGTTTCACGGTATTTATGGATCTAAAACGCTTATTGTTAAAATTTAGATTTTCAACTGTGAACCATCTTAGACAACTCAAAAGGATTAATGAAGAAGGTCATATCATATTCGCTTATACTACAAGTAAAGAGCCAGGACTTGATAACATTACCAAGTTTCAATAATAATTACTGTTATTTTCACACAAATCGTGGTAGTAATGCAGCAGCGATATTATAGTTGTAACACAAATCAGCCATCTCAATCGGGGTAGAACCACGCTCTCACAGAATACCTGTTGTGTTTCGTACAGTGAGTTTAGTTTGAGTTTGAGAACCGGAGATACTTCTTAATGGAAATGCGACATTCCATCTTAGTCCACAGGCACACCCCGGACAAACCATACAACGCTCGCAAATTAATTGTATGCATTTGATAATACAAAAAATAAAATGTAAAATGTGTCGTTTACGAAGTTCACTTTAAATTTATTGATAAAACTAGCAACCTGCAACAACTTCGCCTGAGTTAGATCTATCAATGTGGTGACATTTAAATTTTAAAAGTAATCATCAATGACCAAATATTTCATCAATTATTCCATTTCACAAATAAAATGTGTGCAGTTCACATGCGGTAGAAGTGAAACCTTCAAAAAATAAACTTTGAGAGAATGACATGAATGCAGAGTATCGGGTCCATGTCATTAAAATATAAATATATTTATAATAAACACTGTATTTCTTTTTATAGGATAGGGTGACAAACGAGCAAACAGTCCACCTGATGGTAAGTGGTTGCTGTGGCCAATAAACATCTACATCTATCCTCGATAACAAATCAAAATGCAGATGTGTTGTCACCCGTGAGGACTAAGATGGAATGCCTCGCTTCCATTTAAATTTATAGATAACAAGATCGGGTGTGGTCTAAGCTACATTTTATCTGTAAGAAATATATGTGTATACTGTATTCTATCTCTTTCTCTCGCAGGCTAAATCCTATATATGTATACGTTTGTCTCTTTTCAGTGTAGCTTTTTTGTTTCATCGATTTTCAAGTCATAACAACCCTAAAGAAGTTTCCACTTCAAAAATTACACAATATTTTTCAGATAAAATGTAGCTTAGACCACACCTGATATTGTTATCTATAAATTTAAATGGAAGCGAGGCATTCCATCTTAGTCCTCACGGGTGACAACGCATCTGCATTTTGATTCGTAATCGAGGATAGATGTAGATGTCTATGGGCCACAGCAACCACTTACCATCAGGCAGACTGTGCGCTCGTTTGTCACCCTTATCTAAAAAATATACGTCCCACTGCTGGGCACAGGCCTCCTCTCATTTCTGAGAGGGTTTTAGGGCAAGGAAGTGTCCGCCGTGCTGCCACAATCCGTGTTGACGAACTTCACATGTCTTCAAAACATTTTTCTTATTTCTCAGACATGCAGGTTTCCTCACGATGTTTTCCTTCACCGCGGAGCACGTGGTAAATTAACACTTAAAACTGCAATTAACAATTTCATTGATGCCGGCGAGTATCGAACCCGGGTTGCTCGCGTAAAGTGACTACAGCACTAAGCATCTGAGCTCTGATGTCATTTAATTAATATTAATAATTTTAATTGTTAAGTACACAGACCCAATATTAAGCTTAAATATAGTATTATGTTTAATGATAGGATTATATTGTACAGTTGTTTGTTATACCATATAAAGAAGGCCTGGTATAAACTTAAAACTCACCAGGAATATTAAGAACTGTTTCTGAGTGAACAATCTCTCCAGTAATGCATTTCATAGGTACTAACATCTGCAAACAAACGCAATACATAAAAAATATGTTAGCAAATAAGAGAATATATTATACATTTTTGTTAACTAGCGACTCGCCCTTGACTCACCTAGATAAGATCAATTAATGTGGCATTATTTAGATTAAAGATAATCAAATTTCTTCTGAAAATGTTCAAGGTTTTTCAGATAACATATAGCCTCTAGATATGTCATGTAAATAATCTCCTACCCTCAATATAAGGCAACTATTTCAATATAATACAGACAGACAATTCAACTTCGTTTATATTTATACTTTACTTAACTTCAAGTTTCACAAATAGTGCAGCCCCGGGACTACTTGTTTATACACGGGATATGCCTACGTATACCCGCCCCGCGGGAGTGAATACGGGATATGTCTGATTTGCAACGACTTCGTCGCATATTGGCAGGGGCCACGGGAACGCTTTCGCACACATCAGCAGCCCTACCAGTGCTAGTCACCACATAGCAGCCTCTACTCGAGGGAGGACAACTCCTCCTCTTTTTTAAGTGAGGTGCACCAGAACACTAGATGCACCTTCCTGTGGCCTCTCCTGAGTCCAGCACGGACAGACCATGGGGCCATAAAAATATAGCACTCGAAAGCATAGCAACCTTCTGGATCTCAGCGGCGGATCTGGTCTACGGCTCTGCCGGCAATCAAGTTTAGGTCGCGGAGGGTAGGAAGGAGCGGCGCCTCGCGATACCGACACTTCCACCACCGCATCAGCGGTGCGGCCCTACTAAAATCTCGAAAGTTAGGGCGAATAGAGGGGAGCCCTATGTTAACTTGAACTACAAACCAAGTGGACTTGTACAGCCGGTGAAACAATATTTCCTGGATCCACATTATGGTTTGATTGACTATTTTAATATTAATGGCTGAAATCCCCTCGGGCCACTTCATCATCGTTACAGCATTTCCGCAAGGTAGTTTAGTTTAGTTTAGTTTACGACGGGCTGTTTTCCGCAACTCCACGTCCAAGCGCGTATTTTGCATGTGGGCAGGAATATAATGCTTATTCGAGCCATGATATCTCCCCGAAGAAGCTCAGCAGTCCCTTGATGTTGCAAGCAATTTCGGGGAGCGATCCCGGCGTGCCGAGATGTTTAGCCCTGTATGAAGCGACTTCTGGACATGTCAGCAACACGTGAGCCACCGTTTCTTCCTCTCCCATGCATGCCCTGCACAGGGGGCTGTCAGTAACACCCATGGTGAACAAATGTTTGTTAAAAGAGCCATGTCCTGTGATAGCACTTGTTACTATCCTGATCTGTGGCTTGTTCAGTCTCATTAGAACCTTGGTTAGACGACTGTTTATTTCAGGTAGGGCCTCCCTAGCTTGTCTACAGTCTACTAAATTTTTCCAAAGCTGAGCGCGTAAATTATTGAAGTATCTACGTACCAGTGAACGAACGTAGCCAAAGGGGATTGGTATTATTAGTTCCGGCCCCATAGTTGCTAGGGCCGATCCCCTTCTGGTCAGTTCATCTGCTGCATCGTTGCCTCTAGATCCACCGTGTCCCTTGATCCATTGCAGTCACATTGTTGTGCTTACATACCTCATTCAATCGTTGATGGCACTTGTATATCAGTCCCGAGTTCGTCACATTGCAACTCAGAGCTTGTAGTACCGCCATACTGTCGGTCAGTATTCTGATGGAGAAGTCTTTCACCTTCCTAGCATCTATTGCTATGGCCGCTTGGATGATACCTGTGCATTCAGCCTGGAAGACTGTGTTGTGGGTACCCAGCGGTGTGCATATGTGGATATTAAGGTCTTCAGAGAAAGCCCCAGACCCCACACTTTCATTTGTCTTAGAGCCATCCGTGAAAACTTTGAGATCTCTTCGACCCAATCCTTCCAGATGGTCAGATTCCTTCAATTGTATCCTGTACTTCTTATCAAATACAAATTGTTTTGGGATCCTATCATACTTGGCTTGTAAGATAGGAATTTTTGAGTAAATTCTATCAATTATATCTGTATGGGGGACTCTACTCTTACTTAAAAGATTTAGGGTCTTGAGTCTAATGGCAGCTAAAGTTGCTTCTTGTTGTATATATAGATGAAGCGGTGTTAGCTCCAGCATAGCCTCCAAAGCTGCTGTTGGTGTTGTCCTTATGCAGCCCGTGACAGCCATACAAGCTTATCTCTGGTAACACTGTAGCTTTTGTATAGTGGTGGCTTCATTGGTTTTGGTCCACCATACCAGAGAGCCGTATGTGATCATGGGCCGAATTACAATTTTGTACAGCCACAGTATAATTTTTGGTGTTAAACCCTATCATTTGCCAATCATGTTTCTGCACTACCAGAAAGTTAAACTAGCTTTGCTGATTTTGTTGTCTATGTGTTTGTTCCAGTTAAGTTTACTGTCCAAGGTAAGACCTAGGTATTTTACCTTGGAAGAAAGTTGGAGTTTTGTGCTGAGAAGGAAGATGATAGTTATTCAGCATTCGTTTTTGTGTGAACATTACTATTACCGTTTTATTTGGATTAACGGTTAGGTCATATTCCCTGCCACAATACCATCACCACCATCTCTCCACAATACGGAGAGCCGCTTGGGTCAGGTCGCACACAATGCTTGCTGTCTTACCAGAGACCAGTATTGTCAGATCATCTGCATAACCGACTGTGTAGAAATGATTAGCGTTTAATTTGCTGATGAGCTCATTAATGACCATATTCCACAGGAGAGGTGAAAGAACCCCACCCTGCGGGCATCCTTTCATGATCTGAATTGTCTGATATTCACCAGCAATCTTTATTGTTCGTGTACTGAGCATGTTTACTATCCAGTCAATCAGCGCCGGTTCAACATTATACTTAGGGCACCTTTTATGCTGGAGAAATTTGTTCTGTCAAAAGCACCTTCTATGTCTATGAAGGAGCCTAGACATATTGCTTTGTTTTGGATGGCCTCTTCAAACTTTGTTATCACCTGGTGAAGTGCCAATTCTGTTAATTTACCTAAGCTATAGGCGTGTTGTTTTTCGTGTAGTGGTAAGTTAATTAGCGTCGACCCTCTCAACTCCCGTTCACACATCCTCTCCATCGTCTTTAGGAGAAAGCATGTGAGGCTAATAGGCCTATAGGATTTAGAGTCTGTATAGTCGTTCTTACCTGGTTTGGGTATGAACGTGACTTTCACTTCCCTCCATCCCCTAGGAACATATTTAAGAGCCAGACATGCTCTCATTATGGCAACAAGTCTGACTATTAGGACTTTACACCCCCACTGAAGAAGTGCCGGGAATAAGCCGTCAGGTCCTGCTGCCTTATAGGGTTGAAAACTATGAATGGCCCAATGGATTTTGTCCATCGTCACCACTCTTTGTGCTAATTCCCGCTAATTCCGCAAGGTATCCAAGGAATGAAAGAAAACACAGTTGAGCCATTAGAATACATACACACATATACTATTGTGAGGCCGCCACTCCAGAACCTTTGTTCCCCATCGGTTCTCTGTTCTTCAATGAATATGGTGAGTTTGTTGCCATTAATCTTATTCTACTGCGAATATCTCCATTATAAGTTCTATCATAGGAAGCCGATGGATGATTGGGGAGGCATATTTTCAGCAATGGATGTATCGGTTGACTTGTGAAGGGCTGTGATGATGATTATTATGATGTTAGTAGTGGTGGTGGTGGTGGTGGTGGTGGTGGTGGTGGTGGTGGTGGTGGTAGTGGTGGTGGACGAGGAGGAGGAGGAGGAGGAGAATGGATAGAATGTGGTGATTGTGATGATGATGAAGTTTTATCAAGCTGAGAAAATCCAAGCTTCTTCTCAAAATTCTATAGTGCTGAACGACATTGGTCTTCCTCAAATAGCACATACCATGTTTCAGAAATATAATTCATCACTATAAAATCTGTTGAAACTGTGTAGGTGTGATCGAAGGACCCGTCCAATATAATGCAGTACCTGGGTTTCAATCTAACCCATAGGAAACAATTACTATAACAGAAGTTGTTTCCAGTCTGGTTGTTATGATTTGCGCTGTGTGTCCGAAACTGCACACAATCTCACTCCTGATCTCATCAACTCTACCTTACATTAGACACTGTTACCGTTACAGCCTATAAGAAGTCGACAGCTGAACATAGGCCTCCCCCATAGCTTGCTTCATAGAGGGGATATTTACCATAGTTGCCACGCTTGGCAGGAATGTCGGTGTCCTCATTTATTTTTATTTTTCATTAGAAATATACAGTTACCCACTTATTGGTTCGTTTTCCTCTATCGCCTCTAACAACACCCATGGTACTATAATTGGTGGTGAATATTCATACACTGACATAGTAGATTAAAATAAATAGGTGTCCTTCCGTTTACGAAGTAAACTTTTTTATTCATCACGGACTATTAAAAGTCCAGCTGAACATATGCCACCCACTTAGATTGCCTTGTAGGATTATATACCAGCACACTTATGCCAGTATAACATCTTTAGAATTTAAATTTAAAGTCAGATTCACCTAAGGAGTAAGGAGTGAATAAATAAAGTATCTCACCTTTGCACCCCATTTCTTTCTATCCACCCATCTCCCATGGCTCTTCATAATATGATTTTCGTAAAAAGAGTTTATAATGTGTAATAAATTGTTTTTACATTTACTACACCAGGGCACAAGCATGTAATTCTTAGAGTGATGCAACATATGCTCCAGAAGCATACACTGATACATGGACTTGTCACAAACTGTACACTTAACAAGTTTCTTAGAGAATTGTATGTGCATGTACTGCAACGCCATGGTAGAGAATTTCCTAAAGCAAAATTCGCACTTTATATTTTTATATCTTCCCGGGCAGTCATGGAATTTGTAAATATGATACTTTGTATTGCAAGCACAGCATAACTTTGCTTGCATTAAAATTGGATCATCTGAATGTACTGAGTGTCGGTCAATCATATGGGTGTCAAGCTCCGTTTGAGTTAGACAGTATTGGAAACACACTGGACATGTTTTGAAATCACTTGTCATCTCTACTCCTAATATTTCACATTTCATTTTCATGTATAACATGCACATACCCTCATGTTCAGCGAGTTTATTACATGTAAAAAATACAGCATCGCAACCTTTACACTTATATTTTGCCGTTCGACGTCTGAAGTTATGATATTTGTCCGGTTTACCACATTTCAAACAATTAGAAATAATTTTTATATCTATAGGTCTAAGCACCTGGTTAGAAAATGCTTCCATGTAAAACTCTTGATCTCTTGGTAAAGTTCTGATTTTAAATGTATTTTCACCATGGCCCTTCATATGTTCTCTAAATGGGTGCAGTCTCCACCAGCCCATTTTGCAAATATAACACATGTACAACAATGGTGAACCTCTAAACTCAGGACGTGTCTCATACCAATCTTTCCATCTTTCAAATGCATCATAGATAAGCTTATCATGAAATGTTTTTGGAGTATCTCTACATTCACCATAAAAATTCCTAACAGCTATATCTAGGTATTTGTCAGCTAAACTAGTATTCTCTTTTGCTTGCTCCTCAACAGCTTTTAATATCGAAGTTTTTGTTATAGTATACTGCTTTACAGGCACAACTCTACTATTTATTTCCTTTTCATTTCTTGCTAAAACTTTTCTTATTGTATACTTTTTACCCACATCCTCTGTAAAGTTAACAGTTTGCAATTAAGCTATGTTTCGAAATTCAAGATAATGCTTAGACTAATTGTAACCATAGCTGCTCATTGTAGTGGAAAATATACTCTTTTTTTTTAATGGGCTGTAACAATTTTTGAGTTAAGTGTTTTATACCACAAAATGTAGTTGGAGATTGAAGTCAACTGTTAACATAGGCCTCCTCCATAGGTTTCTTTTTGTAGTATAGGGTGACAAACGGGCACACAGTCCACCTGATGGTAAGTGGTTGCTGTCGCCCATAGACATCTACATCTATCCTCGATAAAGAATCAAAATGCAGTTGCGTTGTCACCCGTGAGGACTAAGATTGAATGCTTCGTCACCAGTAAAAAGGGTCTCCGGTTCACTACACTCACCATACGAAGCACAGCAGCATTAAACTATTTTACGCTGGTATTCTGTGAGAGTGTGGTCCTTCCCCGGTCAAGCGGCCCCATTCATGCTACAAAACTACTAATATAACTGCAGCATGGCTCTATCACATACGTATTTCCTCAAGGGGGGACACCTGCCATAGTTGCCACGCTCTGCAAGTGGGTTGGCAACTGCAGTTTTTTATTTGTAATCGGTAATAGGAAGACGCTGCATTCCATCTCGTGATTTGTTTACCTCTGTTGCCTCGTAACGACGCCCGTGAGACGTATGGGGATGTAGATATTCTTACACCGCCACTACGTTGTCTAACACTTTAATATAAACAAACGCTTTCAAAAGAATCCAAGGACTATTCTGATTTAGACTACAGTTAAATTACACTACTGATGCAGCATTTAATTTATTAACTATAATTTAGTATTACATTGATATAGTATATTTAGCCACACAATAATAATAACAAATTATTTATTATTTCTCAATACATATTTATGCATTCATTCATGGACCTATCTCGCTGCTTCCCTTAAAGCTACATAATACAGTATTGAGACCAATTGAGACATTACTTGCATTAATTCTCTCTCTCTCTTCTTCTTCTCTAAAATAATCGGTTGATGTGATCTTCAGTAAAATAGAAATGATTTTAACAGATCATAACCCAAAACCTAACATGTATCCTATAAATTTGTGAAAAATGTGCTTCAGAATAGATAGCTCATTTACGAAAACATACTTTGGAATACAACATTAAAAAGAATGTTATGAGATAGACTGGTATGATAGAAATTATTATTGAAATGAGACAATTTGCGTCATCAAGGTATAGTTGACGCGATGCTATGTTCGTATGATTCAAGGCAACACAACGATAGTTACATTACATAATTACAAAAAGGAGCCACATTTTACGCGTGGTAGAGCCATGCTGCAGCATATTATGGACGTAGAACGAATGGGTCGGCTCGACCAGGGAAGGACCATGCTCTCAGAATACTAGCGTAAAATAGCAGCTCCGGATCCTGAGACCCTTTTTCACTGGATATGAGGTATTCCATCTTAGTCCTCAGGGGTGACAACGCATCTGCGTTTTAATTCTCAATAGAGCATAAATGTAGATATCTACGGGCCACAGCATCCACTTACCATCAGTTGGACTGTGTACTCGTATGTCACCCTTATACTATAATAAAACAATTATGTTTGGCATAAAAAGTATCACAATTACCTCAAAGGTTGACATTTTCAGGAAATTACGGAATACAACCCTTCCTTTGGTATATTGAACCTTACAAAACCAATGTCAAATATGCTATGTCTTAAAAACAATTGCAATTACTTTAATATCCCATGATTATGAGATTGTGTATAAGCCAATATTTAATATCTCAGGAGACTGATTGCAACCAGTCCACAAACAATCGAAACAAGTCATCGTTGGTTTTGTTGATCGCTGTGATTTTCATTTAATGCTAAAGGCACAGCAATAGAAACAAAATGCAATAAAACATTATTTCAAGTTATTTATTATATTCAATGTGGTTGATCAGCTGGAAAAACAGACTCAGATTTACACCCATTTTGGGTTCATCATACAAAACTATCACTATAAGATCACTGTTTGTAAAACAAAACATGTATTATTTCAGACAAGCGAAAGAGATTTATATGCAAAATACCAGAAATGGCAATAGACTTGCTGGTGAAATTATACCCAAGAGTGCTCGGTTTAAATAAACTGCTACTGGATGTGTATGCTCATATTTAATAAAATACCCCAAAATATAAAAGACTTATCCCTTAATAGATTTAAAGGCGCCCTTTACAGGTGGCTAAATGATCATTGTTTTTATAATGTGAATGACTATCTAAATTTGACATGATGTGACACAACAGTGGTTCTATATTTTTAATTGCATTTTCAATTTTAATTATTTTTAAATTTGTATGTGTTAGTATTGGTAATTTGTAAACGATGAGTATTTTATGATAAATATTTTAATTGAATTCGATATTTTAATATAGTAAACTTGATTATAAAAAATGTATTTGCATGTTATCCACAGATGGCTGAAAAATCTGAACTACACTTTACAATAACCACCTAAATGTACCCTTTTTCAAAGCAAATAAATCTTCATTTCATTTCACTATATTTTTGAACTGCCATGTATTAATACCAATATCGGTGCACTATAGAACTTCACATATTTTGCATAAAACACAGGAATAGTACAAACAAAAGCGCTAGCAAGGGGTTATGTACCAAATTGTAATAAAGATATAGAGATGCGGGTGAGAGGCTGTTCAAAATGTTTGGAAAAATTGCAACATGCCTCAAAAAACTTGTTATGGTGAATGGATTACGCCAATAAAACCATGGTAAATAATTCAAATTGAATTCATATAGATTCATACTCATGCTGGCCTGTATTAATTATGGTAAATAACACTACCTCCTTTGGATGTCAGACTTTCAAGAACAACATTTGCAGCGTGTGGATCATTTTATACATGGTAGAGACATTTTATTATAGAATAAAGGTGACAAACGAGCACACAGTCCACCTGATGGAGTAGATGCTGTGACCCATAGACATCTACATTTATCCTCAATTAAGAATCAAAATGCAGATGCATTGTCACCCCTGAGGACTAAGATGGAATGCCTCGTTTCCAGTAAAAAAGTCTTCAGATCTCTACACTCACCATACAAAACAGCAGTATTAAGAAGCTTTTATATGCTGGTACTCTGTGAGAGAGTGGTCCTTCACCGGTCGAACCGACCAATTAGTGGTACAACCATAATATTGCAGTATTACTCTACCACATATAAAAACGCTGCAGCTATATCATTATAGTAGCAGGAATGGGTCAGCTCGACTGGTAGATATTTCTAGCATTTCAAATAGTCGCTCCTTACAACATTCATAGGAAAAATTGTGATCAATTCATTTACGCCCCCTAATTGAGCTAGGAATAAAAAAAATTGATTTAAAAGTGTTGTAAATCTATTATATTTAACTTTATTTTCTAAAGTTGGTATGCCAAGCTAAAATCAGTGGTGGGAGATGCTGCTCGCACAAAAGTAGATATTGACATCATGGCAGGTAACGCTCAGAAGTAATACTAGTGTATTATTTTATAGAAATACACATACCTGTGCCAATTCCTGCAGGTTCAGATATATTAACACCAAATTCATCCATGCTGAATGTGCCACCATAATTAACAACTTCTTTAACTGGACCATTTTCATTCATAGAATCATGATCACATTTTTCTACTTTCACATTAACAGAACACTTTATTGGTAGAGATGAGGTTACAATGTCTTTAGCAATACCCTTACTATTATCACCCATTTGTTTCTTATTCAAAAATGCCTTTGTGTCAGTCAGAAAAAGAGATGAATTAGGAGTATCATGAAAAACCTACATAGATTTCAAATTATTACTTTCAATTTAAAGTTCTGGAAACCAGTGTCTGATGTAAAAATATAATATATATTATATCTATGACTGGAACAGTGTGACACAGTTATTGCCCCTCAACCCTATAAGAAGTTAGAAGTTAGGGAGGCATGTGCCTGTACATTGGCTGTAATTTTACTTTAACATTTAACTTTAACTATAAGCAGTATGTCTAAAGAGCAAAATCAACAACTGCTGTATCAATTAAAAAAAGCGAATTTATTAGATATATCATACTTTGAGAATTTAAGGGTTTTCAAGATTATTTTCTCGTTGGAACGTATTTACTACTCTTCAAAAGCGAATCATTTTATAAAATAACTATTATACTATGGTGGGTTCACTTGAAAATAAAATTCGTTATATTAGTAATAAATAAAATATTAGTAGATATAAATATGTTACCTATAAAATTAATATTTTAACAAAAATAGCGTTTAGAATTTTAAGTTATTGGTTGATTATATTTTTATTCATTCGATTTTCGGACGACATAACAAAAATTAAAAAAAACGACGAATAAAAAAGATTAAAAAAATGTTTTTAATTTTTTTTATTAACTGGCTTTACGGCTCTGGGTTCTAGCCCTTCTGAGCATTATTACATTTCTTTCTGAATCTTCATTTTAATTTTTTTTCTTCACAATATGCTGATGCGTCACATTGCGAAGCCCGTGGGAAATTTTGACGACAGCTCAACCCAGCGGAAAGTTAATGACGACAGCCACTCAAGTTCATAAGGCGCCCAAGCGATCAAAATGACTTGATTAATCGATAAACAAATCATCAAAAGGCTCATAAGTTCAGCGTTAGTAACTGATTTTTACTGTTTTTCTTGTCCATTACAGCCCTTCATAAGTCTACTGCTGAAAATATGCCTCCCCCAAGAATTGTTCATAAAGCACGGTCCTGAGCCACATGCATCCATCGACTTCTTGCATACCTCACTAGGTCATCACTCCATCTAGTGGGGGGCACCCTGCGCTTAGCTCACCGGTACGAGGCTGTCACACTAGAACCTTTTTTAACCGACTTCAAAAAGGAAGAGGTATACAATTCGACTGTGAAGTACTAATCCGTTGAGCTATGTCGATCACTCTGGTTCTAGTGCAGATATCCTTATTTTCAAGTTTATCATGCAGAGAAACGCCGAGCATACCCGTCTCCATAACTCGATGAGTGACTTTGAGCTTCCTTATATGGACAGCAGTGAAGGTATTTTTAGTGTTATATAAAATTATAACTTTATAATACCCACTCACGGGCCTTAGGGGCGAGCATAGTAATGCGCATTATTGTTGTCGATAAGTGTTATTGGTGGAGCCACGTGTTTAAGGCTGCCGAAGTCTAGTTCCCCGGTCGAACCTTAAACCTATTACGCGGGATATTAACTAAAGTGGACTGTATATGCGGATGCTTCTACGCTTACGTAAAGGCGACTACTATAGCATGCGGTATAATGCACTCGCTCTTCCCTAAAACTAAACTATTATTGTGCCAAATCGCTGAAAAGGAATCCTGCCTGATTAGGAGAACAACAAAATTGGAGCGGGTTAAACTATATATCAGGCAGTAAATAAAGGAGTATTGACTCACCGGGGTTTCTTCTATCCTGTTGAGCACTATAGCTGCAATTTCTGGAACTTCTTCTGGAACACTCCGGAGAGAGGCGGTGCGCGACTATATCTCACACGATGTGAGGCGGGTCTCCTGGAGCTCGACTGCTTCCAGGCTAAAGCGGTTTCTACTAGCGGTGTGGTTTCAACGACGACTGTGACGGAAAGAGAACGCGCAACGGTCGCGCGTGCCTTATATGTCCTCGGCTCCGATGATTACGTGACATTCTAGAATCATCTTCTTGCCCCTCCCACCCCACCACCCCGATGTGTCGATAGGAGGGTACGAATGATATCGTTTTTCGGAAAGGAACAAGCGACTTGACACTCCTACCGTCAAATATAATAATCCAATGGTTTTTTCCGCGCAACCATCTCCCCCGCCCTTGAAGGATTTCCTTCAAAATTAACTAATACAACTAGAGCTAAGATCAACTAACAAAATAACTAACTAACGCTAAGATTACCTAAATTCAACTACAATTTAATCTAGAAAGCTAATTTAAATTATGGAAGAGGCAGGGGGCACAAACGGACAACCGGACGCAAGTAAGACCCAACCGTGGTCTTAACGCGAGCTATCCTAACTACTCCGTCGGAACCGGGAAAGACCTCTTCGACCATTCCTAACGGCCAGTGGAGAGGCGGTGTATTCTCTTTGGTGAGCACAACTACAGTTCCTACAGCTAAAGGCTCAGTTGCTGTGTTCCATTTTTGCCGAGACTGCAAAGTATGCAAGTATTCCATCCTCCATCGTTTCCAAAACGATTGCACTAACCGATCTAATAATTTGTGGCGTGCGGAAATGCTAAGTCTGTTCTCATCCATATCTGCGGCTGGCAAATACTTTAAAGGCGTTAAATTCAAAAAATGTGCTGGAGTTAGAGCCAGCGGTTCCGAGGGGTCACTAGACAACGTACGACAAAGTGGGCGACTATTCATTACGCATTCAATTTGAGCGAGCACCGTACTTAGCTCTTCGAAGGACAAAATTTGATCTCCTATTACTCGGTATAAATGACTCTTTAGACTGTTGATATTAGTCTCCCAATTGCCCCCAAAATGACTCGCGGCTGGGACGTTCAGAGACCACTCAATGCGGTTCTCGGCTAGAATGTGAGCGAACTCCGAATTATAATATTTGCTAGCTAAGAGCTCATGTAGTTCCGATAGAATACGTTTTGCACAGACGTAGTTCGTACCGTTATCCGAATACAATTTACTTACAGGGCCTCTGCGGGATAGAAATCTTTTAAATGCACCCATAAAGCCTGCTGTGCTTAGATCACCAACGAGTTCTATATGCACCGCTTGAGTAGTTAGACACACGAAAATGCAGACGTAAGCCTTTGTGGATCTTATACCACGCCCGCGAGTGAGCGTGACCTTAAACGGACCAGCGAAATCAGACCCGGTGTGCGTGAAGGGCTTTACTGATTGTATTACTCTACAAGATCTAAGTTCCGCCATTTCCGGAAATGACGGCTTGGGGCGTGCCCGAAAGCAAGCTATACATCTGTGCACCCGATTGCGTATTAAACTACGTGCAGAAAGAATCCAATAATTCTGACGCAAAATCGACATCAACAAGTCGGGGCCAGCGTGCGAGTTCAATTTATGATGGTAATCGACTAATAAGTTCATGATATGGTCTTTACGCGGTAAAACAATAGGGTGCCGTTGGTCGAAACTCAATTGCGAGTTGGACAAGCGTCCACCTACCCTTACAATCCCATCCTGTAAAAATGGCTTAAGGCGTTGAAAGGCGCGACTACAAGCTCTATTCGATTGTAATCTTCTAATTTCTTCAGAGAAGTGCGCACGTTGAAGTTCACGTAATACTAGCGACTCAGCATAGTTGTAATCGGATGCTAAGACATACGAACGTCGCGGTAGCAGCTTCGCGAATCGACAAACGTAAATTACGCTACGCAATAATTTCGACCAAGAGGACAAGCAATTGGAGAAACCTCGCTCGAAACGTTCGCCACTAGAGCGTGTCTCTTTTCTTCCGGCGGTTGTGACACTGATGAAGGTTCGAAATCGGTTATTGGCCATTGCGAGGGATCCAAGTGAACCCAAGCAGGTCTGTGGAACCAAAGCGGGTGGTCCATTATTTGCATCGGGGTGAGTCCACGGGATAGACAATCGGCGGGGTTTTCCGTACCGGACACGTGATAAAAGTTCCGCGTTTCTAACTCGTCTTGTATCTTGGCCACTCGGTTCGCAACAAACGTATCCCAACGGTGGGGTGAAGAATGAACCCAGCATAAGGCGACGGTGGAGTCGGAAAAGGCAAATATCCTTTCTATGTGAACTCTATCCCTACATGCCTGATAACTGCGGTAATAAGCTTGGTGAGTACTAATATTGCGCAAAGCTCTAAGCGCGCCAGAGAGACAACCTTACGGGGGGAGACTCTCGACTTAGAACTAATGAGGCTAATCGAATTTCTACCATTATTCTGGACGTGGAAATATACAACGCCCCCGTAAGCCTTCTCGCTGGCGTCTGCAAACCCAACGACTGTTATGGCGCTACTTCTATCTACGTTTATATGACGCGGTATTTTAATTTCTCTTAATAAAGGAAGTTCCTCTCTAAAGCGCTGCCACAACCGAACAATGCTGTCAGGCGGCGAGTCATCCCAGTCGCATTCCAATAACCAAAGTTGTTTAATTAAAAGCTTAGCGTATAATACCACTGGAGCTACGAAACCCATGACGTCCCATAATCTAGCAACGCATGACAGTAGCTTTGTGCATTTCTCTACGGGCGGATTTACCTTAAGGCTAAACACGTCGGACTCTGGTGACCAACACAGACCGAGCACCTTGTGTGTATCAGAATCGTCGAATTCCTTTATCGCCGAAAGACGGTGTGATAGTGGGATTGTATCCAAAACCGGACGCGAATTACTAGTCCACTTCACAAGATCGAATTGACCCGATTTCATGAGCCTTATAACCTCGGCGGTGGTTAGGGTTGCCTCCTCCACGCTATCGACCGAGTACACAAAATCATCCATATATAATCCGCTCTCAATTGCCCTCTTAGCTTTAGGATAAGAGGGACCTTCATCGTGAGCGAGCTGTCTCACCGTGCGTAACGCATGAAATGGGCTCGACTTTAAACTAAAATAAACGCGGTTAAATTCAAACACCATTAGAGGTTCCTTTGGGTTGAAACGATATAAAATGCGTTGGAATCTACGGTCGCATTCACGGACCCCTATGCAAAGAAAAATTTACGAATATCGGCGGATAGTGCTATACTAAACAAACGAAAATTGACTATTATATTAAATAAACTGCCCTGTAAATTTTGCCCATTATAGAGGATATCGTTAAGCGACAGGTGAGTGCTAGTTTTAGCACTAGCGTCGAGCACTACACGTAACTTAGATGTAAGTTTGTCCTCTCTAATGACTCCGTGGTGTGGTATGAAATACGACGGTGTGTCTTCGTAGTTATCTAATTTCGAAGCCACAAGTGATATGTAACCTTCTCTTATATATTCGTTAATGACACCGTCGTAAGCTTCCTTTAACTGGGGTGAAGCGAGCATCCTACGCTCCAAGCTGTAGAAACGTTTTTCCGCCATTTGACGCGAATCGCCGAGAGATAAAACATCTCCTTTAAAGGGTAGCGCTACACTATATCTACCGTCGCGATCACGAACGGTCGTGCGGACGTAAATTTCCTCGCATAACCTGTCATCTGAGCTAGCTATGGGTGGGACGTTCACCTCCTCCATCTCCCAAAATTTGCGGACTAACGACTCGAGCGGTTCGACAGCCATACCACAATAAGAGGTTGCCGAAATACTATCTATGATGGGGGCGGAGCCAAAGATCACATAGCCCAATACGGTTTCCAGTGCGTAAGGCGCGGTATGCGAGGAGTTGCCCGTGACCTTATTGTTTAACAAAAGATGAGGGAAAAGCGATGCTCCAATGAGCATGTCTATGTTTCCAGGAACGGCGTAAGTGTCGTCCGCCAGAGTCAAATTCTTAAATTCAATCATTGCCGAGGTGTCAACCGAAACGGTTGGCAACCGTTCAGTGACCCTATCTACTACTAGTGCATTTATATCAAAGTTAACATTACGATCTATCCGAGAATAAATTTTTAAATTTATATATCCCTGTGTCGATTTACTAGTGCCTCCGATGCCTTTAATTACAGGACATGAAAGTGACCTATTTATTACTAAGCCTAAGCGCTGACAACATTGTCGCGTTATAAAGCTGTTTTGGGCTCCGCTGTCCAGCAGTGCACGGACGCTTTGTTCGTTTCCACGCGAATCCCTAACCAAAATACGTGCCGTACCCAGTAACACGGTTGAAGGAGGTTGTGCTCCCATATTTGCCAATGAGCACAGAGCGACATCACCAGGTCGACCGCTAGAATCGTTGACCTTAGTAGGGGCGAATTCCTTATCCGCTTTACTTGACGCCGCTATGTTGCTATTTTCAAAATGTAATAGCGTGTGATGTTTCCTGGCGCACTTGCTACATACGGAACTCGAATTGCATTTTGCAACTAAATGCTTATCGCTTAAGCAGTTCAAACTTTGTTCAAAAGTTGTTTGTCTTTACTAATTTATAACGCTCGCTTGGTGAATATTTACGAAAAGTCGCACAATTATATAAATTACTGTGTCTATCTTTACATACTAAACAAGTATGCTGGAGTGATGTTGGCGTAGCGGTTACGTAAGTTAACGACCCTGCTATTTTAGATGGTTGAGTCTGTCTACGGTCGACGCACCTTTTATTCTCCTGTTTAACGTTCGGAGAGCGCTGCATCACCTTTATTTGATCTCGCACGAACGATGCTAATGAATGAAAGGAAGGCATCTCCGAGCTAGATGCTCCATTTCAAACGCACGCACGGTGTCGGGGTCCAACTTCTTCAGTGCAATATGGAGAAACACCACGTCCATAAGATCATTAAATTTCAAATTCTTAAGTGCAGCCACCGATGCCACAAATTTATCTAGAAACTGCTCTAAGCCGTTGATGTTCGCGGATGATATAGGTTTAAGATCGAATATCTGGTTCAAATATTCGGAAGCTAACATTCTCCTATCTTCATATTTAGTTTTAAGCGTTTCGAATATTAATAAGTAATTGTTTGCTGTAGGTGTAAAACCAGAGCAGATCGACTGTGCCCTGCCACTAAGTTTACTAATTAAGTAATATAATTTTTCGGCGTCCGATAACGATGGGTTATTGTGTATATTGTTTTGAAAACTACTGAAGAAGAAGGGCCACGTCTTAATATCACCATTAAATACCGGAATATCTATTGGCGTCAACCTAATCGAGTCACTTGTACGTACCTGTGTTTCAGGCTTTGCTTCGTTTTGAGATTGTAGGGACCTCGCAGTTCTTTTCACGCGACACAACATATCTTCGAATGCCAGCAGCGGTTGGTAGTTCACTATGTATTTCGGGTCGATTTGTAATTCCAAATGATTAATTTGGTCTAATATTCTTTCGTAATCTATTCGTAAAGAATCTATCGTTTCGATTTCATTCGAAAAGGTTTCCCGCACTGCTTCTATATGAATGTTCTTTATATAATCACTTATATTCTGCATACGCGAAAAGAGTATGTCCCTCTTAGCATAAAGCGTTTTAATTTTGATTTCACTTCCACTAACTGCCATTTTAAACTATTATAATAAAGTTATATCAATCACAATTAATCTCACAACGCACAAACAATAAAGGATGGACACTCGGTATGCCGTATTACGTAATTAAATCGAACACCTGCGCAGCGAGTCGAGGTGACGCGTCATTTGCACTCAATAATTTTATCAAGATTGTGGGTAAGCGTATCAAACGGTTCCTATTACACTGTTTCAATTATTTAATAGGCTTTAATTTTTAATAAAATACGAGCGCTATAAAACGAATAATTCTGTTTGCGAGTACCTAATCAAAATTTAAATTTAAACGAACACTATTTAAGTCTATTCTATAAATTAGAGTGCATTATCTAATTAATTAATTCAACAATTCGACCAAAATCCTGCTCGAAGTGACCATAAAATGGTGGAGCCACGTGTTTAAGGCTGCCGAAGTCTAGTTCCCCGGTCGAACCTTAAACCTATTACGCGAGATATTAACTAAAGTGGACTGTATATGCGGATGCTTCTACGCTTACGTAAAGGCGACTACTATAGCATGCGGTATAATGCACTCGCTCTTCCCTAAAACTAAACTATTATTGTGCCAAATCGCTGAAAAGGAATCCTGCCTGATTAGGAGAACAACAAAATTGGAGCGGGTTAAACTATATATCAGGCAGTAAATAAAGGAGTATTGACTCACCGGGGTTTCTTCTATCCTGTTGAGCACTATAGCTGCAATTTCTGGAACTTCTTCTGGAACACTCCGGAGAGAGGCGGTGCGCGACTATATCTCACACGATGTGAGGCGGGTCTCCTGGAGCTCGACTGCTTCCAGGCTAAAGCGGTTTCTACTAGCGGTGTGGTTTCAACGACGACTGTGACGGAAAGAGGACGCGCAACGGTCGCGCGTGCCTTATATGTCCTCGGCTCCGATGATTACGTGACATTCTAGAATCATCTTCTTGCCCCTCCCACCCCACCACCCCGATGTGTCGATAGGAGGGTACGAATGATATCGTTTTTCGGAAAGGAACAAGCGACTTGACACTCCTACCGTCAAATATAATAATCCAATGGTTTTTTCCGCGCAACCAGTTATCGATAGTGTATTTAGTTTTGTCATTATGTGGGTTAGTGATAAAAATGAAAAAAAAATAGACAAAACAACGTATTTATTAAAATAAGAATAATGATGATGTAAAATAAATTATTATTTAGGTATCTATGGATAAAAATAACTATAAGTACAAATATTTCGAATGCAACAAGTTATATTAAAAATAAATATAAAGATAACAAGTTATATCTAAAATTATCAACCTTAAACTATTTGCATTAAAATTCTTCTTTTCCTGCCTTCGAAGGTTCATTTGTTGTTATCGATAATGGCGTTGCGCCCGCGCAACATGCTCATCACCCTAGCCGGGTTGAGGCCGAGCTATGATTTATGACCCCAACTGCACGAACAAAATAATTTTACTGTAGTTAATAGAATTATGGCCAGTTTTTCAAAGACTGACCAAACTCAGATTTTAATTCAAATTTTATCAAAAAGATGGCTATGAGTACTTTCCACATTGTCTTAATACCGACCAATAAAAACACTAATGTGTCAGAAGCAAATCGTTTCCAGTATCTTTCTCTTACCCATAATCGGTTCCTTCGTTCCTCCGTCAATCTTTCTCTCTCTACACCTTTGCACTCTTCTTCCTTTTTCAAGAAATCCTTCACCGTAACCGCTGTGCGATTGTGGAACTCCTTACCTCTCCATATTCGTCGTGCCAAATCTCTTTACTCTTTCAAAAGTCTTGTTAAATCGTATTATTTAGAACGCTATTAGATAAATTACCTTACCTTTCTCGTACTCTATTTATTTAATCTATTATATGATATTATATATATAACTTTCACTTATTTTTATTTGTATGTATTTTTTTATTTTTATTATTTTGTAAGCCCCCCTCTATTTTAACTTTTGTTTGCATCACTCCTCTACGCAAAGGTTGTCTGGAAGAAATCACTTTCAGAGTGATAAGACCGCCTATTGTACATACTTTAATTAGTTTTAACTGAACTTGATGTTTCTGTATTGTGGTGTACAAAAAAGAATAAATAAATAAATAAATAAATAAGCATCATGGGAATTATCGGATATAATATCAAACCCGTAGTCGACATAGCCATATTGTCTTTGGATTCTAACATGGTATTCCGTCAACTGCTTAATTTTCATTTCAGCCAAGACCAAGGTACAATATTTTTTTTATTAGGGTTACTCTACGCTGTCAATTTTAATTCCATCAGCGCTTCTTGAGTAAACCCTGGTCGGCCATTTATAGTACTGTACCACTTCGTCAATGTCTGTGCAGGAAGACACATTCCAAAAGCTTTTTGGTTTTGGAAAGGATTTTGGTTAACCATTAAGTGTTAGGACGAAACATTATAAATTCGTGAAATATTTAGTTCTAGGCAGTTTTCAGACTTACTTTTAAGTAATTGTGTCTTTAAAAGTTGGCTTTCTTCAGTTCTTATCTTTTCTTGTACCTGTTTGTTTTCTTTATTTATCAAAGATGTCTCTGTCAGAGAATCTGGTATTTCTTGCAAACTTATAACTGTTTTCTTTAAATAATAAAGTCCAATGCCGAATATATTCCATAGTTGCTACGCTTGGTGAGTGGGTTGGCACCCGCAGTTAATATTTATTTTTAGTCATCATTAGTAAGACGCTACTGCCCATCTCCTGACTTTTATCCCTCTGTAGGATTTTACAACAGCCACGGGCTAATATGGGGTTGAAAGCGGTCTGTTCTTCCTATTATGACCCCATTCAAGGATCAACTAAATAATAATTAATTAATTATTAAAGACCTTCTGTTCACAGACCAATACCCCACTACGCTGGGCTCGAGGCAACGAGGTAGGCGTGATCCCAGAGGAAGACATTCGATTCCAGGTACAAGACCATTTTCTTAAAGGAAAGAGTAGGCGACTAACTAACTAAGACGACGGGCCTCTATGGAAATGGTCCCGGTTTTGACGCCAGTCGTATGTGCTTATGTGGACTGTATCCTCTTTACCCTACTATTAGGTGAACACTGAAGTATCTTGAAATTAAACAGTAATTTTTTCAATAAAATTTACCCTAGAAATTTGATACTGAACTTTAACTGCTTTCCCTACTTTCACATTTATTGTCTTGATTATATTCCTTGAAACTGTCACTGGTCCCAAACGAATTGCAAGTGGTGGTGTTCTTCTCCTTTTCGTACCCCTTTTGGGGGGACATTAGGTCCTGCAGGTACCGAAGCATCCCTCTCTACCTGGGTGTTATGGCGGGGGGCACGGCTCCCCCGGTCCTGGGTGCTGCTACGCAGCTTATATGTAGGAGTGCTGCGTGCTAAATGCCATCAGGTGAGGTGTCGGGAAACTCACTTGTCCCCGGCGGCTCCCTCACTGGCCGGTGAGCGTAGAAGTTCTCATGGGAGTTACTTGCCGTCACGTGGACGCGCGTGAAGGGGTGCTAAATTTAAAAGGTGTGGGTGAGGCGCATTATCAGCGCGGTTGAACAACCGTCTCGCAGTACGGACCACAAATTCTTGAATCGACTCGATGTTGAGGCCTCCGGCAATGATATCATTTCTGACGTAGCGGCCAGCTCCCACGATCACTCGAAGTGCAAGATTCTGCTGGGCTTTCATCTTCTTGTGCTGAGTGTCTGAGGTCAGTGTGTACCAGGCTGGCGCTGCGTATGTCAGCCGTGAGCAGACGTAGGTCTTGTAAATGGTAATTTTTGTTTTTATGGGGAGATTGGATGCCAGCATCGGTAGTTTCGCTCGCGCGATTCTGGCCCGAGCCACTACTTGGCCGACCATTGGGATCATGCGCAGCGAGCGATCAATCTGGCATACTAGGTAGGTGTCGTTGTAGGAGTTGCAGAGTTGGTGGAGTACGTGTCAGCATGTTTATGAAGACGGCGGTCTTCCCGACGTTGACCAACATTCTCCATCTGACCAGCCACTCAGATAACAAGTCCAGCAGTCACTGCAACTTCCTTGCCGAGATATCTACCCGACGAGATGACGTGAACGAAGTAAGCACCGTCGTCTCCATACAAGGCGAGGACGACATCTTCTTCCCACTCTTCCAGGCGAACTTGGAGTGTGAGGATATCGTTTGTGTAAAGTGCGTACAGGTTCGACGATAGGCAACTGTCCTGTGGCACTCCCGCTTCGATCGGTCGTGCTACCGAAACAGCCTACAGCTTCTACGTCAACATCGAGGAGATGTTGACGTAGAAGCTCCATCCCTCCAGGAACAACGCTATTAGCCGCACAAGCGTAGGCGGCAGGGTTGTATAAGTTTGTACAATAATAGCCCTGGGTGCCACACTCTGTAGAAGGTCTTCTCCATATCGAGGAAGACACAGATGCGGCCGCGGTTGTGCTCGGCCGCAAGATAGTGCAGCATGCGAGCCATTTGGGCTGTGGTTAAGTGTCCTCTGCGGAAGCCAAATTGCTCCTCTCGCAGAGCAACGTGCTGCAGTAATCTATTTAGGGTTAGTTTCTCAAAAAGATTCGCTATGTGCGGTAATAACGTTATGGGGCGGTAGCTAGCCGGGTACCTCCTGTCCTTCCCTGGCTTTGGCAGCACGACGATCTTGCTCTGCTTCCAGATGTTCGGGAAGGTGCCAGTTCTTAAAATGCCTTTAAAGAGCTTGGAGATTTCCACAATCCTCCTTCTGGGCAGCTGCTTTATACCCATGGTGGTGATATTGTTGCATCCCGGCGCTTTGCGGTTAGGTAGGCGCATGATGGCGCGTCTTACCTCTGCTCGCGAGATAAAATCGTCACCCTGCAGTGGCGGTGCCGGGTACGACAGGTATTCCTGTACGCGGTTTGCTATGCTCTCCGCATGCTCTGCGTACCCTTCTGCTTCTCTATTGCGTTTGAATTGTTGTTTTAGGTGTTGTGCCATTATTTCCGCCCTTTTTCGGGTGTCATAGACCCTTTTTCCCGTGTAGACCACTGTGAGCAAACAGGTGGTGGTGTTTTTGTGAGCTGCCGGGTGAGAAGATGCAGAGAGGCGGGTGTCTCCGAAGCTTCGTCGACTCTCCTCTACCATGCCTCTCCCCTGTACGCTCTTATTGTTACCGAAAGCTCTTCCGTTATGATATTTAGTTTTTTTTTTTGATAAAGCGGCACGGTCTTCGTGCCCAGAGCTTTCTCAGCTTCCACTTCTCGGAGAGCCATAGTTGTAGTTTGCGAGGGAGCTCCTCTCACCAGCGCCCCGTGGAGACAGGATGTTAGGAGAGTTCTAATTGGTTCTTGAGTGTGGTGTGAAGAAGCAGGGCCGCTGTCTCCACATCTTCTTGCGTGGTAATGGAGGCACCGTGTCGCAGGTCCTCCAGCAAACTGCGGAAGCATGCCCAATTGGTCCTCATTTTTGGACATCTGGGCACTACGGCGTCTGCAATTATGTCAATGATGAACAATACGGGGAGGTGCTGCGCGTCCAGATCAAACAGTACTTCTAGCCGTATTCGGTACGCCATTTGGTGGCACAACTTACTATGTCGAGGACATCAGGCTGGTGTTTGGGATTAGAGGGGATTTGGGTAGGCTCGTCTGGGCCTAGTACCGTGTGTATCCCTATACTCCAGCGTCATCATAGAGTTTCCTTCCAGAAGGTGTTATATCGCGGAGCTCTAAGGATTTGAGGTCTCCGGCGATAATTGCAGGAATTGCACGAATTGCAAATTTAGCGACTTACTAACCTACCCCGGAAGCTAAATACCGTAAGGAGATCCGTGCGCCAATTTTCACCATCACATTTCCATTTATAATCCAATATCTTCATTGCCCACAAAATATAATTATACAATTCAGTTTTCGACGAAATACAATAAAGACACGTTACAATAATAATTAAAACATTAACATCGCGTTAAAGAATAATAAAACTATAAACAGAATATCACAATTTAACAAGCTATTTCTTAGAGTCATAAACTTTAAATGTCGACTGAAAACTTAATGAATACAAACAATACGCTTTATTAATACAAAACAATATACCTAACATTTTAGTTCAAAAATTAAAACATTTAACATTAAAATGGAAATTTAATTTCTTACATGTATTTTTCTACATGGATCTAATTTCTTACATCCACTCCTCAGCAATGATTAATTTTGACACCTTTTGTTACACAATAAGGTCAGGGGTAACTCTCGTGTACCGCGCCTTACGCATTGGAGATCTTCTTGGGTTACGTAATCATTGGTTCTGCCCCCATCATGAATAATATTTCGGCAACCTCCTAATAATATAATAATAATAATGTCCTCCAGACCGAATTTCGGTCACGGCGGCCAGCCTCAACGGAGACTAGCCATAGGCGCAGGACAGGATTATAGTGCCCAAGTGTATGCGCAAGCACAGGTGTACTCTCTATTCCCTCACTCTCATAATCCGATGGGACGGTAAACCGACACGACCGGAGAGAGATCAGGCGCAGGACCAATGGCTTTACGTGCTTTCCGAGGCACGGGGTTAAGACACCGCCAACTTCCTGACTCCGGGCAGCTACTGAGAATTTCGTGACGGAAAAACTCAATAATTGATTTTTTGACGCGTGTTGCGGATTAAGGTCGCGCTCGCGGCACATGGAGACGCCGAGCCGCTGCGGCAGAAAGCGTGCCTCATTGGAGGCTACAGAATGGACCTGCTGAGGCCAATCTTGCTTGGCGGAAAGAAGTGAGGCTTTGCGAGCAACAAGCCATAAGCAATGTTGTTCCGAAGCGTTCGTCGCACAGCTTCATCGCTTATAATTGTTCATAAGTACTTATAGTTTAGATTCGCTTTAGATATTGCGTACTTATGATTATGATTAAAACTACTTTTACGGATTTTATCGCGTTTATTTTAATAAATAAAAAAAAAATAAACGCGATAAAATCCGTAAAAGTAGTTTTAATCATGTGTAGTGTTCGCGTAAATATAAGAAATCATTATACTTATGATTAGATATAATATATATAGAATATTAATTTGTCATTTGTAGAATTATAAATTCGTATTTAGCTTGTTAGTTTGGTATATAAAATACGTATTTTAGCTACGCCACAGCAGTACGCTGACGCTCTGTTATAATTAAATCATTTTTTGTCGTTACAATATAGCCTTTCTAATTTTAGAAGCGATTAAGTAGTGTTTGTTCGTGTAGTATCGATTGTTTATATGTATAAATTATTGCGTAGCGTGATTTACGTTTGTCGATTCGCGAAGCTTTAAGAGCGAAATATTGGCTACTGGTGATGCCAATTGCCGCGATTTTAATCCGGCTCGTAGGAACCAGAATGGTTGAGCGACAGGCCTAGGGGTTCTTGGGTCCGATTTCCAGGTCGGGCCTTGACGTTATTATGCGAGTTGTTACTAGGTGGACTGTATGTGCGGTTTTTTGATACCCAAAAACGAGATGGCTGACGTGGCACGCAACAGCCTTGGACGATGCACTCGCTCTTCCAAAATTCATTCTATTTAATTTAATTCAATCTATTACTTCAACAGTGTCTAGAGGGAGGTCTACTTCAGCTGGTAGGGGACAGAAAAGTGACGGGGAAAACAAAAACGGCTCAAGTCGAAATAAAAAGGAGGAAAACGCACTTACCGGGGTGGAGTTCCTCTGGTGCCTCGTGGACGACGCTCCTGGTCTTGTGGTGCGTTGGAAGAGGACGGTGCACGACGACAACTCGCACTACGCGAGGCGGTTACTTCCAGTAGTTCTTCTGTGGCGCGACTGTCACAGAGGTACACACACACAACTAACGGAGTCGTTGAACTACGATGCGAGAAGCGGAGTCGTTGAACTACGATGCGAGAAGGGGGCGAGCGACGGCAGTGCGTGTCCATATATGGGCAGGTCATTTCTGCCACTTCCATCCATTCTCGGCGGGGCACGCTTCCGATTGGCCGAAAGGGTGGACCCACATTCTAGACCCCACCCCCCTTCAGTGCGTGCGGAAGCAATGTGTGAATACAGGAAGGAAAGACATTGGCGAACAATAATCAACCGAACAAAATATGTATATGGGCCTCCGATTTGAAGGGTCCCCTTCAAACTAATTAACACTAAGACTAAACCTAATTTAAATTACTAATCTAACCTAGAAAGGTAATTCGAAACTCCATTGGGTTTAATGGTCTAAGCAAAAAGGAGAGTAACGACGAGTAGACGGAGTTGTCTTGTATACGGTCTTCCCAGCATTCATATTGACCTTCAATATTTTTGGGGTAAGGCATATTTTAAACTTTTTTTAATGACTGCTTAGACCAGTGATTCACAGACTTATTAAGACTAGGGTCCACTCGTGCAAATTATGAACTGATGGCGGGCCGCCAGAAGTATAGGTAATTAAATACAATAAACAATTGATAATAATGTATTAAAATTGAAAAATAATTTATTAATTTGAAGCGTGGCACTGCTGGTAAAACTGCTTCCAAACTTTCATTTGCGAGGCGGTTTCGATGTTTTCTTTTATTATTATTTAGTATTGAAAAGGTTTGTTCACATACTTATATATAGGTAGAACCAAATAAGCTGGCACATTTCAGAGCGTTTATGCGCAACTCTTTGTACGTATTTTTATCAATGCAGCGGTAAAAGTTCAGCAAGTCTCCTTCGTTGAATTTGTTGTCTTCTGAAATCTTGGTCGTTTTGAATGTCGATAATTTCTAACTGCATTGACTCTGGCGCATTTTCAACTGAAATCGTGAAAGAATTGCTGAATATGTCCAACAGAGGTTTCACTTTTTTAAACTCCGAAAATCTATCTTGAAAATATTGAATCAAAACATCTAGCTTTTCTACATAACTGAAATTAATCGCAGTTTTGTTGAATTTTTCAGCCATTTTCTTATAATTCGGAAAATGATTGTAATTTCCAGAATTCAATTGCGATCTGAAAAGTGTCAGCTTGCATTGAAAGGATGATACATGAGCGTAGAGCTGGGATATCAGTTGATTTTTGCCTTGATGCCGTGTGTTCAAGACGTTCAAATGATTTGTAATATCAACTAAAAAAGCCAAATCACACAACCAATCAGGATTTTTAAGTTCCGGGACATCCCTTTGCTTTTCCGCCAGAAATATTCTAATTTCTTCTATTAAATTTAGAAATCTTACTTAGCCACCTTACTTCTGTATAATACAGTAAATCTCCACATTCGCTTTCGATGTCATCAAGGAATTGTTTGAATTGCCTGAGATTGAGTCCTCGTGATTTTATGAAATTTACAGTCGAAACTACCACTTTCATGACATTTTGAAATTCAATTTTTTTAGAACAGAGGGCTTCTTGGTGTATAATGCAGTGAAACTGCATGAGATCTTCAGCGTTTATGTTTTTTTCTTGCAGATGCTTTTTCAGCAAAGTAATTAGCCCAGAATTGACACCAATCATCGAAGGAGCACCGTCAGTCGCAACTCCCGATAATTTTGATGGGTCCAAATCGGTTTTTGAACACTCATCCAAAAGTACATTGAGTATAACAACTCCTCTGGTTTGACCTTTCAATGAACACATTCCTAATAACTCTTCTAAGACTTCAAAATCTTGAGTAACACCTCGTATGAATATCAGAAGTTGAGCTGTGGAAATAATATCAGTGGATTCGTCGAGTGCTAATGAAAAAAAATCAATGATCTTAGTTTTTTCATTTAATTGTTCCGCAATATTACCTGACAAAAACATAATTCGTCTTTGGATAGTCATACGATTCAATTGAATTTTCTCAAACTTTTTTGCTGCTTCTGGACACATTTTCTTAGCGGCAATTTCTATGCATTCTTTTACAAAATCCCCATCATTGAAGGGGCGACTTCGCTTTGCTATCATTCGAGAAATTTCATAACTAACTTCTGTAGCTGTTTCTGAATCTTGAATGGGTTTTGTAAACATAGCTTGCTGATGCAATAAGCTCCCGTTTTAAAGACAACATTTTTTGCTTTCTTAATTCACCTGTAAACTTGGTAAAAGTAGGATGCTGCGTTTTATAGTGCCTTTTTACATTATATTCCTTTGCAATCGCAACAGAATTCTTGCAAATTAAACAAACGACTTAGTCGCATACTATACAAAAAAGTATTTCTCAGTCCAAATTTCTTGAAACTGCCGATTTTCATCGTTAACCTTACGTTTTTTACTAATTTTTTTATAGTATAGGGTGACAAACGAGCACACAGTCCACCTGATGGTAAGTGGTTTCTGTGGCCATGGTCATCTACATCAATCCTCAATTACGAATTAAAATGCAGATGCGTTATCACTCGTGAGGACTAAGATGGAATGATGGAAAGATGGAATGCCTCGTTTCCAGTAAAAAGGGTCTCCGGTTCTCTACACTCACCATACGAAATACAGCAGCATTAAGCTACTATTTCACGCTGGTATTCTGTGAGAGCGTGGTCCCTCCCCGGTCGAGCCGACCCATTCTTGCTACAACTATACTTCTAATATAACTGCAGCATGGCTCTACCACGGTCCTGGCTTGTCCATGTTGCATTCTAATCCTGTGCTAGGCTTAACACAACACCTAAAAACAATTACAGTACCTACTTAAATTACCCATCCTTTTTAAATTACCAAAAATAACTGATTAAATAGGTAGGGAAACACTTATTTAATAACAGAGTTTTACTTACGATTTCACAACACAATTATACACGGCACTTGACGGGAAATCTACGTTGAATGTGGATCAAAAATATGACACCGGCTAGTCAAGTTAAAATCTACACTAGAACTATTGACACTTCACTCAAATTAAAACCGAACTGTCGGTCGCTTTTTTTTTTCTTTGCGCCCGAAGCAATTAAAGGGCTACCCTATACGTAGGGAGGCGGAAAATGCATTACGCATACCACGATAGCCGGTCTATCGTGGTTATGAGGGACTCACCTGCGGTTAGCGTGGCTTTTATACCGCGCGTATAGAGTCGAAAACTGTCTGGAGAAATCACGAAACCGACTCTGGAAGCCTCGTGTCTACCTACGCGAGCAATCGGGAATTTGATACTATTGCTATCTCGCTTGCTCTAACAAAATAGCCCGTGGATAAGCCGCCACCGCGCTGCCGTCGTCGCCGCGCCGCCGGCCGGAGCGGTTCCTGAAGAAAACGAATTTAACCGAGATCAGCACGAACATTACCGACCGCTGTTACCGACGCATGCACGGCGCACCGATAAGCGCACTTAAGAGCGCGCGCGCGAGATTCAAATAACTTTTCAAACATATTTTTTTTGGTTTTATTCTGGAATATAATTCAATATTTTTCGAATGTACGAGAGTATTATTTTTGCTGTCGGCGGGCCACCAGTATTCGACTGGCGGCCCGCGCGCGGTCTGTGCATCTACGGCTTAGACCAACAAAGAAATAAAATTCACTTGAAATATATGTGGTGTCCTGCCTGTTTTTCTATGTTGGTATGACTGTATCGTGGTAATGTTTTTCTTTGTTCCTGAGACACATAAATCCTAACAAAAACGAGTTACGTATGAAATAAAAATAATGATAATCAGAACTTTAATGATTATACTGCTTTTCTTATGTTTGAGGTTTAATCAAAATAAATATTAATAGAAAACAATGCGATAGTGGCGCATCCACTTGAGAATTATATAAGCGTTTTTAAATGAGGCGGGGCATATATATATATATATATATATATATATATATATATATATATATATATATATATATGTATATATATATATATATATATATATATATATATATACAACGTGTCCCAAAATTCAACGATAAGCCGACACCGGAGGATAGACCTGCCCCGGACTAATCGGGGAAAAAAAGAAAAAAAAATATATCCCAATTATATTTTAAGTTATGTAAAAAAAATGAAATTCTTCAGAAATTGAGACCGTTTATGATATTTTTCACTACCATGACCACAATTTTTTTAATATTTGTTTCTTTTTTTTTATAAGCAACCTGAATAGCACTGCTATCTACCACACTTCTTAAAAAATCCAGAATAACTCTTGTTTTATCACGAAAATTAATGAAACTTTTTTTATTCCCTAAATTTTTTTGAAGACTTTTACTTTTAACCAAAGGAGACAATCAATTTTTCTATGGAGAATGGGCCCACTACAAATTTTAAAGATTATCAATGAAATGCAAGTCGATTTATTCCTTATAATCCATAGATTACGATAAAATTATTAGTTTTACTGCATCTAAACGGAGTCCTAAGAAATTAACAAATAAAATATGAATCTAACAATAACCTAAAAACAAACTGAAAGCGATTTTCTAGTAGTATTCATCGGTATTATAAGTTAAAATAGTGCACACTTGAATAATAGTACATATAAAACTAAGCTGTAGGTATATTCAGCATTTATAAATATTTTAAAATCGATGTAAAACCTTTCACTAGTTCGGGCAAAACATAGTGCCTGTCTATGCACAAATGTCGTATCGATTCTAACTTTGACATGTATTGATTGGTTGTGAGTGTAATTCTAAATACCAAGATGGCTAAGGGATAATGTCTTGAATAATAGTACATATAAAACTAAGCTGTAGGTATATTCAGCATTTATAAATATTTTATAATCGATGTAAAACCTTTCACTAGTTCGGGCAAAACATAGTGCCTGTCTATGCACAAATGTCGTATGGATTCTAACTTTGACATGTATTGATTGGTTGTGAGTGTAATTCTAAATACCAAGATGGCTAAGGGATAATGTCTATTTATATTTATGATATTACCAACACACAGTAAGATACGTTTTAAACTGATTGTATTACAAAAAAGAAAATATAATGTAGGTAATTCTATTTATTATTGTAAATCATAATTTATTTAAGTATTCTATTAACAGTAGTAGGTACAGAAACAGAAACCTTTTATTCAATTTAGATTATAAATAATACTTATTGAAAGTCACTTTTTTAATTTACCACTGGTTCGGAAAAAAACCTCTGACTTGAAGAGAACCAGCAAAATACCCAGTGGGTCTTTTAAAAAAAAAGCCAGCTTACAATCATGTATGTCATAATTAACAACACAGAACAAATTAGAAATAGCTTGGTGGCGATCACCTTACCCACGGGTTATTGTCAGCCATAAATTCCTTTATACTATAATAACCCCTTTTATACAAACTTAATGTAATACATTTTTTGAACTTTGATGATTGACTGACATATATAGACAGCAGCGGGGTCAAGACATTATTTTAAAATGTTTTGGTTGATTAGTAAGTAGTATACATCATAATACAATGACTAGGAATTAACATGCATTATCTATGTTATTACACAATGATAAATAGTGAGGAAGTAAGATGTTTTAAACTGTTTGTGTAAGGATTACAAAAACACAGGCTTAATTTAAATGTATTTATTACTAGCGATGCGCCTCAGCTGTGCACTGGTGATTAATGGATCTCGACAACAGTGCCATCTACCGAGTCCAAATGTAAATATAAACCATCTAGGGATCCATCCAAACACACACAAACATTTTCATTTAAATTGGTTGGAAGGTTTCTTATGTTTTGTCTATAACGGACATAGGTAGAAACATTTTAGTGTTAGATATATTTCTGAATGTTTTTTGAAAATAACTTGATGGTAACATGTACATTTATGATATTGTAAGCAATCAGAAGGAACTTTCAATTATAAGATATATGATATAAGACTGTTGTCTTCAATATCCATACACTTTTTTTTTCTGCAAGCCTGCACGGCATACAGATTTATTCTAAGCGATCCACCTGAAAAGAAGTTAATGACAATTGTAAAGGTGTCTTAACTAAATAATAATTCTTATCAATATATTATTTTTTTCTATATTATATAGGAATTAAAAGGACATTTTTAATAATAAGAGATATGAGATAAGACTATGCCTTCAATGTCAATAAACAGTATTTACATATTTCTGTGAGCATTTTCTTATATCTGCCTTTTCATATGTTAAATAATAAAGAAATTATTATAAATTATACAGCATTAATCAGCTCCAGCTGATCAAATACAGAAGCAGTAATTATTGATTAACATCAATGATATTCAACCATGTAAAATTTGTCTCACATTTTATTTTTACCGGTTTCATGTACTTACATAGTAGACAAAGATATTATTGTTATATTAAGTATATCTGATTCTAGATGACAAAATAATATTCCTTTCTGCACAGTGAACAACGCAGCTGTCTAAGCATAATAGAAACAACCATTACACTTTTTTTATGCAAACTATTATTATTAAACTTTATATTTGCTTCTAGTACAAATAATTACTACATTTTTTACACATAAATATATGTAACATTTATATTGCCTATCTACTGTGGCTGGTATAAATCCAGGATCTGTGTCTGGCTTAACAAAAAAGCCATTTAGTATTAAGCAACTTGCTGAATACATAAGGTACCTATTTGTACACAAATGCAGTTATATGAATTGCTCTTCAAAACCCTCTTTAAGTCCCTCGGCCCAAAGATTCTAATTTTCTTTTAACATTATAATAACTTCTTTTGTGCATTTATTCTATTTATTATTTAATTTAGATTTTACTAATAAAATAAACTTAATACTTGGTCACTTATAACAAACTAATAAGGTTCTAAGACCTGTTTATTATTTGTATTTGTTTGAGGTAAAATATACAAACTTAATAATAGATTTTCACAACCTAGCTATTCTATTATATTGTAAATTAATAAACTCTTATATTCTATTTGCGAATTTTACCACAAAAACAAAAAAGAGAAAAACATACGTACTTGTGTCAATTAATATTTGGCTAACCTTTCTGATAATTGATAATATCCATAGTTTCTTAAACATTAGTTTAATAATGCTTGTAAATAAAAAACTCCATTTTGTTCTTACCATAATGATGCGACTCCAACTATGTTTTATGTCACTCGAGTGAATCGAGTGAATTTGTCCAACTCGATAATCGATAGAAAATAAATTTTACCGAGTTACCGAGTTAACTCGGCGCAATGTATAGATTCAGAGGGTGCTATATAGATATTAATTTACTTGTATATATTATAAGTCGCTGCGGATGACATCACAAGTTGCATCCAAATTTAAACTTGCATCTGGAATGTTGTAAACAAACCTGAACTTAGTTTTATTTATGATATTGATTTATAGTTTTAATTTCATGTTGCCACATATTACTTATTTATAAAGGTACATATTTAAAAATGGTTTAACTAAAGTAATCGCTGATCTCAACTCTAGTGATAAACTTTTCTGTAAATAGTTGATTTACTCAAAAACTAGTGTACAACTAGAATGACATACATACATACTCATACATACTCGTAAATTAACCCGAGTGGCTCGAGTCACAAAACTCTACTCGAATCGCATCTTTATCTTACGGCCAATGCAGTGTTTGTCTACAATTTAGTGATGAAATCGACTTACTAATTCGAGCAATTTATTGATATATTATGTAATAAATAAATTGATATTAGGTAATATGTATATAATGTTGTATCAATTTATGTTATATATGTTATATATGATATAAATTGATTATATATACTTTGGATAGTCAAATTATTAATAACATTAAAACTTACGTCATAACGTTAGAGTGATATTATTTTATGAACATGTCGATACGCATACCAAAAATAATTAAACCTATTAAGTGTAGTAATAATAATTGTGTTGTATGGAAGAACAATTATAAAAATAATTTGTGAAATATTGACACAGCTTCGTTCATCTAATTTGAATTGTTTAACTCGAGCTCAAAATCGAGCTCGATGAATTTCAACTCGAGTCGATTTTTTCCGAGTTATCACGGGACATCTCTAAGACAATAATTTTATAAATATTACATTACCTTAGCCAATGATCAGAACACGAATGTCAAAACAACTAATTTTTTTTCAGATTTCTTGTTTCCGTTTACATTTTCGAAAAATCTATAGACCATTTACTATTATAATTTGGTGTCTTTTTTTTGGTGTAAATACCATTAAACGTCGTTAATATTTCTAGTGGGCCCAAAAATGATTGTCCCCTTTAACTTATCGTGGTGTAAAAAAAAGTATGAACATTAGTATGGCAAGTTTTTTTAAAAATTGACGCAACTAACCAACATTCCAAAATGGTATAATACTCTAGGAAAACAAGTTATAAAAAAATATGGGTCTATTATTTCTTAACAGGGGCCAAATTCCTTAAATTGTAATTGGCAGTAATCACTTTTACTACATGCCCAAAATGGGTTCTTATTACAATTTCTAGGAATTTTAATGGGGCATACATACCTTAGATGTTAGAGAGAGATAGATAGATAGAGATATTTACGTTAAAAAGAGACAACAACAGGGCAGGTAGAGAAGCTGTTATTATTCTCAGCAAGTCAATTCAGTACGCTCTGCTCCTTTGTTTACTGCACACCGTTCCTAATTCAACTTACGTGGCTCTCGTACATACTATCGACTTTTGGCTTGGCTTTTTGGACTGGAATCGACCTGCAAACTTAACTGGCCTGGCATTATTTGGACTGGAAGTGATCTGCAAACTGAACTGACCTGGCATTATCTTGGACTACGATTCTGTGTTTTGTGATAGTTCTGGCGCATTTTGGACTGTTTGGCGTTTAACATGCCGCAACCGTACACACCACAGGAATACGCTAATATGCATTTAATTTATGGAGAATGCCGATGTAATACTAACGCTGCTAGCAGACTGTATCGAAAAAGATACCCAAATGCTCAAAGATATCCTGATTATCGAGTGTTATGCATGTTTTCGGAGGTTCGTATGCCATCCAATAGGAGAAGCGCTGGAAGACCTAGATTGGATCGTGATGAAGAAGTTCTCAATGAGATAGAAAACGATTCGACTACTTCGGTACGTGCCATAGAAGAAGCTACAGGAATCCCGAAAAGTCCAAATAATGCCAGGCCAGTTAAGTTTGCAGGTCGATTCCAGTCCAAAAAGCCAAGCCAAAAGTCGATAGTATGTACGAGAGCCACGTAAGTTGAATTAGGAACGGTGTGCAGTAAACAAAGGAGCAGAGCGTACTGAACTGACTTGCTGAGAATAATAACAGCTTCTCTACCTGCTCTGTTGTTGTCTCTTTTTAACGTAAATATCTCTATCTATCTATCTCTCTCTAACATCTAAGGTACATATGCCCCATTAAAATTCCTAGAAATTGTAATAAGAACCCATTTTGGGCATGTAGTAAAAGTGATTACTGCCAATTACAATTTAAGGAATTTGGCCCCTGTTAAGAAATAATAGACCCATATTTTTTTATAACTTGTTTTCCTAGAGTATTATACCATTTTGGAATGTTGGTTAGTTGCGTCAATTTTAAAAAAAAAACTTGCCATACTAGTGTTCATACTTTTTTTACACCACGATAAGTTAAATTTGGTTAAAAGTAAAAGTCTTCAAAAAATTTAGGGAATAAAAAAAGTTTCATTAATTTTCGTGATAAAACAAGAGTTATTCTGGATTTTTTAAGAAGTGTGGTAAATAGCAGTGCTATTCAGGTTGCCTATAAAAAAAAAGAAACAAATATTAAAAAAATTGTGGTCATGGTAGTGAAAAATATCATAAACGGTCTCAATTTCTGAAGAATTTAATTTTTTTTATATAACTTAAAATATAGGTCTATCCTCCGGTGTCGGCTTATCGTTGAATTTTGGGACACGTTGTATATATATATATATATATATATATATATATATATATATATATATATATATATTCAATGGGGCGAATCTAATAAAGATGTAAATGTTAAATTGTAAATCTTATTGTACGTTTACAATCATAATTTACAATCTTGCTAGTTTTTTTAAGTAACGGTTTTCACAATTGATTATGCGATGAGACATATAATATTTTTGCATTATAACTACCTCCAATAATAAACTTTCTGTTATCAATATGACCCGTATTAGTTTAGCTCTAGTTTTTCCTATTTACTGTAATGTACTTTGTCCAATTAACGATATAACTTGTAACAAGGCATAAATAAAATATCTTCTATGATATCGTCGTTTAAATTCGTGCTGAAATTGGAAACTATGAACTTTAACGCTGAAAAAGTCGTTTCACACTAACTTGCGTTGCTGGTACACTTAATGCAACATGCGCCAATTGATAAATTTGTGTATATATGAGCTGATTTTCCTCCCAGAATTTCAAAACACTTTCCGACGACTTTAGAAGCGGTTTTTCCAAAAATATTTTAAATGATGCTTTGAAAATATTGGCTATTTCATCAGTTGGATCGCTCCTTCTTACTAAAGTTGAAATGTTATGTTCATGTTTTTCAATATAACTAGAATTTAATGAATCCTCCAAGCACTAACGTGAAGCTTCAGCTTGTATGTCATTTGAGGTGTATGGCATATTTTCCGTTTCCACGCTTGAAGAATTATGTGTTTCTTCTGATATAGTAAGTCCATTTTCTAGATATGGATATATCAATTTAATAAATTGGTTTGTGCAATACTTTGCTGTTCATTTGTGCGAGTAGAATTTACTCTTGGGTCTAAATAAATAGCACTTTAGAATGCATTATTGTCACTGACCTCTATATATACAAGCTATATATAGAGGTCAGTGATTATTGTCAAATAGAACAGCTTGTCTGACAGTTCTAATTGACATTTTATTGATTCGATATAAAAATCATTCATGGTAAGCTGTTCTTATTGCAAAGTTTTATTAAGCTTCTTTCCTGGAAGCATAGATGTCAAAAATAAATCCAGATCATTCTAGGTCTCATCAGGAAAGTATAGCAGTTGAATTTTTGCACATATATCTTTTAGGTTTAAATACTTTCAACCATATCTATCGTAGAATGCCATCTCGTGGAGCAATCTAATGTAGGTTTCTTTCTTTCTTCTCACAAAATTATTACATCTTAATCTAGGCGTTAAACTTAATTATCTAAAAAGAATGTGGAGTGTTTTATCTGCGAGATCTCCTTCTCACAGGCTCGCTCTCCTCGTCACTCTCAGAGTGGCGCCGTCTTCTTTGTGCCACAGGATGTACAAGGCGAGATAACTTGTTTTTGGTCTCCTCCGACATCTCGTATATATTCTTATATAAATCCAGATCATTCTAGGTCTCATCAGGAAAGTATAGCAGTTGAATTTTTGCACATATATCTTTTAGGTTTAAATACTTTCAACCATATCTATCGTAGAATGCCATCTCGTGGAGCAATGTAATGTGGTGTTCTAAGCGAAATTTATTATATCTCGGGAACATTGCAAGCACATATTATTATATATCGGGCACTGGTTATTCGCTTTGTATGATATTATTATTGCAAGCATCTTGCATTTCGAGTTATGTGCATGTAGGGTATGTGCATCGCATCTGACTACTGTAATGATAATGTTATCCTCATCACCTGCAATATTTAATTGAAAATTTAATATGGATTGCGTTATTTGGTCATTAAAATAATTTTCTGTATCGTGATCGGTGATGTTGTCGATAGTCGACGCACAAATGGTGTTCTCCATTTTTTTTCTTAACAAGTACTATCGGGCTTGCATAGGTTGTGTAGGGGGATGAGAGCCAAGTGGACTGTATTCATTTGTTTTTCTATTATGTATACGCTAGTGATTACTTGCAAATGATTTTAAATTAACTGATACTGATCCTAATTCTGTGACATCTGTCTGACTAAAGGGTTGAGTTGAAATTAAAGTAGTTAAAAATGGATTCACTATATTTACAATTATGCAGCAGTTAACACTAAACTATTAGGGATATTGAGGGCTTCTTGCTTGCTTGTTCTTCCGATTGGGCCGCTTGCCGTCGCTCGAATGACGAAGCCGCGCCAGAAGCGCTTCTTATATTCTGTAGGACGGTGAGCCGTAGGCACCGAGTTAGTGAGAGTATCGTCCGTGCGGTGCTCTTGCTCTAATGCGGGGCGCGCGGGGACGTGTCGACGTGGGTGCGCTGCGGGGTGATGGATGAATCTACTCTCCGTCCGCAACAGGATGAGTTGGATTCACAGATTATTTTGGCGTTCATAAATTCGTTTACTATGTCGCGTACAACTAATCTTTTACTGTAAGGTAATGTGTACGGCTTGTATGATACTGGTGTGTCGTAATGTAGTTGTATGTGCATTTCAGTTATACCCGTCGTAACAGTATCGAAATTCGTTCGTCATGGTCACAAGTTCATGTTGTTGCATCTGTGTTGAGTCACTGACAATGTTTAACATATCGATAGTTACCACATCATCGCCTGAGGTTTTTAAACCGTCAATCGAGTTCATTTTATTTATCTGGAATTCAATTAGTTTTTAGTTTTTCAATCAAGAAAATTCAACGACTAAAAGTGCATGAAATAGTCTTCTGTTTTTCTAATCTATCCCATAATGAATATTCAGGAGAGCCAAGCCGTTCAGTCTGTTTTCTTTCGTTGTGTTCCGCAAATAGTTTTCAAGTCTAAGAACAAATATTGGCTGCCATACCTGTTTCCACTACTGTGGAAACATGTATGGTAGCCAACATTTGTAACAATGTGTAAATATTTGGATATAGTTTTTTATTGAACCTATCTAAGCATTCCAAAGTAGATTTTGGAGTAGGGGAGGTAATAGACACATAGTTGCTTTCCACACTTCTAGTTCTGCTTTGACGACAGATGTAGGTATTTCTTTCAGGCATCATTGCCGAATACATACAAATTGCCCCTTCAAATTTAGAACTGGCCACAAAATTTGAAGGTAACAGACCAGATTGTGCCGATACTACTTTACGGTGTTTCGTAAACCTCTCAATCAATTGTTGAATTGCATGTTCTAGAAATGCGATAGATAAATTGTCCCATTACGGTGTATGGAAATTTCTAGAATATGCCCAATCACTAAGTTGGAATATGTATATACATATGTATCTAGAAACATAAAATATGGCGTGCCTCAAGACCGTGTTTTGGGACCGTTATTATTTTTAATATACATTGACGATACCCCGAGAGCAATAAAACACAAAATGGTTCTCTTTGCTGATGATAGCACTGCAATTATTGAGTGCACTAATCCCAACAATTACCAAAATGAAATTAATAACTGTATATGTGAATAATGATTTCTTATATTTACGCGAACACTACACATCGATTAAAACTACTTTTACGGATTTTATCGCGTTTAATTTACTTTTAATTATTTCTAATTCCCGACGTTTACGGTGCTTTCCAGCACCCAATCCCCCGTTGGCATGGGTTTTTTCAGGTTTATTTTATTTTTAGGTTTCCACATCAAGGTCAAAGTGGAATAAATTCGACCAATTTTAACTCTTGCGTGCCCAGCATTTATGAACGACTTTTATTCTAATTTAAAGAAATATATTTTTAATTTAAATATTATGTTAATAAGTTTTGTTAAACATACATTTTTTTATATTTGACTTAGATAAATTTTTAATATTCAGATAAAAATATCATTAAAATGTAATTGTGATATAATATCATGTAATATTATATTAAATAAGCAAATATTATACACAAAATAAATGACGAAATTTAAGTATTGTTATCGATATAATTTACCTATTTAACAATACAATCTATTATTACCTACGGGTCATTCTACTTATGTTTATTCTACGATAAAAAAACAACCGCGCGAACACAGAGTAGCGTACATTTTTTTGTTTGAGATAGCTGTTCTAGTACTTAAGTACATATTACTTCAATGAGCGTATCCAACTATTTCCGTCACATACAATAACTCTTTGATAGAAGAGGTTGTCTGTAATAAGTTTCTTATAGACAATAAACTCACTTGGAAGCCGCACGAAGAAGTTATTGTTACAAATAGAAACACAGATTGACTTTTTAACAAGATTTTAATGGCCTTCGGTCAAACAAATTAACTAACGTAAAAGTTTAAAACAAGATAACAAAATTAACGATTTAAAATAATGACGCTAGGTATTCGAGCAGGGCTTCCGGTATCCGTGATGACCGATGCCAAAAAGGGGCGAGCGTCGATAGCCGCCCTATATAGCCCGCGGCGGCGTCGCCACTCTTGATTCAGACCCTCTTCTAACACGGCCTCTCCTGACGGGGCTGCATGCTCGAAGCCCTCAGCAGGAACTCGTGGATGGGTCAGCAACACTCACCGCGTCCAACGGTTGTTCGACGTCACCATCGTCGATCTCTGATAAGATACACACAATCTAAGAGACATATTTATTAATATCGTTATATCGCGTATGAACAGTTGATCAAAATTCATAAAGTTTATAAAAGCATCAGATTGTGTACCAATTAGCCAAACAAGTCAGTCAGTCAAAACACATGAACAGTTATCAACGCTACACAAAAGCGTTTCAAGTCACATAGGCATGTGACTTGAAACAGTCTGTTCCCACGCAACCGAATACACCGCACATACGCGTGTGCAAACAGGATTTATACATCAGTCTCTAGCAGGTCACCCCAGATACCTAATAATGGCTGGATTTTCACAGGTCTGTTGTCGGCTTTGCCACCGACTCATCCCAGAAACCACCAGTGTCATGGTCAACACAATACCATACGCACAGGATTTACACGGGTCTCTTCCACTGAACACACTGATAGCGTATCGTGGCTTAATAGGTTGGATTCTTTGATATGGTGTTATTTTGGGGACAATCAACTGACAGAGAGACTGTACTCAGGTTACAAAAACGCTGCATTAGATCAATGTGTGATCTACAATCGACAGACAGTTGTGTACCTTATTTTAAATAATTAAAATTGTTAACTTTTCCGGCACTGTCCATTTTAGAAACTGCACTTTTTGTAAAAAGAAACCCACACTTATTTACTAAATTGTCAACAGTCAAGAAAACTCCAATACGTGCTAAATACTTGAATCAATTAATTAATTTAAAATGTAAGACTGCATTAAGCACAAAAGCTTTTTCGGACTTGCTCCTAAAATATTCAACAAAATTCCAAACGCAATTCAAATAACGCCACTGTTAAAGTTTAAAATGGCACTGCAAAAACTTCTTGACAAATGTTATTATTACTCATAGGCGAGTTTTTAAACGATACATTATTATAATATTATTAATCTTATGCTTAGAATTTGTTATCAGTTTTATCTAATTTTATGAATATTATTTAATTATTATGATTATAATTTTTTTAATTTTAATTTATTTAATTTGTGAAAATATTTGTATATTTTACGACAGAACACAGTGCTCTATGAAATGAACGACCACCTGTTGTATATTATGTATGACCTGTGTCACACAAATAAAAAATTCTGATTCTGTGCATATATCCGACGCAGGACAGTTAGAGCGGTGCAACTGCCTTTCGACGACACGTGGCATTTGCAGTATACCACCATTTTCTTCAAGCAACAGTTTTGCTTCTTCATAGATATGAAGGTACTCTTCGTCAACTTTATTTCTCAAAAATTGCAAAGCATTAACAACATCATCTACGTGGCCGAATACTGATATGAGGTCGGTGTTAATTGCTCATGACTTTTTGAAGAATCACTAGTGTTACGGCCCTCAGTTACCCCAACAAAAGACGACAGGATTAGGGCCCATCAGTAATCCAACTCGACGAGCAACCGAGGGGAGGGCCCGATGGCCTATGGATAATCAATTTATAACGGCTGTATAAGTAAACACAAACTTACCGAATTCCGGAAATAGGGTCGACCACAAGGCGCCGTCAGGGGCAAGTAAATAATATGTGTGAGTGGTGTACGAAAGTGTATAATGTAACCTGACGTCACCGATGCATACTTTCAGCGTTGACCGCTCCACAAGGCGCTCACCGCTATCGGAACTTAAGTCTAACGTCACTTAGCACAAATTATAATCGAAGATAACGCTATCTCCTACCGGATCACAAAGTTTAGCGTTCCACACGACAAAGCAAAATCCTTCGTACGATATTAACTACACAAGCCACTCGTCGACGCAAATTAATAGCAATCGAAGTTAAAATAGTTACTCAAAACTCAAAAAAAGCCTCGTTGTCACGTATATTAACGAAATAAAACAACACAATGAAGGCCGTCGCGATGCGATGTAGCAATTATTATCAAAACTGACGACCTGTAATCGACACGGTCGTCGCGGACTATCCAATGTTCTAGACTAATTTTCCGACCCCCCACCGGCACGGCCGCAGCGCTCAAGGATTCTAACAGACTGCGCTCACTGGTAGCGCCGTAGGCACATAGCGAGCGCTCCCTCCCGCGCAACGCTAACCGGTTCCCCGCTCGGAACTAGCGCCTTGCAATTTGGCGTAAACAACTAGGCACATAACAAAATTCGAAGATCGAAGTGTGTTGAGCATTTGGACAACTTGTTGCGATGTTTCTTTATTGTGGCTAGATTGGAGTTCTTCGAGAGCATTCAGAATCACTGAATAAAATTCCTTGAATCTCATAACGGCTTCATGCTTGTGAACCCACCGTGTTTCGCACATTGCAAGCAGTCTTTTTTATGATCAGCCGGTAACAGCTCCCGAATTTTGCCCTTCAAAACTCCAGTGCGTTGAGCAGAAAGTCTAAAGTAGAAACCAACTGACAGCACGATCCCAACAGAATTTCGCACATCTGCTTGTGAAAAAGAGTCGTGGAGTAGTGGGCACTACAATGTACATAAAGAGCAAGAGTATATTCTTGACGAATATACGCCTGGGCACTGAGAAAATATCCATTCATAGCTGCAGCCCCATCGTAACTTTGACCAACCATATGAGAACTTTCAAGTCCATGTTTTTCAGAGTTACAATTATGAGATTTACAAGACCGGATCCTGTCACGTCAACAGGTGGAATGTACTCGAGGAACATCTTTCTTAGCTTTATGATTTTTAACATGTTTTACACCTTTAACGTCGCCACACTTGGGCTGCTCCATGTACTATTCGTACTAGTACTTAAAGAGAGTGCAGATTTGTTGCGTTTTCTTTGGAAACTATGCGAGTGCTTAACATGTGATTGACTTCTATTGTGGCGTTTGTTACTATCTACATATGCGCCACGTGAACTATTTCGACGGTTACCACCTGCTATTCGACGATATAGTAGCCTACGTCTAGACCTAGTTCGTTCCTGATATTCTTGTGATTGATTTCGTTGACCTCTACTTCCAATCGAAACTATCATCATCATCATCATTACAGCCCTTCACAAGTCCACTGCTGAACATAGGCCTTCGCCAAGGAATGCCACAAAGCATGTTCCTTAGCCACGTGTATTTTTTATAGGATAGGGTGACAAACGAGCACACGGTCCACAGTGGAAACGAGCTCACACCCAACTCCTCCAACGATTCTGCCGTAAGGACTATATCGTCGGAAAATCGAAGGTGAGTGATGTAATCGCCATTGATGTTAATATCATATCCTTTCGGTGAAGAGTTTCAGGGATATAATGTCACCCTGTCTTACACCACTCTACAGTTGGATTGGTTTCGTACTCTGATTCTGTACTCATAATTCATAATTCTTTATTGCATGTCACAAAGTATAAAGTTGGAACAATATATTTACAGAACATGTGACACCCTGTACGGGCGTAGCATATTAAAACAGAGTTTAAATTTTAATTAATATAGAATTCATTTTCATTTCAATCAAATTACAGTATTTATAGTAGTATTTATGGTACACAATATATAAATTATATTATAAAATGTCAGACTAAATAATACTTACACATTTGTTTTAAAAATTAAATTTCATTAAATATTGTCAACTGATCATTCGTTATTTATATTATGTATATAAAGTTTAAAAATTTTGATGAAAAATACTAACAATGTCAAATATGTAAATAGAAATAAAGAAAATTGTCAAATAATAAAAATTGATTTATAATTTATCATTAAAATATTCATTCAAACTGTAATATGTTTTTACAATAAGCATTCTCTTGAGTACTATTTCAAATTTACGACACTGGAGGGCTTTTATTGTATTAGGTAAATGATTGTAAACCCTTATAGCCATGTAGTAGGGACCATTTTTATATAATGTGAGATGTGTGGCAGGAGCAACCAGATTATAACCTCGGCGTGTGCCGTAGCGACTGGGTCTATCTTCAAATCGCTGGAAATAATGAGGATTTTTCCTAACAAATCGGCATAATTCATAAATGTAAATGCTCGTTACAGTTAGTAAGTTATATCTGGGGAACAACCTTCGACATGAATCTCTTGGAGCTGCGAATGTGATGATTCTAAGGCAGCATTTTTGGAGCATGGATACCGCGTTTACCTCAGTAGAGTTTCCCCAGAATATGATGCCGTATCTTATCCAGGCAGCTGCGTGGCTGTGGTACGCAGTAAGTGCGCACTGCTCATTAGTATCCTTACGTAGCTCACGCAGGGCATAGCAAAAACTGCTCAACTTACTCACAACTCTTTCTACATGAGTTTTCCATGAAAAAGTTGAGTCTATTATTATCCCGAGGAATGAAAATGTGCGAACTTCCTCAATATTTATACCTTGGTAAGATATGACGAGCGGGACCTCTGATCTCTGATATGGACGAAACTGCATTATTTTGGTCTTTTCAAAATTTAGTAATAAGCCTAATACCTCTAATTCATTTACAATTTTTCTAAGGCATTGTGTTATTTTTTCCTGCAAACTACTTAGATTTTTTTGTTTACAAGTAATTATAACTGTCGCGTCATCTGCAAACAAAACGACTCTATGTGGTGTTACTGAAGGAAGTTCGTTGATATAAATAGAAAACAACAAGCATCCTAGGACACTACCCTGCGGTATAGAACCTGTTACTTTTGCAGTGGACGAATTTATGTCATATATCAGTTTTCGATAATGATTTAAATGTGATACCTGCACGTACTTTTTTCTATTCGCAAGATAAGAAAAGAGCCATTCGTGCGGTTTCCCTCGTATACCTAGTGAATATAGCTTTTCCAGCAAGGGTCCATGCAAAACGCGATCGTATGCTTTGGATATGTCCATAAAAATAGCTATAGCACATCTTCCTTCATTTATAGCATTCTGAATTTCTAACATGCAGTCAAATACAGCGGACGTAGTAGAATGATTTTTTCGGAAACCATGCTGATATTTACTAAAAATTCTGTATTTTTCAAAAAAATTATATATTTTACTACAAATTATTTTCTCAAAAATTTTTGAAATTACAGACAGTAATGCAATGGGGCGATAATTGGATACAGCAGTTTTATCGCCTTTTTTAAAAATAGGTTTTATCACGGCTAATTTTAGATTTTCCGGAAAAACGCCATCCTTATACGATTGATTTATAAGAAAAGTTAAGGGCTTTACAAACTCATCTACGCAATATATGAGTAGAGCGGCTGGGATTTCATCATATCCGCAAGAATTGTTTCTTTTTAGTCCCATTATCGCTTTTTTTACATCAGCTTCTGTAACACTACTAAGATATAGTGAATTTGGCAAGGATACTCGAGATGGCCGCTTATTTAGAGAGGAGCAGTTATTTGAACCCATAGTTACATAATAATTATTGAATAAGTTTGCAACTTTACTTGGAGATGTTATATTTAAAACGTCATTACGTAAACAAATGTTTTCATTTTTTACACTTTTAACTTTTTTAGTTTTTTCATTTATCATAGCCCACATAGTTTTATATTTATTACGTGACGTTTGCACTCTTTTTATGTAAGATTTTCTTTTTTCTGTGACTATTATTCTTTTTAGTATTTTGCTGTAGATTTTTGTATAAGATTTTAAGGCTTCATTATTATAGTAGTTAGTAAGATAACGTAAAACACGTTTGTTGTAGCAACATTTTTTATTGCCTTTTGTTGCCCATCTTGTCTTCTCTTTATTTTGTAGTTTATACAATTTTCGTGGAATATGTTCATCTAAAATAGACTTGATTTGGTTCTGAAATTTATTATAGTTTGTATTTATATCACTCGTTGGGTCATTATATTAAACCAATTAATTTCATTTAGTTTAATTCTGAATTTTTTCATATTATTCTCATTAAAAAGTCGTTTGTTTATTTTATAAGTAATATTATTTCTATTTATGATCTCTTCCACTGGCATTTGTCCAATTAGTGCGTGATGGTCTGATAACTCATAATTTTGTACAAAAGCCGTCATGTATGTATTTTTAGAAATTATAATTTGGTCAATGCATGACTTACTGTTTTGGGTCTCACGTGTAGGAGTTTCTATAAGACAGCGCAACCCGAATGATTTTAAAAAATTGATAAGTCTACGAGATATTTTTGTATCCCTTGTGATGTCTATATTTATATCGCCCGCTATGATAATTTTTTTATTATGAGCATGTTTCGATAAGTGGTTTAGTAAAGCTTGCATTTGAACGAAAAATTTTTCTATTTCTCTCTCACAGCGATAGATGGCCACAATCAATAAGTTAGATTCAGTAATCTCCAACGCACACAATTCCACGATAAATTCTACTGTGAATAATTGAATGTCTAAACGTTCTTTAGTTTTCATGTTTTCTCTAACAAAGATACCAACCCCACCGTGGATATGTTTTTGCCGCAAATACTTCGCACGTAGTTCGTAGCCCTCTAATGTGTAAAAATGATAGTTAATAGGTAATAACCAATGTTCACTTACGATTAATATATCTATTTTAACTTCCATTAACAATAAGTTTAAGTCATCAATTTTGTTAGAAAGACATTGAATATTTTGACACATAATTTTATAGCATTTTGGGGCGAAAGGAAGACTTCTCTGTAATAATTTTATTTTCTTGAAACGTTATTACTTTTAGATCAGAGATATCTTCTATTCGTCGATTTTCACTCAATGTTACATCATCAAGTGTTCTTATAAATTCGTTTATGTCATGCAAAATTGTCTTTAATCCGCGTTTATTTAATTTTCCATTATATCCTGAGAACATATGAGTAGAATAGTTTAAATTTTTGTTGGAGTCTAAAATGTAACAATATTCAAAATTAATATTATCGGAGTATAAAAGGTTATTAAAGGTTTCAATTCGTCTATTATAAATATTAGAGTGGTAACAAAGTTTAAAAGTAGGCAGACATATCAAGATGTTTGTGTGCTGAACGGTCAAAAGAGTCTTCCTTATATTCGTAACTAAATCATTATAATTTTTGGAAACATCAAAATCAGTTTCACCTACAATTAAAATAAATAAAAAGCGGCCAAGAGCGTGTCGAGCCACGCTCAGTGTAGGGTTCCGTAGTTTCCCGTCCGTCACAATAAGTGTTCCCACTTATGAGTTTGTACAAAAACTGTTGTTTCCATCCAAGTTCAAAATAATTTTCCTAGAAAGTCCTTATAAAGTTCTACTTTCCAGATTTTTTTCATATTTTTTAAACTTATGGTTCAAAAGTTAGAGGGGGGGGGGACACATTGTTTTTTACTTTTGGAGCGATTATTTCCGAAATTATTGACATTATCAAAAAATGATTTTAGTAAACCCCTATTCATTTTTAAATACCTTTCCAACAATATATCACACGTTAGGGTTAAAATTAAAAAAAAATCACTTCCCACTTTACATATAGGGGGGCTACCCTAATAAAACATTTTTTTCCAATTTTTATTTTACCACTTTGTCGGCGTGATTGATACACATATTGGTACCAAATTTCAGCTTTCTAGTGCTAACGGTCACAGAGATTAAGCGAGGACGGACAGACGGACAGACAGACATGGCGAAACTATAAGGGTTCCTAGTTGACTACGGAACCCTAAAAATCATTAAGGGTGTAATTCATAAGTTTTGTTTGTAGACCACTTAACAGTTGGCTAATACCACCTCCCGTTATGCGGTAGTGGCAAATGTTTTGCGTTTCGAAGTGGTTTCTCATTGTAGTCGCCATTTTATTGCTACGAATGCTACTAATGATGCATAGTTTCCTTTTCGGTGGGTATTTGCAAGTTTCTTCAGTAGTCTTAATTTTTGAGGTTAGGGATTCGACATAATCATTTACATATTTTTCAGGTTGAGTAGCAGGCAGTGTTTCTTTATGCTTTATTCGTTCAACATATTCGAAACTATGGCGTGTATCTGACTTTAAACTTTTCCTGTTTTGTTTTTTGGGTTTACTTAAAGGTGTTGAGTTATAGGAATTATTGGCTGTTTTTCTCAATTTTACGTCGTCGGTACTAACACTTTTGTAGAGTTTTATAATTTTTTCTTGTTCTAAAATTTTTTTGGTAAGTTTTCTATTCGTTATGTTTAAATTGTCCACCTCTTTGTTCGCTATAATTAGTTCTGTACGTAACCTTGAAATTTCTTCTTTTAACTCTTGTACGATTAAGCAATCTCTTAAGTCGTCGTCTGGTAGACTGCGAGAGGTTTTTTGTAAATTTAATGAATGAGAGTGTGTATTAGTCGTTGACATAAATGAGTCTGATAAATCTGGAAGTGATTCTGATAGTTTTTTATTTTTCCGACGAAAGGTGACAAATTCTGTGTACTCGTCATCCACGTCTAGTGCATCGAAAGAGTTAGTTGTGGGTATATTTATATTTTGTTGGACTAAATTTGGTAGTATATGATATTTACATAAATCGCATAGGCATTTTTTTCTTTTTTCGACATCTAATAAGAAGAAAAACTTTTCTCCTATGCTTGTGCAGTCTAAGTGAAAGAGTTTCTTACAGTTGGAGCATTCAATAAAGTCCCTTTTTGTTATTTCTTCTCCGCATTTAAAACAATTTTTCGACATTTTGAAGTCTTTCCTTTCTCGTGTAAAACCAATTAAAATAATTTTTGTTTTGACTTATCGCCATCTATTGTGTTGCAGCTGTACTATTATTTTACTTATCTAACAAAGCATGCGATTTATCATCGATTGTCTATTAATCGTTAGATTAGTTTTAGTTCGTTGCTTTTCCGGTAGATGGCGATTTACAACGCCATTTAGTTCACTTTGAGAAGATAAAGAAGATATGGTCAGCTGACTTGTGTTTACAAATTTGAACAGATAACGTTTTACCAGTTGTGTAAAAATAGTAAATTCAATATTTTATGGATTAGTTTTTCACTTACGTTATAGTTTGTAGAAAGACTATGGAGAGGACACTTATTAATTCACCTGCACTTGGTCACTTCGTACTTTTATTACGGTGTTATCTACCTTATCAATACCGATTGATTTTCACACGATTTACACTAGTTTTCACTGGGATAATATTTCCACCGCTCGATCGTATCTATTTTTATATGGAACGCACTGATTTACTGTGTATACGAGGGTGGATTGAAAAGTACTCGGCCTAACCAAGGAAATAAACACATACTAAATCAGTTATATTTTTATTTTTCTACATAATCACCATCAAGTTCAATACACTTTTGCCACCTCCCCTTCCAAGCATTTAGACCGTTGAAAAAAAATGATTCTTCCTTAGAGTCAAAATATGCGTCTACAGCTGCTTTGACCTTGTCGTTTGTCGAAAATCTTTGACCTCCCAAGTGCTTTTTTAGGTTTGGGAACAGAAAGAAGTCTGATGGTGCCAGATCAGGTGAGTACGGCGGATGCAGTAACAGTTCAAAGCCACAGTTGTGAATTTCAGCCATTGACTGTACTGACGTGTGAACACGGGCGTTATCTTGATGAAACAGGACTTTTCTTCTGAGCATTCCTCGACGTTTTTCTTTTATTTCCTCTCGTAAACGACGTGGTAAGGTGCAGTAGTAATCAGAGTTTATAGTCTGACCCCTTTCAAGATAATCAATCATAATCACACCTTTCGAGTCCCAGAATACTGAAGCCATCACCTTATTTGCCGACAAAATCGACTTAGCCGTTTTAGGGGTGGTGAACCAGGTCTTCTCCACTGTTTTGATTGTTGTTTTGTTTCCGGTGTACAGTAATGAACCCATGTTTCGTCCATAGTAACAAAACGATTCAAAAAATCATCTGCATCGGCTTCAAATAACTCCAAACAGTCGCGTGAAATAGTCAATCGCGTCCTTTTTTGTTCAACTGAAAGCAGTCGCGGAACCCAACTCGCAGACACCTTGTGGAAACCCAACTCGTTGACAATGATGTTTTGAGTTCATTCATAAGAGATGCCTATAATCTCGGCTATCTCTCTAATTTTTAATCTGCGGTCTCCCATTATTAAATCAAGTACTTTTTTTAATATTTTCGTCAATAGTTGACGTCGAAAGCCTTCCAGAGCGGGGTTCATCTTTCACACTCTCTCTACCACGCTTAAATTCTGCTATCCATTTTTTGACGGATGAATATGACAGAGCACAATCGCCTAATGTACTGACCATGTCATCATGGATGGCTTTTGATGATAGCCCCTTCTTATGGAGGTACTTAATGACGGCACGCTGCTCGATTTGCTGCATTCGCGGAAATTATGTCCGATTACTTTGTTAATAAATTTATAAAATCACAACTAATTATCGCACACGTTTCGAACTTCACACAATGAACTAGTCTGAACTGAACTAAATAATGTGGGTAGATTTGATTTTTAGAATTGAATGGATCTGTGTTAGGCCGAGTACTTTTCAATCCACCTAGGTAGAACACTAGTTTTTGATTTAAATAAATTTAATACGGAGCTCGATGTTCGCCGTGACAACTAGCGCCACTACCCCCTACTACTACTAGGATAACCATGGTAGCCTTACTGTACAAACATTTCAGCACTTCGATTTACCGACAGTCATTTTGGCACCACTAAAGAGACTGTAGCACCGCCCAAATTTCGAAGGAATCAATGGCGTTTACATAGTGCATATACGCAAGGCCAAGTGGCAGATTGTATCGTTGGGTACTCTTGGGTCTTCCGTACAATCTGCTGCAGGGTACTTATCTATGTGGTCTATGGTCGCGAGGCTGTAAGTCGTCGAGTCTATTCCTGGCTACGGTTGAAACCATTCTTTTATTAAATTTTCTCTTTTGTACCATATGTCTAGGTGCTGGGATATACACACTCTGCTCTGAGTCTGACATAACAAATCATCGGTATAGAGGGATCTGGGTTATTTTAAAGTCTGGTCAAAGGATAAAAAGTCTGTAATATTTTAAGGACAAAATGATATAGATAAGAAGGGTAGGGGGAAAATGAATTCATCAATTAATACCAGCTTTTCATAAAATGCAAAGTTTTACAAAGTTTTATATTATTGTTACGAGCTTGAGGTTCGTGACAATTAAAAACTGTCGATGGAATTACCAAAATTTACACTTTTATTACCGAACACCAATTAAAACTTAAAACACTAATAATTAATCATACTGATTCACTTTATTTTGCTCCGAAGCTTCGCTTGTCTCGCCAAATTCAATACTGCCACGATCGCGTCTTGCAGCGCCTTTAAATACACCTTTTTCACCGAAGCATCCAGAATATTCAAGTAAATACGGGCACCAAACGACCAGGCGCAGAAAGTTCAAGTGTGGGGCTTCTAGAAAGTTTAATTTTTCTGTTTTATACTAGATGGCGCTGCTGGGCGGAAATCAAGATTGACATTTTCTAGGAAGCCCTCCTCGCTCTGGTCCCCGACACTAGATGGCGCTAGTTCCAGGTACCTGACATCAACTTAGAAGCGTAACACTGCCCCCTCTTAAGACATGCTCGTCCCGAGCATTATCAGCCCCATAATAGCGCGCCAGGCGATCCACATGGACGATCTTAGGAGTCTCTCTTGCGCCTTTCTGAAACGGCTCCGCAATGTCAAGGGTTGTCCTATCCCATGGTGCATCAACATTGTACAATTTCGATGGTCCCCTACTACGAGTCTGAGGTCTCTTCACAGCTGCACAACTTGTACACGAGCGACACCAGTCCTTAACATCGTCACGATAATGGACCCAGTAAAACTGTTCTCGGATCTTCAGTAGAGTTCGTTTAACTCCCAGATGGACTCCTGAACAACCATTATGGTACAGCTGTAGAACATTCGGCACTTTAGCTTTAGGGACAACCATTTGCAAACGACAACTGTCTCCTCGACCATTGCCCTATTTACGGCACAGGACTCCATCCTGAATCAGCAAGATGTCCCATTGGTCCCAATAGCTTCTAGTGGTCGAACTCATCGCTGAGATGTCGCTCCACTTAGGCTTGGTAGCACGGGCCTTCATCCATTCCAGGATCGGTTTGATGTTCGGATCTTCCTGCTATGCATGTCGTAGGTAGTCCTTCCACTCGTTGCTGAGGTGGTCTGTCCTGAGCATCCTCACGGATACCACTTCCGTACTCTCTTGCCTAGTACAATGTTTGCAATCTTCAGGACAAGGTCTTCTTGACAATGCATCTGTGTTGCCTCGCCATTTCCCGCTGCAGTGTCTGATAGTAAAGTCATATTCCTGCTGCTGCTGGGCGGTGACGTTAGCCACACTTCCCTTCTGAGATCGTTCACCTTCCCTTTCTAGGGTTCGCTTAAAGCAGCTGGATTGAAGATGGCCCCTTTCCCCACAGCAATAGCACCTAGGGCTGTATCCTTTATTGTGGTCGCGAACTCCCTAACGTGAGGGGAACGACGATCCTGCCGCCGCCAGGCGGTACCGTTAGCTGCACTACCCTCTCGAGATCGATCAACTTCCCTTTCTACGGTTCGCTTAGGGCGGCTGGATCGACGTTGGCCCCTTTCCCCACAGCCATAGCACCTAGGGCTGTATCCTTTATTGTGGTCGCGAACCGTAACTGCTGCAACCTCCCTAACGTGAGGGGAACGCTAATTCTGCCGCACGGCTTCCACCTCCAGTGCATGGGCCAAGGCGTCTTTAAGCGTCTCGTGGTGCCAGAGCCTCACAGCAGCTCTGACTTCAAGGTCGCAGATGCCGTCTATGAATGTCTGCAACAGTTTCCCTTCAATGAGCGCAGGTACAGACCGGTATGCTTTTCGCACCAGCTTCTACACCTTCAGAGCCCACTGCTGCTGGTTTTCATTGATGCGCTGCACGCGATCTTTAAGCTGCGCACGAAAGACGTGTTCTAGGTGAGCGTCGCCATATCTCGCCCCCAATATCTCAAGGAGCTGCTTGTAAGTCACTTCCTCACCGAGAGCTTCCAGAACAGTTAAGGCCTGGTCGCGCAGGCCTAGTGTGAGAGCAGTCATGGCTTGACTTTTATTCCAGTCGTTCGCCTTCATAACAGCCTCGAACTGGATTTTGTAGGCTGACCAGGAAGAAGTCCCTTCAAACGATGGCACCTTGAATCCACGTAGCGAAGGTGTAGTAGCTACTACGGGAGCTATAGCTCCATCCCCAAGTTTGAGGTCGTCCAGCGTTTTCTTCACGTCAGCCATCACGTTGTCAACCCGATTGTTCACTTGGTCGATTTGGGTTTTAGTTCCTTGATTTGGGTTCAGCTTCCGACAGGCGCAACCCTATCCTTCACCTTACTTATCTCTTTCCCAAAGGTAGCGTGAAGGTCCTTCATGAGGATCTGCTCTCTGCTCTTCCGACCGACGAGCCTGTTCCGCCTGCTGATCTTCCAACCGACGGGCCTGTTCCTCCTGTCCGCGCTGCAGCTGCTCTTCCAGCCGACGGACCTGTTCCTCCTGTCGGCGGGCCTGTTCCTCCTGTCGGCGGGCCTGTTCCTCCTGTCGGCGGGCCTGTTCCTCCTGTCGGCGGGCCTGTTGCTCCTGTTGGCGGGCCTGTTCCTCCTGTCGGCGGGCCTGTTCCTCCTGTCAGCGGGCCTGTTCCTCCTGCTGCTCTTTCAACAGACGGGCCTGTACCTCTACTGAGCTACTGATGGACTGGCCTCCGTTGCCGGCGGCTGGCCCTCCGACGTCTGCGGCGTTGCACCACCAAACCGTCTCTGGTCCGTCTCCTGTTGGCGTTGACGTCGGGTACGGACACCCTCCGTTTTCTCCTTAGGTAAAATCGGCATTTCAAATTCGGATTTTATCCCACTTCTGACACCAATTGCTACGAGCTTGAGCATTTTTTGTATCTAACAAAACTATGAACTTTAACGCTGAAAAAAGTCGTTTCACACTAACTTGCGTTAGTAAGTGTACCAGACACATAATGCAACATGCGCCAATTGACAAAGTTGTGTATATATGAGCTGTTTTTCCTCCCAGAATTTCAAAACACTTTCCGACGACTTTAGAAGCGGTTATTCCAAAAATATTTTAAATGATGCTTTGAGAGTATTGGCTATTTCACCAGTTGGGTCGCTCCTTCTTACTAAAGTCTGTTTCAAACTTCTATTGAGGTTGCAACTACAAGAGGCTGCCCACAAGGAGGTGTTTTGTCACCCCTTCTTTGGACTCTTGCGGTTGACCAGCTATTGTACAAAATGGCAGACCTACGCATTGACACACTGGGTTATGCTGATGACCTTGTGATCATTGCGAGGGGCTTTTGCCAAAGTACTTTATCGTCAACAATACAAAGAGCCCTAAACACCATAAACATCTGGTGTAGGGATAACAGTTTATCAGTTAATACTGATAAAACTTTTATAACACCCTTTACTAAAATGAGACGGTTGGACAAATTAGTTCAACCAAAACTTAATAGTAAAGAAGTACTATTTTCCACGGAAGTTAAGTACTTGGGCGTAACAATCGACCAAAAACTAACGTGGAACTCTCAACTTAGCAACGTATGCCATAAAGCCAAAATTGCTTTAGGTACGTGCAGTCGTGTGGTTGGGAACAACTGGGGCTTGCGTCCCAGTATGGTCCTGTGGCTGTACAGCAGCATAGTGAGGCCGGTTCTCACCTACGCCTCTATTGTTTTTTATTATTTATTGATCATTGCCTGGAGCGATTCTTAATGCACTTCTATGCCTAACGCCCCTTGATATTTATCTAAACAAGGAGGCGAGGGCTAGTTTGTATAGGATTAACGCCCAGGGCGGTTTGAGCTTGCTCTCCTACAGATTGAGATCCATGCTCAACTCAATTAAGGAATCACCGGTCTTATGCATCATCTCAGATATCATGCGTCCACTACACACTTTTGAAGAAAGTATATAGTGGAATTACCCCCCAGAGAAGACTGGCTGGATGGCCAGGTTATCTATGAGGTCGGTAGCCTCATATGGTATACCGATGGGTCTATATTATTATTCATCGATATATTCTGGCGTAAACGAGTTGGTTATTTTTCATAATCGCCTCTTAGCCTCTTATGTATACTCAGGACAAAATGGCGTGATGTATTCTCTTACTCACCCGTCTCTTTCAAACTTAAACATTTTATTGCGTTCATGTGGTTACATATACCAAACATGAGCCCTGATAGGGCGTAGCAATATTATATTATATTATGTTATATATCTATTTAATTTAATTTATTTAGACAGATGAATTTAATTTTATTTGCTGAAACTAAACATTACTTTTAGGTTTAATAAACATTTGCAATATTTACAACGATATTAAAGAGGTAGGTGTATATCCTATACCTTTAAACGAGCAATTCTTGTATATATATATATATATAGATCTCTTTACGGTAAATGTTGATCAGACGCGACTTCACGCGAGCACTTTGTTGATCCGAAAACGCATGTTAATCTAATGTGGCTCCGACCGGATCAATATCTGCACTCAGGAGACTGTTTGCTAGCGTTGGCCGAAGTTGATCCAATATACAAATCCACCTTGCGATGGTGACGGAAAATGTTGATCCGATTTAAATGAGCCAATCAGAGCACAGCAAACGATAAGATAAATGATCGGATTGGCTGTATGCAGCCGCGACGTTGCCGTTTCGTATTTTTGGCGGTACAAGCTACAGATTAAATGCGCATTATGTAATGCATTCAGGGTGCTGTTTGGTCTACCTCATTATTGCAATGCGCCATGTATGTTCGCGGATGCGCGTGTGGATTGTTACTACACCACCATGCGTAAACGATGCACATCCCTGGTGCGCAGGGTGCTGACTAATCGGGCCTGTCTTATATATAGTTTTAAAATTAGGTAAATAGTTTTAAGTTTTACGAAAATTAGTTTTACGATTTGTATTAATTACTAACATGTATGATCCTTGTGGTCGAAATAAACGACTTTTTTAATGAATTACTCGACAACGCTCCTTCTTGTAGCGGAAGTGGTGGCAACGGCAACATAAGGTTTTTTTTTTATAGAAGAGGGGGCAAACGAGCATGCGGCTCACCTGATGTTAAGTGACTACCGCCGCCCATGATCAACCGCAACACCAGGGGAATTGCTGGTGCGTTGCCGGCCCTTTAGAAAGGAGTAAGCTTTTTCTTGAAGGTCCCCAGGTCGTATCGGTCCGGAAAAATCGCCGGTGGTAAACTATTCCACAGAGAGGTTATTAGTAGTAATAGAGGTTATTCCACGGAGAGGTCCACGCGGAAGAAAACTCCTTTTGAAACGTACTGTGGTGGACCGCCAAGCATCCAGATGGTGTGGATGGTATCGGGACGTTTGCCGCGTAGTGCGTTCACGAAATTTGACGGCTGGGATTAATCCGAACAATTCCTCAGAGCACTCTCCTTGGTATTCGTCTAAGTGCGTGTTTGCGTGCGTGCGTGCTTGTGTGTGTGTGTGTGTGTGTGTGTGTGTGTGTGTGTGTGTGTGTGTGTGTGTGTGTGTCAGGAATTTTAAGGGCGCGTTTACAAAATTGATAGGTATAGAATCGAACAATTACATGAGATATTATCATGAGACCTTACCTCCGGTCTTGATGGAGTGACCTCAAAATGTAATTCGGGATTACTAGTGGAACTCTTGGACAAGTAGAACTGGATGTGCTGAGTTTGGGCTCGTTTTTTTAGTTATGATGAATCCTTACCTCCGGACTTGCTGAAGTGACCTGAAGGCGTACTTCGGTAAGTAACACTGTAACACCTGGACTAGTAGAAATAGGTATGCCGGGTTTGGGTTTGTTTTGTTAGTTATGATGAAACCGTCACAAAACAAAAGTTCTTTTCACTTTGTCTCAATAGGTATCCAAGCTGATATTCGGAAAAATGAATAACCTCGTAGTAACATCTTTAGGGGCAGTATCGATATCCACTTACCAGTCGCACTGTTTTTCGCTGTAACCAACTGTCCTTTATGTGAGCCTCACTTGCCCTCACGCGGTAACCACTTTACTGCACTGCAGTGCACCCACCAACACCTCTGCCACCTACGCCTCCACATCCACCACCGCACCCCTCTCTAAGCTTTCGTTCTCCACCTCCGCTACCTCCGCCTCCACCATAAACTCTGCTCCATCCGCCTCAACAATAAACTCCGCTCCCTCCGCCGCCACCACCACGCACCGTCACTATTCTTTCCGCCTCCAACATAATTCCGGGGAATTATGAGTCGGAGATATTTCCACTATCTCCGACTTCACCACAAATTCCTCTCCTCCGCTGTCACCACATACTACGCTGCATTCACCTCCGCCTCCACGTCTCCATTCTCCGCTTCCGTTTTCTGGGCGCACACACACACACACACACACACACACACACACACACACACACACACATACACACTCAAACACGCACTCAGACGAACACACACGCACTCACACCCACACGCACGCACGCTCTCGCGCACTCACATAAATACAGACACGCACACGCACACCTACACACACACACACACGCGCGCACACACACACACACACAAACACAGACACAAATACACACACAAACACAGACACAAATACACACACAAACACAGACACAAATACACACACAAACACAGACACAAATACACACACACACATACAAACACGCGCGCGTGCACACATACATACACGCACGCGCGCGCACACTTACACATATGCGCGCACGCTCGCACACACACACACACACACACACACACACACCCGCACATACACTCACACATACGCGCGCACACATACACAAACACAAAACAACAGTGGACACACGCACAACCTCACACACACACACACACACACACACACACACACACAACCACACACACACACACACACACACACACACACACACACACACACAAACACACACGAACAACAGTTAACACACGCACGCGTGCACACACACACACACACACGCACACACGTACTAAAAAAACAACAGTGCACACACGCACACATACACCCACACACACGCGCACGCACATGCGTTTACACGAACGCACATGAACGCACATACACCCACACGCACGCGCACACACAAACTCGCAATAAAACACACACACACACGCGCGCGCAAACACACGCGCGCAAACAAAATGGCACCCCCACCCTTACACACACACACACACACACACACACACACACACACACACACACACACACACGAGTGACAAATCAATTTTTAATAAAGTACTATCCATAATCTTCTAATTGATCTATGACAAATGAATAAAATAACGCAAATTCACTCACACGATAACAAGAACTCGAACAAACGTCTTTCCACAATAAAACCTGCCAAAGTTTGATCCACAAAATCAGCAGATAACGCATGTTCTTACCCTATTACTATAACGAAGTAGCCTACTGGGTTCTCTGTCACACACAGAACGCGACGTTGCCGCTTCGTGTTCGAGTACCTTTTTTTTTATAGAAGAAGGGGCAAACGAGCATGCGGCTCACCTGATGTTAAGTGACTACCGCCGTCCATGATCAACCGCAACACCAGGAGAATTGCGGGTGCGTTGCCGGCCCTTTAGAAAGGAGTAAGCTCTTTTCTTGAAGGTCCCCAGGTCGTATCGGTCCGGAAAAATCGCCGGTGGTAAACTATTCCACAGAGAGGTTGTACGTGGAAGAAAACTCCTTGTGAAACGTACAGTGGTGGACCGCCAAGCATCCAGATGGTATGGATGGTATCGGGACGTTTGACGTGTAGTGCGTTCACGAAATTTGGCGGCTAGGATTAATCCGAAAAATTCCTCAGAGCACTCCCCGTGATAGATGCGTTAAAATACGCAAAGAGATGCAACATCTCTTCGCAGCGCCAGTGAATCGAGCCGATCGGAAAGCACTCGGTCGTCGACGATTCGAGCCGCTCTGCGCTGGATGCGGTCAAGTGGAAGAAGCTGGTACTGGGAAGCCCCAGCCCAGAGATGGGAACAGTATTCCATGTGCGGCCGAAACTGCGCCTTGTAAAGTTGCAGGCGGTGTGCCGGCATGAAATACTGTCCCGCTCTGCTGAGCACGCCAAGCTTTTTAGAGGCCAATTTGGCCTTCCCTTCCAAGTGACCACGAAACTGCACGTCACTCACGTCACCTATTCGTCAATTATGGCTCCGGATCTACTTAGTCTAAGTAAATGTCGCATATAAATTAAATATACTCTGGATCTAAAAAATCATATTCGGTATGAATTTCTCGACCGTTGATAGATCAACAAATGTTGGTCAAATCGCTGACGAGTATATTGAAATCCTGTTAGTGCAGATCCACTGACGTCACACGCGCATCAAGAATGGATCAAAGTATATCAGTTTGTGCGTCGCGGAGCTGAGCAAACACGTCAAATAGGTGGATCAACAATTGTTCTAACTTCTCACTGGATCAACATTTACAGAGAAAGGGTGATTATATATATATATAATCGGAATCGCGGAAACGGCTCCAACGATTTTCATAAAATTTTGTGTGCAGGGAGTTTCGGGGGCAATAAATCGATCCAGCAAGGATTTATTTTTAGAAAATGTCTTTTTGTCCGTGTTTTTAGGCAATGAAAAACTGCTACAATATCGTTAGAATAAGAAGGTAAATTTTGACAGTTTATAACGATTACAAATAGCTTAATTGGTATATTGGGCGGTCACAAAATCGTTATACCATGGTTCGAGCCCAGACCGACCGACCGACTTTTTTTAAATTTTTTGCAAGTTCCTTTCTTTTTTTGAGAAAATCTATTTTTTGAGCCCTTTTTTTAGTATTTTTTTAAAAACACGAAAATTTAAATTAAACTAATTGCACTCATGATTTTTTATTCAAATAACCAGTTCAGTTTTTTCTACTACTTATGTCGCTAAGATCAAAAAATATTATTCGTATTTCATCAGTATGTAATTTGTATCTAAATATAATTTCCAAAACACACGAATTAAAAAAAAACCGAGCAAAGCTCGGTCAACCGGGTACTAATCAAATTAAACAACCTATTATTTTTCACCGAAAAACTCTGACAACGAATAGAAACTTTTTTCAAATAATTATTTTTAAGCTCTTTTTGAAATTTATAGGTACAACGGTTCTTCTTTTTGTAGACATTTGGGAATTTTATTATAAATTTTTACACACATGCCATGGGGTCCTGATTTGACTGTTTGTAATTTTGTGATAGGTGGAGCTAATTTTTTACTAGGACGTAAAAAATGAGGATGGGAGTAGGTATATTGAAAAAAAAAATGCATATTCTTTTTAACAAATGTGCATAGGTCTAGTATATATAGATGTAAGTGTTAATATTTTAATGAAATAAAGTAGGGTTTACAGCTGTCAGTGCTATCCATGTTTGTATTTATACGGATACATTTTTTTTGTAAAATAAGCAATTTATTTACGTCTGTGCTGTTTCCCCACAGTAAAACCGTACTTGAGCCATGCATGGGCATAATCATAGTATGCACACGTGGCTGTTCTTGAATCTGTAACTTTTTAAGTTCGTATAGTGCACACGAGTAACGAGAAAGTTAAATGAAACTTTCTTTATGTGTTCTTTCCAATTTATACCTGAATCAATGTTTATACCTAATAATGTATATGAATCAACACATTCGAGTTTAGTATCGTTGTGAGAATAATTTATATATAGAGGGTATTTTTGATACGGCTTAAATTGTATTATCTTAGTTTTTGTGTAATTTATGACAAGATTGTGATTTTTTAACCATTTAGAGATATCTGTTAGTACACTATCTAGACAATTGTTAAGATTGTTATTTGTGTTTGTTTTTTAATGGTCCTTGACGTAGGCTTGGAATTTACGCAGAACGCCCCAAATTCAAACTTAGTATGAATTTGGGTATATACACCTCTAACTTCCAAGTAGAAATTTTCGTCATACTTCGGTGTGCGGAAATCAATCTGCAAAAACACTACGTCTACCATATAATTTATACAAACTCTGATAGTCAAGCAGCACTGCTAGCGCTGAGGTCAAACTTAGTGAACTCGAAGCTAGTTGGAGACTGCGTGAACCGTTTAAACGCCCTGGGATGTAACAAAAGGAGGGCTTAAAGTGCACACAATTTGGACCTGAGCCATTTTGTGGAATCTCAAGAAGCCTAGCCCGATTGACCCTTGAAACTCTTTATCACAATAAATCACTTAAGATCTGGCTTTTAATCGTAAATTCGCTTCAGAAGCCCTGGAATTAAGTAAAAAAAAAATTGCGCATTCTGGCAAGAGTCCTAACTGGACACTGTTGTCTTAAAAAGCACATGTCCATCCTCGGACTAAGCAACCCAAGGATGTGTCGGTTCTGTTCCATAACGGAAGAAACGCCTTTACACATCCTAACTGATTGCGGACCCTTAATGCGCAAACGTAACACTCATCTGGGAAACTATGTAGGTACTCCGCCCAGAAGAAGTGAAATTGCTCACGGCTAAGCAACTTAATCTATTCATTGAAGACATAGGGCTTAGACGTGAACTATAGCCATAGCAGCGATCATAATAGATCTTTTAGGTCGCAGTGATACTGGTCTCTTTCCCTAGACCTGCATAGCTGCTCGCACATAATTAAAAAAAGAGACAGCTTCAATTCCTTTTCAATCATTCTTCTAAACTACGCCAAATCTTTTTCTTTTTTCCGCAAATACATAACAAATTAATTTAACGCAACGCATGTAAAACGGCGGTATTTTATCACAGACTTAATTACCCTATAGCTATTATTAATTTTTTAATTTTGTATCTCTCTCACATGAGAGAAGATAGAAGTCATAATACTAGGGTAGTTAAAAGAGTGTAATATTACGCCATAAAAATTAGTTTTAAAAGGGAATTTGCATTACACACATTTGCAACACAATTATTCAGCAAAAGTTTTGAGTGATACTATAATAACACTTAGAGCTGTAATAAGCAAGTGACAGCATACAAAATACAGCTTTAATGATGAAATCAGTATCATCAGTTGTAGTGTTACAAAATACTTAAAGTTGTACACTTGATTAAAACTACTTTTACGGATTTTATCGCGTTTAATTTTTAATTATTTTTAGTTCCCGACGTTTCGGGTGCTTTCCAGCACACATGGTCACGGGGAGCTGGAAAAAAAACAGAAACAAAAGAACCATCGGTGCTGGAAAGCATCCGAAGCGTCGGGATTTAAAAAAAAATAAAGATTAAACGCGATAAAATCCGTAAAAGTAGTTTTAAACAATGTGTGGTGTTCGCGTAAATATAAGAAATCATTTTGTACACTTGAGTTTTCATATTCTGATTGAGAACCCCAAGCTTACTTAAAGCACTTAATACGGACTTTATCAGCTTGAGCTGTATAATAATAACTCATAAACCACTCTTATAAGGATACAATCTATTTTCGACTCTCTTATACGCTTCAAAAAGAGCTAAGCTATATATGGGCTGGTATACCTATTGATGGTTAACAAAGCTTCCGTGCAGCTAGCGTGGCGGGTTTGAGTATAGACACGGAATAAATAACAGTAGCAGAACAGAAGGATCACTCCCTAATAGTAAACTTGCGAGTTTAAACCTAGTTACAACGTAGCTAATGTTCAAAATACTTTGCACAGATGATACCAGAATAAGAGTGCCGTCGCGTCGCCTTGAATGAATCAAACTATTTTGTGTCAAATGAATACAATACTAATGAAACATAATAATAAAATAAAGAAATGCGATATTTTTACAACATTACATTAAGTTGCGAGTATAATAACAATGCCAGGTTACCTGCAAAGTACTGCTTGCAATGTATTATTAATGCGAGTGTATTATAGATGCACATGCACCAGCAGTGTACCTGTACCTACTCGGTACTCGCAGAAACAGTTCGTGTACTGATATTAAACTGGACAGACATCATTTTGTTTTTTATATATTAAGTGACAAACAAAGTTATAGTCCACCTGATGGTAAGTAATTTATTTATTTTATTTTTATTTATAAACTTGCATGTAACACCTTAAGCTAAAGGGTACATAGGGCGGACTTAATGCCATGTGGCATTCCCTGCCAGTCAACCCTGGGTGCCAAGGACAATTGTTGGCAGGTGCGACCATTATACGTAAATGAGTGCTTATACATTAAAATATACATATATGCAAATTACATACATACACATTACATTTAAATATACACACATATAGTATCAATATACGTACAATAATACTTACATACATATATATAATATAGTACCCGGTTGACCGAGCTTTGCTCGGTATTTTTCGCTCGGTTTTTTCTTTAATTCGTGTGTTTTGGAAATTATATTTAGATACAAATTACGTACTGATGAAATATGAATAATATTTTTTGATCTTAGCGACATAATAGAAAAAACTGAAATGGTTATTTGAATAAAAAATCATGAGTGCAATTAGTTTAATTTAAATTTTCGTGTATTTAAAAAATACTAAAAAAAGGGCTAGAAAAAATAGATTTTCTCAAAAAAGAAAGAAACTTGAAAAAAAAATTAAAAAAGTCGGTCGGTCGGTCTGGGCTCGAACCATGGTATTACGATTCTGTGACTGCTCATTATACCATTAAGCTATTTATAATCATTGACAATTTGTCAAAATTTACCTTCTTATTCTAACGATATTGTAGCAGTTTTTCATTACCTAAAAACACGGACAAAAAGACATTTTCTAAAAATAAATCCTAGCTAGATCGATTTTTTATCCCCGAAACTCCCTGGACACTAAATTTTATGAAAATCGTTGGAGCCGTTTCCGAGATTCCGATTATATAGATATATATATATATACAAGAATTGCTCGTTTAAAGGTATAGGATATACATGCTTATAAACTTCGTAAATAAATATCCAAATGAATGAATGATATATATATATATATATATATATATATATATATATATATATATATATATATATATATATATATATATATAATGTTTGAATAATATATAATAAAATAAATATTTGAAGTAAAAAAGAAGAAAAGAAAGACAAAATTAAGGAAAAATAGCGTTAATTAGTAGTTTCCTTCAGGTAATGTTTTCGGAGAAGAACTTTGAAAGCTTTTTTATTTGTGGCATTCTTAATATCGTTGGGGAGGGTGTTCCAAAGTTGTATAGCTTGTATCGTAAAAGACGACCTGAAAAAATTTGACTTATGCTGTGGAAACCTTAACCTCAGACGGTTTGACTGTCGGGATGTTCGACCGTCGATCGGATGAAAAAAATGAAAATTATCCTTAAGATAAGAAGGCGACCTTGGATCGTTTAAAATTGAATAAAGTACAAGTTAAATTCTGGAGCATCGCCTTTGACGTATAGGTAGCCATTTAAGCTTTGAACGATAGGATGATATGTGGTCATACTTACGTAAACCAAAAATAAACCTTATGGAATTATTAAGAAGGCGCTCCAACTTGTTTAGAAGATTTTCTGACAGATCTGGGTAACATACATCGGCATAGTCGATAATAGGTAGAATAAGGGAATGAATCAGCGTTAGCTTGGTTTTGAAGGGTAGGAAATTTTTAAGACGATAAAGGGAACGCAAGGTAGCAACAACTTTACGACTAACTTCAGAGATCTGCAATTTCCAGGTCATAGTTTTATCCATGTACAGGCCAAGATTTTTTCTGGAATCACAATATGGAATCAAACTTCCATTATAAAATACAGGAGAGAGATATCCATAATCAACCTTAGCCAATAATTACATCAGTTCGTGGAACACAGCCGTACAGGTACTGCTATTCAGCCGCTCTGCACCATCGATCACTAATAAAAACTAGATACACAATCAGTGACAAAAAACGACCTCACCGAATGAGCACCTATTCGAACATTTGGGTGCGCTTTTAATTTTAGTAAATTAATTTTAGTTACATTTGAACGCCCCGACGGTAAACATGCCTCAGTGCTCGTTTAAAAAGTGTAAAAATCACATATCCAGGACGCTAAAAAAGGATGGAATTTTCTAATTTCGGTACGTATTAATATTATCATTATTTAATTGTTATCACTGTATTGTAAATACTTATATTTTGTCAAGAAATCTCCGTAAAACATTTTTTAAATTAAGTCTTAATAAAATAAGTCATAATTGTTCGAGGTATGTGCGTTGACTCTGTTCCATTTGTTGGAGACGTTATTATTTTTTATTATTAAAGTATGATTGTTTTTTTTTTGTTTAATGAGAATTCTATAGTTTTTTTTTAAATATTATAGTAACATTTTATAGACTTAATTTTGAATATGTGCATGTAGTAAATTTAAAGATGTAAGATTTTATTTTTAAATTTTCAGCTTTCCTCGAGATCCAGTTAGGTGTGCGGAATGGATTTCAGTCATAGCATGTCAAAGGTCCGAAGAATTCTTCAAGCCGACCCAAGGAAGCGTTGTATATTCGAAGCACATTTTAGAAAGTGATGAATATGTGACTATGACTTACAACTTTCTGTAGATACTTTTTATATTTACTAACCATTGAATTTAGATTTAAGTTCTTTGTCAAGCAATATTTTTAAATTATTGACACAAGATGAAGAATAAATAAATAATTATGACTGTTTCAAGTACTTTCGTTACTAAATGAATGTGGTGTCCTATCCAAAAACGTATTTACATTCAGGTAAATTATAACCATTACATATAATACACCATAGAAAAGAGTAGAATATGCTTTATGTACACCAGTTATTAAAACAAGTTTGAAACATTTTAAAATTAAAATAACAATAACAAAAAATATTGGGCAGTTCGACTCCAATGATTCCTTGCCCCAACTACGAGCCTCGGTCATAAAAAATTATTGCTTTTGGTACGTATCTTTATGAATACAACTATAGGCAATATGTTTAAGGTTGAATTTACATAAATGTATATTTATTTCAACTAGAATTACGTCACAACAATTGGCGACAGTCTTTAGAGAACTTTTGTATGGGATTGTGTATCTAGTTCTTTATTAGTGATCGATACTCTGCACCAACAGTGCGAGTGCACTAGCGGTTTTCTAGCCAGAAAACTCTGCTATCTTCAAATTCTGAAGCTACGCTTTCGCCTTTCCGAGATACGGCTTTCCTGTGGTAGGGAGAATTTGTCATTATGTTCTCACTGGTCAGGCGGCTTGGCGATCGAGATACCAGTACCAGTACCAGAAGTCTCGTTCTTCTAACGCTGCTCCCGTCACCAGCAACAGGTATTTTACGTAGGGAATGATCAGGTTTTATTTTTATAAAATAAGGGTAACAAAAGAGCACATCTATTAGCTCTCTAAATCTATCCTCTATTTAAGAATCAAAATGCAGATGCGTTATCCGTCCTGACGACTAAAATAGAATTTCCAGTACAAAGTGCCTCAGGTTCTCTACACCCACTACACAAAACAGCAGCTTTAAGCTGCTATTTTACTTTTTTTATAGGATTAGGGTGACAAACGAGCACACAGTCCAGCAGATGGTAAGTGGTTGCTGCGGCCCGTTGACACCTCCATCAATCCTCGATAACGATAATCAAAATGCAGATGCGTTGTCACCCGTCAGGACTAAAATAGAATGCCTCGTTTCCGGTAAAAAGGATCTCCGGTTCTCTACACTCACCATACTAAACACGGCAACATTAAGCTACTATTTCACGGTGGTATTCTGTGAGAGCTTGGTCCTTCCCCGGTCGAGCCGATCCACTCGTGCTACAACTATACTACTAATATAACTGCAGCATGCCTCTACCACTTAAAGAACTTACTGCTGGTATTCTGCGTGACCATGGTAGCCGCAGCGTGGCTCTACGAATTAAGGTGTGCCGCCACAAATTGGTAGCCATAAGATGGTTTTGGCATTAAACGTAGTCATCTTTTATTATATCCATACGATGAACTCTTACGCCGTCACAAATTCAAAATTCAGTTAACGTTTATCGTGTATTTATCAACGTTATACAAATTTCTAAGTAGTTACAACATAATCATTTATCAAAACAAATACAAACAAAATCACGAAATCGAAATCAAATCTGGGGCAATTTTCACCTTTATTTATTACAATGTCCATTCTTATCCACATTTACAAAATACTTATCAGTAACATTAATTAGTTCTTTTGAGAACAATAATATAATTCCATTTTCTAAATCCCTTTCCCGCAATATTTACACAGAAGTTTGGTAATCCATACTTAAAGTTATAAATATCTTTACATGAAAGATTACAATATTTTAATTACACTATATACCTACCTATACAGTAAGTTTTGACAAAAACATAATCACTATAAGTTTTGTCGACGTGACAACAAAAAGCAATTTAAAATAATTTAAGGTCACTAAGCAAAACGTGACGGCGTGCAGTGACATGGACGTAAACAAATCAGAAGCATGCAGGGATATTAAAATACATTGAAAGTAATACTATTGAAATCATAATGAAGGGTGCATTATTTACCCTAAACTTAACATTATTGTACATAATAACTGTACAAGTCACTGTGAACCATGGGATATTAACCATCGGGAATCACAAAATTTGCATAATTGACATAAATGGCATGACAAAAGATATAACACTACTATATATACTGACAACAGGGCACATATCCATGACGGCTTCATATTAGGATTACTAAAATGGAGATGTGATAACGATTACGGCAGTATTATTGCAGATATTGAATGTAAAGGTTGTGGAGTGTATTGTCTTCTAAAGGTCACTATAAATAGTACGCGTCTGTCCACAACCTTTAGAAGGTTGCTATTTACTTATAAACTTCAGACACGTAACAGCCATAGTAAATGTATACGTATCTCGCTCTAACTCGTACAACATTGTTTTAATATCATTAACTACCTATCTCAGTATGGAGTTGTCGCTATTGAAGTACAAAATGTGCCTTTTTTTGTGCATGTTTTGGGTTATCTCAAGTGGCCCACATTATTGTCGAGCTTGTTTGCAGTGGTGTTTTCATTACTTATATTATTAATAGTTACTTTGTTCACACTGGTTTGCCTACAGGATAGATTCAACAACGTGATTTTGACAATCGTATGGTGGTTCCTCACAAGAAATGGTGTATACAGGGCAAAGAAGGTTAAAAGGCTCAATAAAATTACTGGTTCTAAAATCCAAATAATATTCTGGATGATAGGTTACGAAATCAGCTAAATTAAATCAGATGATCAGAGATTCGCGACTTCAGTTGCGAAAGGAAATAACTGGAGATTAGCCAATACATCTAGAGATCTGCCAATCACAACAAGAGGCAAACAGTTTAGTGCAGAATTTGAAAAAAGGGTAGTGGAGAACCTTAACCGTAGGTTAGGTAATAATGTACCAAAAACTGTTGTAACAGGATTAGCATTCCAGAGTGCTATAGCACCAACATATGGTAGCGACAAAACATCGTTTCTGTCATCTAGTGGAAAGATTTGTGACACAAATGAGTGCACCATCATACATATGTTAGGCGTGTGTAACTCTTTACGGAACTGACTCACTAATCCGAATTACAGAAGCAATTCAAATGATTGGTTCAGTAACGTTTCAAATGCATCATTTGGATCTGAAACATTACTTTGCTCTGGGCTCATTTCGCGCAACGCATCGCTCGCGAGGTGACTGAGCCGCGAGCGAGAGAGATAGACTGAGACACTTATTATTTTATTTACTATAGACTCGCGAGTGGCAAGTGAGCGGACTAAATAATCACAATTTATTTAAGTCAGAAAGAGATAACAAATGAGAAGTGCATCACTCAAAACGTAAGGATTTTCACAGCCGTTGTTCATGCAAATAAAAATGACCTCTAATGCGCTTACGTATCAAATACTATACAGTTCTTTTTCCATGTAACGTTTGTATTCACACGTCATTTTACGTTGATGCGGCACTTGTCAAATTGTTTATGTTCGTTCGCGCCTGATTACGAAAACGTACTGAGTTGTGTATAAATTACAATTTAAGTAAAATCATTAAAAAGTTAAAAAAAAAACATAAAAAAGACTGTAAATATAATCAACAAATAACTGTCACTAGACGCAACTAAATGTATTCGTAACATTCTGTATTTAAAATCTTTTGAGTCGATGATCCAAATGAAACATATCAATCAGTGTTTCGGAACATTGTAGTGATCGAGATGCAAATGTTCCAATGATACACTTTGCCCACCTCCAACATATGTATTCAATTCCTATACAAACTGGATCCACTATTTGCTTAAACACCATTGATGGTGACAAGATTTAAATGCGTATAAAAGATTCTAAATCCGTGACCAGATATCATTCAATGTATTATGCATGTAACTTTAAAGTAATGACCGATACAACACATGAATGTAAATCAATTGGTGGAAATTGTTGGAATGGTGGAACATGTTACAAAGGATATAAACAGCCTAGGTTTACTAATGAAGAAACACTACCGCATTCTTATGTTTGTATGACTGATACAGTTAGATGTGACACTTTCTGCTGGCACCAAACATCATGCACATGGTACAAATGGGTCATGCATCCAATACGTGAACAGTGTTATAGAGTATACAACAAAGTGAGTGAAATCTGGGAGACTAGCATATATATAAGTTACAAGGGCATAACTAAGCATGTTAAGCTAAATTCCAATAACCCACAGTATAATATTGATGGTTGTGACCTCAAAGGGCTTAAAATATGCCAATAGCCCTTACATTATTCCTACATGAAAGCATTCACTTAAGAACTTAGTCAATACTGGAGCAAAAGTATATGAAACAGACGTGAGTATGTTAAACTACCCAGTAAAAAACCACTATTGGGGAATTCCAGATGTCTTTAGACAGAAATACATTTACAGCCTACACCAATGAATTATCATATCAAATGATTTCATGCAAAGGTAATTGTACTTATGATGAGCCCGCAGTAAATAGGTTAATATCGAGTGAATATAATACAGTCCCATTAAACCAAATGTTTGGGAATGGTGAGGATATTCTTAAGAGGAAAGTACCTATATATGCTTCTGCTAACCTGATCATAGGGTCTGTTGAAATAGACTCATTACAATTAGTCCCTAGTTATTGTAAGATTTCAGTTCAAAGTACTGTGGCCTGTATGACATGTAATAACAAGCCACAGGCAATACTCAAGGCTTATGATATAAGAACAGAGGGGCTGTTAGAATGTGAATCAAACTGTAGTTGGACACAAAAGGCATTAATCTCTCAGTCCCCAAGTGTCGGCAGCGTGAAAATCACAATTATTTCAATAATATTACTCGAAATTATTTACGTAAAAAGATAAATTATATTTACAGAAAAACTTTCATTTCAATTTTATAATAAAACACTATACTAAAACACTAGAAAAACCCAAAAATCGACACAATAACATTCACGCGAAAATGGCGTACGAAATGAACGTAGATTATAAATAAATATCCATAGGATAACTTGACTTTTTATTGCACTAGAGGATAGAAAATTTCATATTGATTCCATAATGCCAAACTTCTTCGTAAAAAAGTGGTCTCTAAATATAATTTTTAATGGTTTAAAGTGATGTAGGTGTGCGCGGTCGAATCCGACCGCTTGGATATTGACGGAATAGCGCCGCGTGAATGTTATTGTGTCGATTTTTGGGTTTTTCTAGTGTTTTAGTATAGTGTTTTATTATAAAATTGAAATGAAAGTTTTTCTGTAAATATAATTTATCTTTTTACGTAAATAATTTCGAGTAATATTATTGAAATAATTGTGATTTTCACGCTGCCGACATTCGCTTGGTATGTTTTGTTTTTGTTATCAAAATACAATAGTCTTTTTGTAATGAAGCAAAACCTGACTTTTATATAGAGAATTTTGTATAGATTTTATAATGTTAAACTTTTTCATAGAAAAGTAGTGTCTAAATATAAGTTTTAATGGTTTAAGTGCTACGGGTAGGTGCGATGGACTTTTTGTTGGGATTGAGGGGTTAAGCTGCAATTCTGAGCCATACTTTATAACCTTAGAAGATATGTCTAGCAGATGCATGATAAATATTATTAGGAACAAATCAGACTATCTTGATTGATTTCCAATTCGTATTTGAAGGATCATTATCATTAATGTGTGGTTCATGTACTGTAGCAATTTAGATCGGGTCCATCCATATAGTCGATATATAGTTAGGTGAGTAAAGAAGAAAAAAACCAAGGACGCTCCTATTTTATAACAGCCGACACTGATGTGGACATAACTCGAGCTGTATATTTAAAAAAAAAACTTAATAAAAAGTAAATACAGACATCTAAAAATTAAAAATAATAACATAATTTCCACACAATAGCTTCTGAAGTCTTTGCTTTGCTTTTACCTTTTTCTAGGTGGCTGAACTCCTTGTTTGTCCAGGAGTCCGTCTGGATATGCGACTTCCTCTTACCTATAATAGGTATATAGCAGTGCTCACCTTACTGCTTTTCGGTCTGAAGAGTATAGCGAATTAATTTTATTAAAGGCTGTAAGGCATTCTAAATTAGTTCTCAGAGGTGAAAACGCATATATAGCCTTCTTTTTGAGAATGTGGTTACAGGTGTCTATGGCTATTAAAATTAGTTATTCACGTAAACATAAGAAATAAAAAATACCACTTAAATAAAAAGCTACTACGTGGGAATTAATCTTTATAGTTTTCTGTATCAAATTTTAATTTTTTCAACATTTTGAGGAGACTAAACTATACCACGAGCTTAAGTTAACAACTAGATTATTATCTAAATTGACAAAGCAATAATTCAATTTAATAAGCAATAGAAAATATTATTTCCTATAATTAATATCGACATCAATTTTATCCTACGAAATCATGTAAAGCGATATATCGATATTTTTTTCACTTGTATTTATATGTCATGCCGCCATAGAAATATACATACACATACTGTTATGTTCTTCGAGAGTATATTGGAGAATTTATAAGTATTATTTAATACCACAAATAGACTTTTTTTACATTTTATACTGACATTGAGGAGACTAAACTATATCACGAGCTTAATTTAACAACTAGATTATTATCTAAATTGACAAAGCAATAATTCAATTTAATAAGCAATAGAAAATATTATTTCCTATAATTAATATCGACATTAATTTTATCCTACGAAATCATGCAAAGCGATATATCGATACTTTTTTCACTTGTATTTATATGTCATGCCGCCATAGAAATATACATACATTCTTATAGAGTATCTTGAAGAACGTTACCTTCCTTTTTCAGTTTTCCTTCCTTTGGCAGTCATTTATAAGTATTATTTAATAACACAAATACTTTTTTTTACATTTTATACTGACAGAAATGGTGATCGAATAAAACTATTTTTACGGATTTTATCGTGTTTAATTGTTTATACCGACACGAATGGTGATCGAATAAAACTATTTTTAGTTCGTTTTTTTTTTTTTTAATTCGTTTGCTTGTTTTAAATCCCGACGTTTCATGGACTGACAACGTCGGAAATTAAAAATAATTAAATTAAACGCGATAAAATCTTCAAAAAATAATTTTATTTAATGCGTAATGTTCATATTGTCTTATATATTTTGTTGTTGTGTTGGTGTTTGTGTTACAGTACGTTTTCACTGAGAAACATCCAACACGTAACGTTTAGAAAACAAATCGCATAAAATAAATCACACTATGGAGTACCTTTTGACTTTTTGTGTGGCCATACTTGAATAAAAACTCAAAAATAAATATGAAAAGTGCCTAAATACTTATAAGAGAAAAATGCTTTTAGTTAAGGTAAGGCGCGCGTCAGCTGTAGCGCGCGAGCTGAGTGACAACTTCACCGAATTATCCCTTTTTATAGAAGAGGGGGCAAACGAGCATGCGGCTCACCTGATGTTAAGTGACTACCGCCGCCCATGATCAACCGCAACACCAGGGGAATTGCAGATGCGTTGGCCTCGACCTTTAAATTACACTCTTGTAGGCGGTCAGGCAGCGTGGGTATATTTTTATACCTAAAACGCGGAGTGAGATAAGTCTGGTTATATATTGCGGCAAAGCTTAAGGTGACTATATTACCTCACGTACCTTAATTTTAGCTATGTTCGATACTGTACATACTATATGAAAAGAAATACATAAAACAATTGAGATAACAAACACAGGTTCAAATTTTTCTCATTCACAGTCTCTTTAGCTTGGTTAATTTTTCTGAAAGACTACTACGTCTTACGTGCAACGAATGTACCGCCTTCATGTGCTGCTGGACGTCTCTGAATTTCCTGAACTCCATGTTGCATAAAGGACAGTCTGCTTCGATCTTCCTCTCTTGGTGTTCCAACCACATATGGTCCCATTTGTCTTTCAAGCTCCTGAACCTCTTCTTGCATATCATACATACAAAAGACGAGAATCCGCGCATATGTTTAGCCTTAATGTGCTTTTTTAACTTCGATTCGGTACAAAACGACATGTCACAATGTATGCAATGGGAGAGCGGGCGTGATTCGTGCATCTGAAATCAAAGACACATATTTTAATATTTCAAATATGTCTTTTAGACAAAACATGTTCAATAGCGCTGGGATTACTAGAGTTGAGTTGGAAACCTATTTGTCGAGGTAAAGTTGGACAAAAATATCGTAATTATGCACTATTTTGACGCCCGGTAATCAATATCTACTTCTTTAAATAGTATACAGGGTTATTTTGCAACAACCGGCCAAATTTGCAGAGAAGGTTCAGAATAAGTGATATAGGCAAATAGTGAAGAAAAATTAATTAAAAAAATCTCAAACATTCTGTCCTTTTTATCTTTTTAATTCGAAATACGTGGTTAATGGTTATGCATTATTTAACCGATTTTACTGTACGCGCACACATTCGTAAGGGTCGATCGGTAGGCAAAAAACGTTGTAATCCTTTCAATTTGGGATTATTTCAAATAAAATTAGAATCCTTATTTACTCGCATTTTTAAAAACTGCAAAAATTATTAATACATTTGAACTTAAGTTTAAAATTTGGCTGCTCTTTGGAAAATAAACCTGTATGCTGGGAAAAAATATACGCATACATGAAATACTCAATAAAATCCTTAATCGAATAGATTTTTAACACCATAAAAATCGAGATATGATAAAATCGCCGTAAAAAGTTAGAAGTTCGAGTTCTCGATTTTTAGGCGATAACCATATTATATTCTTCAATGATGTGAAAGACTGTGGCAGCGCTGTCGTCAGGCCACAAGCGAAACACACCTAATCCTAAATCATGCAATCAATGTTCCGAGTTCATCACTAAAGCATGTTAAAGAACATTGAGCTATTATGTACTACGTACTAGAGGAGACACCGCATTCAGCTACTCTGTTCCACTCAACTGCGGTTCATGCACTGCACTTTAATCAGTCACTCGCTAAGCGCTTGTAGAGTTGTCACGTGTTGTGTTGATTTAAAAAAATCTCTTGATAAAAATATGCCGTCTTGTGTACTTAGATATTGCACAAATAATTCAAGAAATGTCAGTTAAAACCAAGGAATTACTTTTCATCGGTTAATAAGATACTTATTCAATAAAAAAGTATTATAAATTAATAATAAAACAAATTATTCCTAAGACGCTATCTCGTGTCACTGAATATAGATTATGAAATTAATATGTTCAGATGCGACATTTCCGTGGGTACTTAAGTATAGGACGAATATATTATTATACACATTTTTTTTATAGAAACATATATAAGTTATTATGATTTGGCAAAAATTTCCATGTTTAAATCCGCTTATTATTCTTTTATTTTATTTTTAAGTTTCCACATCAAAGTCAAAGTGGAATAAATTCGTCCATTTTTAACTCTCGCGTGCCCAGCATTTATGAACGATTATTTACAACATTTATGATTCTAATTTAAATAAATATATTTGTAATTTAAATTTTATGTTAATAAGTTTTGTTAAACATACATTTAGTACGTTTTTTTATATTTGACATAGATACCTTTTAAAATATTCAGATAAAAATATCATTAAAATGTAATTCTGACATAATATTATGTAATATTATATTAAATTAGCACATATACAAAATAAAAAACAATTTAAAAAATTGTACTCGATATAATTAACAATACAATATAAATAAACAATTATTACATACTGACCATTCTACTTACGTATAATCTATAATAACAAAAACTGACCGCGCAAGCGCAATGCGCGTTTATACCAACTGCGCATGCGCGACTCTACTATTACCGCGCATGCGCGAAGACATACGAGTAGTGCACAATTTTTGTTTGGAATAGCTTCTCTAGTACGTAGTACATTATAACTCAATGTTAAAGAATTAGATTTTTAATCGGCTACATTTTAATTTACATCCTTTAAATACTGATAATAAGCAAAAATATTTCAAATAAAGTTGATAAGCAAAATAAGTTGATAATAACGGAGCAATGATCAACGCAAGTCAATATGGAGCGAATCAAATTAAAAATCAAGCAAATTTTTTTTTTAATAGAATACGAGTGACAAACGAGAACATAGTCCACCTGATGGTAAGTGAATACTGTGGTCGCTAGACATCTACAGGAGACGGCCCGAAATTGTATGAAACGTAGGCCTGGTTTTGTACAAGTAGAGAAATAAATTAAAATAATATACTATACCACTTTTGGTCATTCAAATCCACGAATTTGCTTTATTTCAGTGGTTTTACCAAAAACTGCAACACTAATGGCGAATTGATGTTTTAACGTTAGCTGTCGACTGTCATGAGGTTATTGATCAATTTATTGACAATTCTGAAATGCCGTGTTATTCCTATCACCGATAGCCTATCAGGTAGATTTATTATGTACTAGGCTGCACTAAAAGTATCGGGAATGGAATATTTCCACTGTTCCTGTCATATTAAAATTTTTTTAATTGAAAACTCCTTGGTTTTAAAAATCGAATACCATTTATTTAATTAAAAAAAGATTCTCGGTCTTGTCAAACTTGTTTAGTCGTTGAGAAAATGGAATTGACTCGAGAGAATTCAAGAGCGATGATTTATTATGACTTTCGAAGTCGTTTAACACAAAAACAGTGTGTTGACCGGATGATTTCTGCATTTGGTGATGAAGCCCCATCCAAAACCACAATTTATCGCTGGTTTGCTGAATTTCAACGTGGACGTGTCAAGCTCAGTGATGATCCCCGTCAAGGTTGTCCAAAAACTGCAGTCACCCAAAAAACGTTGATGCTGTGCGTAAGCTGATTGAGGAAGATCGACATGTGACATACCGCGAAATTCAGGCAACTTTAGACATTGGCATGAGTCAAATACAAATAATCTTGCATGAACAATTAGGTGTAAAAAAGTTGTTTTCCCGATGGATACCGCATTCGCTCTTTAAAGAGCAAAAAGCGGCTCGCGTTACTTGGTGCGTCAGAGCTCTCGAAAGATTCCACGCAGGATCCTCAAATGCTGTATACAACATCGTATCAGGTGACGAATCTTGGATATATGCGTACGAACCCGAAACAAAAAACCAGTCATGAGTTTGGGTGTTCGAAAATGAGTTAAAGCCAACAAAAATTGTTCGTTCACGGAGTATTGCAAAAAAAATGGTGGTCACGTTTGTCTCCAAAACCGGCCATATTACGACTATTCCTCTTGAGGGACAAAGAACGGTTAATGCAGAATGGTATGCTAGCATTTTTTTTACCACAGGTCGTTTCTGAACTCCGTAAAGAGAACTGCAACCGCCGCATCACCCTCCATGACGACAATGCGAGTTCTCACACCGCACACAGAACAAACGTTTTTAGAGTAAGAAAACATAGAATTATTAGACCATCTGCCATACAGCCCCGACCTAAGCCCTAACGATTTCTATAGTTTCCCTAAAATAAAGAATAAATTGCGTGGACAGAGATTTTCATCACCTGAAGAAGCTGTGGACGCCTACAAAACGGCCATTTCGGAGACCCCAACTTCCGAATGGAATGGTTGCTTCAATGATATGGTTGGTTCCATCGTATGGAAAAATGTGTCACATTTCGCGGAGAATACTTCGAAAAGCAATAAATACATTTTTAAATAATAATGTTGTGTCACTTCATTGATTCCCGAAATTTTCAGTGCCGCCCTCGTACAATGGCTAAAATATCTCGAAACTGGGGTAGTTGCTATTTTTATCTTGGAATAAGAAACGTTCTTGTTGATTTTTACATATTAATATCAATGCAATTCAGGAGCTCGGAATAAACAAAAAAATATCACACTACCTAGATAATTTCATGACTTAAGTCATTTGTCAGACATGATATTTGACATATTTTTATGACGCCATCTTGTAAAATCACCAAAAATTGGGTTTGCATTTTTATATTTAGCAAGTTATTTAGTTCGATTTATTCTCTCATTTTATTTTTAATAAAATCCCAGAATTTTTCGCTTTTTTCCCGTCCGACCGTCTCCTTTGTCCTAGCTTAAGAATCAAAATGCAGATGCGTTGTCACCCCTGAGGACTAATATGGACTGCCTTGTTTTCAGTGAAAAGGGTCTTCGGTTATCTACAGTCACCACACAAAACACAGCAGCATTAATCTGCTATTTTGCGCTAGTATTCTGTGAGAGCGCGGTATTATTCCGGTTAAGCCGACCCATTCGTACTACAACCAAAACTGTTCTGCATTTTGGTTCTTAATTGAGGATAAATGCAGATGTCTATAGGCCACAGCATCCACTTACCATCAGGTGGACTGCGTGCTCGTTTGTCACCCTTATTATATATAAAAACATATGCGCAGTTCACACGTGATAAAGTGAAATCTTCAAAATAAATGAAATATAAAATCGGCAAATAATTAACCTAATATGACAATTTTCAACCACACGTACGGCATAAAATATAAGATATTTTTTTTAGCTAATAAATGTTATGGTTCTTATTTATAGATACGTAGAGCTTTAATTTAAGTGTAATAAAGTAATAAATGAAAAGAATATTTTCTTTCAAGTAAAATTGCTTTGTAAAAGTGACGTCCATTTCAATCTACAAGTAAAGTAATTTATCGATCAAAAATTGATTGACTCTCAAGGTGGAACATAAACGCTAAATGGCCTAAATACGACTAATTTAATATTATATTCTATCTAATTCTCTCGCCGGCTAAATCCTATGGTAATGCTTTTGATGTTTTGATCTACTTTCGAATCACAACGAACCTAAAGAAGTGTTCACATCAAAACATGCCTTACATTCTTCTCTTTTCATAGTGCTCGTGTTGTAAACATCGATATAAATGACAAGATGTGGTCGTGTGAACAAAAATTTTTCACGGTTTAAGCATAGAATAAATCAGCGCCATCTGTTAAATACTCATGAACTACCCCACGGAACTGTTTATGATTTTGGTTTTACCCTAGAATCTGTAGAAATACTCCCTGAGTTATCGTAAAAAGATTAAAATAGCCTTATTTATTGCACCTAATTTTATATATTTTAAAGAACATCGTTGCAAGATTTGAATATCATTTCACGATTAAAAATCTTGAGTTTTGTGACGAAGAAGACGTTTTCATTTTCAAATTATTACCTACTTAGTCTCATGTGAATAACGAATATGTAATTAAGTGAAATGTTATACCATTATTCCGATAACAGAATGAAAAACTTTTTCATTCTACACTTTTCTTTTCTTTATTATATATTCTATATTATAGGGTCACCTATTGGCCCTTTTGGCTCTTCGATAAATCTTTAAAATAAGATTACATTGGGTGGGTATAAATACAGGGTTAGTTGAAGTTCGATTTTATCCCAAATTATCCAAAACCCTGAAAACTTGAAGAAACGCCTAAAGCCCTACGGATTTTAGGAAATTTACCCTAAAATAGTGCAAAATATCTAAAAGTGGAAACACTGCATGGACGCACGGCAAACATTGGTGCTCCATAAACATTTTCGCACCAATGAGTCGGTGCCATTTTGTTTGTTCAATGACCCGGTCCATATGCAGTAGTATAATAAGTCTATGGTTGTAAATAATCATTTACATTGGTTCATAATCGACGAACATACCGTGTAACGTACATACATGTAAAAACATACAGTCGAATTGCAACCAATTGTTTTTAAAAGTCACCTGAAAATACATACCTGCAAATGCTTAATTAGGCACACCTTCGAGCGAAATTTCCCACCGCACTTGTCACAGATAAATGAATAAAGATTGTGCACTTTCATGTGTTTAGAACAGTTGCTGGAGTCACTGAAGGTTTTGGTGCAAAGTTGGCATTTATATATGGCCATGGAAGCGTGTTTCCTCATGTGCTCCTTATATTGAGTTGGATGGTACTGGTCAACACCGCAGAGCTGGCATAGTAACTGGTTGTTATTTTTTACTTTAGACCTTAACGCTTGGAGGAGAAGGTGCATAATCAAATGTCGCTTGCATTCGTTTCTTCTAGCAAAGGTTTTGTTACAGACAATGCAACTCCTCACCATATTCATTTTTTCCTTTATTAGGAGCATATCTGAAAAGCATATACAGTGTGTTAGTGTAAACACCGTTATCCTTGAAACCAGTGGTTTGGTTATGGTTTGGTTACAATTATAGAACGTAAATTCAATGAAAAATAACAACCTTTTTTTTTAGTAAAAATTCAATTTTTCCTTAATTCCTCAAGTTTTTCCTGTCCTAAGCCAGGATGAAAGTATGAAGGAAAAGTTACATCACAGGTTATGTGTACCTATTGTGTTTTTATTGGAATGTTGTGTAGGTAGCAAGCGCGGGCGGTGATCTTTACAGTGATTACGTCACTCGGGCACATAGGGTATCCATGAATTTACAGACGGTGACGGACAGAAACTTTTTAAATTTTATGAAAGAAAATAGCGTTCTTTTTTTTTAAATTCGGGTAAATATTTTTATATTAAAGCCAACTACCTATGGTTTTAGTGACAACGGTGAAACGGTTACACCTACACCTTGTATATTATATACACCGACACACACAAGAGTCTTTGTGTAATAAGAAAATTAAACATCAAAATTAAGTGAAGGATATAGATTAACTCAAATTAAAAATTCGACAAACCCCTAAATACTAAAAAGCTGATGATCTTCAAGCAGCTGAACAGTTGAGAACTTTTCTTGAATCATAGCTAAGGACACCTTCGGCCATGAAGGTTAGACAACAGGAGAACGATCGCTACGTATTAAAGCATAGCCCGCCTGTCTGAAAATTGTAGAATGTGTAGCGACGCTGACGTCGGTGAGTACTGACTGCGAAGTTAGCTGTTTATGAGTACAAGTAGATGAAGTTAGTGGAATAATGTATTTTCTCCGCGGCATTGGTGATAAAATTTTCACGCTCCGTAATTTTGTAATTTTTAACAAAAAGAAACATTAAAAAAATGGAGAAATATTTTATTGTACGTGGATGTGCAAGTGGTTTAGCATCTGATCGGAAAAATAAACTGAAAATGACTTTTATTGAGCGAACTTAGCAATCGCAGAGCCTCATTTATGGTGTCCACATTTCTGGGACACTATTTTCTACGGCGATCGTTCTCCTGTTCTCTTCGGCCTAGTCACATTCTAACCATAAACAATTAAGTCAAATTCAGTTCGTTCGTTTGACCGACATACACACATATATAGACGTTCAATCTTGTTTTCGTCGGGGATTAAAAAGGAGTTATTATAAGTAAATAAAGGGACAATACCTATGACTTTTCTTATAAGTTCAGAGTTCATTTCCGATTCGTCATCACTATCCTCATTATACTGTATCTCTACCGTTTCTGTTTCTTTGTCAGTTTTCATATTCAAATGCAAATCCCAGTGACTGAAGATTTGTCCTGATTTAATCATTTCCATGCATTCAATACACTGAAGGATATCATTCTTTTGTGAAGGTGATATATCCATGTTTTGTACATCTTGCGACTTCATGTAGAAGTTTCTTAAGTGTAACTTTATATGTGAGCACAACTTCGAGACCTCGTTAAACTGCTGTTTACAAGTGGGACATGTTAAATATTTGTAATTATGCCGTGTTAAATGGAGCACGTAAAGTTTTAGAGTCGGAAAGACAGTACTACAAGTTGAACAATAAAAAGACATAGCAACGCAACTCGAAGTTATGTGTTCAATATATTCATTGTAGCACCCTCGAAATGGACACTTTTTACATGAATAGAAGATTTCAACGTTTACAATAGACACATCACGTTTCTCTTGAATAGGTTCTCCGGAATCCCCCTTATCCGATATGAGTTCTTCTGCCGTAACAATATTACGTTTTAAGTTTTCGGTACATTTCTTCTTTGCTAGCTGCTTATTTTCGCCACACGATAATGCAGCATCACATACTGGATCTTTCATCCCGATTTTATTAACCTGGTCATATTGTACTACTTCTGGATAAACCATAAGTATATCATCTATTGGTTCTTCTTTCACTTCAGTTTTATGATTCAAATAGAATTCTACGTCTTGTGGATATGATGCATTTGAAATATAACTTGAATGCGACATTATTATTTCGTCTTCTCGCTCTTCTTTCACATCGGGACCACGATGCCCATTAAATTCTGCATTTTGTAGACATAAAACATCTACTGGTTCTACTTTTACTTCTATACTATGTCTCAAACTGTTATCTTTGTCATGTAGGTATGATGCATATGTGCCATTGCCCAGACTCGACTTTATATTATCATGTTTTAGTTTCTTTTTCACATTAGTTCCTAGCTCCGTATTGCGATCCTCGTTCTGTGGACATGTCACATTATCTTCCTTTTTTATTTTGGCAATAATAGATTGACCTGAATGAGATTCTTTCACCACATTATTAGTTTCTATTACAGAATTATTTTTTGCAGTTAAAGTGTCAACTTTTTCGTTATGTTCTGGATGTGCTTCTATTGCGCCATCTTTTCGGCATGAAATATTTGCATCATCGTTTGGTTCTTCTTTCACTGTCGTATTATGATTTGTATTAGATTTTTCTCTTTCTTTAGGATTAATAATTTTGACATTGTTTTCCACAAATTCTTTAGAGTTCTCATTCTCGTTGTCGTCTTCTGAATCTGCTATTATTGTAACTTCATTAGAGACGTTTAAAAGAATAAGGTCATCATCATCATCATCATCATACTGATTATCGACCAAAGGTTCTTCTGTTTCCTTTAGCAAGAACCTCTGATAGCAATTTGATGCTTTGAAAACTTTAGATATGGCTGCCTCCATTTCAACATCTTTTTGTATTTCTGCGTCTAATTGTGCTTGCAGTGTATATATATCACATACTTCACTTTTATTTGGAACAACTGGCAAAGACCCACCATCATCTAAGATTATAATGTCGTCATCGACTTCATTGGAATTACTTCCATCATCTTCCAATCCACTCATAAAAACTTCTAAATCTTTCTCTGCAAATAAAAGTAAGAAAGATTGTTATAAAACACCCAAAAAATAATAAGATAAATAAGAGTAGATTTTTTAAGAATGTGAAATATCAAATTAATAAAAAATCTACTCTTAAAGATCTTTCATATGATTCAAAATACGATATATTTTTTCCTGGCACTTTATGTCCGCAATAAGCCACCATGTCGGATTTTGTGTGACGTCATATAGCCTATAAATCGCTATAGAAAACGACGCTTCATCATATTTTGACAAATGAGGTACATAGTTTAACAGATCTGAGGGAACAGATTTACTTACATAAATACATACATTTTCTGCCAAAAATTATAACTTAAAATATATTAGCTTTGCCATAGTCAAGTTAATATTAAAAATATTTATATTCAATCTAAATAGTCAAATCTAAATAAAAATCTAAGTAAATAAGTAAAAGTCTTACATAGAGGTAAATTTTTTTTTATAGGATAGGGTAACAAACGAGCACCCAGTCCACCTGATGGTAAGTGGTTGCTATGGCCCATAGACATCTACATCTATCCTCGATTACGAATCAAAATGCAGATGCGTTATCACACGTGAGGACTAAGATGGAATGCCTCATTTCCAGTAAAAAGGGTCTCCGGTTCTCTACACTCACCATACGTAACACAGCAGCATTAAGCTAGTAGCTTAGCTACTATTTTACGCTGGTATCCTGTGAGAGCGTGGTCCTTCCCTGGTCGAGCCGACCCATTCGTGCTACAACTATACTACTAATATATCTGCAGCATCGCTCTACCACGTAAAATGTTTCATGTGTACCGTAAGTTACACCACAGAAATTGATATAAATTTAAATGTCGTAGACTACGGTGCATGGTGCAGCAGCAGGTAAGTTTAGGGAACCAGAGACCTATAATACTGCAAACAAGGCTTTTCACCATAGTCTTCAGGGTTGACAATGCATTTAATTTTTAATTTAGTTGGGGATAAATGTTCAGCAGTGGACTTTTATAACCCATTTATTTTATCAACTTTTCCATTTCACAAAAAAAAACTTGGATCACTCTTACGTTATCTATCTGTTTATGAAGTTTTATCAGAATTTGTTAAGCCATTTTGAAGATTAATCCGGACAGTCAGACAGACAATTTTTTACTAATGGATATTCTTGTCCATACGAATAACCCCCTGAGCATGACAAAAGTCAGCTACTTCAATAACACAGACAGACATTACAAATTTGTTTATATGTATTGAAGTGTTCATAACATTATTGACTATATTATATTGACTGCCTCGTTGGTCTAGTGGTTGTAGTAGTGCGACTGCTGACCATGAGGTCCTGGGTTCGAATCCCGGGTCGGACTAAAAAATTAATTATTGAGTTTTTTCATCAAGAAATTCTCAGTCTCTGTCTCACCACCGTGCCTCGGAAAGCACGTAAAGCCGTTGGTCCTGCGCCTGATCTCTCCCCGGTTGTGTCGATTTACCGTTCCATCGGATTATTAGAGTGAGGTAATAGAGAGTGCACTTGTGCATGCGCATACACTTGAGCACTATAATCCTGTCCTGCGCCGATGGCTAGTCTCCGTTGAGGCAGGCCGCCGTGGCCGAAATTCGGTCTGGAGGACATTATTATTATTATTACATTATTTTAAACAATATAATGAATTCACATTTATATACATTATCATTACCATTAACATGTTTATCGATTAACATTACATGTTGTAGTTATAACGCTATATTTGGTTGGCATCAGTAATTTTATGTGCCAGTGCGTGTTACCTACGGAACCGAGACGTGGTCCTTCACTGCTGGCCGTATGAGGACGCTCAAAGTCGCTCAGCGACCTATGGAGAGGGCTATGTTCGGAGTTTCTCTGCGTGATAAACTTAGAAATGACGATATCCGCAGTAGAACCAGAGTAACCGACATAGCCCAACGGATTAGTAAGCTGAAGTGGCAATGGGCCGGACATATAGCTCGAAGAACCGACAACCGTTGGGGAAAAAAGGTTCTCGAGTGGCAGCCTCGTACCGGTAGGCGAAGTGTAGGGCGACCCCACACTAGATGAAGTGACGACCTGGTAAGATATATGTAAGAAGTCGATAGATGCAGCTGGCTCAGGACCGTGCTTTGTGGCATACCTTAAGGGAGGCCTATGTTCAGCAGTGGACTTGTGAAGGGCTGTAATGATGATGATGATGAGTATTTTTTTTTGTTGGCATTATTTTTTTGCTAGCATTTTAATTTTTTTGTTGGCATAGGTCTATTTTACTAGCACTTAAAGGCCCGGTATAAACTTAAAACTCACCAGGAATATTAAGAACTGTTTCCGAGTGAACAATCTCTCCAGTAATGCATTTCGTAGGTAATAACATCTGCAAACAAACACAATACATAAAAAATATGTTAGCAAATAAACGAAAGAACAATAATATAATAAAACATTTGTTTTTGACAATATTAAGTGTCAAGTTAACTTCAAGCTCTCCAAAATAGAAAGTGCAGCCATACAACTAATTGTTTACGCGGGGGTAAGAATATGTTATGGAGGACTAGCACCAACTAAAACCATATGGTGTTCCACTTTCGCCGCATAATGGCAGGGTCTCGGGAACGCTTTCGCTTACATCTTCAGCACCACCAATACCGGTCACCCCACAGCAGCCTCTACTCGGTAGAGAACAACTTCTCCTCCGTGTTCAGGTGTGGTGCACTAGATCACTAGGTGCACCTTCCCCCTCAGTCTCTAAATTCACGGAGAGAAAATGAGTGAATTGATCAAAGTTCCATACATTCTGACATTTTATTACAGGAAATGGAAAAATGTGACAAAGGGGAAATTGTGATGTTTATGGACATGGATTGTAAGTACACAACAACAGTACGCACAGGTCGCGTATAGTTTCAATTTGTTATGAGCATAACTATTTTTAGAAACTATACATGGTTATTAGGCTTTTATCGCGTACACTTTCCAATAAAGTACGCTAAAACTTTGAGCGAAAAACATACAAAACTAGTGAAAAACATACATCGAGCATAAACGCGATAGAGTAAATGTTATTAATGTGTAGATAGTATTTATATGTTATACAAAATAACACTAATATTATAATTAAACATATAATTTACCTTTTCGCCTGACAATTCCGTGATAAAATAAAAAAATAAAAGGAAATATACTATGTAGATTATATAACATATATTGACTAATATTGACCCTTGAAGTTACTTCTGTAACAGCTTCGGCGCTGCGGGAAATGCAGCCCCTTCGCCCCTGCGTAGCAAATCGAAGTCACCCATGCTCACCTCCGCAGCTTCGGCTTATTGGTCACCTTCGGCGACCAGCCTCAGCCGCTACGGCTCGCACGAGTACCTGCAATTTGCTACGGCAGGCGGGGGCTGCTTTCCCTCCGCGCCTACGGCTTTACAAAACCACTGTAGGGGTAGGGCAGACATGACTAGGCAGATATGACCATTATACAATATTTATTACCATGATAAAATAATAAAACCAAATACTTAAATTATCATAGAGTTTTACATACTTCCCATGGTATAGTGCCGAGAACGCTGCGTTTCCACGCTGAATGGCTATACTTAGCTTTTTTACATGGAGAGAACCATCCCTCTTATCATGAGTAGCGACCACAAGTGGCAGATAGTTCAGCCGTATTCGATGCTGCCCCGGATTTAAATGAGGTACCCCTGAGATGAGAGTTGAAAAAGTAGCAAACCACGCTAGGGTTTCACTTCTCTCAGAAGGAACTCCGAAGGAGTCGGGGCGTGCTAATCCAGTTTTAGAATATGTCGAAATAATTCGACCAATCATCTAATTAGCAGTGTTTTCGCGATCACCATAGATTTTTTCAGAAAATTCGGTTTAAATAATATTATGCTATGACATGTATGAAGTAAAAGTAAAAAAAGTTACAGCCTATATACGTCCCACTGCTGGGCACAGGCCTCCTCTCATTTTCTGAGAGGGTTTTAGGGCAAGGAATAGTCCGCCGCGCTGCCCCAATGCGTGTTGGCGAACTTCACATGTCTTCGAAATATTTTTTTTCTTATTTCTCAGACATGCATATTTCCTCACGATGTTTTCCTTCACCGCAGAGCACGTGGTAAATCAGCACTTAAAATTGAAATTAACAATTTCATTGGTGCCGGCGGGGATCGAACCCGGTTTGCTCGCGTACTGTGAAATTTACAGCGAGCGCTAACCATCTGAGCTACCACGGCACTAACTATGTATAAAGTACTTACACATAATTTTATTTAATTATGACAATAAATGTCGTAAAAAAGTATGTGTCAAATTGACAATTAATTGAATTTCTTGTTGAAGGTAATTGGACATATTTATGAAGGTTAATCCTATACTATTAAACGAGCAATTCTTGTATATATATATATATATATATATATATATATATATATATATATAATCGGGATCTCGGAAACGGCTCCAACGATTTTCATAAAATTTAGTGTCCAGGGACTTTCGGGGATAATAAATCGATCTAGCTAGGATTTATTTTTAGAAAATGTCTTTTTGTCCGTGTTTTTAGGCAATGAAAAACTGCTACAATATCGTTAGAATAAGAAGGTAAATTTTGACAGTTTGTTAATGATTATAAATAGCTTAATTAATTGGTATAATGGTCGGTCACAGAATCTTAAAACCCCGGTTCAAGCCCAGACCGACCGACCGACTTTTTTTAATTTTTTTTTTCATGTTCCTTTCTTTTTTGAGAAAATCTATTTTTTCGAGCCCTTTTTTTAGTATTTTTTAAAAACACGAAAATTTAAATTAAAATAATTGCGCTCATGATTTTTTATTCAAATAACCAGTTCCGTTTTCTCTGTTATGTCGCTAAGATCAAAAAATATTATTTATATTTCATCAGTATGTAATTTGTATCTAAATATAATTTCCAAAACACACGAATTAAAAAAAAATCGAGCGAAAAATACCGAGCAAAGCTCGGTCAACCAGGTACTAAGATTTAAGTGCCTTTATAATAAAAATACTACTTTTATAATAATAATAATTTTGTCTCTCACAAAGGACTTCATTATTTTAACAGTTACCTTCAAATTGCCATAAAGTAATAACTACATGATTAGTTGATAACTAATTGTTGCATATTTTTTTAATATGTCATTTACTTAAACTTAACTTAAATTTCTGAGCTTGTATACTTTACTAATATTTGTTACGCGGGTAATCCTAAATGTATATAATGTCAGAACATGTTAGTTCTAGCCTTGTATAATCTCTTTACTAATCTACTGAATCAGCGTTAGAAAGTATACGCAACTAGTACGTACAAATCGTGTATATTTTCTGAAAATTTTATTTGCTACACAATCTGAAAACATACAGTGTAAGAACACTATTAATGCTTGCTATCCTTGTATACTTTCAATAATAATAATGTCCTCCAGCCCGAATTTCGGCCACAGCGGCCTGCCTCAACGGCAGCTAGCCATCGGCGCAGGACAGGATTATAGTGCCCAAGTGTATGCGCAAGCACAGGTGCACTCCCTATTGCCTCACTCTCATAATCCGATGGGACGGTAAATCGACACGACCGGGAGAAAGATCAGGCGCAGGACCAACGGCTTTACGTGCTTTAGGCACGGAGGTGAGACACCGCCAACTTCCTGACCCCGGGCAGCTACTGAGAATTTCTTGACAGAAAACTCAATAATTGATTTTTGGTCCGACCCGGTATTCGAACCCAGGACCTCACGATCAGCAGTCGCACTACTACAACCACTAGACCAACGAGGCAGTTATATACTTTCAATATACCTTTATGGACCTAATGCAGTGTCGTTAAGAATTCAAAGTAGGTTCAAGCGTTTTCAGTCCAGGAATTTTGATGTTAAAGATGCAGACTGCTCTAGTCGCCCGGATAAAGTCTCATACGGATAAAGTCAATACCATTTTTGAAAATTGGAGCAATATTGATATATTAAGTAGTTACATAGCCGAGGAATTGAAGAATGATCGCAAAACCGTTTTGACCCATTTAAAAAAGTCTGGCTACCTATACAAAAATTGTCGATATTTGGGTTACCACATGAGCTCACTAAAAGAAACCTAACGAATCTCATTTGCGTTCAGAATGGAAATGTAATGAAACTGAACCACTTTTGTAAAGATTTCACTGGTAATGAAAAGTGGATCACCTATGACAAGAATGTGCGAAAAAGATCATGGTCAAAGGGTAGTCAAGCTTCACAGACTGTAGCGAAACCTAGATTAAGACGCAATAAGTTGATGCCGTGTGTATGGTGCGATTGGAAGGGCTTTATAATAAACATATTATAAGCTTTTACCGCTGGGAAAAACCATCAATTCGGATTTCTATTGCCAACAACTAATGAGACTCAAGCAAGAAATTGAGAGAAAACGGTCAGAATTGATCAACAGAAAAGGAGGCATTTCATCATGATAACATCAGACCACACACATCTTTGGTCACTTAGCAAAAATTGAGATCTTGGTTGAGAAGTGTTAATGCATCCACCATATAGTCCTGCCTCGCACCCAAAGATTTTTACCTGTTTTGATCTCTTCAGAATTCTTTGTTTGTTTGTTAGGTTAACATCTATAGAGGACTGTCAAAACTACTTCACACACTTACTGTCACATTTTTTTAAAATTTCTACAGCAACGGGACTATGTCACTACCTACAAGATGGCAACAAGATTTCGAACAAAACAGCACACAGTATATTATAATTAAAAGTAATTTAACTTTGAAAAAAAAATTGCTTGAATTTGTATGTAAAAAGGTGTGATCAAAGGACAAGTCTTATATAATGCAGTAACTGGGTTTCATCCTAACCCATAGGAAACAATTACAATAATAGAAGTGGTTTCCAGTCTGGTTGTTATGATATGTTTGTCCGGAACTGCACACGAGCTCACTTCTGATCTCATCAGTTCTACCTTACATTAAACACTGTTACCGTTACAGCCTATTAGAAGTCGACAGCTGAACACAGGCCTCCCCCATAACTTGCTTCATAGAGGGGATATTTATACTCATAGAGGAGATTTGCTATAGTTGCCACGCTTGGCAGGAGCATTGGCCACCACAGTTTTTTATTTTTAGTTTTTATTTAGAAGATGCTGCCATAGTATAAATAAAAAGACCAAGTAGGTTATTTCCGGCCCAATCCGCGATATAATTACCTACTGTCTCAGGGTTGTCACTGTCACCAAATCATTAGTTTAAAGCCCGGCCCTTGCCAAAGATAATACATCTCTGTATAACTAATTCAGTGATCATTAGCCGATAAAGTTCAACAATGGTTTTCATAACAAATACAGAAATGTATTAAGATTCAGAGCAGTATTATTTATAAAAAAAGGGATAAAATAAAACCGGCGGGGCGGTGTGGGCGCGACTCTCCACGCTTCGTCGGATTAGGTTGTCGCCCAAACTGCTAACAAATATTTATAGACTAAGAGCTCGTGTTTTAATTATTTAGTTAGTATATACTAGTTACTTTTTATTTTTAATAGCCATAATATAGTATTTGTACACATAAAGGACCATATTAATTTTTAATCAAATTAGCTACAGAAAAATACTTTATTCGGTTTCGACTATTACGAAACGCCTTGTTATTAAACTTTAATGTGTAATATATCCGCATCCTTACAAATAACTTTTGTGACGCGCGAACCTCGTGCGGTGTTAGCCCCGACTGGCACGCTGAGAAACACTTCGAGATTGTGTTTAAGTGTGCGTGCGGCGCCTCATAGATACTATGGCGCACACATGCAAGCCGCGCGCAGTGCGTTTGTATGAAGATAACGTACTTCCCCTCTCTTTATACTATGATGCTACTACTTATATTAAGGTTTGTTTCCCTATGTCGCCTCTAACAGCACCCACAGGTATATATATATATATATATATATATATATATATATATATATATATATATATATATATATATATATATATATATATATATATATATATATATATATATATATATATATATCTTCAGAATTTAAATCTAAAGCTAGGTTTATACCTAAGTAGTAAAAAGTTAAGCGACAGTGGCCTAATGGCAGGGCGCGGACCTCGAACTCAAAAAGATCGTGGGTTCGAATCCGCCATTCGACTACTGGAGTGAATCACTCGTAACACAAACAATTTAAGCTTACCACGAGTGGTTAGGGGGAATATTAGTAATGTTTATAGCATTGTTATAGTCTTTAAAAAAAAAGTAGTAACTCACCTTTGCACCCCACCTCTTTTTATCAACCCATCTCCCATGGCTTTTCATATGATTTTTATAAAAAGAGCTTTTAATGTGTAATAAATTATTTTTACATTTACTACACCAGGACACAAGCTTGTAATTCTTGGAGTGATGCAACATATGCTCCAGAAGCATACACTGGTTCATAGACCTGTCACAAACTGCACACTTAACAAGTTTCTTAGAGAATTGTATGTGCATGTTTCGGAAGGCCTTTGTAATGAATTTTCTAAAGCAAAATTCGCACTTTATATTATTATATCTTCCTGGGCAGTCATGAAATTTGTAAATATGATACGTTGTATTGCAAATAGCGCATAACTTTGTTTGCATTACAATTGGATCATCTGAATGTACTGAGTGTCGGTCAATCATATGGGTGTCAAGCTCCGTTTGAGTTAGACAGTATTGGAAACACACTGGACATGTTTTGAAATCACTTGTGATCTCTACTCCTAATTTGTTACATTTCATTTTCATGTATAACATGCACATACCCTCATGTTCAGCGAGTTTATTGCATGTAAAAAATACATTATTGCAACCTTCACATTTATATTTTGCTGATCGACGTCTGAAGTTATGATATTTGGGCGGCCTGCCACATTTCGGACAATTTAAAAAAATTTTTAGATCCATAGGTCTAAGCACCTGGTTAAAAAATGCTCCCACGTAAAACTCGTGATCTCTTGGTAAAGTTCTTATTTTAAATGTATTTTCAGCATGGCTCTTTATATGTTCTCGAAATGGGTGTAGTCTCCACCAGCCCATTTTGCAAATATAGCACATGTACAACAAAGGTGAATCTCTGAAACGAGGACATGTCTCATACCAATCTTTCCATTTTTCAAATGCATCAAAGATAAGGTTATCATGATATGTTTTTGGAGTATCTCTAAATTCTCCATAAAAATTCCTAACAGCTATATCTAGGTAAGCGTCTGCTAAACTAGTACTCTCTTTTGCTTGCTCCTTAACAGCTTTTAAGATTGAAGTTCTTGTTAAAGTATACTGCTTTACAGGCACAAGTCCATTATTTACTTCCTTTTCATTTCTTGTTAAAATCTTTCTTAGTGTGTAGTATTTTTTACCCACATCCTCTGTGAAGTCAACAGTTTGAAATTAAGCTATGTTTCAAATTTCAAGAAAATAAATATACTAGTTCCATCTATAGCTGCTGATTTTACTGGAAAATATACACTTTTTTTTTAAAGATTTCTTTAATAAGCTGTAACAATAACACTCAAGTGTGTTATACCACAAAATGTAGTTGGAGATTGAAGTCGTGTTGAACCTCCCTGAAAGGCCTCCGCCATAGATTGCCTCAAAGGGGGACACCTGCCATAGTTGCCACGCTCTGCAAGTGGGTTGGCAACTGCAGTTTTTTATTTGTAATCGGTAATAGGAAGACGCTGCATTCCATCTCGAGATTTGTTTCTCTCTGTTGCCTCTTAACGACGCCCATGAGATGTATGGGGATGTAGATATTATTACACCGCCACTACATGGTCTAACACTTTAATATAAACAAACGCTTTCAAAAGAATCCAAGGACTATTCCGATTTAGACTACAGTTAAATTATACTACTGATGCAGCATTTAATTTATAAACTACAATTTAGTATTATATTTATATATTGACAGGGTGAGAAATTGTGCGATATGAGAAGAGTGTGGTTTGCAAGATGATGTTGTGACCAGGATTAAGGAAGGAATGAATCGGTGGTTTGGTCATGTGGAAAGAATGAATGAGTAAAGAATGACAAAGCAAATTTATGTTGCAGAATGAATGGCAGAGTCGGAAAGGGACGAAATTTATCGACCAAATTGGCGATTTATTGAAAACGGGCCAAATTAGTGCCCTTAACCGACGAGCATGTATGCGTAGATATATGGATGTGAAGGAGGCGAGAGAGGTGTGTCAGGATCGTGCCAAATGGAAGTCTGTAGTCTCTGCCTACCCCTCTGGGTGACAGGCGTGAGCGTTTATGTATGTATTTATATAATATATTTAGCCACATAATAATAATAGCAAATTATGTATTTATTATTTCTAAATACATATTCATGCATTACAGAAATTGAGGTAGCTCCAGTAAGTTATAAAATACTTGTGTTGCACCGAACTCGCTGCTTCCCTTAAAGCTACATAATACAGTATTGCGACCAATCCATAGAGAAAACAGAGAAATAAAATTCAAAAGTGAACAAGAGAAAGCGGACAGCTAAAAAGTATGTGTTGTTTTTGCGTGAGTGTGTGTGTGTGTACATCAGAAGTTAAATTTTTGACGGCTATATACCGCATTGACTTAGCAATGTGTTGCGACACTGAAAGCCGCGTTTTAGATGCAGATAAAAGAGCAAATATATTGCAGTAGGCGGTTCACGATTTTATGAGACATTAATTGCAATTATTCCTCCCATTTATTATTATGTCATCGGAGTTGGGGGCGTGCTGATTCGGTCTTAGAACAGATTCAACCAATCGTATCTATAAAGTCAGGTTGCCCTAAACTCCTAAAATGTAATGTGAATTGTTATAACATTGTTTTCTGGAAAACCTCTTGACTGCTCTCAACTGAAGTCAATTTGTTGATACAAGTCCCGTCTTAAGCCACAAATGGATTGTCTGGGTTCGAGTAATTAACTTTTTTAAGGATGCATCCATGTTAAAAAAACAAACTAACGTGTTTGCATTTCGTTATATGCAATTTTAAGTGAAATTTTATTTTTATCATAATTAATTCAAAAGGCATTTCCGAAATCCAAAAACAGTGAAAAAGGTTCATGATTAACCCTGACAAACCTAAATTGAAAACAAAATAAAAAATTCAAGTCCCGAATGTCTACTTCATAATACAAGACATTTTTGTCAACATATTTGTGTTTTGTTAGAAGTAATTTTTAGCGAGATTTATTTTTAACATAATTAATTCAAAACATATTTCCAACATCTAAAAACAGTATAATAGGTACAAGCTTAACCCCAACAAGCCTCCTAAACTAAAATCAAGTACTGGATGTCTATAACCAACCCAGAACTTGCAGTTTTTAATTTTTTATAGAGAACTACCCTTAACAAATATAATATTATTTACCATTTATGGCTTCCTCTACAATAGCCACAATGTGGGATTGTAGTGAAGCACTGGATAATAAGTATTTTTTTAAATATTATATTAATACATGAACATTCAAAACTGTGGTACATTTTGTGAAAATGAAACTCTTCGTCAGGTGGAAGGGCAGAACAATGTTTGCCGGACCAGCTAGTATTCATAATAAAAGGGTATGGATTATTTACAAGTGGTAAAATTAAAAATTTTGTACAACCAACTTCAATATAAATTATAATAATATAAATTTTTGTATGTGGTAGAGCCATGCTGCAGTTATATTAGTAGTATAGTTGTAACACGAATGGGTCGGCTCGACCAGGGAAGGACCACTCTCTCACAGGATACCAGCGTGAAATAGTGGCTTAATGCTGCTGTGTTTCGTAAGGTGAAAGTAGAGAACCGGAGACCCTTTTTACTGGAAATGATGCATTCCATCTTAGTTCTCACGGGTGACAATGCATCTGCATTTTGTTTCATGATCATAGATAGATGTAGATGTCTATGGGCCACAGCAACCACTTACCACCAGGTGGACTGTGTGCTCGCTTGTCACCCTGTTCGAAAAAAAAAAATGAGTACATCAATGTATTTGATGTCAATAAAATATGCATTTATTAAGGATATCTCAAAAACCTGCTGGTCAGATCTTGATCAAATTCATACATATAATAATATTCCACAACCATCACACAACGCCATCTAGTCCCAAGCTAAGCAGAGCTTGTGTTATGGGTACTAGACAACTGATAAACATACTTATATATTTCTAAATACATAAATATTATAGATAAATTACACCCAGACACAGAACAAATGATCGTGCTCATCACACAAACATTTGTTCTGGGTGGGAATTGAACCCACAACCTCCGGCATAGCAGTCAGGATCACTAACCACTAGACCAACAGGCCTGTCAAATTGACAGGCCTGTACTACATGAAAAGCTTCAGTTTTCAAATAAAATAGGGATCACCAAAATTGGATACCTTAGAAAAAAGGTCTGAGGTAACACATTAAAAAAGATACAGTCGAATTGAGTACCTCCTCTTTTTTGAAGTTGGTTAAAAAGGTACAGTTCCATGTTTCTACAAAAAAAAGTCATGTGTGTATGTTGCCACCAAGGCAGATAAAGACCAGACCATATACCAGTATTATAAAAATCAATGTACCTGTGTCAATTTCTATAGGTTCAGATAAATTAATATCACTTTCATACATGCTGAATGTGCCGCCATTGTTAACAACTTCTTTAACTGGACCATCTTTATTCTCAATATCATCACATTTCTCTACTTTCACATCAACGGAGAACTCTATTGGTTGAGGTGAGGTTACAACGTTTTTAGCAATACCCTTACTACTATCACCCATTTTTTCTTCTTATTCAGAAATGCCTTTAATTCAGCCTGAAATATAGATAAATTAGGATTATCATAAAAAGTTGTTACTTGAAATTTAAAGTCCTGATACAGCACATAATCAGCAGTGAAAAAAATATTGTGAAGTAACCAGTACATGTTATGCAGCAGTTTTATTGCTCCTTAACTTTTTGAGAAAAAGAAGGTATGTGCCCGTACATTGGCTGTAATTTTACTTTACATTTAACTTTAATTATGAATAGTATGTCTTGAGAGTAAAATCTATAAATTATACTGACTAAAATGAGCTGGAAATGCTGCATGAATTAAAAAGCAAGCTAATAGATATGGATTTAAGGAGCTACTTTGAGAATTTAAGACTTTCCAAGTTTTTTGTCTTGTTGGAAACATATTTAATTTTACATATTTACTTCAAAAGCGAATAAATTTATAAAATAACTATTGCAATATGATGGGTTTCATATAGCATTTAATTCGTTATATAAGCTATAAATAAAATATTAAAAATTTAAATATATTTTAAATATAATATTTTTGAATAAGAGTTCAAATATTTTTTATTCATTCGGTTATCAGATGACCAGCAATAACCTTTGATAACCTAAATCAAATGCAAATTTGTTTTTAATATACTGCCACTAAGACCAATATTTTGCATTAGCAAATAATGAAATAAAAATATTTAATACAATTGTAATACAAGTTACTCTATTTTTCATAACCTTTATACTTAAGTATTTTTCCAAAGTATAACATTGTTCATATCTGATGCAAAAATTTACATCTACCTACATTACATTAACAAACAAAATGGTGGTACCTGCAAAGCTTTGATATTTTCACCATGCACGGTTAAGTTATAATACACTAGACTGCAGTTTAGATTTCTTTTCATCCAAATATACAAATTTAAAGCTGTATCACTCTTCCTCTTCATATCACAATGCTCTTAAAAATTTACTGGGCGACTTAATAGAACACGGAATGTAATTTACACGCACATATTGAGTTAACACGTTTAATGACACAGACATATTTTATATTCATAAGATTTCATTTCACCGAGATGATGAAAAAAATTGCTTTCTTTCTCTTAGTAAGTACATATGTACAAAATAATCATATATATAACTATATAATTATTAACAAAAGCCAAATTACCGTTTTGGAATAATAAATCCTATTTTTGTAGGGTAGACATGTATAGAATGTACTCTGTGGGGTAGACCTAGAAACTCTATGCCTAGAAATATGGCAAACCGGAAACAGGAAAAAAAATGTATAATAAGGAATATATATTATGATACATATATTATGATTAGTACTACTATGGAGTGTAGAAGTAAGGAGTACAAACTCCCGTAATAGAACAGTTGAAAAAGTGGCCATCTGTAAGCAGTAAATAACAGTTCAAAAACTCTCCACAACAGCGCTGGAGTAGCTACTGGGATGAAATGAACTTAGCAGTTGTCGATGGTTTAAGTGTGCTGCTAAACTGCTAAGTAGCTCTAAAATCTAAAATAATTTTATTTAGTAAATATAACCTCGAAAAAGTCGTCTATCTCACTTGTATTTTTCAGCGCGTTCTTTAAAATTCACCTCTTAGTTATAGTGGCGCCACCCTTATTTAACGGTTTTTGTGGACACTTTTTAATACACAGTCTGTACTCCTTACTTCTACACTCCATAAGTACTACGTTAGTATCATGAAGTATAGAGGTAAGGAAGACAGTCTCCCATAGGAGATAGTTGAAAATGTGTCCATCCGTTAGCAGTAAATAACAGTTCAAAAAATCTCCACAACAGCGCTCGAGTAGCTACAGGGTATGATAAATTGCCGTAAAATACGTTGAGAGTGGTTTTATATTGTATCATTATTGTAAAAAGAATTATGGTGAAAGTCTGTGCAATAAAAAATTATAAAACGTTCTTTAAAATTTTGACACTTACAGACACTTTTTTATACAGAGTCTGTACTCCTTACCTCTACACTCCGTAGTTAGTACTCTTCGTAGACAGAGAAATCTATAGCCAAATTGACACCTTCTTTCGCATTCGCACACGAAAAAGATAGGTTTACGCATCCGTCTTGCATAAAAATGGGACAGAGCGGTGTGATTGTTTGTCCCTTTCTCCGTGCCGGTTTTTTTGTTTAGCAAACTACACTTTGCTAAACAACTTGACAGTTCGTAGCTATCTAAGGAGTTTACAAGTTGGTTTAAGTGAGAAAAACGTATTTTGTGAGTTTAAGATTAGTGAATATTGTTCAGTTTAGTTCTTAGAACAATTTAAAATTTTATCTAAATATGTTTAGAAATCATAACATTATTGTATAACCTAAAACTACGTCACTTCTCACTCGAGGCCGCGCTAATTATTAGTCTATAGGTTTCTCTGTCTACGGTACTCTTATTATAATATATAATATTATAGTTTGTGATTAGTACAGGGTAGTACTGTAGTATCGTCATTTTACTTATTCTCACTATACACTTTAGGCGTAAACTTGGGGCTCATATGGTTAAAACCATGGTGGTTAGAGACCGGGAGAACGGTTGCCGTAGAATAGAAATAGTGATATATAATATATAGAATAGAAATCGTGTCCCAGAAATATGGACACCATAAGTGAGGCGCTGCGATCGCTAAGTTCGCACAATAAAAGTCATTTTCAGTCTATTTTTCGATCAGATGCTTAACCACTTGCACATCCACACACAATAAAATATTTCTCCATTTTTTAACGTTTCTTTTTAAGATAATAGATAAGATAAGATAAGAGAAGTCTGTACTGTCAAAAGCACCTTCTACGTCTATGAAGGAGCCTAGAGATATTAGTTTGTTTTGGATGGCCTCTTCAATCTTTGTTATTACGTTATTGCTTATACTTGCAGCACCTAATTAGTACTTAATTCCTTCCTATTAATATTTATCGTATATCTATTATTCAGGAAGTCGATGGCTGCAGGTGGCTCAGGACCGTGCTTTGTGGCATTACTTGGGGGAGGCCCATGTTCAGCAGTGGACTTGTGAAAGGCTGTAATGATGATGATGATGATGATGATGATGATGATCTTTTATTGTCACTTCGTTGCTGGCGATACGTTTTGCCAGTAATGCAAATTTCAAGAGTTCGTTGCGGTGAAAATTTTAAAGCACTTAAGTATAGAGGGACTTAGGTGGAATGCCTCGTTTCCAGGAAAAAGGGACTCCGGTTCTCTACACTCACCATACGAAACACAGCAGCATAAGGCTCCTATTTGACGCTGGTATTCTGTGAGAGCGTGGTCCTTCCCCGGTCGAGCCGACCTATTCGTGCTACAACCATACTACTAATATAACTGCAGCATGGCTCTACCACGTAACAACAACGGTGCAGCAATAACAAATTAAATAAACTAACAAATTAAATAACAAATGAAAACAACACGCCTATAGCTTAGGTAAATTGACAGAATCGGCACATTCTGTCAATTTACCAAAGCTATAGGCGTGTTGTTTTTCGTGTAGCGTTAAGTTAATTAGCCTCTCTCCCTCAAACCCTCTCAACTCCCGTTCACACATCCTCTCCATCGTCTTTAGGAGAAAGGATGTGAGGCTAATACGTCTGTAGGATTTAGGATCTGTATAGTCGTTCTTAACTGGTTTGGGTATGAACGTGACTTTCACTTTCCTCCATCCTCCCCACAGAGTACATTATATATACCTGGAATAGAGTTGCTACTCGATTCCGTGGTACAGAGACATCTATAGTGGAGTTGTCGAACTAAACGGACGATATTCTATATATAGTACAGCCCCATCCCTGGTGTACTGATTATTTTTAATTAATTTTACAAGATCACATAATTCAGCAACTAACTAGTTTTGTGCATATAGGCACAAAACTAGTTAGTTGCAGAATTATGTAATCAAAGGTAAATCATAAAAAAGAAAACTCAATTTAAAAATAATAATCATCTTTATTGTAATTTACACCCATAACCAGTAAAAAAAAATTAAGAACTAAGCAATCTACACAATTTCAGAAATAAATAAATAAATGTCGATCAATCAATATATTTCATCAAAGTAACAATTTTAAATTAATAAATCCAACAGTAATTAGACAGTAGACAGTAATGACAGTATACAAAGTAAATTAATCGAAATCAAATATATATATTATAAAAATAAAATAAGATGTACAAATTACAAAAAAATAGTACAATAGACAAAAAGTTGACAATTTTTATAAAAAAAAAACTTAAGTATTCAATATCTTGAAAACGGTTAGGTTTGATGTATGGTGTTTCATAGTCGTAATAGTCGGTAATGATGCAAATTACAACCCCCTAAAGGATCTAAATCGACTTAACCAATATAATTTATATTGAAATATATATACAGGGTTACCCTGTATATTCAATATTTATCTACCACCATATTTCAATATTTATCTACTATGTTCCACTTGGCACTAACATTTGATGTTCCCTGGTCACATACAGTAGCAAGGATTTTAAAGCCAGAGCCCTTCAATTTTCTTACATTTCTTTTAATCATTAAGGCTAATTCATCTTTTTTGTACTGCGAGCACAAAATGAATATGATATCGGCTGTTTATAGTTTTTAGAATACCTCTATTCTAAGTTCAGTCCTCACTACATCACCATTGTCAACTAAACCAGCAATTGAAATAATACTAGTTTTTACGGATTTTATCGCGTATATTTAACTACATATAAATACCCGACGATCCGGTGCTGTAAAGCGCTCGAAACGTCGGATATTTATATAATAAATATACGCGATAAAATCCGTAAAAACTAGTATTATTTCAATGTGTAGTGTTCGCGTAAATGTAAGAAATCATTGTGTAAACCAGTAATCTTGTCATTTTTCCTGTCATAACCAATATGTGGTGTTAAGGCCATTTCATCAAAAACCAGTGTACACAATTTATCATTGGCTTTCATTTAAGATAGATGCTTGCTTCTTAAGCTGGTAAAATATGTTTTCATTTATACCAGTTATTAAGTTTAAGTACCGAAGAATTTGTCATACACCTTTTGAATCCAAGTACTGGACCGGAGTAAAATGTTAAGTAATATTGCAATACCAGCATTGCGTATGAGAGGTTGGTAAAAATTTGCATTAACATTGTAATGATCTATTCTTAATATTATGAATGTTATAGTTAATATGGAAGTTCGTTCCTCAAATAATTAATTTTACTATCAAACATGAATAATTGAATGTATAAATTTTGAATCAGAATCAGAGCTCGTCATTGTTGGTAACCAATCACAGCACGTCGTGCAATTAGTTATAAGATCTGTCTGTTTAAATTTTGATTATTACCTGATACACACTGTTAGCAATAAGACGACTTAAATATAACCAACAAACGTTCAATAAATCAATCATTGAAGAGCACCTGCCTCCCGTTCCTGTACAGTCACCTTCAAGCCTGAAATTAAAATGACAAAACATTATATTTATATAGACCAAGAAAATTTGTACTATAGTTTAGTAAAAATAAATTTAATTGTAGCAAGTTGATTGCATTTTGAATCATAATTTGGAACATAGTAGATAAATATTGAAATATACAATATGAAAGGGTTACAGGTTAAGTCGACTTAGATCATTTAGGGTGTTGTAGTTTGCATCATTACCGACTTTTTCGACTATGAAACACCATACACGAAACTTAACCGTTTTTAAGATATTGTATATTTTAATAATGCAATAGTGGAGTACTTGTGCAGGCGAAACATGATGAAATATAATGGCAAAAGTGATAAAATATGTTTACTTATTGAAATAAAAAAAAAACATAAACACTCACGCCTGTCACCCAGAGGGGTAGGCAGAGACTACGGACTTCCATTTGGCACGATCCTGACATACCTCTTTCGCCTCCTTTACATCCATATATCTACGCATACATGCTCGTCGGTTAAGGGTACTTCTAACGTGGCCCATTT